>JAYRCH010000158.1:0-1200000 GCA_037179445.1 Phengaris alcon alcon | reverse complement strand
TTGCCTTTATTTTAAAATACCTATTCAACGATACTCAACACGATGGGGTGGAATGAAAAAATATTTTTCATCCCCACTTCACATTAAGCCACCTCCATTAGGAGAGCCACCCCTAAAATATAAAATTATTATTATTTTATGCCAAAACCGAGATCTATACACGAACTATACCTATACCAAATTTCATCAATTTTTATTCATAATTACAGAGGCAGGAAGAGCGGACAGACAGACTGACGGACAGAGCGAAACTATAAGGTTTCCTTGAGTATTACGGAACGCTAAAAAAGTTTAAATTTGACTAAAAGGGGTGTTGCCTAGTGTGGAAATTCACATTTTTATATATTTAATTTTAAAAGTGTTGATTAAAGATACATAAATCTAAAAGAAATAGGTATTTGGATTGACGCGATTAAAAATTATAAGCCAATAAAAAATATTGCCCATCTCCTTCTCGCAAAACGATTTATTACGTCACAAGTTGCTTCCGTCATACATTTTCTAATGACAAATGTATGGCGGGTGCAACTCGTGACATCACACGCCGATATATCGCTCTCTTTCTTATTGTAAATTTAAATTGTTTGTATCTTCGTTATTTTTTAAGATACACGAAAATGGGTTCGAGATTGTATATTAACATGTTGTCTAACGTCGAATAGACGAAAAAAATTGTTTAGACAACACGCCTATTTTATTTTTATATTTTTATAATGGAGGCTGAATAAGTGTCATTTTATTTGGTGGCATTACAACAGTGACATTATACAACAGACTATGTAATGCTACAGGGGCGTGCGCTCCTTGTAGGCAGAAATGCAGTGCTTTACTTGTCATTCACAGATATTTTAATAAAACGTTCGTACGTTTTAGATGACTTTAATTAATAGTAAATAAATGAATTAAAAAATATAATAACTTAAAAACGCCTAATATTTTATAAATAGCAACTCATCTCATGCCGTTGCGTTCTGCAGGACATATCATCGCATGTATGTGTAATTTTCATACTTCGCAAACCCACACACCCATGAATATCGACATGATTATATAGCGAAACTACTGCGGCAGGCGATGGCTCTCGGCTATCCGATCGCTTCCGAAAACCGCCGAACTGGCTTGTCGGAAATTATTCGTTGCCTATAATCCGAGTAAAAATAATAGACGGAAATCTAATAAATCACGTATGCACATTATGCATTTTTGTTTAGTGAGGTTTTATTTGTTTAAATAGAAGAAACGTTTTGTGTTTCGCGGGGTCATATTGCATATTTCTTGTGATAAGAATTGTTTACAATTTAATCGCTCCAGTTTATTTATAGTTTTCTTAAAAGATTTTTCATTTTAACATTTGAAAGTGTATACATTTAACAGTTTATTACTGAGTTTCTATAATAATTGTAGTTATTTGCTTTTACTAGTGCGTTTAGTTGATTTTTTTAAAATGTTATTTTATTGTGAGGTTTGTGTTGAAAATGTGTGTTTATTAAAAATTAAAAATAACAAGTTCTCACAATTGTCATTCAGTGAAAAGATTCAAATTCTGTCTAAAGGTAGGTGTGTACCCGAGTTACAACAATTAAACCAGCAAAAAAATAGTGTAACTCGAAAATTTCATGTTAAAAGTTATGAAACGTATAACTGGCTGTGTGGTTGTGTACACACGATTAAATTATATTGTTTTCCTTGCATATTATTTAGTAATTTACATCGGGATATAGTAATCTCAATTAACCGGAACCTTGAATATGTGAAAATTTAAGCTGACTGACTGGTGAGTAGTTATAATATTTTAAAATATGCTTATTATTTTACTTATTAGAATTTCTTCCGCCGCGACGATCGATCGCTGTTTTGTCTGCGTTGCCGTAGAAGATGTACATGAATAGTAGTACATCTAAGACTTGCTCTGTTGGCATGGTTTCGACTTAGAGATCCGTCGCTTGGCTGTAGCTATGCTAAAAATCTATAAACGAAAAAGTTTTTGTGACCGAGTACTTCGCCGCAAACCCAGTGTCATAATCCTGTGCACGCCACTGTAATGCTACTACTTACATAAGGAACGAGCAGGCTTAGCTCCTTAAAGACGTAGAGAGTAGACCCAATTAGGTCAAATCCGAGGAATGATTTAAAAGCCCGTTCCGAAAGTAGCTCGTTCCAGTACGGACGCAGCAAAAGAGAAGGTATAAATGTAGCCTCTCCCATGTGGCTTTCTGCTCACTATTCGCCGCCATGGTATATGCAAGCTTAAATTCTGTTTAATTAGGAGCCTGAGTATTTGATCCTCTTCTATGTTTTCATCGTCGACGAAGGCAGTGACGCTATCTAGGTTTCAGTTCCGTGGCGTCGACTACGCGAAGGTTTGCCCCTTCCCATGGTCGGAGCTTAGTTACTGCACGCTCCAACCATGCCCTAGTAATTTGTTCCTCAGCGCCAGTGAAAATTTTGCCCCCGGACTTTCGCGAACACCGAAGAAATTTGGGACCTTCTCCTTGGAGCGTCTCGGCTATGAGTTGCAAGATACAGGTTTTTAGAACAGCTCTTTCCTGAGATATAGGTCCCGATTCGTCTAGAATACCAATGTTTAGCATTCCGAACTCAATATGCTTCTTTACAGCACTAAGCGGGCTTACATACTTGCCCAGTAGTGAGATTAGGAACTTCCCCAGTGGGCCTTAATGCTTGCCCAGTAGAGGGTTGAGTCACCGGTCCCATAATGGGCTTAGTCATGGTGGGTTTAGGGGCGTGCTCAATAGCGGGTTTAGCAATTTGCCCAATTAGGGGTTTATCAACCTGCCCAATAGTGGGCTTAGCAATTTCCCGAATAGCGAGATAAGAAACTTGCTCAACAATGGGCAAGCCTTTATTAGGTAAGGCAAGGGAAGCAAATTTATGCTCAGTGGTGGACGTAGCGGCTTTTAGCTTCAAAAAGGCTTCTTTCTTATCAATAAATTCCTGAAATTCAAGGAGTGGCTTCTTACTAAGTTCCTTTGCTTCCTCAAAACTTTTGCCTCTAGCCATCCACCAAGATATGCTTCTTTTATCAGCACCAGACAGTTGTCTTCTTTTTCTTTTGGCAACAGTGGTCACACTTCCAGCGTCAGAAGTACTGGCAGATTCCTCTTTTACTTCGGAACCATTCAAGCAAATATCTGCAGGATAATCTTCAGTAGACTTCAAGCTCTTTTCATAATCATGGTTAGAACATAAATCTTCCTTTATGGCTGTAAGGGTAATTTGAATAACCGTAGAACAATTATCATCGGCTAGAAAAAACCATAAAAATCGTCAACTATCAGTTTTTAAATTTGGAAGCGTTCATAATACACGTCTACATTTCTTGATAAAAACACCAAGGTGAGCACATTAATTGACGTAAAATACTTTTTGCGTTATGAAATGTTTGTGATACTTAAGATTTAAGTACCTGGGAGATCGAGCTTTACTCGTAGTTTTAGTAGGATGTAAAATAATTAAAAATAAATAAACCCCAAAACTTCCTGCAAACTAAATTTCATGGTAATACTTGTACCCGTTGTCGAGAGTCAAGATTGTCTCGTCCAAAGTATAAGATAAACTTAAAATTTAGTGGGATTTAAATCCACGCTCTTTAGTCTATGGATTCATAAACTTACCAATGCGATGTCCATCCATTGACAAAAAATTCTCGTAATCATTTTTATTGTTGAAAGTAACGAGTAAAATGTTGTCAAATTTTTTATGCTTTTTTATTGCAGTAGGATTATATTTTTTTATAAAGTACGCTACTGTTTCCTTTTCAGGTAGAGACGGTGCTGCACATAACTGAAAAAAAAATACTATAGGGTGGTCTCCAAGTTTTTGAAAAATACGTCAAATTGTTCTTAACATAAGTACTTGGGTAACCGAGCTTTGCTCGGAGCTCTACTAGATATTTAAAAAAAAACTCAAAAATATTTAACCAGGGTTCGAACCCACCACATTCCGAATTTCCAAACAAAATAAAAATTAACCAAACTGCCAATCGAACTGATATTATAGAGTCGAAATTTGTGATATATTGTTGCACGACGAAAGAAAAAACATATAACTTAAAAATGCGCAGTTTCCAGGGATAAAACCTAGCTAGACCGATTTTTTCCCCAAAACTCCCTGTATACCTATGTAAATACTAGCGGCCGTTGCCTAGATTGCGATTATATATATACAAGATTGTCTCGTTTAAAGTATAATCTGCAATCTGGACCATTCATTGTGAATTTATTTCCTTTCCTTGCAAATCAGCATTAAAGTTTAATTAGATAGTAAAACGCAAAAAAGCTAAAATAGTTGTCACGACGTCACCTTCTCGTAACCACCTGTCTACTATCAAATCATACACAACATGTCAAATCCTAGTATGCTTGATAATTTGGTTTAAATAATTAAATAAATAAATAATTTAAATAATTTACTTTGGTAATTTTACTATTTTAAAACGCCTTTTATATGTTGCTATATTATAATTAGTGACGAGAAACGCTGATATTACACACAAAACATGCACTAAACTCCGGCTGACAAGTGACATAATTTTCTTTAAATGACGTTTACTGACGGTAATGACACTAATAATGACTAATCTATACGGGATTAGGGAGGCCATTTAAAAAGAAAGAAGAAGACGTCACGTTTGACGACTGCGTATATAATCACGTGGACAAACGTGAAAAATTAAGTATTTTATTTTGGATATTTTATAAAAATCATACGTATTTCATAGTAAAGTGTCGGTTAAATTGGTTCTAAATAATGTTTAGTGATGAAATATCAATATTTAATTTGATGTACCTATCTTTTTATCATAGGATAGTGACCTATTGAACCTCTGAGCGGCGTAAAATAACACTTGCGCTGTGTTTCGGGGTGTAAAAAATACAGCAAGGATTTTTGTGATAAAAAAACAATCGAAACAGTTTAAAAATTAATAAAAAGCTGGGGCATTGTAGATTTTGTTTTGTAAGTTAAAAACTGTTTACATTAATATACTTACAAACATTTTTCATAATACATTTTACAACTTACCCTAGCAACAAGCTGCGAATTTTTTATATCCACTTCTTGTGATGTACTAACAGGTGCTATTTCACTATTCATTTCTCTTTTTTCAATTTTCTCGTCAACTTTTTCACCATCTGCCTCTCTCTCCGCCTTTATCGTTGTAACATCAGTGGGTTCATTATTTGGTTCTTGTTTTATGACTTTATCTCTTATTTCACTATTTCTTTCTCTTTCATCACTTATTTTATCATCCCTTTGTTGATTTGGCTCTTGCTTAATAACTTTTACTATTTCTGGTATTGTACCACTATTATTTTCGACAGTTTGAGTGTTAACATTTTCCTTCTTTTCCTTAATATCGCTATCATTCATTTCGTTCCTTCTTATTAATAACTTGTGAGGGCCTGGAATATTTGGAAGTTTTTTTTTTTATTTTGAAAATATTGCATTATATTTTACGGCATATGAGAAAAGCTCGCTACTACTTGACAGTACTATTAGGCGGTGGGATGTGCGTTACCAAACTATTAAAAACCTTGGCCGGTTTTGGCGAGTCGGACTCGCAGTTCGACTTCGAGTTCCGTACAAAACGGGAAAAAATCACGTTCCTTATTTAGGTGCCCACTTAAATAATATATTTTATTTTATTCAGTTTTTAGTATTTGTTGTTTTAGCGCATAAATACATCATCTGTGAAAATTTCAACTGTCTAGATATCATCGATCAAGGTAAAGAAGATACAGCCTCTTGACAGGCAGACGGTCGGACCGATAGACAGACAGTGAAGTCTCAGTAGTATGATCCCGTTTTTACCCTTAGGGTATGGACCCTAAAGAAATTACCATTTTCCATGACTAAAATAAAAACCGCCAATAGGCTAGTAAATCGATGACAACCTTACTCCTTACATCGAGGAGAGAAAGAGATCCGAGCCTGAGACATGTTAGTGATAAAGGTGATGTTAAATCCTATAGTAAAACACATACCTATTTTAGTTCCACAAGCCTTCAATATGTTATTGTAATCGTTTTTAGTGCTTAAATCAATAACTAGTAAGTCCTTCAATGTTTTGTGTTTTTTTATTGATTTTGTATTGAATTGATTTAGGAACTGCAACATCAACTCTTTGGACGGCAATTCTGGTATGCCGATAAGCTATGTAAGACAAGATAAAAACTTTTTTACAACCTGTTAATGTTTTTAAGTTATATAAAAAACAAAAACTATATGCAGCTCATACCTGTTTCGAGAAGATGGTCGGTCTGGTATATTGAAAATTGGAAAATTTACGTTTATTTTATCTTCGGGGGGGGGGGGGGGGGGGGGGGGCAGCTGCTCCCTGCCCCTGTTTAAAGTATACCAATTAATTTGTATTTAGAATAGAATATATATAAATAAAACAATATAATATTCAAACGGAATATTGATGATCTGAGGACAGGCTTGGCCTAGAGCAGGCGCTAATGTTACACAAAATTAATAATTCTGTATAAATCTAGATTTCAGTATGCATATATTTAAACACTATTGTGCTCATACAGATGTAAAGTTTCGCAAATATAATTATTCTTATTCTTCCAATTTCTAGAAACTTTTCTTTTGATTTAACTATTGAAAATTGGAATTGTATTGGATTGTACAGCTTGGCAAAAAAGAGTATGACGGTGACAGCAGGAACTAAAAACGTTTTCGACAGGATCATCTTTCATCCTTATTAGATTGGAATGAAATTTATTATATTTATTTATTTTATAATTTATTTAAATTAAATATATTATTCCAATATATTATGGATAAAAGATGAAACAGTCGAAAATGTTTTTAGTTCTTGCGGTCACCACGTTATACTCTTTTTTGCCAAGCTGTAATTGAAAATATGTAGAGAATAAATGTCTACCTTTACTCTATACACTGGATGAGGTTTGGTTATGACATTACTTTTCTGATGAACTAGTCTATTCCTTTCTCTTTCCTTTTCATCTTCATTTCTATCATTATCATGACCTTTGCTTTCTTTATTTTCTGAATTCTCTTTTTCATCAATAATATCAACATTTTGTGTATACATACCTTCAACCATATCATCATTTTGAGAATTCAGTTCTTCACCCATATCAATATTTTGTGAATTTATTTCTCCACCCATATCATTATTTCTGAATTCATTTCTTTATCATCATCATCGTTTTCATTTGCATCAAGTTTACAAACAGTTAGACAACGCCTTTTCTGGCGTGTTTTTTTCTTTACTTTTAATGATTTGTCAAACTCATCCCACAGTTGCATTGTAATTTTTGCTTCTTCTAATATATATTCCTTATCATTTTTTAATATCTCTTGAAACTCCTGAAATCGTAACATTGTTTTTAGTTTTATTATTCGTATGATAAAATATTTTAAGAATGCTGTGAATTATACTAGTATAATATACATACATGTATATTTTGTTAATGACAAAACCATTTTAAATGTTATATTTTAAGGTCCTATTCTAGGAAAGTTTAACCTAGATGGTAATGGCAGCAGTTATAATAATAATTAATTAGTTATTAATTTACAGTTATAACATACTTCTTTTAAAAATAAAATATGTATATAATCTGCACTACTTACACTATTATAGATTTCAAGGAGATTTTCAATTTTTGGTAAAAGAAGCTGATCTATAATTTTATAATACCATTGAAGTTTGTTCCTTTCTGGTTCATAGTCATCTATGACTTTATTAAGATCAGTAAGTACTTCAGTATTACCTTTTATAGTACTTTCATCACTTTTGACTTTATTTAAATCGTTTAGTCCTTCAAAATCGTCATCTATGTCTTCTGTGCTGGGTAACTCATCTATACATTGCAATATATCTTTCTCATCTTTATAATTTTTTATCTGAAATTAGTTTTTAAGATATTAGAAATGCCTCAGTAGTTTTAGTAACAACTCGGTAGTAACACAAATTCTCATAAAATTCGCATTGGTTCAAATAAGGATTAAATAAAAACAAAAAAAATAATACTGCTTACATTGGTAATCATTTTTTTTAAGCATTCTTCTACAGACGTGTCTATTTTATCACAAAAAATCTTGGTAATTTGTTCTGAAAAAATAAAATACAAATACATTTTTAAAAAATACTTGAAGTATGTTTCATGTTTTCAAATCAATAATATATTATTAATTAATTCATTATTGTTTTTTTATTATTTTTATGTTTGTGAATAAATATTCAAACAATCATCAAAATTAGTATTCAGTTTTTTCATTTATATATGGCGGCACACGTAGTATTCAACCATTGCCCACTGGCACGAGCACTTTCAGAGAACACAAAATAACCTGCTTTTTAACACTTGTGTACGCTAACAAAAATGGTTAATATTCTACTAATTTTACACATTAATAACCGAAATAACCCAAATATAGGAAAAAAATACAACTTCGAACATTTAATGCAAATATTAAGTTATGGAACACAATTTAAAAAGAAGAAAAAAAATAAAAGACTTGTAAATGATGATATAAATATGAATTATATAAATTTCTTCTTTATGAAAAAAAATAATATATTACCAGCTTGCGGCAATACTTCAACATCAACAAATTCATAAAGAGAAGGATGAATCGGAACCTCCGTTAACATCTTTTGAATTTGTTCATCAAGTCCATTGTGTTTAGGGAACTCAGTGAAATAGATCTTTGTGATTTTTACTTGGCTATCAATTACTTTGTTTTTCATAACAATTTTACATCTCGTAAATATGACACTACTGACTTTTTTCAAGACCACATCCTTCTGTTTTACATCAAGTGCATTGAATTCATTTACTTTAACAGTCTCTTGAATTATATGTTTCATAATATCTCTCACTGACTCTTGAAAACAGGTCAATTTAAATGAATTTAGATTAGTTTCCGGTCTTACCATGTTTAAAGGGGTCAGGATTACCATGAACACTATTTGGTACCCATATTTTATTAGAATCTGATGGGGAACAATTGCTAGTGCTTCCTTTTGATTCAATTTTATCTAAGCTCGACTCTGATGTGGGACAATTATTGCTAACACTACTTTTTGATTCCATTTTATCTAAGCTCGACTCTGATGTGGGACAATTATTGCTAACACTACTTTTTGATTCCATTTTATCTAAGCTCGACTCTGATGTGGGACAATTATTGCTAACACTACTTTTTGATTCCATTTTATCTAAGCTCGACTCTGATGTGGGACAATTATTGCTAGCACTACTTTTTGATTCCATTTTATCTAAGCTCGACTCTGATGTGGGACAATTATTGCTAGCACTACTTTTTGATTCCATTTTATCTAAGCTCGACTCTGATGTGGGACAATTATTGCTAGCACTACTTTTTGATTCCATTTTATCTAAGCTCGACTCTGATGTGGGACAATTATTGCTAGCACTACTTTTTGATTCCATTTTATCTAAGCTCGACTCTGATGTGGGACAATTATTGCTAGCACTACTTTTTGATTCCATTTTATCTAAGCTCGACTCTGATGTGGGACAATTATTGCTAACACTACTTTTTGATTCCATTTTTATCTAAGCTCGACTCTGATGTGGGACAATTATTGCTAACACTACTTTTTGATTCCATTTTATCTAAGCTCGACTCTGATGTGGGACAATTATTGCTAACACTACTTTTTGATTCCATTTTATCGGAGCCTGAAACAATATTTTTTTACTAAATTTACATATTTTACTAAAGAAAGTATTCGTTTTTTTATACCTGAAATAAACGAAATTAAATGAACAATGATTTAATGAAGAATCTTTAGACCATCCAAATCTTCAAAGTGAAAAATTTTTATTCAAAGTTGCATTTATTATACACTTTTGGAACGTCATGTGATACGGCCAGAAGAACCAGCTTAAGAAACTCACGTGGGGCCATCTATTACCAAAAAGGTGGAAAATTGTTACTTTAAAATAAAAAAGGTATATAACAATGTTATGATTAAAACTACATAACAAGAGTACAATAGTACACAGAAGTAGCCATGCAGGTGGTCGGCGGGATTCAAACCCGCAACCTCCGGCTTAAGCATCGACGTGCTAAGCACTGTGCTACAGTTAATCAAGAAACAAAATGAAATGCTAATTCAAGTTTGAAAATAACAATAAATTACATGGGTTATTTCGAGTCTCCAATAACATCCTCATGATTTCTTTATCAAGTCCCTTCCCTTGAGGATATGTCTTATAATAGAGCATTGTAGTATGTTTCTCCCCGCACATGATTTTGTTCAACATAACATCATAGCATCTTGTGAAAATCATATCACTGACGTTTTTTAAGACCACCTCCTTCCGTTTCAGATCAAGTGCGTTGAATTCTGTTATTCTCTCAGCTTCTTTGGTTACGTGTTTCATAATATCTTTGGATGCATCTCGCAAGCATGTCACCATAAATTGATTTGGGTCCTTCCCTGCTCTTAGCATGTTTACATGGTCAGGACATGGTTTTTTGGATTCAGATGTCAGCCAATCATCAGCGCTTCTTTTATTTTTTTCCATCTTGCGTACTGAGTCGAAGTAATCCTATCCTGTAAGAACTGAAAAAACGCAATATACATATTTTATAATATAGGTAACAAACATCACACATCTTAATATATTTCTAATTTATGGAAGGTATGTAGTTATTATATTAAGATAAATTATACATAATTCGCCAAGCAAGCATAGAACGTACCTTTCAATTCTCATCAATAGTCGAAATGGTTTTTTGATTTAAACTGAATACTGATATTAATTCATAGACAGTTACAGTAAAGTAGTGATTAGTGCATAGATTATTATGTATTTTTATAATTATTGTGCAAAAAGCTACATAACACAAAACTTTTGAATTTAAAAAATTTAACTTAAAAACTGCCGGAATACAAATTTCCAGGTCTTCTTCTTCTTCTTCCTTCTACTCTATTTCCTACAAGTTTTTTTCTTCGTTTGTCAAAACACGGTCAACACCTTCAAAACTGTAGGGGTAGGTACAGTAGCGGCACGAAACTCTTATTGTAGGTTTTTATTATTAAATTTGTTTATGACTTTAAACAGTGAACATGCCTAGAAGAAATACTGTTTTGAAAAGACAGGCACGAAAAATGGTGTATGACGTGCATTGTTTTGTTAAAAAAGAAACCAATGAATTAATTGATTCTTTAAAGCAAATAAAAAGTGAGATTGACGAAGCAACGAGTATTTTGCTCAGTCATTCGAATGACAGCACGATAATTCAAACTTCAGACGTTATTAAGACGGGGATTATTATATTAAATAAAAATTGTCAAATTCGATTAAGTATTTATTTTTTTCTACTCCCCATAAACTTAATCACTCGGTAGTGTACAAAGAGTACATTTAAATATGTTTTTAAAATTATTTTATTAAAGTTATAATTGTATTGCGTGCGCGACTGTACCGATGCGCAGCTATCCCCTCTACATTTCGCTCAGCGCTAAACTTACGTGCCGCTACTTGTACCTCACCTACTGAAAATCTTTGGAGACGCGGCTTTTCTTGGTAGGAGCGCTGTCATTTTACCAGCTTTGATTTTGAGATTTTTGAGTTTGACATTTGTGATTTGCGGCTGCGTGTATTGTGGTGCGGCCTTTGCATTTTCGGAAGATTTTGATATTAACTGTATTTTGTAATATTTTGCAATATTAAAGGCTACTAATATCACGATGAGGCCTTTTCGAAATGCAAATGATAATAGCCGTGGACGGAACTATCCAACAAACGAGGGTCCATTGCTTCAGACCGAACTACAGGCAAGTCTCAGCCATCTTATAAATTTTAATCGATATTATTTTTTTAAAACATTTACATTTTAAGCATTCATTTTTACATATTGTTTTATATTAGTCATAATTTGATAAATATATTTAATTTTGAGACGACCTCTGTGGCTTAGTGGTTAGCGCATTGGCACTCAAGCCGCAGGTTGCGGGTTCGAATCCCGCCAGGGAACAAAAAGTTTTCTGTGTTCCTGGGTCATCGATGTGTATTAAATATGTGTATAATATAATAAATCTTAAATAGTATAAAATAGTATAAAAATTATTAAATATATTTCTGTTGGGGGGTGGTTCAGCAGCCCATGCCCGTAACACAAGTTCTTTGGATACTTACTGTGGGACCAGACTGACGTATAGAATACTTAACCCTAGAATACTTTATTCTAATATTTTTTGTTTCTGAGGTTTTCACAAAAACAAAAACTGGGCATTTATACAATAGTAGCTAGGATAAATGATAACCCCTATGATGACAAAATATACAAACAATATATTATATACAACTCCAAAATAATTGTACATATTTTAGTACCATACTTTTTAAATTGCATGTGCTTACTCTTCCTTCCTTTATTTACTTACATTGGCAATTTTTTTGAAACAGAATTTGGACTTGGAGTTGCAAATTTTGAAAAGGCAACGTGAAATAATATTCAAGCAGAGACAAGTGGAAAACCAGCTGTTCTCGCAGGTAAGATTCTATCTATGAACTACATTCATGTATGAAAAATGGACTTATTTCAAACAAATATATGAGAAATGCTTATAATATTACGATCAAAGGTTTTTGCTTAGTGATTATAGTCAATTATAAAAATAAGCTTTTTATTGTGGATTTGGTTGGCATGACTTTTCTCACACAACCCAATGAATAAGAACAAGAAAAAAAACTTGTTTTGTTCCACCATTGTTTGCTGATTGATGGTTGGCAACAAGGTTAAATTAAGTGAAATGAAAGGCCCTAGTTTGAGAAAACCTTCTTTAGTTTTGAACTAATTATTGACCCCAATATACGTTTTGGTAAACTCATTGTAATAATTATGAATATTACATATTATCCCAGAATACTTCTCTCTCTCTTTGTTATGGTTTCAGCACATGAGAAATGCCTATAATTCCAAGTCATGACAAAATAAAGAACAGACAGCAGATAAGCCCACTTAAAGCTAAGCTTACGCAGCTCGTTTTTTCTACACGTGTGCATTTTATATTAATATCTTTTTCATATTTAATGCTATACTTGCAGCTTATACAGGATACTGGGTGTTTTTCCAGTCAGTGTCCAAACTTTCAGGAGTGAATACACTCCTGAATATAAGCAACTTTTACTATGGGGTCAACTTTCCTACTTGAAAAAAAAATCTGCTGTTTTCTACAAAAGGGCTACGGCATAGATATCATTTTGTAGGAAACAGATAATTTCTTTTCAAGTAGGTAAGATTTTTTCAAGGTGTAATGTGTACTAATTGAATATCTTCAATTTGCACATAAATATTGACTGATATCTCCTGTTTAAAATAGCTTGTACTTGAGCTATTTGCAAAGGATCCTGGCACGTAAGTTGATTTGAACATAGTGCTGGTTCTGCCAAGGTCAAGCCAGCGATGAGATGTGTAGATTGGGAGGGAAGACACAATCTAACTCTGTTAGGTGCCGATGGCTAGCTCCTCCTGAACCTAACAAAACACGACAATTACCACCGTTATTGACTACTGTACATAGGTTAAGTTATGTTCTGGGATCTGTCAATAATGTAGACAGTCAATACCAATTAGTAAGACTGATCTATATTCACTGTTCTCTCATTATACATATTTGATTTTTCAGAGGCTGAATACATTCAATCAACCCTCTTCTTCTTCTTCTTTTGGCCGTACAGAACCAAAACAAAACTATAACACTAACTATAGTGACAGTTATAGTAACCCTATTAATTCAAAAGGTTACAAACGTCCATCTGAAAGGAGCTACGATCACCCAGCGCCTAAACAAGCGCGGTCCAATGATTGGGGTGATAAGTATGATTATAAACAACCCGATAAGCCTCAACCACTCATGAATATTTCTACGCAGCAATATAAAAAGGTTACCAAACCATTCCCGAATAACAAACCCAAACGATTTGAGCCACGAGGAAACAATCCTAGTAACAGACTGCAAAAAGATTTTCATACGAGCCCACATAAAGCTAAGCTTAATAAAATGAGTGATAAAACTGTTGCGACAGTGGTTAAGAATACTCCACCCGAAATAAAGAAAAAAGGTTATACGTCTGATGACGTTTTACGTCCAGGCGTCGTACCTAATCCCTCAGTAAATGGACGCTTAGAGTTAGCCCTGGGTGAACTTTTGAAACGTATTAGAACCTCACAGCTGCTAAGCGAAGACCAAAAGAGACAATTGACATTAGGGGGCATGCGTAGCATAAAAAGCATTCTCCGTCAGAGAATATCTACCGTTATGATGAATAGACAAGTCAGATCTATGGTCGAAATTGTTGCACAGTATAAAAAAACATATCTGAAGGATGTAGATGATGAAATCATTGAGGTAATCGGGAAAGCAGTTAACACAAAGAAAGAAAAAGTACAATTAAAAAGTATACATGGAACAGAGACAGGTATATTTCATTTGATTGTGATCTGTCTAAAAGATAATACTTTTGGTAACCGGTCACATTTTAAGATGTAAAGAGTAACCTTTTACTCCCAATTGCTAAAAATTGGCTGGCACAAATGAGGATTTGTGTGACTACATAAAACTTCTGTAATTCCCAATTGAAATTCTTTCAATTTCAAGGATTTCAGTGATGATTCAGAATGTGGATGACAGCATGATTTCTTTAGCTAGAAATTGTACTGTTTCTTGAGATCTTAGCTATCTAGCTAAGGTTCTCTAAAACCAAACATTGACCATTGCATACTTTACATTGCTATATAAAAGCATTAAATACATTGAAGAATAGGCTATGGACCTGTGTCGTTTGATCTGTTATATATTTTTTTTTTACAATAATTATGTTCCATGGTTTATGGTTATCCTTTCTACAAAATAATTATTTTTTTCCCTTTTATATCTAATAAGTGTTATGTTTCAGAGAAAATACATATGTTTTTCAAATCTAGGATTAATACCCTCCTTAAAAATAAGGTACAGAACATGATTGACAATGTAAGTATTTTGAACTAATGTTGCCATTATTAATTTACTAAATCCGTGAAGCCAAACATTATTATTATTAAGCGCTTTGTTCCGAATTTTCATTGTGGTATTGAAAAAATAAAGCCTAATAAGTTTCAGTATATCAATCATAAATTAAATAATATAATAATATAATAACTGCTTTTATTTTTTACTAAATATTACATTAAGTATTCTTTCAGCTTTTTAAAATGTATGGAGACAATGAGGCAGAGATACTAAAATGTATAAAGGATCTGCCAGAACTTGAAGAAAAGAAAGAAACAGAGGAACAAAATAAAGATGGAGTTACTGATGTTGAAATAGTAGAAAGCTCAGGTAATGAAGCAAATAGTGATAACACACAAGAAAATATTGTTGAATTGTATGAAATGACTGCAGATAATAATCCTGCAGATGTAGAAAATGTAGGAAACAAAGCAAGTACTGATAATGCACAAGAGAATATTGTTGAATCGGATGAAATGACTGCAGATAATAATCCTGCAGATGTAGAAAATGTAGGAAACACAGCAAGTACTGATAATGCACAAGAAAATATTGCTGCATCGACTGAAAACACTGCAGAGAATAATCATGCAGATGTTACAATCGATCTAACTAATGCAGAAAATGACGGCTCTGAGGAAAAGTCGGCAGTACAAACAGATGAAAACCAGGTTGAAATAAATGATAAGAGGTCTAAACTTAAACAATACTACAGACTTATGGATTTGCTTATAGAAAACAGATTACCAAAACTACTGCTTCAATTCAAAGACGTAAGTTGTGCTGTCCTCGTAATTTTATTTTGAATGTACTTACGAATAAAATAAATAAATAAAGCCTTTATTCACTGACCATGATACAGTTTTTATCTTAACTAATACTTATATTAAATAAAGAAACTTTTATAATTTTAGTCACGTTGTCTTTCGACATCCTCCCATTTACTTCCATTTGTCTCTGTCTCGGGTTATCCTTCTCCATCCCTTTGGGAGGTCGTCCTCCCAACGTTTGATCTGTCGTCTAACGTTTTGTCTTTTACCATGTCTAGGGTACTATTCCATTACATCCTTCGTCCATTTTTTTCCACTCTCTGTCCTCATTATGTGTCCAGTCCAGTTCCATTTAAGTTTTCTACTTTTTTTCAGTACGATGTCACCATTGTTATTTTCCTTATTTTGGTTGTTGTCCATTGGTCTCGTAATTTTATATTAATCATACTTCGTTCCATGCTCCGTTGACAAACTGAGAGCTTATTGGTGTTTTTGCTTGTAGCTGGCCAAGTTTGACACCCATAAGTACAATTTACTTTTTATCGACATTGGTATTGTTTCATTTTTGAATATTTCTTTTAGTGACCAGTACCTCTTCCAGGTGTTACTTATTCTTCCGTTAATTTCTTTCGTGTATTGGTCTTTTGTAGATATTATTTGTCCTAAGTATATGTATTCATCCACATACTCCACAACTTATTCTCCTATTTCTATGTTTTCCCTTATTCCGTTCGTCATAACTTTAGTTTTTGTTGAGTTCATGGATAGGCCTGCTTTCTTGCTTTCATAATATAGTTGGTTTAGCATAGTTTGTAGTGTGTCTATTATAGTCTTTCTGCGAATATCACTATGTCGTCGGCAAACCTTAGGTGATTTAGATTTTATCCATTGATGTTAATACCCATTTTGTTCCAGTCTAGACTTCTGAATATATTCTCTAACACCGCTGTTAAAAGTTTTGGGGAAAGTGGATCCACCCTGCCTTACACCTCTCTGAACCTTGAATTCTTCGCCTTGTCGTTCAAGCTGGATCGTAGCTATATTGTTTTTGTATATTTCTTTAATAATCTGAATACATTTTCTTTCTACGCCTTGGTTTTCTAACGTTTTCCAAATATACTTGTAGCTGAGTGAGTCGAAAACTATAGTCTACAAAAGCCATATAATATTTTTGTCCGTATTCATTAAGTTTTTCAGCAATTTGTTTTACGACATGAATATGATCTATGGTAGAATAATCAGCACGGAATCCAGCTTGTTCTCATGGTTGGTTTTCTTCTATGTTCCTCATGAATTGAGAGCAGCAAACCGACAAACGCGCGTTGACTGCTGCGTTACTTTACGCAACCGGCACAATAATGAAGAGATTTTAAATCGAATCATTACCTGTGATAAAAAGTGGATCCTGTACGATAATCGGAAACTCTCCTCGCAATGGCTGAACCCAATTAAATCTGGTCAGACGATTACGGCAGATATCTATTGCCAGCAACTGCAAATCATGATGGAAAAGCTAGCTGCTAAACAACCGAGGTTGGTCATTCGCTCTAGGCCACTGCTGCTTCAGGACAACGCTAGAACAACAGACGGCAACCCAATTAGAGAATCTTCAATTGGAATGTCTAAGACATCCACCTACTTCCCGGACCTTGCTCCAACAGATTACCATTTTTTTCGAAATTTGGATAACTTCTTGCAAGGGAAAATATTTAACTCCGATGGGTCAGACCAATGCGCCTTCAAAGATTTATTGATTCCTGTCCGAATGGTTTTTTTAATAAAGGAATCAATGAACTACCTATGAGATGGCAAAAGTGCATAGTTTGATTAAATAAATATATTATGTTTAAAAAAAATCGACTTATTGTTCCTCATTTATAAAACGCAATTTCATATGTAATGATTAAATATTTTTGAAAATACTTTATATAAGTTGGACATTAGACATATTAGTCTGTAGTTATTTATTTCATTTCTATCTCCTTTTTATATAATAGAACAATTGTGGATTTCGTCCATTGCATTGGTATTTGTTTGGTAATCAATATTTCATTAAATAGGTTTGTTAAGAATTTGGATATTCAGATTCTCTAAGTTTAAAATTTTGTCTTAACCAGGCGACTTTCCGCCTTTTTTGCGTTATAATCGCTTTTATAACTTCCGATTCTAAGATTACAGGTATTTCTTCAGCGTAGGTGTCGTTTCTGTCGTTTCATATAATGTCTCGCCTCTATTTGTATATCATTCTTTGTAGAACTCAGTCGCAACTTTAGTTATTGAATATCTCTCTATCCTTATTTTATCCTT
The DNA here is from genome assembly GCA_037179445.1 of Phengaris alcon alcon. Taxonomy (NCBI): domain Eukaryota; kingdom Metazoa; phylum Arthropoda; class Insecta; order Lepidoptera; family Lycaenidae; genus Phengaris; species Phengaris alcon. The sequence goes on along the minus strand of JAYRCH010000158.1, from coordinate 1,181,889 downwards.
TTTACTTTTACATTTCATGTTGGGTATGGATACCTAACATGAAATGAAAATAATGGATTATTTATATTCCTTCAACTGCTTTAGACCTTGCTTGATTCCGCCTGTCGTCTCAATTTGTTCTTTCAGTATTATTAGTCTTCCTTCTTTCCTATACTTCCTTATTGACATTGTATTTTTTGCTAATATCTTGTTTGTTTTATTTTCGTTTGTGTAACATTTGTTTCCTCTCCTCCATTAGATTTAGTGTTCTTCTCCTAGTTTGCTTTTATTCTCCCTTTTCACATCTTGATTTTTTCATGTTCGTCAATTCTTTTTCTAGAATATTATACTTTCCTTGCAGTGATTTAGTTTTTTCGATATTTTGTAACGAGTTTTCTATTTCTTCTAATATGTTTTGTGGTATGTGGGTTGCTATAGTCGCGTATTTTAATGAATTGATTATATGTTTCCTTGATTTTCCCTTCTTGTTTTGTATAACTCCTTTCACCATTCTATGATCCGAGTTAAAGTTTAATTTGTTCACTACTTCGACGTCCTAACGTAATTGTCTGACTTTTTCTTGGTAAAATGAAATCGAGTTCATTTTTATCTCTACCATTTAGGGATACCGAAGTCCACTTTCTTGATTTCTTTTTTTTTTGAAAAAAACTATTTAATATCTTCACAATGTTTGCAAAAGCAAAATCTATTAGTATTTGTCCGTTGTCGTTTCTGACACCACTTCAGTAATCGCCTAGGACAAATTCGTCTTTATTTGCATTCGTGCCCATTTTTGCGTTAAAGTCTCCCATTATTATTGTGTTTTCGTTCTTTTTTTGCAATAAATATGTAGTTACCTAACATATTTTTTACTTTATAAAAATTATCTTTTTCAGTTTTTGTATCCTGTTCTGTAGGTATAATGATCGACGCCGGTTTTTTGAACTCTGCTAATTGTATATTTAGCACTGCTATTCTGTCGAAAATTCCCTCAAAACTTATTATTTTCTTTTTAAATGTTTTTTACTATGAATTCCATCCCGTATGAACCTTGTGTTTTACCATAATAATAGAAAATGTAATCATCTTATTCGCTTATTTCTTCTCATATTCTTCTGACTTCGCACATGCCAATGACATCCCATTTTATAGATCTTATGGCTTCTTCCAGTTGTCATTATGGTTCTGGTGTTCAAAGTTGCAATGTATATTTTATTATTGTCTTTTCTTTGGTGTAAGGATGTACTTACAAAAAAAGTACCCAAATGAAGAAAATTGTAAATATACTTAAAAGCAATCGATTGATATAAAGTTTTAAATTTTTATTGTTAATGCTAAAACATTCTTAATGTTAAATTAATTTCAGGAATTTGCAAAGATGATGTTTTGTGAAAAAGACTTTATTATTAGACAGGAAATGATAATGAGGGAACTGAAAGAAACATTACGTAAATCATTATATGCTGCTAATAATATTGATAAAGAAGGAATAACTACTGTTGAAGCTGATAACGCATCTCCTTTAAATCAGGGGCCTGATTCTATAACGCCTGTTAAGGAAAACAATAATGATGCACCAGAGAAAATGGATGTCGAAAATCAAAACAAATCAGACAAACAAATAAATAAACAGAATGTGGTTAAACCTACACCCCAAACTGTACAGAAAGGATCACAGCTATATGTAATGGTAAATATCTTGTCTGTTGCTCTAATGGTACTAAAACTATCCCACCTAACCTTACAATTTAGTTCATTTATTTATATTATAATCACTTGTTGTCTCCCCATAAAATATGAGTAATTTCTAAGAGGTTTTTTATTCCGTGGTGCTATTGACATGAAAAAAAGAAACTGGCCAAGTGCAAGATAGCAGAAAAATGTTTATTTTATGGGAACATTTGTTGTATGGGAGCCCCACATAATTTTTTTTTTTTCTATTTTTAGTATTTTCTGTTAAAGGGCCAACAGAAATACATCATCTGTTAAAATTTCAACTTTCACAGCTATTATATATTTTAGCTATCACGGCTCATGATACTGTCACTGTCACCAGGCTGTATGCCTGGTGACAGACAGACAGCAAGCGGAATCTTAAATAGGGTCCCGTTGTCAGGGGCGTGCGCTCCATATAGGCAGAAATGCAATGCTTTACTTGTCATTCACAGATATTTTAATAAAACGTTTGTACGTTTTAGATGACTTTAATAATTAATTAATAGTAAATAAATTAATTAAAAAAATATAATAACTTAAAAACGCCTAATATTTTATAAATAGCAACTAATGCCGATAAGTTCTGCAGGACAAATCATCGCATGTATGTGTAATTTTCATACTTCGCAAACGCACACACCCATGAATATCGACATGATAAAATAGCGAAAGTCATGCGGCGGGAGATGGCTAACCGAGAGCCGAGCCGAGAGCTTCGGTTCCGAAAACCGCCGAACTGGCTTGTCGAAAATTATTCGATGCCTATAATCCGAGTAAAAACAATACGACGCGAATCTAACGAATCATGTATGCACACATTACGCATTTTTTTAGTAAGGTTTTATTTGTTTAAATAGAAGAAACGTTTTGTGTTTCGCGGGGGCCATATTGCATAGCTCCCCACACTGATTTCAGTGACGGTGGCCGGTTTAATTGAAACCAGGCCAGCTACGCAGGAGTTATTTTATAGTGCCCAAGTGTGTGCGCAGTACACAAGAGCACTCTCTCTTCCTTTTACTCTCGTAACCCAGTGGGACGAATAACCGACACGACTGGTGAGATATCAGGCGCAGGTCCGACTTTTTACATGCCCATCCGACGCATGGATCATCTTTCTTGTCAGACAATCAGGTGATCAGCCTGCATTGTCCTAACCAAACTTGGAAACAAGATTTTTTGTTGTTCCAATGCGGGAATCGAACCCACGACCTCCGAGTCGAGAGCCAAGCTCTAAACCACTAGACCACGGAGGATTAAATTGTAAACAATGTGATAAGCATTGTTTACAATTTAATCGCTCCAGTTTATTTATAGTTTTCTTAAAAGATTTTTCATTTTAACATTTGAAAGTGTGTACATTTAACAGTTCATTACTGAGTTTCTATAATAATTGTAGTGATTTGCTTTTACTAGTGAATTAGTTGAATTTTTTAAAATGTTATTCGACTGTGAGGTTTGTGTTGAAAATGTGTGTTTATTAAAAATTAAAAATAACAAGTTCTCACAATTGTCATTCAGTGAAAATATTCAAATCCTGTCTAAATGTAGGTGTGTACCCAAGTTACAACAATTAAACCAGCAAAAAAATAGTGTAACTCGAAAATTTCATGTTAAAAGTTATGAAACGTATAACTGGCTGTGTGGCTGTGTACACACGATTAAATTATATTGTTTTCCTTGCATATTATTTAGTAATTTACATCGGGATATAGTAATCTCAAGTAACCGGAACCTTGAATATGCGAAAATTGAAGCAGACTGACTGGTGAGTAGTTATAATATTTTAAAATATGCTTATTATTTTACTTATTAGAATTTCATCCGCCGCGACGATCGATCGCTGTTTTGTCTGCGTTGCCGTAGAAGATGTACATGAATAGTAGTACATATAAGACTTGCTCTGTTGGCATGGTTTCGACTTAGAAATCCGTCGCTTGGCTGTAGCTATGCTAAAAATCTATAAACGAAAAAGTTTTTGTGACCGAGTACTTCGCCGCATACCCTGTGTCATAATCCTGTGCACGCCACTGCCCGTTGTTACCATTTGGGTTTGGAATCCTAAAAAGATCATGATATCATGGAATATCTGTATATACCACTCATTTTGTAAAAGTTGGTAATTATTTTATTATAATAATTTTATTTTATCATTATTATTATTGTAATGTTTCAGTTACTAGGAAGGCCGTCTCTTCCAGCTAAGGCAGAAATATACGACTTCCTTAACAAGTTTAACCCGAAATCAATTAAAAAGCACAAAACTGTAAACAATCTACTTGTTATTGGTTTCGAAAATAAACAGGATTATGACAAAATTCTCGAGGCTAACGAAACTAAAGTTGGTAAGTTTTAAATATTGGTTTGTTGTTTGTGACACATAGAAAGTACAATTCAAATACACTTTTCCTTCGTTGTTAAATTAACTACATGCTACTTCGTTTATCTATAACGCGTTACATCATTATGTAAAGTTAATATAGAAAACTGATGATTTTCGTTTTACTCTAAAGCTATTACACAAATAATAAGTGTCGCATTTAACTATGTTACAGGTGACGCTACTTTTATAATAAAAGCAAATGAAGTGATTGCATCTGATAAACAAAAAGAAAAGACAACTACAGATAAAAACAATACTGCAGTAGAAACTGTAAGTAGTCAGAAGACAGGGGATATTAATAAAGCAACAGAAGAAAAAATAGAGGAAACAAAAGAAAAAGATGAGACAGAGATTGACGACGTTAGAGAAAGTGAAGAGAAAATGACTGATGAAACAAAAGTAAATAATGGGGGACAAGTGGAAGAGAATATAGGGGAAAATATGGAAAAAAATATAGAGAATTCTATCCAAGAAGTAAATAAAATTGACGAAAACTCGACTAAAATTAATGACGTAAATAAATCATCTACAGAGGTTACTGATCTAAACAACGAAGTAACTGAAACAACTGACAAAAACAATGAGCAAAATGTAATAACTGACAAAGATAAAGAATTACCAGATGCTAATGACAAAGTTGACGACAACATAAAAGGGAACGTAAAGACTGACGACGTAAAGGGCACGAATGAAAATGTAATAGAAAATAAAGACGAAGTGAGAAATTTGGAAACAATACAAGAATCAGAAGAGACAGAAAAAGAAGTGAAGGCTAAGACAAGAACGGCCGCCGTAGCTACTCCTACGCGAAGTTCTTCAAGATTAGCTAACACCACGCCAAGTACTATTAAAACGAGGCGCACTAGTCGATTAGCTCAATAATTGTTTTTGACAGTTCCATCATATAACTCTTTATCATTTACGATAAGTACATTATATTTATTTAAGAAAAAAAGAATTTTACTGTCATCTTCATTTTAATTAAGCGATAGGCATACCTTATAATTATAAAAGAATTAAAATAAATAAAATGGGTATAATGGGATTATTTTAAACAGAATTATGTATAACTGTATGAGCTTTATTCTTCATTTATGCAGGATACAACTGTACCAACTTACATTTTATATGATATGAAATTTACCTTATGATTATAAAAGAATGAAAAGAAATAAAATGGGTATAATGGGATTATTTTAAACAGAATTATGTATAACTGTATGAGCTTTATTCTTCATTTATGCAGGATACAACTATACCTACTTACATTTTATATGATATGAAATTAATAAAACATGATTTACATAATAAATATTTTCTTATCTTAAGCGTTTTCCATTCCCTATGCACTTATAATTGGAGCTGCACGGGCAATATTTGTCTGCAATACGCAACATTCGAAATCCCACCAATATTATGGTTACGTTTGACGTCCAAAGTCCTTTAAGAGAGTACATCGTCATCTTTTCGCATTACAGCCGCTAGATGTTTACCGTTACAGATAGCTCCGCTCCCTGCGCTCTCTTCTGGTAAGTCTGAAATAGATGAAAGGCCACAAGCCGCCACATTTAATATAAGTGGGGGTCTAAAATGGCCACTTTAGGTGTTTCATATTAAGAATCATATATTTTTTTCGGCTCATATTATGTGAGCCATATCGCATTTCCATTGAAAACTGTAAAATTTATGTTTTCTAATATGATGAAATCAGATGAATCATGTAGCCATTTAACTTTCACGATTATTGTATGTAAAAAATGTATGAAACGCCTAAAGGGGCCTTTTTAGACCCCCAGATCATTGTTGTATGTTTGCAACCATGCAGTCGCTAAAAACCTTAGAGCGTCGAATCGGGACGAGGAACGCACACAACTAGAGATTACACACTAATGCATTTTCAATCACGCACACGAAAATATTGTCAAAACTAAACTATATGCTCACATTTACAAACACACAAAGAAAACAGCCTGCCAGTGTACGACAAATGTCATTTTTATTCAAGCAACGCTAGTGCTTGACACTATCGATATATAAGTATCGATGAGTTCGGCGAATACTAATAGGATACTTTCCATGGTGAACAAAATAGTACGAAATGTGATGAATATATAAAATTATACAGAAATAAACATAAATATATTAATTTTAAGTGTTTTTTTTCGTAATTATTTAAATAAATTTATTGATTTTATTTAATTAAAATTGATGGAAAAGACGCAATATTATGTGATTTAACTTGGCTTTTATATACTCATATTGATTTTATGGATAAATAGTTGTGTTGATTTATAGCATGTAGATGTACCTATGAAATAGATAATTACTTACATTGAAGTGATTTTCACAAATATACAACTTTTAGTTGTAAAATGTAACTGTTTAAATCGTTATTTAGGATATCTTTTTATCGTTTCAACTCCCAACCAAATTTTCCTCATTTCGATATCTTCCAGCACTATAATGAACAACATTTCTGGGGTTCTCTTGCCATATTACTTTTACAATTTTATACCACTCACGAACAAAACTCATTCCTGCCACAATGTAGGAACAAATTACTATTTCGAAAAATGTATGAGTTCAGAGCATAAAAACCGACTCTCAAAGTAAAAATTAAGCAAAAGGTATAAAACAAAACTTATTTTATGAATCACTAGCTTTTTCCTACTACTGAACAGAACTCCTCAGTCTTTAAAGATACGCGTTTGGAAATTTCAACATTGTTTAAAGAACTGCAAGCAAATGCCATTATGTAACTTACAGTCATCACCATCATTCATCATCATCTTATATGTATACAATACCTAATGGAATCTTGGCGCGTATTCAAATATACATTAGATCGTTTATTTTAAACGTTCTTAAAATGTATTAATAATAATTTAACAAATATCACTAAAAAGGGAAAAAATATTATACTTTTAAATAAACAAAAAATTAAACCTACATCCAAAGTAAAAATGCACAAATAAAACTTATTTTCTTATAATTCCCCTTTTAAATTTGGCTTAAATTTTAACAATTTCTCTACTCAATCTTCAAAATTTTGAAAGCTAATGTTAAGTGCCTCGAGGTTATATGCCTACAAATTCTCCAGAACCTTTCGAATTCATAAAAAAAACGCGGGTATTTGAATAAAATTGATTTGAAAAGTCCAAGAGATTTCGCGAACCTTCCTCACTCCTCAGAGACGAGGGAGAGTGTTTTATTTTAAAGAGGTAGAATAGTATTGTACAGTCGACGCCCTCACAATAATTACCAATCTCACGTTCTTTTTCAAGATGGGTAGAATACTATGTGCAGTCGAAGCCCTCTCTTTCTCTAACAATATCGTTCTTTATTAAAGAAAGTGAGAATGTACAGTCCCTCACGAAAGTTACCAATCTTATTACTTTTGAACTGGAAAGCATAAACTTTATTATGAACAGGAAACGTACAGTACATACAGCATATTATATAAACATCGACCTTGTACCTTCTAGTGCAGTACACCTGACCAAAAATCATGCTTAAAAAATTCTAAAGATTTTAAACTTAGCCTGGTAGTCGATTACAAAATATGTCAGTAGCTTACCAAATTTGTTGGCTATTGTCTAGTAGTCACAGTACCCACTACAATAGTTCAAGGCTATACAATTAGCTCCGTGACCTTCATCTCCAAGCGGGGAAGGTTGTATCGCCCCACACTCACACGCCCTGAAAGCAATTTTATGGGATACACTACACTATACAAATTCCCTGTTGAAAGTCAATAAGTACGGTAAATTTAATACAATTTATGGACTCTTTAGTCAGAAGCTGGTTCTTCAAGCAGGTCTCATGCCTCTTGGTGTATAATATCAGATTAATACCCTACGGCAGCGGTTCTCAAACTTTTTTGGTGACGGAACCCTTTTGGAAAGCAAAATACTTGACCCTGAAATAAAACAATAGCTTTTAAAAGTGTATTCTTTATTAATAAACATAATAAAAGTACAATGTAACAGTTACTGATTATTACTTACTTTAACATGCCTCATGGCAAGTACATTATTACAAGATATTAAAAAACATACAATTAGCTCCGTGACCTTCATCTCCAAGCGGGGAAGGTTGTATCGCCCCACACTCACACGCCCTGAAAGCAATTTTATGGGATACACTACACTATACAAATTCCCTGTTGAAAGTCAATAAGTACGGTAAATTTAATACAATTTATGGACTCTTTAGTCAGAAGCTGGTTCTTCAAGCAGGTCTCATGCCTCTTGGTGTATAATATCAGATTAATACCCTACGGCAGCGGTTCTCAAACTTTTTTGGTGACGGAACCCTTTTGGAAAGCAAAATACTTGACCCTGAAATAAAACAATAGCTTTTAAAAGTGTATTCTTTATTAATAAACATAATAAAAGTACAATGTAACAGTTACTGATTATTACTTACTTTAACATGCCTCATGGCAAGTACATTATTACAAGATATTAAAAAATAAAAAATCTAACTAATGGGAGGTAGTTATGAAACTGTTTTTTATTTTTCATTAATTGGTTGATGTCAGGTTTGATAGAAGACAGTTGCAGTCTCATATCAGGTTCGGCGTCCAGTCTATTGCGATATTTTGTTTTCGTCGCTGCATACGTTGAGAATCCTGTTTCGCACAAATATGTTGTTGGGAACGGGAGAAGAATATTCAGAGCCATTTTGCCAAGCATTGGATATTCATTACGAATTCTGCACCAAAAATCGTTGAGAGGCATCGTTTTGAACAGTGACTCCATACTTGTGTCTGATGACATTTCTAAAAGAGATTCATATATCTCGTTTGACATACTTTCGGGCTTTTGTAAGTTGGGTAAAAAAGGATTATGAATCCATGAATTCAATTCTATTTTTGTATTCGCTGTTCTTCGGGAAAATACTTTTCAAAAGATGCGCGCATCGAAGTGAGATATTGGACCAATTCTTCAAACATATCATCTTTCATCTTTCAACATTTCTGAGTTGTGATCGCTAACAAACTCACTGAGTGACGTAAAGCTTTCTATTTCTCTCTTATCAACGCAAACAATAAAAAAATCTAATTTTCTTTTGAAGGCAGAATTATTTTGTTATAGGCCTGGAACACTGTTGTCTGTTTACCTTGCAATGATACATTCAATTCGTTTAGTTTTTGAAAGATATCAGCCATAAAAGACAATCGGAACAACCAAGTTTTATCATACAAACGGTCTTTCAAATTAAAAGCAGTATCAGCTGAAAGAAACATTTGTAACTCCGCTCTAAGTTCAAATAGCCTTGTTAAAGTTTTACCCTGAGACAGCCATCGTACTTTTGTATGGAGCAGCAGTGTTTTATGTTTGCTGCCATAATCTCCACACAATAATGAGAACAATCGGGATTGTAGTGGTCGTGATTTGATAAAATTAATTATTTTTACCGCTTCATCCATAACTAATTTTAGATTTGACGGCATTTGCTTCATCGCAAGTGCTTGTCTATGCAGAATACAATGGCTGGAACTACAATTAGGCGCTTTATTTTTTATGCGTGACACTGCTCCTGCTGTTTTACCTGTCATCGCCTTGGCCCCATCTGTACAAATGTCAATGCAATCGTTCCAACTGAGATTATTTTCTTCAAAAAATATGTTTATTTTATTAAAAATTTCTTCCCCGGTAGTGTTTGTGGGCAGCGGTGAACACATAAGCATGTCTTCTTCAAAAGAACTTTCATATGGATATCTCACGATAACCAGCAAGATAGCCAGACCAGCGACATCAGTTGTCTCATCCATTTGCAAGGCGAATCGTGTTTTTTGTAGACGTGTAACTAGTTCTTGTTTGACGTAGCTTGCAAGATCATGATGATCTTGCCGTGTTGTGTATTCGCCGTGAAACAGTATCGTTTGATAGCGGCACAGTAGAAAGATGTTTTGCAGATTCTCCATCGAGCATACATTTTGTTTTGTCTAACACACATGGCTTTATTAAATTTTCAGCGATAGTGTGCACTTCACCTGCTTGTGCAATGCGATAGCTAACTCAATATGATGCCTCCGTGGCCTTTTCATTGATAGTTTGTGTTACATGCATCATATTTTTTGACTTTCCAATAACTGTTCTTTTCTGCGAACAAAAAATTCTTTATTCTTGTCTTTAGACTCGGGGTGTACAGTTTCTAAATGTCGGCGCAATTTGGCAGGTGCCATGGAACTATTAGGAAGCAGTTTACTAATTAACAAGCAGAGAGGTGAGCCGTTGGAATCAACAAACCTGAAACTGATATATGATTCATCATACTTCCTTTTTTTCGTCTTTGAAACCGTGGAGCTTGACGTCGTGACATCATCGTATAGATCGGTAATTGCTGCATTCTCCGCGCGTACTGCTTTTGAACATTCAGCGTCATTAGAAGATGTTGTTGCAACACGTTTAACGCCTTTAAGCCAACGTTCCATTCTTCTTTATTAATAATGTTACACGTTAGGATGGTGGGGTGAAAATAATGCACAATAGTTACTGCTTATAAGAGACTAAGTTTGGTCCAAAGAAGAAATGTACAAATCTCATACAATCAGAATACAGCAGGCAGTAGAACAATAAAGACTAGTTACATATCACGTTTAAACTGCGCAATTCGCTAGCCAGCTTGTAAGTAGGTAGATAGGAACTTATCGCTCCGAACGCTAATCGTCAACTGACTGACGAGGCGCGACGCGCGATCGCCGCTTTTATACTTAGTCCTAGACTCGATCTCGAACATTCTCAAAAATACTCGAGTCGGCGCCTTTGATAAACAAAAAGCGGAAATAAAAATAGAAATACAAAAAATGCGTTGTAAACAATCTCGTCTTTATGTTTTGAAGTTAGAGCCGAAAGTAGCTTGTTCACAACTATAGTGTCTAATTCAGAGGCGGCTTTTATCAAAGGGACTGCGCGCTCACAAGTATACGCGCGGCGGCGCGGCGAGCGGAGTCACAACGTTCGACCAGAGAGAGGTGTTTTGATTTTTGTTTCTAAATTCTTGCGGAACCCCTACAGGGGTATCGCGGAACCCTAGGGTTCCGCGGAACACACTTAGAGTATAGCTGTCCTACGGGTATAGTAGCATTGTCGTAGACTGCAACGCCAGGCTTTCGCGCTATTTGGTTTTCTCTCAATTTACATAAGACAGAAACAAAACCATACAAAAATACGGTAGAAGTACGTTATACGGCATTTCTCTCATCGCGAGTATCGAAGACGCGGACGTACTGCGCGTTATTATATTGACATTACATTACCATCTGAAAGACACTGTAGATTTACTAGGGCCTATGGAAATCAGTGCAGTCAGCAGGTAGCTCAAACTAGTCCAGTCTCATAGAGTTATACTTCAGCTGCACGATCACTTCACTTTGGGAATGATTACATATACCGACGCTTGCATAATACAAAGTAGAGAGGTTTATGGCACATATCCTAATACCATGGAGGAATTACACTATTACGAAGTTCCTATTGAAAACCAATATATTGAAGACGTGCAGATCTCATGTACTCTCTCTGTGGTCGGCAGTTGGCCCCAAGAACAGGCCTTAAGATCACTCGGACGCTCGCACACTACAGCTTCAAAAAATAAAGGACACACCGCAATACGAAGCTCCTGTCAAAAAAGAAGATACCTACTGAAAACGTAATGCATTATGTAACTTATGATTTTATTATTACGAATATCACAACACGAAATTTCTATTGAAAAGGAAGATATACGTATATTAGGGCGGCACTGAAAATTTCGGGAATCAAGGAAGTGACACAACATTACTTTTAAAAATGTATTTATTGCTTTTCGAAGTATTCTCCGCGAAATTTGACACATTTTTCCATACGATGGAACCAATCATTAAAGCAACCATTCCATTCGGAAGTTCGGGTCTCCAAAATGGCCGTTTTGTAGGCGTCCACAGCTTCTTCAGGTGATGAAAATCTCTGACAACGCAATTTATTCTTTATTTTAGGGAAAGTATAGAAATCATTAGGGCTTAGGTCGGGGCTGTACGGCGGATGGTCTATTAATTCTATGATTTCTTGCTCTAAAAACTCTTTTGTTCTGTGCGCGGTGTGAGAACTCGCATTGTCGTGATGGAGGATGATGCGGCGGTTGCAGTTCTCTTTACGGAGTTCAGAAACGACCTGTGGCAAACAAATGTTAGCATACCATTCTGCATTAACCGTTCTTTGTCCCTCAAGAGGAATAGTCGCAACATGGCCGGGTTTGGAGACAAACGTGGCAACCATTTTTTTTGCAACACTCCGTGAACGAACAATTTTTGTTGGCTTTAACTTATTTTCGAACACCCAAACTCGTGACTGGTTTTTTGTTTCGGGTTCGTACGCGTATATCCAGGATTCGTCACCTGATACGATGTTGTATACAGCATTTGAGGATCCTGCGTGGAATCTTTCGAGAGTTCTGACGCACCAAGTAACGCGAGCCGCTTTTTGCTCTTCACAGAGCAAATGCGGTATCCATCGGGAAAACAACTTTTTTACACCTAATTGTTCATGCAAGATTATTTGTATTTGACTCATGCCAATGTCTAAAGTTGCCTGAATTTCGCGGTATGTCACATGTCGATCTTCCTCAATCAGCTTACGCACAGCATCAACGTTTTCTTGGGTGACTGCAGTTTTAGGACGACCTTGACGGGGATCATCACTGAGCTTGACACGTCCACGTTGAAATTCAGCAAACCAGCTATAAATTGTGGTTTTGGATGGGGCTTCATCACCAAATGCAGAAATCATCCGGTCAACACACTGTTTTTGTGTTAAACCACTTCGAAAGTGATAATAAATCATCGCTCCAGAATTTTCTCGATTCAATTCCATTTTCTCAACGACTAAACAAGTTTGACAAGACCTTGTGACAAGACCGAGAATCTTTTTTTAAATAAATAAACGGTATTCGATTTTTAAAACCAAGGAGTTTTAAATTAAAAAGATTTTAATATGACAGGAACAGTGGAAATATTCCATTCCCGATACTTTTAGTGCAGCCCTCGTATACGTGCACTATAATGCACTATATACGTGCTGCAGCTTATGGAGTCTTCTGTGCAGCCATCGGTTTGTCCCTCAAGCAGGTCTTGCCTCTTAGGGTTATAGGTGTATATGTACCTCCACATATATGCACTGTATTATGTATACGTGCTAGATCTTATGGAGTCTCATGTACAGCTGGCGGTTAGTCCCTCAAGCAGGTCTTGCCTCATGGGCTTATCAACTTTGCGACCTTCATCACCCACCCTACGGGGAAGGTTGCTTGCCAAACGCTCGCACGCTACATTTTCAGAGAAAGTAAACCTGTCAATAAGGTACTGAAGAGCTATTGCAGCGCGCTTATGGACATCTATTCTCCAGTTGCCGGTTGGTCACTTAACCAGGTCCAGCATCTTCGGTATTATCATATTTGCAACCTTTATCACACTTATAAAAAGGTACCAATGCGACACGGTCGGTAATATAACTATGAACTTTTTTCTCTTTAGTTCTCAGGAGTTGATCCAGAGTTGCTGAGGTTTGCTATTGCCCCTAGTGCATAGTTACCTGTATTATCGAACTGATTTATTTGTTTATAGAATCGTAATTCGTAAGTAACTCAACTCTGCAAGACCTTTTGAACCTTGTATTCATTACCAGCCGGGCGTGTACAATGTCATCTTTCATGGTAGCGGCAGGGAATTTAATCTAAATCACAATACGTAGAATAGGTAAATAAGGTAATAATAAGGTAATACAGGTAGAATATTTGTTTCTTGGTGAACTCCTGAGGTACAAAAAAACGCATTCAGACGCGCTGTAATAAATTATATTTCTTGCTCGGATCACAATATACCAGGCTGCAAATAATAAGTGTTGGATTGTTGATACACGCACACTTTTAGGTGTAATTCTTTTACACAAAACAGGATTTAGCCGTAATGGGAAATTCAGAATTCTTATGAGAGTAGTTTATAGAATTGAAAGAAATTTGATCCAATCGTGGTGCTTTCAGAACAGAATTACTTCATCAATATAATTTCTTGAAACACTAGGTTGAACTATGGGCCAGCATAGTACACGATTACAATAATTGTGTCGTATGTAAAGCTTCGTTTATATTAGACGCTACGCCTTGGCAGCTTTCAACCAGCAGTCATGTTCGTGAACTTAATCAAATCTATCAAGGGTTAAGTTGAATTACTTTAACAAAATTTCATCTTAAAAAATTTAAATCTCGAACAGTTTCGTCATATCTCATAGATAAACTACTACACTCATTACTACTTGAGTCGTTTTTGTGATTCTTTTGTTATTAAAAAACATTAAGTATCACGTTACATTGTTGCATTATTTACAAGCCACCAGGAGATAACAAACGTCTCTCATAAAGGACTTTGGACGTCAAACGGAACCATGATATAGAATTTTACCTTCCAATAAAATTATTGATATTATGTTCCAAGACCGATGTCCTGGTAAGAGCTTCCTAGTATTTTCCTCGTCATTACATGATCAAGGAATCTACTTAACATAATTTTTTTATTGAGTAAAAATTAAAAATATTTTAGTATAAAATGTAAATAATACTTGTTTAATAATTGAAAGTGTACTGGATCCCGGAGCATATTGTTACGGCGCTTCAATTTGTTGCATGTTCTAGTATGTTACGGCCGCGGCGCTCGAATGGGTAGAGTGTTCTAGAAGCTTCAAGTATGAAAAGTAATAGAACGTTCTCGAACGTGCACTGTACCATTCTCACCCCGACTCAAAAGTTCTACATTGTTCTATGTCGAAAGATCTAGAAAGTTCTAGATTCTAGTAACTGTATCTATAAAGAGGCCACCGCCGACCGTCGAGAGTTCAGTTAACTACAAGTGTTCTTTGAATTAATTTCGAAAATACCTAAAGTGAATTTACGATTACTCTCTGCGACTCCGGCTACGAATTACGATCACGAAGTCTTAAGATTTGGACATTTCGACGTGTTGGAAGACCAGACCTGTGTTGGTGTGGAAATTCGTAGTGAATAAACAACTCCCTCGAGGAAACTGGCGTTTTACTCCGAATATCGGACCATACCCCCGTAACATTTGGTGTCAGTAGTGAATAAACACCCTCGAGGAAACTGGCGTTTTACTCGGAATATCGGTCCATAATCCCGTAACAAAATAGTCCCAGCCTTATTTAATTGCTCTATCTAGACCAGTGTTCCCCAAACATTGTTCTGCCATGGCCCGGTAATTTTCACACTATACCTTCGTGACCTACTTATTAGGTCTTTACCTATGAAATTGCCGTTTTGTATGAAAAAATTTAAACGAATTTTTTTCATGTATTTTTTATTTGTATAAATCGAATCACTCATAAATCAATGCAATGCATCTTTGCCAACGCAGTGGCAGTTTATTGATGCCCTTCTTAAAGAAATCAGCTGGACGGGAGGCAACAAATTCTTCAAAGGCATTTTGTACTGCCTCTCGGGTATTGAATTTTTTTCCCGCCAAGAAGTTATCCAAATTCTGGAAAAAGTAGTAGTCTGTAGGCGCAAGGTCTGGTGAGTAGGGCGGATGACGGAGAGCTTCCAATCCCAGTTCTTGCAACTTGGAGACCGTCTGCTGTGTCGACCAAAGTCTTCAGACGACCGCGAGGTTCATTTTTCAGGTCGAAATTTCCAGAACAGAAGCGAGCAAACTAATAATAAGGTGGTGCGTTGGTTTGTAGTGTTAGCTCCGTAAACGTCGTTGATGTTGCGTGCCGCTTATGCCGCGTTGCTGCCACGACGGTACTCATATTCCATAATTACTCGAATTTTTAACGTATCCATGATGACGAAAAAGATTGAAATGCGATGAAAATGTAACACTAATCAATGGAAAAAGAATTCCATGTTTTTAAAATAAAATTAATTTGAAATTAGAATTCTTAGCCAAACAAAAATTATTTTGATATGAAATGGCTACTGCAGAACGGCAATTTCATAGGTAAAGACCTATTAATACACATTTACCTATGATAATAATATTTTGGTATCTATTTAATTGGTCACTAAATATTTACGATGTACCTACTAAATATGTGTGTCGATCGGTAATAGGTATTATTTTTAAAATAAAGTGGAAACACTGCGACGCGGTCCTCTTTTTAGGGTTCCGTAAAACATAAGGAACCCTTATAGTTTCGGTCTGTCCGTCCGTCCGTCTGTCCGCGCTTCTAGCTTCTGTACTTATGAATATTAAATGAACGAAATTTGGTAAATTTATAGATTGTGTACAGATCTCAGATTTGGCATCAAAAAATATTAATAATTTTATATTTTAGGGGTGGCTCTCCTCACATGTGAAGTGGGGATGAAAAATATTTTTTCATTCTACCCCATCGTGTGGGGAATCGTTGAATAGGTATTTTAAAATAAACGCAAGGTTTCATACATGACTTTTTTACAAAGTCGAATATTTTCGAGTAATCGGCCTCCAAAGTGGTTTATAAGTTGGTCCCCCCCCCTAGCATTTCTAAACTATAAGAGATAGAAACTTGTAAGTTTCCACGCTGATAGATCATGCTAAAAACTCTTTAGGAAAATTATTTTGAATGAAATCGGACAGTAACTTTTGCAGTAATTTGAAAAAAACCTATTACGCGTTGATATTTAACGAAACCCTCCTTAGACATGTCCTAAGAAATGGGTAAACGCCCGGACGTTTTGGGCAGACAGGCTAAATATCCTAAATTCCCGCCCGAGGGCATTTATCTTTTAATCTTTTTTTTTTTTAATCCACTTTTTTTTTAAAGTGTGGACACTTTTCACCTCGACATGCCTCTTCTATATATGGGTCTATCTAAAATAAGTATTAGTTACTTAAAGCAGTGTGCACACGGGGATAAAATCATATCCTTCGCCCGCGCCAGTGCACGCATAAACTAATACAAATTAAGTATTAATTTTACAACTTTAATAAAAAAAGGTATGTATTTAAACTTGCGACAAAACAATCACATATTGGATGTGAAATAACCGAATATAGAATACTGAATAGGCTACTTGATCATTATATCATTTTAAAACCTAAAAACCTACAAAAAAATATTTTAAAATACACTTTGTAAAAGCCGCCGAAAACATATTCGCTATGTTGGTTGATAGATTATCTGTGCTGTGACGTCATACTAGTACTTTATGTAATCTATGCTATAGTCCGTAGTAGTAAAATGGCGGTGTGACGTTCCGTTTGACGTTTTGACATAAACGTAAAATAAGTAAATATAAAGATACGAATTTTAGAACAAAGATGGAAAAGAATACAGGAATTTTGAGCTAATTCAATATAGCATGGAATTAGAGGAAACAAAATACATAAATAATGACTATATATTATGATGTCATGAACTATTAATTTACAGAAACACGTTCCGTTTCACTACTACATATGTGTTTAGTGTGTTTGTGTCGTCACATCCTTTCCGGGTTACTTCGAGGTGTTTTCATCAGTAGAAATTAAAAACAAAAATACATATTTTTAAATCAATCTTAAGTTTTTAATTTCTGATATCGCTAGAATACGTTTACTTATGCCAAGTACTAAAGGAAATGATCCTTCGATATATGAAATTAAATACGAGATACTAAGTTGGGAAAAGAATGGAAGAAACAAAAAATACCAAATCTGGCGACTAAATAGTGCCAATTCTGATAAGTAAATATTCCAAAGTGTTATTTTGGCGAACAAATAACCATCTTGGCAACAATTTGAGAGTACACATTTAATTTAAGATTTTATTTTAAAATATATGTGCCTAACATATATTTTCCCTGATGTAGGTAATTCAAAAAACATAATAAGCAGCAAAATGAGCGTACAAGAAAAAACATAAAGGGGCGTACAAAATACCCACTTTATTTATTTTTATTTTTAGTGGATATATTTTTTTGTAAAATGGATATGGGTGTCGTCTTCGCGGTTTTTAGGGGTGCTGAAAACAAAAATGATATCCATTTTGAATTTCAAAGATAACAGATATTTATTTTTAATCAAATTAATCTAGGTCCATTTCTAGTTTTAAGGGGATGTTTGTTACACAAAATTCATTTACCTAGTTTGAAATTTCAAAATGGCGGATGTATTTTAATAACCTACCTACTGTAAAATTCTCTATTTCGGAAACGCTTTCCACAGAAAAAAATACAAATTTGCTACCCCAAATTATCCCTGCAACCATAAATTTTCTTCATGATGGGAAACAAATTAATTTGATAATCCTGAATATTCCAAAATTTCAATAGCTTTATACATAGCTCGTTTCTCAATGTACAGTATTCACATTTTTTTTATAAAATCTCTTCGATCTCGGAAATGGTGCATCTTACTGAAAAAATAATGAAAATTTCCTCCCCCTTAGTAGCCCCGTAACGACATATTTTCTTCACAATAGAAGAAAAAGGAATTTGAAAATCCTGAATTTTCTAACATTTCTATAGCTTTATGCATCTTTCATGTCTCAAAGTAAAGCATTTCTATATAGTTACATATTTCTTTTTTCTATATTCGCTTCTATATCGTAAGCGGTGAATCATACTGAAAAAAAGAATGAAAATTTCCTCCCCGCAAGTAACACCGTAACCACGTATTTTCTTTATGATAAAAGATTTTTTTTATAATCCTGAATTTCCAAAAAATTATATAGATTACATAGCTGGTATCTCTAACAATATAACTTATAACATACTGTGATAATAATCATCAATTCTAATCAGCTTCCCTAAAAACTTTCAAACTAGTACTCATGTAATAATTTTTACGAAGAATGAAAATTCTCCATTTTGGAAATTGTAATTGGAAGACAATTTTGTAATCCAGCAACCCCAAAAACCTGGAAAAGGACACCCATAATTTTAATAAAAAAAATTACGCCGTTTTGGAATTTCAAAATGGATTTAATTTTCATATTATTCAGCAACCCAAAAAATCTTGAATACGACACCCATACCAAAGGAAAACAAACTCCAACAGTAACCAAAATTGCGATTTTCCGTAGCCTGTATATTGAATTTTTAGCAGCCTTTAATTTAGTAACCTAATATAGTTTTATAGCTGCTTACATCGTATAATGGTCGCCAACTCGGAAATTAAGTTGCTAACTTATAAATTTCGTTGCCGATTTTTACATTTTTTGTCACCTGAGTGCTTCCGTCAGCTTAGTAATATATTAATTCGCTGTCAAATTCAGTAACACAGTATGGTCATGTCGCCAACTTATTTTTTGTTCACAAGATTAATTATATCCTAATAATAATTTAACACAATTTTAAATATAATTATTCAGATTATAGTATGTTTTTTCTACTTAACCTTTAATTATTCCACCTGAAAATAAATGAAACCAGCGAGATCTGAGCCGGTGATCGATTACAATGGGTTCCCGATTGTTTTTAGCTTCTTCTAGATCAAATTATTCGAATACAGTGTCAACTTTATTAATTATGCCCAGTGATTAGGCATTCATCGGGCATAAATGCCCAAAATGATGGGCTTATTTCAATCTGCCCGCCGCAAACTTTGTCGATCTCTCGTCCTGACATGCTCTTGGTTAGGTTTTTTAATGTAATACATCAATGGACCCGGTATTTTATTTTACTGGGCCAGTATCGGGTCGCGACCCGGCAAATAGGAAACGCTGATCTAGACTATTCCCACAAGAAATAAAATATCTTTGTTGCTTTCATTGCAAACTGTAAGCACTTAAACATGATAAATTACAAAATACATTTCGAAATTAGCGGTGGATTTTTCGGTAGAATAAGCAATACCTTTTTTTATTATTATTTATATATGGCATCGACTTATAACTATTTGCCAGTGTCAAGTTAAAAAGGCGGTAAATAGAACTTTCGTTTCAATTTTCAACACCGTATTCCTATATCGTCGAGTCTAAAGTCTATTCAAAGTCCAAATATATAGTCAGTACAGTCTATGAGTCATGTCAGTCGATTCAGTAAAGTGGTAGAAGCTTTACTGAAAGTTCCTAGGGAGTTTTGGCGGGAAACCACAAAATACCACGTTTTTAGAAGTTGTACCACTTGCCCACACTTGTGCACGATAACGAATATTTAATGGTTAATATTCTACCAATATTACACATTAAGAACGGAAATAACACAAATTTATGAAATCTTACAAATTCCACAACAGCACCCATTGAACTCCCCGGCAAAACTCCAAGCCATAGATGATATGTAATACTACTGAAGCTCCAAGCTTAACCTAACGTGTATATTTTTAATTTGTCTATGGTTTATGCGGAAGAAAGTGTTTTATCCGGCTTCACCGTTCTCGTTGGTCAACGAATTTGCGACGCCGCCCCACTATAGTTATCATCTATGGACGCCGCCATATTGACTGCTTCGCGCTTTAACGCAATAGTAGTGAAAAAGGTTGTTTTATCTCAAGTAATGACTACTTCTACGTGAAAATTTGTGTTCAATCAGTTATTATTGCGTATTAGTTCAGTGTATATTATACTACCGAAATGGATCCCGCTAAGATGAAAGTGGTGGATCTACGGTCCGAGCTTGGCGCTCTAGGTTTAGATACAAAGGGCAATAAGCCGGCACTCGTGGAAAGGCTGAAAAAAGCTTTAGAATCTAAGACTGGCAAAGGTGAGAGATTTAACTGCATGATATCACAAACGTATGCATAAACGTGAAATAAACTTAATTTCATGTTGACATTAGCACGTGTGAGACGCGTAGAGTTATTCGTATTTTTGCCTGTTGTTAATCCCATAAATTACTAGAATTGCTATAAAACGCCTTGACGATAATAGATGTATTAAAATTGCTCGTAAAACTGAACTGGAAAAAACCAGTAGCTCCATCTAGTATGCCCACACATTTTGTTTTGGTGTAAAAATTGGGTAAATAAACAGATTTTGTCGATTTTTTCCATTATAATTCATATCAAGATAAGAAAAAAATGTTATAGCTCTCATGTGAATTGTATTGTGTGACTTGTATACTGTTGATAATCAAGATAAAAAGTCGAATTTCAAAGTAGGTAATGTTTTTTTTCCCTTATACGTAACATATACCTAAACCTAAGCACATTGTCATCAATATACATAAAATTTTGTGTCATTACACATATTTTAAATTATTAAAACTTATCAACACTATGCCGTTTTAATAAGCTATGGAAGGTCCGAAATGGTGGGTTAACAAAAAAAAAATCATTAACCATGATAGCACAATAAGGCCCACTTGTGCAGATCTGGGTTAAAATATCATACCTTTCTTTTCATAAATATGAAGAACAAGAGAGATAACGTTATAAATTATAAAAAGTTTAAATTGCATTGGTCCTTGGTTAGTGTCTGCATGTACTGTTCCTACATTCAGCACCAATTTGAATATTTTTATAGTGATTGCCGATACCACCATATTGGATACATCTACGGAGGATGTGGAGGATACACCGAGAAAACCAGTGCCTGCTGCTAGGACCACCAGACGTTCATCATCATCTCGACTTGCAGCTACTCCTGCTAAGGTGTGTAAAGTAACAAGTGTCCAGAGTTTTCTTGTTCAGTGAAAACATCTTGCGTGTTGGCAAGTTTTTGAGATGGAAAAAACCATTTAACTCGTGATTTCAGTATATAAACATTGTGATATTTTGTGGGGTTAGGGGGTGTCTGACTGTCCATTCATCTACGGTCAATAGCAAACTTACATACTTTGTTTGCTTTTTACAATTAAAAAGTAATAATAATAAAGTATTTTCATAGCAAATTTGTGATTTCAATTTTCAGTTGATCCTGAAACATAGAAAACATAGACAAAAGTTACAATAGATCTGTCAATCTCCAAGAAATAAATTTTAACTTTAATGCCCTATTTGTATAGTAATAAGGACATTTTAGGTAAAAAAATTGACTGCCGGTTGCCGGATAAAATTCTGTTTAGTCCTGAAAAATGTACTGTCATTTTCAGTTAAAAAAAAATTTTTTTTGGAGATTAACCCACTTATCATATTATGTTATATCAATATGGTAACTTTTATCAATTTATTATTATATCAATTTTGTGTCATATATTAGAATATTACGATTATTACAAATATTACAATGTGAATAAATTCAAACTTCATTTCATAATGGAGATTATTTATATTATGCTGTTTGTAAATATTTCAGATAATTCGTGAGGAACCTCCCAAAGTTATTGAAGAGGAGGTCAAAGAGAGTCAAGAGGAGGAGGAAGAAGAGAAAACAGGAAAAGTGGAAGAAGAGAAAGTAGCAGAAGCAGAACAAGTTTTGCAGAAAAATGACAAGCCTGAAGAGATACAGTCCGTAAATGAGGAGTAAGTTGTTTTATGGTTCCATATCCAGAGGGTAAAAATGGGACCCCATTACTAGACTGCTGTCTGTCTGTCACAAAGCATGTCTCATGAACATGATAGTTGAAATTTTCTCAGATGTCATATTTCTGTTGCTGTTATTACAACAAATACTAACGTTAACCCTTACTAAATAAAATATTTACACAATGGATAAGATATACAATGTTTTGTCCTTGTCTGATATGTTGGAAAACCATTTAACCATTGTGTAAATATTTTATTAGTAAGGTGGTACAAACTGATGATAAGTTTTTTTTATAGTTTTATAGTGTGTTTTAATTCTATTCATAGGAGTCAATCACCTGAATCAGCCCCCAAAAGTGATGAGGAACCTGGTAAGTTTTAATATGCAAGATGATATGTTTCTTACTCTTCTTAAACTATGTCACAGAGTAGAAAATAACTATTTAAAGAGAAACAGCTTTCATAGAATGATTCAAATTTGAAAACTTGACATCTTCTCGGCAACTGCTCACTCTTTTTCCACACAATTGTGGACACACCATATGATTGTAGTAGTGCAATCAAATCAAAAGCTAATTATGTAGCTGTTTATCAATTCGTTTTTCTTCTTTGGTCTGTGGCTACTTTCCCATTGTTAAATGTCAGAATTGACAACTAGTTGCTAAAATAGTTGCATAAAAAGTTTTCATATGCAAAATAACGGAAATATTGTAATTTTTGATCACACATTTTTACCAACTTAATGTAAGTTTAACAACTTACAATCAAACAGTAATGTGAACAAAATTAATGATATTTTCCTTCTTAAGGCTGGGAATGCTCCGGAATCTGGAAGGCCGTAGAAAATACTGAGCATTGAAAATAGAACTGCTAATTTTCACTGGCCGCATCCGGATTGCGGAGCATATAGCAGCCTAACACGTACCATAGTACAGTTCGGTTCACGAAAGTTGACCACAAATGGTGGCTGTCTGCGTATTTCTATTCTTTATGGGTGTACAGACTCAAACTGACAAAAAATTTAAGACGATAAATTTTGATGTTAGTAGCTAAATCATTATAATATAATGAAACTGTAAATGCTGGCTGTAAAAATAAATGTAACATAATATCTAATTTAAATTTTTTAAGAAACAATATATAATTTAAAAAAACATCTAGTGACTATCGCTGTGATCAAGTTCCATGATTCCTTCTATCATAGAACTTGAGGAATCACGGAATAATAAACACAATGATATAACAGTAACAAAAACAAATTAAATAAAATAACGAAAATATTTTCTTTCGAACTGTACTTGAGAGCAGTGAGGGTGCCTCAACGACGCGATAGACAAATAGCGATCGAGCGGCCCATCACGTGACGCGTGCGCGCCAATAGCGTCGCTCCGGTCTTGTCGTATTCCGCTCACGCTTCACCCCGCACCTCCAAAGAAACCTAAAATTGCCTTCTTATGTGGCCGTCTTTCGTGGTCATCTTTCGTGAACCGATCTGTAACAGTCGTAACGTCACAAGCAGACGCCATAACTCTAGTGGCCGTTTCTGTGCTAATTTCGAAACATGTAGTTAAATAGCTGTTTAAAAAATCTTGATTTATTGTAGAACTATTAAGTTTTATTGAAATAATAGATACATAAGAATATGAACAGTTTAACAAAATTAGAATCATACCTATAATTGTAGAGTAAATGATTTTCGATTTATTTTAAGCTGAACCCATGGAGACAGATGATGTTCAACCTTCACAAGACAACTCCGAGACCTATAACCCGGAGGAGCCAACCAAAACGGAAAAGAATGAGGAGCAAGAGAAACCAGCTGAGTCAGAAAATAAAGATGGTGAAGAGAAACTAAATAGCCATGAGAGTGAAGACAGGAAGGATGAAGTTTGTTACATTTTTGTTTCACTTTAACACCGCATATACATTATACATAATGTCATCTAAAATCAACTACAGATATTTTGGGTCTATGATTTACTGCTTATGATGAGACGTTTCAGCAGAAAAAAAAATAATTTGTGGAAAAAAATGTATTCTACTACTATAGGCATGTTGCATAAAAATTTTTTTCGTCTTTTCGATGTTAGGCAACATGTTAATACACAATCCTATCGTCTCGTATATCTTAAAAAGTAACGAAGATACAAAAAATTTAAATTTGCAATATGAAAGAGAGCGATATATCGGCGGCGTACGTCACGAGTAGCGTACGTCACGAGTAGCACCCGCTATACGTTTGTCATTACAAAATGTATGGCGGGAGCAACTTGTGACGTAACAAATCGTTTTTCGAGAAATATACAATATTTTTTATTTGCTTATAATAATTATAAGCAAATAAAAAATATTGTATATTATTACTAGAGGTATATAGATTGACGCGATTAAAAATTATTTTTAATCGCGTCAATCTATATACCTATTTCTTTTAAATTGATGTATCTTTAGACAACAATTTTAAAATGTAGTTTCTAAAAATGTTATATTCCACACTTGGCAACATCCCTATTATAAATGTGTGAGTTCGTGAGGATGGATTTGAGTCTATTAAGAATTGTTGACTTTGAAGAGCTATTTTTAATAGGAAGGCTTGGCTTGGCTCATAATAAATGGTCACATCATATCTCTCTCGCACACGTATAATTAAAATTAATGTTCCGTTCACACAGTAGCATTGACGGCCAGAAATAGGAATCATTTTATTTGGTTTATTTATTTTTTTACTTTATCACACACGGAAACAATAATTTTTCCCACAAACACATATTTTATTGTGATGAACCTTAAAGCAATTGTATTACAATATGGCACTCACTCGGTAAACTAATGTGTTTTTTTACGGGACTTTCACTGGCAGATAGCTGAGGATATAAGGTGTAGCTTATGCTAACTTAGGGTTACCTTTAAAAAAAAGGGTTCCGTTTCCGTTTAGTTCTACGCAAACAGACACAAACTAGTATACATAACTATTATTCCAGCCTCCACGACAACTAACCGAGGAGGAGGAATGGGCGGAGCTCAACAAGAGATTACAGATCAAAGAGCAGGAGAGGTTAGAGCGAGAGAAAAAACAACGAGAGGAGGATGAGAAAAAGTTGCAGGAGCTGAGTGATGTAAGCACTGATATTCATATTTTGTTTTGGGTTTAGTCTACAATATCAAGGAGTATTGTGTTCCATGTAAAATTTTGCTTTTGTAAGATATTTTTAAGAGCAAGCATAGTCAATTAATTAGTATAATATAGTCTCCTTTTGCAGCCTTAACAGTGGATACTTATGGATACAATATTTCTAAATATTGTCCCCCTTACTAATAAAAATATTTACACAATGGATAAGCTATACAATGTTTTGTCCTTGTCTGTCAAGCGACTTTTTCAATGTATCAGACAAGAACAAAACATTGTATAGCTTATCCATTGTGTAAATATTTTTATTAGTAAGTGGGTGTATGTTCATAGATTTTTTATATTAGTCGTAATAGTGCAGCAAAATTAACTCTTTCATGGATTTCACCATCAGTTATATGAAAAAAGACACTATAATTTTTTTGTTTGAATACTTACAACAGCCTTATACTTATTTTAGTAGTATTTTAAATGTAGATTAAGAGATAATCTTTCCGCTAGGATCCGATTAAACTTCAACGTTTGAAACGTAAGCATGAGAAGAAAGCTCGTTGGAACAATTACTACAGGACCATAGAGGCCACCAATAAAGTACTAACACCTCCATCTCCTGTAAGTAATTTTCTGTTTTCTTGCATATTGGGCATTATAGAAGTGTATATACTAGGTGATTTCTTATTCCTTTTCAGAATAAACAGTGCATGTTTTGTATCAAAAATAGAATCTATGTACAAAAATATGTATTTGTGTTAAGCTCAAATATTTGAAAGTTGGTAAACTTCGGTCGACGGGGCGTCCGCGCGCGGTTGTACGATCCAATCACTCGCTACGTCATAAGGCTAAAAAGGGGTCAATATTCAATAGAGTGACAATTATTTGAATTATTTGTAATCTCAATATTTTATTATATTTAAATTAGTAGAGCGATGTTGTTTACAACATCATGAAGTTAGAAAAATGAGAACAAATAGTACGGGTGCCAATGTACTCTATTTCATGTATCTAAAATAAATACCTAAAATAAAATACTCTGTTTTTACTGAAACGGAATAAAAACTCGCCCAGTATAAGTTATTAAATATAGCCCAGGAGATTAAAAATTCCATATAAAAAAATGTATATTCCTAAACTGTTACATCAAATAATAAATACTTTTGAATGCCTAATGAAGCTTAAAACGTTATTAATATAATCCCCCTAATTGATGATATTTCTTTAACTTGAATACTAGGTATAAAGCTATCAGCGAATTTAATCATTTTATTACCTGAAATTTTGATGCTTTAGCATTGTGAAGTTTATAATTTTTTATTGTTTTTAGCACACTGGCAAAAGCAAAAAGAGCAAGCCGGAGCCGGCTGTCGAGCCCAAGATAGAAGAACCCGAGCTAGACGACAACAAAGTGACTTTGTCGTGGTGTAAGTACTTCTTTATTATCATTTCTCATTTCATTAAAAAAGTGCTCGCCGCGTCGCGTCTCGATGTGAGCTAACCCTAACAGTACTCTAACAAAAGTCACGTGTGAAAATATGTACAGGCCGGATGTATTCGCGAGCGTGATGAAATATGACTCGAGAGGCGCGCGATAATCCATTGTATAGAAAGACCTATCCGAACGGTCACCCACCAATGCCTTCTAAGTGACATCCCCCTAATAATATGTGAAATGTAAACGCCCAACACTATCCTCACAGATGACAGCGACCTCAACCAATACCTGGAGCTACCGGAACTCAACGCGGTGGTGCCGCTGAGCGAGGGTGCTTTCGCGCACGCGTGGGCCGGAGCGCGCGCGTCGCACGGCGTCGCCGAAGGCCGCGTTTGCTACGAGGTACGTTTCCCCACAAACGCCTACAATAACAGATATGTTACTAATGCGTTGCCGGTATGATTTATCCCTTTATACCCTGTTCACATCCTATTCAAAATGTAAACAAAGAGAACAACAGAAGCCTAGAATGCTGAAGATTTAAACATCATTTAATTAGTGTGCAGTAAAGAAATACAATGACACATTAATTTGAACGAATTTTGATTGTTTTGGCTACATTTAAATTAAATAGTATCTGAACAGAGTATGAGCATGTACAAGTGTGTTATGAAACTGTGTTCATATATCCTAAACATTGATTTGTCTATTGCCAAAATAATAATAACAATATCTATGGGGACGCTTCACACCACGCCAATCTGGCCCTTATGTAACTACTCGAAGAACTTTTGTTACGTGGAGCAGACAACAGGAAGTATACTTAATTTTTATTATATTATACACATATTTAATACACATCCATGTCCCAGGAACACAGAAAAGCTTTATGCTTACACTGAGCCACAGAGGTCGTCAAAATGTAGGCACTTTCAACAATAGGCTACGTGACTCATTTAATTTCATACATAGAAGGAGTATTTCCTTTAGTACTTGGCTTAGGAACACATATTCTAGCGATATCATAAATTAAAAACTTAAGATTGATAAATGAAGTTGATTTAAAATGATGTATTTTTGTTTTTTAATTTCTACTGATGAAAACACCTTGAAGTAACTTGCGGCAAGGATGTGACGACACAAATACACTAAACACATATGTAGTAGTGAAACGGAACGTTTCTGTAAATAAATAGTTCATGATATCTTAAAAAGTAATTTATGTCAAAACATCAAACGGAACATAACACCGGCATTTACTACTACGGACTATAGCTCAGATTACAAATAGTACTAGTATGACGTCACAGCACAGATTATCTATCAACCAACATGGCGAATAGTGTTTTAGGCGGTTTTTAAGAAGTGTATTTTTAAAATATTTTTTGTAGGTTTTTAGGTTTCAAAATAATGTAATTTTTTTTTTGCTGTGTAATGAAACAGTTATAAGCGTTTAGGACTTATGTCCTAAAAACAAGGTCAAGTAGCCTATTGTCAAAAGTTATAATGAAAGTACAGATACACAGCAAAGTAATGCTTCATCGCTTAAGCAGAAAATTCCTCACTTATCACAATAAATTTTTAGACTCTTCAGTTTTACTCCCATTATGGAATCAATTTCATAGACTTCACGATCTCGCCTCCAAATTGCAACACGCTAGTATTATACGTGCGAAATTTTGCGTGTATATAATGTTTATGTTTGACTGTCCTTCACGCGAAATCCAGATTTTAATTAAATTTGGCACACAAGTATTTTGTAGCCTGTTTTAACACATAAGTGATAAGCTACTTTTTATCCCGAAAAAATGTATGGTATTTTGCGCCCAAGTCGTGGGCAGGCAATATCAAATTATATTATAATGTGACGTTACAGGTACGCGTGGGCGCAGTAGTCACGACCACTGAGGCTACGGACAAGGAGCCCGTGGTCAACGGGCTGAGGATCGGCTGGTCCACCGATGACTCGAAACTGCATCTCGGTAAGTGACATATATATATATATACACAAGGAGATGTCCCCACTGACTGACTGACGTACATATAGACAAGTTCGCACAGCCGTAACCGCTAATGTTAGAAACGTGAAATTTGGACAGTAGTTTTAATTTACAATGTCGACGCGCACTAAGAAGGCATTTGAAAATTTTTTCCACCTTGAAAGGGGTCAAATAGGTGTTGAAAATTTGTATCGAAACTCTTTAAATCTACGCCGGTTTTGATGAAAATTGAGATTCATGCTCTTTAATACATTTCATTTAATACGTGTAGGGTTTGTTAGAATTCTCCCACAGAGGGTGTAAAATAAGGGTTGTAAGTTTGTATAAAAATAATTTAAAGTGTGCCTCAATTTCCATGAAATTTAATATCGGGGAAATAAGTAGAAATTATTGAGTAGGTGTATGTATTATATTGTTTTTTTTTTTAATTTGTGATGGGGTGGTTCTAAAGAGGTAAAATGGGGGTCCAAAGTTTGTATAGTGAAATATCAACATCTGGTTGGATTACGTTGAATTATGTCACGCAGTTATTATGACGCAAAAATCCGTTAAAAATGTATTTTTGAAATACATACACCACGGCAATGGGGATCCACGCGGACAAAGTCGCGCGAAATGCTAGTCGTTTATACAGTAACAATATTTACTTGGCACATCCAACAACATCAGAAGATGACTTTTTTTTTATATATGGCGTCGGCTTAAAACCATTTGCCAGTGTCAAGTTAAAAAGGCGGGAGATAGAATTTTCGTTTCAATTTTCAACACCGTATTCCTAAATCGTCAAGTCTAAAGTCTAGTCAAAGTCCAAATAAATAGTCAGTGCAGTCAATGAGTCAAGTCAGTCGATTCAGTAAAGTGGTAGAAGCTTTACTGAACGTTCCTAGGGAACTGAGGGTTCCTGGGTTTGGAGGGAACACAAAATAGCACGTTTTTTTGTTTTTTTTTGAAGTTGTACCACTTGCCTATACTTGTGCATGTGCATGAATATTTAATGGCTAATATTCTACCAATATTACGCATTAAGAACCGAAATAACACACATTTATGAAAGAAATACAAAAACCACAACGTCACCAATTGAATTCCCCGGCAAAAGTCAAGATGACGTTCATGGTCGATGTCAATGAACTGTTGTATTCCTCAGGTGAAGGCCAGCTGAGTTTCGGCTACGAGAGCACCGGGCGTGCGGTCAACAACGGCGAGTTCAAGGAATACGGCCAGACGTTTACCGAGAAGGACATCGTGGGCGTTTACCTGGCTAGTATTACTGTGACGCACAGTGCCCCCTGCTCGGCTATATACAATTATTTTTTTAAATATACATGGACGCTTTCACACCACGTTAATCTGGTCAAGTGATAAGTTCTCGAAGAACTTGTGTTACGGGTACCAGACAATATATATTTAATACTTTTATACTATACATAATATATTTAAGATTTTTATTATATTATACACATACTTAATGCACATCCATGACCCGGGGACACAGGAAAACTTTTTGTTCGGTGGGATTCGAACCAGCTACCTCCGGCTTGAGCGCTGACGTGCTAAACACTGGCCCACGGAGGTCGTCGTCACAATGCACATCGATCTTTGAAAAGTGATAGTTGTTGAGCATCAACTGTAGTATCAAACACTCCTCACTGCTTTGCTCGCGATAAGGCCATCAGCTATCTCGCAACAATAGGCGGTTCAGGCTCTGCACGCTGGTTGGTCCGCTATTTTATGAAAAAGTTGTGTCGCGAGAGAACTTTGTCGCGCTTACACACAATTCTCGAATACCACGCAAGACCCACCACTCACGACTTGTAAAAATATTTACTCAACGGATACACCCATGTCTTTGTTTGCCAACTGACTTCACCAACGTATTAGACGAAGACGGCAACATTGATTGCGTATCTGTTGCGATGTTTTTATTAATAGGGGGGGTAAGAATATGACATTTGTAAACGAAAACGCTCTAGAAAATCTCTGTAATGCCAACAAAAGCGATATGGTCGTTCTTCGGTCCAATTTCATAAAGATAATTAAAAAATACCTGTAAGGTAATAGTGGTGATCACATTAATGATTGTGTAGTCAGTGCTGAGCAGGAATATCAACGATTTGTATTTACTCTTGTGCATTTTGTTGTGTATGAGATCGCAAGCGAATCTACATAATAATATATAATTTCTGATATATTCGACCCCTTCTATAAAATATATTTGTACATCATAGGAGATTTTACGTTAACAGAAAATATTTTAATTTTTAATTTTGCCTCTTAGATACGTAATAAAAAATAAGTAAATTTTGTCTATGAAATATGAAAGAAAGATTGACAATAGGGATGATGACTACATCTAAACTGTTTAGTTTCATTAGTATACTCAGATATGTTGAGACATTACTACTTGGTAAATTTAAAAAAAAATTGTATTTTAGAAATTAGATACATCTAAAAAGTACAAAAAATTTTGATCTTTTTGCTAAATTTAGTAAACAAAACCTACATCATGAGTTTACTTACATCGTATACAAAAACATTTATTATGGTAAGTATGAACTTAAACATCGGACATCGGAGATATTTACAAATATGTTTCTGCGGCCGTATACTTCATACAGTTTAACCTGGGCGTGACGTCACAGCTAAGGACTTTAGTATGGAGCGTTTTCACGAGACTTGCGAAATTTTGTATACAAATATTGACTTTTGATATACTGTTTCTTCTGAGAAGTTACTCATATTTAAGAGTACTATTCATGTATGCATTTTTTTTTTGTCATCATGCCTATTGTTCCAAACCAACACTACTGTTATATACAAACACATAGTAGTGTTAGTAAAGGCGCGTCTCCTGCGGGTGTTTATTTCGAAACATTCACACAAAACATCGAAAAATTGGGGCGTGGCTATACACATTTGTGTAGGAATACACAATGTTTTTGTCTTCCGAGACGGACGGAAAACATTCCCCGCGCGGGGAATCTGGGGGTCTAAAAAGGTAACTTTAGATGTTTCATATATTTATTTCCATACAAAAATTGTGAAATGGTAAAATGGCTATTGATCATCTCTCATCATCTGATTTCATCATATTAGAAAACATCCATTGTGACAGTTTTCAATAGAAATGCGTAAAATGGCGCACATGACTTGAAAAAATACATATATGAAACACCTAAAGTGGCCTTTTTAGACTCCCTGTGTTTTTTCCTAGATTCTGCATCTGCAATCGCTAAAACTGCGAGTGCTTACGCCTTCCTCATCGGAACTCATGATCTTGTTTACAAAAAATGTTTTGTTTCAATCAAAAACATTTTCTATAGCTGGAGACAGCTTGTGTATGAAAACAAATGCTTTTGTTTCATGTTGTCTGTGTAATGTTTCGAAAAAACATGAACAGGAGACGCGCCTTGAGTTAGTCAGTGTTACTTTATTTTTACGAATTTTATGTGTTAGAAAACACATAAAATTCGTAAAAATAAAGTAACACTGTATAATAGCATAATAGTTTTCTGCACACCTTATTCCACATAAACTTTAACTGTGGCAGTCACCAAAAGTAAAAGAAATTAAACAAACCTTATAGAGGGTTTTGCAACTTTTGCAATAAATAGGAAAAGGTGATTTGCTCGATAACTTGTTGGGTAATAAGACTGTCAAATTTAGTGAGTAGTTTAGTTCACAATTTACGTGGCAGATGCTACATTTTAATCCGATAAAGTAAAATTGCTTATAAAGTATAAGTTTAGTAGGAAACGCGTGGTTACTTCGATTAGATTTTTGCACCACGTATTTTGACAGAAGTATTTCTTCTCGTGGCTTCAAGTATGTAGTATACTTAGTTAAATATTATATTGTGGGTTAGTGTTAAATATTATATTGTGGGAATAAGTGGAAGCCCCAAAGGGAGATCTCTGACAGCGCGAGGCGGTATGCTCGGTCAGGCCGAATCCCGCTTGTAAATATTTCAGCTGTTGTATAAATAGCGCTGAGCTGTGAAAACTTCGAAAGCGCGATTCAGGACCGTGGCCCTTATTGTTCCGCCACAATATTATGTTGATAAAACTATACTTGCTTGCATAATTTTTCTATTAGATTATAGTTTGTCTATTCATTAACAAGTTAAGTAATTCAAATGTGACATTCGGCACTAGTGCGTAGTTTACTAGTGTCAGATATAACATTTTAATAAATTAAATTCACTCATCTGTCTGTCTGTTACAGGATCTAGAATCGGTGCCCTGCACTATTTCGTACACGCTCAACGGCGTATCATTAGGTCCTGCGTACGAGTTCTCGAAGGACACGCTCGCCGGCCGCGCCCTCTTCCCTCACGTGCTCACCAAGAACACGTGCTACCGCGTCAACCTCGGCCACGACAGGTGAGATGCGCGCCGCCCGGTACCGCAGATAACACCTGCGCACCGCCCGGTATTGCAGAATACACCCGCTGTCCGGCATTGCACATTACACGCTCAACGGTCCAACCATACTGTGAAAAATAGGGACCACGAAACGGAAATTTTATTCAGAATACGCAACTGTTGGATCATATATACTCTGTTCAGATCAAATTTAATCTTTTTGTAAACAAAATGATATCAGTATACTATAATGCTACTGATTTAAAGGTCACTTATTTACCGTGCTATATACGTTAGTTTGGTTGAATCTGAACACAGTATATAAAGACAATTTTGTCACTTTCGTCGTTAACTTGTATAATAAAATTGGCATATTCGTTTGATAATTGCGCGGACTCAAATGTTAGCGATCCATGTGTCAGACGCTAAATCATGTTACAACCAAGTGAAATCGATGAATACTTCCCTGCAAGTATATTTGGTATGTTATTGATTTGATGATATAATAGCTATACACGCAGGTAGATCAATATTTTTGTATTTACTCTCGTGTACTCTGTAGTCCATGAGATCGCAAGCAAAATTACACGACAACTAAACACTAGATGGCTGCTAATGTTTATACTCTATAACATAGTACAACTATTTTAACGTCAACTAAAATCAGTAACGGATGTTTTGGGTATATGATCTACTGTACACTTATATCTGCTTATGTGAAGACGTTTTAGGAGAAAAATAATTTAAATATTGAAATAAAAATTATTATACTAATAAAATTATATTGCTCTCTCTAAGGCTCTGAGATAATTACACTCACAGAAACAGCTGATTTGAATGCGAAAGCAAAGACTTTGCCTAATTAAACTTTAATAACATTGCACAATGAAATAACATTTAAATAACATCAATGCAAACATCCGTCAATGACCTACACAACGTCGTAAAGAGCTTAATGTCATTTTATGTGGTATAATTTTTTAATTTTTTTTTGCCTAAACGACATACAAAAGCAGTAGATTATATGTCCAAAATATCAGTAATTGATTTTAGATGACGTTATATAATTATAATATACTTCTATTATTACTATTTACTAGTAAAGTTTAATATGGTGGCATAATTTTCATATTTTGGTAATTCGTATATAGTAACTCAATAATAACTCAATGTTATTCTAGGTGCCGCCTAACATGGATTTTTTTACGTTCGATATTAAAAGTGGAATGGATTTTCTAATAAAACAAAAATTTTGCAGATACAACATGCTCACCAAAACCAAGATCGTGCGTAAGCGCGTCGAAATACCCATCGAGGAGATTCTTGAAGAGAGAAAGAAGAAGCTGGAGGAGTTTAAGAAGCAGAGACAGGAGCAGGCGCGCATCAACCGCGAGCGGAGAGAGAAGGAGAAGCAGGAGAGAGACGAGAAGCAAAAGAAGAAGAAAGAGGTGAGTTACTGTCACAGCTGCTAGAGGCTGGGACTACGTCATCCGGAATCTCTCCGATCGGAAAAAACAGCGCTGAAAATATATCTCTGCTAATACAATATAGCTGAATAGAAAATCTAACACGGCAGTATTTAAAAACTCGGTGCACGTGTGTTCTATTTTATAGTATTAGTGCAGAGTTCTTTTTTCAGCGCTGTTATTTTTCGGCCGGAGAAATTCCAGATAATATTTAGATAAGATGATGAAGATGTATTTGTTGGTTACTAATGGTTAGGTTAGGTCTTATAACCTGGGTGGGAGCCACTGCCTTGGCTGGAGATCCGCCGTGATAGCTGTGCTGGTGCTCGCCGAGGTACGCCTCTTCGCTTTGCAGAGGAGGTCACTTATGCCAGCCTGCCACGAATGTGGCGCTGCGGAGGACATGGCCCAGCACACCCTAGAGGTGTGCGACCGTTGGGCCGTGCAGCGCCATGATCTCGTGGCAGTGCTTGGGCGGGACTTCTCGCTCTCGTGTGTGGTACGCTGCATGCTCGAGAGCGATGAGGCCTGGCAGGCGGCGGCTTTCTGCGAACACGTTATTTCGCAGAAGGGGGCCGCGGAGCGGGACAGAGATCGATCCATCCTCTGCTCCGCTCCGGCGGCGTAGAACAGGAGTGCGTAGGCGTCGCATTGCGAGTCTCCGACCTCCTGTCTAACGGGGCTCTGGTTGAGGATGGGAACCTCCCCGGCTAAGCTAATCCCGGCGTCGCGTCGAGGGAGACGCTCCAGTTTGCCGGAGTGGGCCCTAATTTTGGTGGAAGTTCGATCCCTTTAAGAGAGAGATCGGCCGGTCGCGAGGGGTGTCTTGTGTTAAACATATTCGGGACACTCCCCTTCATAGCGGCTGAGGGCAATTCGCAGGTGGTTTTAGTGGGTAACGTATCGGCGACAGATCAAATGTCGCCGGGAGTCCCACATACCCCCGAGTCACTTTTATGCCCCCGACCCGGGGGAGGCATAAAGCCTTTCCCCTGCTAAATAATAAAAAATAACAGCCTTATAAACCATTGGTAACCAACAAATGCATATACACCTACATCTCCACCTACTATGATTTTGGATTTTATCCTTGTTAATAACTTCTATACCCGGCATATTTCAGGGTTGTCCTTTTGGTGTCATTAATGTGTAAGGTGTTAATGTGGACCCATTGGCAAACATTTAATTGCTGTCGACACTGTTTTTAATATGAATTTTGTACCATGTCCTTTTATTGATTTACTTTTTAGGAGCGCGACAAACAGGAGAAGGAGCGTAAAGAGCGCTTGGCGGAGCGACGCGAGCGCGACGAGATGGACGTGGACGACAGGGACAAGAGCGAGAGCGCCGACAAGTCCATAGACGAGGACGCCGACGACAAGAAGGACGACAAAGACGAGTCTATGGTTGGTACTTATTGCCATTTTGGTTAAAGTTTTTTTTTGTTTACATTGGCCTGTTTTGTTATTAAATACACAGTAATTAAGGGAAATTTAAGTATATAAAAAACATAAATATGGTTTTTATTGAGTTTTGAAACTAAGAATTGGTAAAAAATATCAATTATTTTGTGTTCACGTCAAGATTGCTTTTATTAATTTAGTTTTTTTTTTAAATTCCAATAACATCATTATTTAGGGAATTTATTCTAGTTTCTAATTTTATATAACAAGCAATAGTTTTAGAATCAAATTATCATTAAAATCTTGAGAGAAAAGAAATGCGGCAATTTACACCTTACGACACGATATCGTGCCTACGCGCATCGATTTTTTAAATAACAGGTTAAAACTTTACAATAGAGTAGTTGAGTACATGTAAAATATTTAGTTTAATTTATGTAAAGGTTGTTCAAAATAAATTACGGATATTTTGGGCATATGACCTTATGCCCATACTGCTTGTGTCAAGAGGTTTAGGCAGAGAAAAATATACAAATTCAAATTACATCTGATTTTATTGATGTTTGAAGTCTTTGCTCCCTCTTGAAATCGCCTGTGAGGTTAATGACCTCAGCGCCTTAGAGAGCGCGATCTCATAATTTTGTAGTTTTTTTATTTTTTATTTTAATTAATTTTCAGCCTAAACGTCTTAACCTAAGCAATATATCATATGCGCAAAATATCCGTATTTTATTCATGCAACTGCAGAAATGAGTGACGTCAGACTTGTGTGGAACGTTTTCAAAATTCCGTATCATAAATCGCTGTCTTTACCTTTGAAAATATTAATTTTAAAATATATACTGTTTCTTCTGAGAAGTTACTCATTTTTTGCTTTGGCATAAGTTTCTTCTCGTCGTTTTAAGTGTGTGTATTGTATATACGGTAGAATGTAGCGTGTAATTCTTTTTATTTTTCCAGGAGAACGGTGATAAACCGGAAGAGGAGCAAGAAACACCGGAGGTGAAAGCTGAGCCGTCCTCGCCCAAAGCGGACGAACAACCCAAAGAGTTGGAGAAAACTGCGGATGACAAGGAACTTGATATTAAAACTGAAACGAGTATGTGTTGTTCAGTTGTAGTATTCTCTATGGTAGTCTCAATCTCATACTTCACACAAGCAAATCTTGCACTATGTATATAACGTCTTCGAAAATCAATTACGGATTCTTCGGGCACATGATTCACTGCTTGTGTAAATGCGTTTAGGCAAAAATGTTTGTCTAGTATGAGTAAATTATCATTTAACATACAAAAAAAATATATACAGCCGAATGCATAACCGCCTCCTTTTTTTGAAAGTCGGTCAAAAATCATCTCGTGTATGGGGCTGACTCTCCGCTAAACGCAAACTCGCCCATATAAAGAAATAATATTTTTTTCGAGTAGGACAATTAGTTTTCTGCCTAGACATCTTCACGTAGGCAGTTCATCATCTACCCAAAATATCCGTAATTGATTTTACCAAACTTTATATATTATAATTAATATAATTAATCAGAATCTCTTCAACTATTTCCATGTAATTTAGTATACAGGGCGTATACCTTTATATTATGACGAGGCATGTCGAGGCAAGAAGTGTCCACACATAAACTGTCCAACTTTTGGAATTGTTTGGGGCAGTCAAGGTTTGACATTTGTCATCTTGATATTTTGATATTTTTCCGTAGTATAATCAGTCTGCACTTAATTGACAAAAGTCTTCTGAAATCAAAATTGCGTTACTTTATCTTGTATGAAGTTTTTTTTTGCCAAATGTACATCATAGCCTATAGTTTTGAAATCATTGATGCAGGGATTTTTAGAGGTGAAAAATCGATGAACTTATGTAAAATCCGCTACGTATGGGTAGGACTTTGCGGTTGGCTTATTAGGGTCTTGGGTCCGAGTTTCGGTCAGACTTATTTTTTTCAGATTATTTTTGGAGTTTACTCCTTAAGAAACAAGATCATACAGATTTTCATATATAAGCCTGGGGTATGAAAATCTATGGGAATAAAATCGAATTCCCGATGTCTGACTGTCACACGGCGATGTCACACAATGTTAACCGAACATGTCACACTTTTAAGTTCAATATCAGAAAATATAATAAAATTACTACCTTCGAAAAGTAAACAAAACATTTTTTTTAACAACGTACTACGCTATGTACACTACAGAGTATTTTTTGAATACACTTTCTTTGCATTGCACACCAAATTTCACTTTTTTATAAACTCCAGTCGTGCGTCGCAGCTGACACACACACTTTTTTAATACCTATCGCCTATTTTTCCATACTAGATACTAGAACTCTGAACAAAGCTCCCGTCTCCCAGGTGGCCATTTGTGCGAGCTAAAGAATGGCACACATGTTACTTTAAGCTAATAAAATTTAGGTTTATCTTTAGACATAATTTAATTTGTTTATTACAAATGTAATGTTTGTTCAACAGAGACTGACCCTACAGAAATCACGGAGGAAGAATTTAACAAGGGTCCAGTACTTGATAAGAGGATCAAGTTTGTTATAAGGTAAGTTGGATATTCCAAATAAGTGTAGTGTACATCAAACTGCCTATTATCCAATCAATCGATCGATTGGATCTGTTAGAACTAACCGTGTATCCGCGTGGGTTGGCATGTTCCTCCCACACTGCTTCTGCATGCACTCAAAAACACCACCACTACCAGTTGAGTTTTGCAACCTATATCTGGGCCACAGGGGTCGTCAAGCACCTCTAAAACCCAACCTAAAGATATTATTCCCCCCATGCTTCCCCAGGTACACAGTCGACGAGGAGCTAGACGGCGCCGAAGCCTGTCTCCTGCCCGGCTTCGTGCTACTGACCGCCGCGGAGCTAGTGCCCGGCCCGCGCCGGCCCGCTACCACGCAGGAGTGCGAGGTACTACACGGCATACACACGAGTGGGGATAATGTATAGTCAATGACATGAGCTGAGGATCAAACTCGGAGGCCAAAAGTTTGCGATTGTTTGTGCCAAATTAAAATGTTTTTAGAGCCATTTGAACAGCAGGAAACAACTATCTATCGTATCCTATTACTATTATAAATGTGAAAGTTGTGAGGCATCCGTACTCACTCATATGGATGGATGGATGTTTGTTACTCTTTCACGCAAAAAATATACTAAACTAATTTTGATGAAATTTTGTATGGTAGTAGTTTAAGCTCTGAATTAACACAAGTACGACGTATTCTCGTGGGACACTGTATTTATGTTATTATGCTTTACCGTCTCCCGCCCAAAAGGCTGAACCGATTTGAATTAAAATTGGTATGATAGTGGTTTAGGCTTTGGATTTACACACTTACTTTTAATCCCGAAAAGGTACAGTTTTTCCGTGGGATACTGCGGGATTTTACGCGGGCACAGCCGGGGGAAAAAGGAAATATTTGCTTATTTATTTGCATTGAATAGGCTTCGAAACTACTGGACCGATTTTAAAGAAATTTTGCACAGATAGTAGACCACAGGGAAGGACATAGGCTACTTTTTATTGCGGCAAAATGTACGGTTCCTGCGTAATTTCTCCTTACGCGCATGTCAAGTCGCGGGCAACATCTAGTATAGTCTGTCGAGGCAAACGTTGGTTTACTGTATTAAATAACTACATTAACAAAATAATCATAATGTTCAATTTCATAGCAAACACCGTGGGACATCAAAATCAAATCTAAAAATGTTGTTAAATAACAATCACGGATCATTTTTATATATTACATTAAATGTTTAAACTACACAAAAAAAAATCCCCGTAGTCAGTGTAAATCAAGTTAGCTAATATTTAGATTCCCTAAGGCCGCTGCCTCGGAATTTAGCGGTGAGCGGCGCGGCGGCGGGCAGTGACAGGCGACAGCTGCGCGCACAGCTGCGGCGACGCGCGCAGGCGGGCGCCATGCCATAGTCACCGCTTGACAGGAGTGCATTTCTGGCAAGCGGCGACTGGCGCCCGTTTGCCAGAGATGCACTGCGAAATTCGAGGCCTTACAATACGACATTTGAACTGTCACACAACTTTCATCAACTTTTGGTATCTAATTTTGATCACATCTTTTTGGCTTTGACTATAACCAATACACAGGTTATAATCAGACTTAGTCCCAATTTCACCAACGACTGTTTATTTTAATAATTTGTCTAAATTTCATACCTCCTCTTTCATTAATATGAAGAACGAGAGAGATAACATGATACTTAATCAACTATAAACTTTAACATGCGTTGGTGAAATTGGCAATAAGAATTCAAGAACAATCACACAACATTATATTTAAAAAAAACTAGAGTTAATATCATAAAGTGGGTGCATATACTGCACATACAAATATGCGCATAATACACACGAAGACAGAAGACTGAAAGCAGTTATAAATATGCCTTTTACTTCCTATTGGTTTTAAAAACTGGATTGAATCTATTATAAGCTCTATGTTTTGTTCTATTCATAGACATAATACTGTAGATGGCTTCGTGACGTTATTGGAAGAAGATTTCTCTAGAGTATATTTTGGTTTGGTTTCCTTCATTATATTTTTACTTTTGGATTGTACAAAAACAAATGGACGATTGAGTCCAAAAAATTCAATTTCGAACAGCGAGGCAAATCGTAGCCTAAGTGTGAAGCCTACACAAAGGAGGCCGCATCGAGCCTGGTTGGCATAAGTGCAATTTGCATGAATTTAATTAAAAATATTTATTTCTAATTGAGTGGCTTAAATAGAACCTTTGTCAAAGCCAAGTGCACCCTCGGTCCCGCAGCGACGCCCGAGCCACGCAGACGCCGCCGCCCCCGCCGCAGCATAGAAGGTGTTTCTATTATAGTGTTAATCTATATCTAGCTAATGCTCTATATACAATAATGGAGACATCTCCGAGGTAAATCCTATCCTTGGTCCGGACAAACTGCATTGGAAATTGTTTCCAGAGTAAATCCTATCCTTATCCGGACTGCATTGCCATGTGCAGTAAAACTGCTTTATTGGTACATATTAGGGTGGGATGAAAAGTCCATATCTACCCTTCCTATCCTCGTCAAATCCTAAAGAGCAAAGAAATTTTTGGCTGCAATAGCCCATCTGGATTAAAACTAAACTGTCAGGCGATGACTACAAACTGCATTGTTTACAGCATTATGGAAGATTCCTACTGAAAAAGAAACTGTCTGTCGACGCGGAAGGTCTATGAACTGTCTCGATTTGAGTGAGACCAATAAAGGACGGTCACTTTATGTGACTGTGATATGTATGAATGAGATAAACCTATAAAACAATCATTAGAAGAAATCATGAAAATTCACACACTGTCCAATCCGACTTAGCTCTGTAGATCAGCTTGTTAATGGTTATGTTTCCGTAGGTCATTCTCATGGTTGGCATGCCTGGCGCGGGCAAGACGTTCTGGGCAAGACAGCACGCTGCTGCCAACCCTGATAAGAGATACAACATCATCTCTACCGGCGCTCTCTTCGATCGGATGAAGGTATGTATAACCAAAGACAAACACAAACACATGATAGAAATCGCGAAATTTTGAGTTATGTACCTTTGACATGTTTTAAAGTCAATATTTAGATATTTCAGAATGAGGTAAGTAAGAAAATATTTAAGCAGACAAATGTAACTTTATAATTTCATTGCGAGATTTCTTTGGGGTAAGTTTTACAAGTAAATAACACAATCTATATCTATAGAGTTAAAAATAGGTGAGTGAAATTAGGTAAAAAATGTAACTAAATATGGATAATTAATTTTGAAATAATAATCACAAGTTTGGTTGACTGTTTAACTTAAAAGTCGGTTAATTAGATAACAAGTTTTTTCTTTATCTAGAATCTTGTCATTGCATACTACCCTATTACTATTATTAGTTATTAATAAGATGTAATATTGGCTTTAAAATATTTCAAAGGAATCGTGGTTAATAAACAATTGGTTTATCAAACCATAACACTGCACATTTCTAATCTCTTTCCCTTTCAGCATATAACGTTCGAAAAGAACTGTAATTTGGAAAAAAATAAGTCATTGCAAGTGTGCATACTAATGTTCCGTCTGTGTTTTCAACAGGGTGTCTGAACGACCATTTATAAAAAATTATACCATATAGCTGATTAACGATACCAGTGAGAAGTGTGAAGAGGACAAGACAACAAGGATACAACTGGTATCGC
This sequence comes from Phengaris alcon alcon, assembly GCA_037179445.1. Taxonomy (NCBI): domain Eukaryota; kingdom Metazoa; phylum Arthropoda; class Insecta; order Lepidoptera; family Lycaenidae; genus Phengaris; species Phengaris alcon. Next base: position 1,139,440 of record JAYRCH010000158.1, on the reverse strand, counting down.
ATACTATATTCCAAGGGTGTCCACCCTTACTAGGCTAAGTTAGTGTAAGCGTGTCCGGGGGTAAGTGTGTTCACTATATTAGTGCATATGTGCAGGTGGACTGCAAACCGATTCGGGCGACCTACGAGGGCCGTTGGGACGCGATGGTGTCAAAGTGTGCGAAATGCGTGCTTAAACTGTTGGAAATCGCCAAAGGGCGGCGCAGGAATTTTATCCTAGATCAGGTCAGTATACGCATATCGCACCTACTTCAGGACCAATCGAGATCTATTCCCCCTCTTATTTCTCTGGGCATGGACTTTTAGTATAGTTTGGATAAGACCAAGGTATGTGTAGCATGTAAGTCAGTATGCGGATCTCTATTGAGCTTGTTCTAGGTGCGATGCGGCGCCATCTATCGAATCTATTAAATTCGATTGTGGCGCCAACCGAGTTTAACTATGCTATGCAATATCGGAGTGCGACTGTGGCGCCATCTGAGTCTAACGGAAATATGCTATATCGGCGCGTGCGCAGACGAACGTATACCCGTCGGCTCAGCGGCGCAAACTGCGGGAATTCGACGGCTACCGACGAGTCGCAGTTGTGGTGGTCACAGACGCGGAGACATACGCTGACAGATGCCGACGCCGCGAGGAGGCCGACGGCAAGGAGGTGCCGGACGGGGCGATCGTTGACATGAAAGGTGTGTAGAGCACCTATGAGAGGTGTAGGGCACCTTAAAGAGGTGTAGTGCACCTATAAGAGATGATAGGGTTAGGTGTCGCTGGTGCATGCGCAGGAATGTATTCGCATCAAAGTTACTTTGACAATTGACATGTATACGACACCAGGTCGCGATTCACGTAACAATGTTTGATATAATCTCGTTTGGGTTAGTATGGTGTTATATTACCAACTGAAACGAGGTTATATCCCATATAGTTGATGGTACATGAATTGGCCTTTTGGTGTTGATAGTAACAAGATGCCATTGACAGACCCCCATTCATAAATGCGCGAAAAATAGAGGATTTGTTGACAAATCTATTATTGCAAGTAAGCTATATCGCGTTGCGCCTGTGCGAAACTGTGCTGGGGATCTAGTAGGTATACAAATATCCGAAAATGTTCTGCTTCTTGTTTATTTCAATGTTACTTGTAAAATAAACTTTAGTGCGTATTCATTCCAGCGCTCGTAAAAGTGTAAGGTTCCATTCACACCGAGATGGCAGATAAGAGCTATCGATTTTGAACTTTATCGTAATGTATGACACTAATAATTAAGTTTAAAATCGTGTAACTCGTTTAAATAAAAAAGGGGCTGATACAAATGTTAGCTTAGTATGTGTATAATTATCAAATTATATGTGGAAAAAGGGAACAGTTAGCTCCTTTTTTTATTGAAATGAGTTATAGACTGCTTGCCGTCGTCTTATTGTGAATTGAGTCTGCTGCGGCGACTCGCTCCCGCTACTACCTTCACTCATCATTTCATCCTATTGCAGCCAACTTCACTCTGCCGGAGCCGAGCTCGTGGCTAGACGAGGTGATCTACGCGGAGCTCGACGCGGTCAAGGCGAAGGAGATCATCGAGACATATCATCAGGAGGCGGCGGCGGCGGGCGCGGCGCGCGAGCGGGACAGGCGCGCGCGTTCCGACTCGCGCGAGGGCCCGCCCGCTAAACGCGCGCGCTCGACTGAACGCCGCGACCGACGACCGCGCGACAGAGGTCAGTAGTTACGCCTTCTGGTGTTGATGTTGATACAGTACCCTGCGAAAAATAATCGACCTTTGAAAAGAGATATTCGATTAGTGACAGGCTTTGTCGAGCATCTGCTCCGTGGCTCAAGAGGGTAGACCTCTTGTCTGGCACCCGTGGTTTGATCCCAGATAAAAAAAATTCTCAAGTACATTATGTGAAAGAAAACGCCAAAAGGAAATACGCACATAGTGGGCTCCAGACTTGTTGAGAAATCAATCCCTTTCTGTACTATGCAGATTATCTGTGAGAATGGCGTATTTGCTGGTCAAACGATATTTCAAACCGCCTGTCGCAGGCACTAGTATTCAAATAGTGATAACTTTAATCGGAGAAGTCGCTTCCATTGTCTCTTTGCTTAGATCTTTAAACTACTTTTTATCAATAGGTAGAGTGGTTCGAGAGGAAGTTTATATGTTATGTGTACAATAGATGGAATAGAAGCCGAGGCGGGTCGCTAGTACTGTATAAATCAACAGAGTCGAATCAAAAAACGGATGAAAATGCCTAATTTTATGCAATATTATCCACTTTTTAACCGACGAAAAAATGGAGGAGGTTCTCAAGTCAACGCGTTTTTTTTCTCCAGAGGACCGTTGGGGCGGTGGTGGTAGCGGCGGTGGCGGCGGCGGCGGCGGCGGCGGCGGCGGCAGTGCCAGTCGCTGGGGTCCGGCGAGTGGTGGTCGTGGCGGTCGCTGGGGCGGCGGCGGCGGCGGTCGCGACCGCAGTGGCGGCGGCGGCGGTGGCGGCGGTGGCAGGTTCGATCGCGGCTGGAGCGGCCCCGGGAGCAACAGGTAATTTTTTTAGTATAGTAAAACATAAACATGTTTAGTCGTATCGATGCTAAGAGCTTTTAACAGCAGATAATGTTTATTTTATTGACATAGACCCAGACAGTAAATTATAACGGTACATATAATTAATCAAGAATTAATCACGCCAAGTGAGTATTGTGACGTTATTGTGTTTATCAATTTCAGGAACGAGTACGGACGCGACCGTGACAACTTCCGTGGTGGTCGCGGCGGGCGTGGTGGCGGCGACCGAGGCGGCCGCGGCATGGGCGACCGCTATCGCGACTCGCGACCGTCCGGCCGCGGGCCGTCCGCCGAGGGCCGTGGACCACCGAACAAGAATCAAGGTGACTAAGGAATAGAATAATGAATGGCTAGGTATTCGATCGGACGTTGTAAAAACAGCGTACCTTTAGCGTACCTAACACGTTAAACTAACACGGCACGCTAAGCACCGCTGCTAACAATTAAGATTGTTAGCAGCGGTGCAGCAGCTAGCTCAGCAAAAGATTTAAAAAAATGTATGGTTTTCGAAAAATTTCCGACATTGGCATTCTCAGTACATATTTTAAATACTTTTAAACAATATGTACATGTATAATACAATTTATGAATCGTCACAACATAAGCAAGTATTTGAAGCCTCGTATCCATCAGGCAACACTTTGAGCCCAACACGTGACGATCGACATGTTTATGTAACGGAGGTAACGCTCGACGTTGCCAGCTGGCGCGCAAAATGATTTGTAGTAGATGTGTAGACAGAACGTTGTGATACAAAAGCTCCGCGCTAACTTTCAACATATTATTGGAACTAAGTTCCTTATCGCGCGTTGCGAAAGGGGGCTAGACGGAAAAAATTAAGACCAAGTCACTTTGCTATAGTTGTAAGCCGTGCAGCGTGGAATAAATTATAAATTCCTTTCAATTTTTTACCACAAGCCAATTATTACTACAATTGAGCCTACTGATTAAGTTTATATTACATTATATTTGTTAATAATAAAAAAAATATTTTTATAACTTAAAAAAACAAACATTAGTGAGTAGAGTAGTGAAGGAATTGTAAATTCCTTCACTAGTTAATCGAAAGGAACTTCGTTCCATCCTGGTCCCTTGTCACCTCTCAAGTTTTGTCTTTCAACATGTCTCGCCAACTGGGTCCGAGACTTAAATCACATTGATTTATCGCAGGCGGTGGCATGGGCGGCGGCGCTGGTTCGTGGCAGCGTGGCTCGGCGGGTGGCCGCGCGCCAAACCGGCCTAACCAGCAGGGACGACCGGTAAGAATTCCTGTTTGTATTTATTCGGCGATATAAGGCGTCAAAGGTGGCGTATTTCACATCACTTAACTATAGTCGTAATTTAAGTAGAAAGGTAGAACATAGTAAATTTTGCTTGTTATAAATTGGATTTTATGAATTTATGTTAGGTGTCCCAAATATGGGCAAACAAAATTTTTTTTGGAAATTTGTAACGAATACCCTCCACATTTTTTATAAATTCTAAAAAAACCTAAATATGACAAAAAATCGCGTTCTGTACTGATATTTTGTTCTACTACAAAACCAATATAAGTGCAAAAATTAGGTAAATCAGGCTCAAAATAAAACAAGGCTGACATGAATACTTATTTAAACTCATAAATTAATAACAACAAGTTAGGATAACTTCTCTTTAGGTCAGCTTTTACAGGCCTGATACAAGTTTCTATGTTGACGACACAGCTCAAAAAGAACTTTTGTTATTTTAAATATTTTTGCCGTAATTTACGTACTTTTAGCCGTGATTCACGAACTATGAAAATTACTGTCAAAGAGTGCAGTTTAGATGTCTTTACCTTGATTTTTCCCGATAATCTCCCTGTTTTTAAGTCCAAGAAGCTGTTCTCTATGGTCAAATGTAGCAATAATATTGTAAAATTTCCTTCTTTTCAATTACGTCGATACTTAAGTGGGAGAATAAATATTTTCAAAGAAACAAAGCGAACTAAACCATTGTTTAGGTGGTGTAGACATAAAAATATGAAATAATAAAGAAAAGGACAAGAAGTAAACTTTTTTTCTTCCTTTTTTTACGTTAGACGTTTTGTCTAAGTTTTTTTCTTTCTCTAAAAATTTTTTTTGTCTAAACCACCTGAGTTTCGGTGACCTTGCTCTCTTTGTTTCTTTGAAAATGATTTGTCTTCCTCAATTGTAATCTTTTTCAAGTTGTCAGAATATGTTTTATAATCTTATTATTATTACGTTTCTTTAACTGACAGTCAGTTTGACTTCATAAATAATGTAAAATACACTTAAAATGGGACTGCCAAAGCTTGACGATTATACAGGGTGACCTGAAATTCGATACATTCCTTTGAAAGACAGAAAGTATACCTCATTTACAGTAATATTTTTCATGGCATCCCCTATCCGAAAGTTGATATTTACAAAGTTATTGAAATTTCAAAAATTGTTTCTTTATTTTCGACTTTTTGACTTTGACATGACGTATTTTTAAAAATGTCGTAGAATATTTATTATTAAATCTAATTAAAAGTTTTTTAAACACAATAAACGTAATTAAATTCAAGTTTTTCCTTTTATTTTAACACATTATTTCATTTTACTTCTAATATGTTTATTACAACGTCATATTTTTATGTAGACATTTGCACCTTTTTGGAAAGCTAATGAGATAAGGAAGTTATTTAGAATATTTGTACGCATTGTATCATACATTTTTTTAAGAAAATCACCTGTTTTTAAGAAAAATGTGCATTTTTCTTAAAAGAAAATTCTGTTTCATGTCTCATAATGAAAAAATCTCGCTTAGTTTGTCCCTATTTATTCCTTAAAAATAATATTTGACTCATTGACGGTTAAAATACATAAAAAAATCACTAAAAAGACAACATTTTTAAAAATACGTCATGTCAAAGTCAAAAAGTCGAAAATAAAGAAACAATTTTTGAAATTTCAATAACTTTGTAAATATCAACTTTCGGATAGGGGATGCCATGAAAAATATTACTGTAAATGAGGTCTACTTTCTGTCTTTCAAAGGAATGTATCGAATTTCAGGTCACCCTGTATGTTGATTTTGCATCATTTATTTTTTTATCACTTGAATTTTACAGACATCTTTATTTTGCGCACAAGAAATCTAAAGAAACTACGTATGAAACGACAAATGAAACATTTAATTGCAGGCCATTCAGGGTTGTCACCTTGTAACTTGTATGGGAAAATTAAAATCGCAAGTCGTTTGCATAGAGTTAAGAGTTAGAGATTGGAAGTTAGAATATTTTTGTTATATCAGTCTTAAGTACTACAAATAATGTAAATATCTTTCTTATGTTATGTTGGACAAAATAATCGTTTTTTATCTTGTTTTAACGATGGTAATTACAGGACACATCCCTGAACCCGAAAGCCAATCAGAACCAGAGCAACCAGAATGCTCAGAACCAGCAGGGCTGGAACCAGTGGGCCAACCAGTGGGGCGGCTGGGGCAATTGGGGCAACCAGAACCAGGGTAACTGTGCATTCTCACTGCTTTAGGGCCCATTTCACAATCTTCGATGAGTCCCTAATAGCCTGTGCGCAAGAATTACAATTTCAGAAACTTTCATTTTAAAAAATATGTCAAGACCACAGCATATACTATAGACGACGTATGTCAAGGCAAGAGGGGTAAGTTACTTAAATGGTCCCACTTTTGGGGTTGTTTGGGGTCATTTTGACATTTGAGGTATGGTGAAATCAAGATGGTGCAACTTTTTCTTGTATGAAAATTTGTTCTGTCAAATGTACTTATAATCATTGGTCATAGCTCATCATTACTTTTAATCATTGGTCAAGAGTCAAGATATAAAACTTGTAATTAAGCAGTATACAAATGAAGTGCGAGAGTCAACATGTTCATAGTAATACGTCTTCTCTGAAAACCGACAATACTAATGCTTGAACATACACACACTTGAACTTTTCTGCCTTTTATTGACTTTGAAAGAATAACGTCAAGTTTTTTAATTTAAAAAATTAAATTTTGGAGTTTACTCCGATTTGAAACGTTTTTATATGTATTTATGGTACGGTGTCACACGATGTTAGCCGAAGATGCGTTGGTCGCTTTGCATTGCACACCAAATTTTACTTTTCAGATTAAACTCCAGTCGTACGTCGGAGCTGACACACACACTTTTTTTTACATTCCAGGCTGGGGCAACTGGAACAACTGGGGCTGGGGCAACACACAAGGTCAAGGTCAGGGACAGGCGCAGGGTCAGCAGGTGCAGGGCAAGGGCAACCAACAGCAGAACCAGCAGCAGTGGCCGGCCAACTACACCGCGCAGCAGTGGTACCAGTGGCAGCAGTGGCAGCAGCAGCAGCAGGGTTGGCCGGGGGTGAGTTGACGACTGTACAGTGTACCGGGCTGTTAGTGTGGTTGCCGGCGTTACGAGGTAGGTAGGCTCGGGTTGTCAGGGCAACTACACCGCGCAGCAGTGGCAACAACGGCAGCAGGGCTGGCCGGGGTTGAGTTGACGACTGTACAGTGTACCGGGCTGTTAGTGTGGTTGCCGGCGATACGAAGTAGGTAGCTCGGGTTGTCAGGGCAACTACACCGCGCAGCAGTGGCAACAACGGCAGCAGGGCTGGCCGGGGTTGAGTTGACGACTGCACAGTGTACCGGGCTGTTAGTGTGGTTGCCGGCGATACGAGGTATGTAGGCTAGGGTTGCCAGGGCAACTACACCGCGCAGCAGTGGCAAAGAATATAAAATTATATTATTTTTTATACGATTTCTATTGAATAACGTCTCGCAGCTATGTGTGCGTGACTAGACGAATGCGGAGGGTGCGCGTGGCAAGTGAGACGTGTGTTTTTCAAGACAAGACTTTCATTCACGGGGCTGGTCGAGAGTCGTTTCGTGCTTTGTCATAATTGACTATAATTGGCTGAGATCCGCCGGTGCTCGAGCTGTCATTTGTAGAGGGTGTCGCACCTGTGGCAGTGGTACCAGTGGCAGCAGCAGGGCTGGCCCGGGGTGAGAGTTGACTATACCAGATTGTTGAGGTGTGGTTGCCGACTATACGAGAGTTGAGAATGTGCTTGCCGGCCGACATGGCTACCAATTTGGTTTCCAATTGTACCAATTTTTATTGTACGAAAAATTAGCTTATTGTAATAATTCCTTGTCCAAACCAATCATGGTTTCCTAGGGCTATGTTTATATGAAGAGAAAAGTCTACATTTCTTCAATCAATCAATAATTTATTTCACAGAATGTGATTAATAATTGTGCATACCTATTGGTATATCAGTTCGTTATTAATTAATTTATAAATTTACTCACCTGGCATGTTTATGATTTGCACATGCCATTCTAATGGCAGAATGTAGGATATTTTTATTATTGTAATTTTGTAAGACCTCATGTATACCACATTTTGCAATAAATGATTTGAAATTGAATGTTACACATCCTACCATAACAATGGTGTGTGAATGTCAAAAGTAATTATTATTACTATGTATAGAAAATACAAATTCAATTAGTTAATTTGTTGTGTCATAAGATGTAAACGTTGTGTTACAGTACCAACAGAGCGGCAACCAGGCCGGGCAGACGAGCGGCAACGATCAGGCGCAGGCGTGGGCGCAGTATTACCAGGTTACTAAACTGTACCCTTTTGTACCGTTTCCTTTAAATAGTTTGTAATTTATCGGTGATAAATACGTACACGAACGTACACGAACAATATGTACAACTATATATTTTTAATTACTTACGGATTTTGAAGTGTTTTTTGTCCATAGACAGAATAAAGTAGGTCGACTGTGTCTAAATTTTGTGCCTAAATTTCATCCAATTCTAATTCCACTATATATTGTATATGTGAAAGCACACGCACTAGGCAACATTTGGCGCGCGACACGGTGGTCAAAATGTTGAAAGCGTGGAACTTTTATCTAACAATGTTGTCTTTACGCGCCTAACCATGTTGCGCGCCAGCCGCTGGTAACGTTGCGCGTTTAGGAAAATTGCCATAAATTACCGCGGCTTAACAGAACTGTGTACAGTAGTAACGGATTTTTACGGCACAAAGCACAAATAAGGCAAGGACTATATTTTCCTACTTACTAGGGGAAAATTCAGAGCACTAAAAATACAACTCTGCGCTAATACAAATAAAGAGTTAACAGGACAATTCGAAGTGTCGAGCTGTCATATAATATGACATTTGACTCGAAACTCATGTATTGGATTTTCAACTCTATTAGCGCAGAGTTCTATTTTCAGTGCTCTGCATTTTCCCGGGTCCTCCGGATTCCGGATCATATAGTCCCAGCGTTACTGTCGCTTTTACATTACGCTGAGTTTGAAATCACAATTATGATAAAGTATTACTTCAAAGTATTATTCTTGTTTCAGAACTACGGCGGCGGTAACGCGGCTAACACGAATAACGCAGGCGCAGTCGACAAGAAGTGATAAAAAAGTACACAAACGGACACACAGGCAGGCTTTATACAAGTTCAACATATTTCTAACCGAGTTATAAAACAGTTTATGTAAAAATACGCGACCCGCCCTGGCTTCTCGCGGGTGCAAATTATCATACATATAAAGCTTTCTCTTGAATTATGTATTGCTGTATTATGTATTGCTGAAAAATGCATAGAAATCCGTTGTGTAGAAAAGATCTAGGCGGACAGACAGCGGAAACAACTTCATTTTATACTATGTAAAGATATATTCTTGTATACTCAAATATAATATGTTGTTAAAAATAGCTGTAATTAAAATTCTATCATCGTATTGGTCGGTTTAATATATCTTATATTATCTTAATAATATTTTTATTAGCTGTTGCCCATTAAAATACATAATATAACTTGAAGTCTGTCTGATTTTTAATAATTAATTGTGCCTGCATGTGTGTCTGTCAAATTGACGAATAAGGAATTAGGTTTTTTTTGTTGAAATTACAACAAATCCTAGGGTATTTTTTATATAGATTGTTGCACTGTGCACGATTGGATATTAAAATCAAATGTTTGGCATTATTGAATGTATGTAAATATAAACCACTAGAAAATATTATGGGGTGTCCAAATGTTTATCTACAAAAGGAATTGAATAGATATTTTTAAAGTTGATTTCAATAAAATTGAAAGAAATTCTACATGTTGACTATGGGTCAGCGCAGACAGAGAGGAATAATCCTCGCACGGTCTCAGACATTTTCTATTTTATATCGGGCGTATCTTCGAAAATCCTCTCCGCTGCGCTCCTCTCTGTCTACGCTGGCCCTTAGGTTTAACGCCGATACTCAGTTCACCAAATATACAAAAACATTACCGGACGATTACCGAAACTACTTAATTTAAGTGGAACTTGAGTCGCATGCTGTCAGAGAGTGATGGCATAAATTTTAAGTAAAGTTTCAGTATCGGATCGTAAGTGTTATAAAACGCTTAAAATATTGTAAATAAAATTTATTTCTGTTGCGTTTGCTGCGTAGTAAATAATCGGATACCCAATAATCACAAATGCCCATTTTATGTAGGATTATACTTTCATATACACACAGAAATGCTACGGCTGTACTATCGACAGTAACTTCATGCTAAATTGGGCTTTATTTCTACGATTGCCGTACGTTTTACAACTTGGTATAAAATAAGATATACTTGTATTTTCTTGTCAAAACAACAAAATAAACGTGATAGTATAGAGTCGATAGCATCAGAGTGAGTACTGAGTATGTACAGTTGACGCGGCATACTCTCTCAGGCCGTGTATTGACAATTTTGTTCTTTTCTACTGACCCGCTACGAAAACTGAGGGGGTGTTAATAAGTTTGACGTGTTTGCCTGTCTGTCCGTGGCATCGTAGCTCCAAACGGATGAACCGATTTTGATCTAATTATAATCTAATTGGCTAACCGACATGATCAAGAGTGTTCTTAGCTACAATCCATCATCATCAGCTCGCACACTGCCTGACCATGCGCGGGTTACATAAATTGTTAAAGAGTAGTAAAGAGATATATTCTCACGCCCGGATATGCAAACGCTACGTTAATTAAGGGGCATTCAAGTCACTTGCTCTCCTTGCACTTTGCCAAGTACAAACAGTGACAGACATTTACGGAGCAACTTTAAGTAGCGTTTTGGTTTACATTTGTTCGTCGTTCATCTTGTGCGTGTCATATAACTGACTGCCATTGTAAATCTCATTTGAAGAAACAGAAATCGCGACGACAAAATTTGTCGCGTTCGTAATGCTTATGTCGCGTCGTTGGTGCGTACGTAAGAGGGAATGAATGAAGCGAAAGCAAATATTGTTTGACTGTGGTTATGTCCGTTTGGACGGACGTGCGATTTAATTTTAACGAATATAGATTATTAAGAATTATTTCTTGTTTTATTTGAAACCACTTAGTTGGCTGGGAGACATCTAAATTGTAAAAAGCCAGTGCGAGGCGCGGGGCTGATGTAATACATCTAAATTATTATCTATTCTGCGTTGATATATGCAATATGCTAAACGCCACGCTCTGTATTCAATAGTTATGCCAAGTTAAAGGCGCAGCACACACACCGCCCTATCATTGATACGATCAATACGAAGATGCATTTGATGCGTGCATTATTATCTACATTCTACGGTAATTAGTAAACACTGACATTGAATCTCGAACATATTGGGATAGAAAAAAATAGAGTATACTTTTCAATGTTTTATTTCCTCAAAAATTCTATTGCCAATATATTTCGTTTGGGCAATATAGTGAAAACTTCTTAAACAGTTCTATGTAATGAGCTGTATTATTTTCACTTTGAACAAGAAAGCATTGAGACATTGCATGATTTCTGAGGGGGCTATTCACTAATTAATATCCATTCAATTCGCAGTTTAGTTCCAGTGTCAGAACATGCTATCGTGCACACTCGGTTTGGTGAGTGTGACAGCATGCATTGTAACTGCGAATTTAATAGAAATATTACGTAAATTGCCCCCAGATTTGTGATGAAATTATGAAAAAAACATCTCAATGCTTCGAGTGTAGCAAAATCATAAATGCTCATTTTTCAGTAACAGTATTAGCCTATCCTTATCTACTTACATCACTATGTCAACATTCTTAACTATCAGAGTGTATCAATGTATCTAAACAAAAAAAAGGCATATTATATCCGGTCCAAAAAAAACAGTACCCGGCCAAAAAGAATGCATATCGAGCTTTGAAAAAAGATATTCGGCTTTGAGGAAACTATCGAAACACAACTGTTTTCAGATATAACCTAACGAAGAGCGTGTCAGGACACGGCTACAGGAAGGGTTCTGTACATGCCAACGCGCAAGAGGTTACTGTCCGATTACAGACAATAATTTACCTCACGAGTGATTGACATGAGCCATTAGTATGGAAAGTTACAAGTTTCTAACTCTTATAGTTTGAAAATGCTGGGGGGGGGGGGGGGGGGTGGCAACTTGTAAACCACTTTGGAGGACGATTACTCGACAGTGAGACAGACAGACAAAAGTAATGTGTGATTCCTTTATTTAAAAAGACCGATTCGACGATACCCCACACAATGGGGTAGGACGAAAATAAAAATTCCATCCCGACTTCACATGTATGGAAAGCCACCTCTGAAACACAAAATTATTATTATTTTATGATTCCAAAACTATAAGCATAATTACCAAAGATACCAAAGGTTGGCAGGACCTCTCATAAGAGATATTCCTCTTTTCAAAGGTCGAAATGCATTCTTTTCGACCGGATACTGTACCAAAAGTGTTAGCTACTAAACATAAAAGTAGATCACCGTAATTATTGTGAAAAATTCAAAGAGTGATGAAAAAGTAATTAATTGTTAGTTGCTAATATTCCTGATTTTTACAATAAATCATTACACAGTCAATATTTAACAGTTAAAGTAAATATCAATCAAAACACTCTTAGTAATAAAATATTTACACAATAAGCTATTTATTGTTATGACCTTGGCTGTCAAGCTACTTGTCCGACGTATCAGACAAGAACATGACATTGTATCGTTTATCCACTGTGTAAATATTTTATAATGGATGCATAAATAAAAATTAAATTACCATTCTTACTCGAAATATTGCAAGAAAAAATATTAAATAAGTCAAAAAATAAAGCAAGGGTTAAATTATTTCAAGTAAGGAAAATATTGGCAGAATTTTTGGCAACTTTCATATTATTTTCTGTATTAAAATAATTTATTTAAAATATAGAGGTTGTAAATTAAAACAAATATAGGCGTCTGATATTTTGCTGAGTGTGCGTAGAAATATATATTGTTGTTTTGTGTGCGACATGCAAAAACTTAAACTATTTCTTCATTCAATAAATCTAAATTCTAATACTTACATTAACCCCCTTACTAATAAAAATATTTACACAATGAATAAGCTATACAATGTTTTGTCCTTGTCTGATACGTCAGAAAAGTAGCTTGACAGACAAGGATAAAACATTGTATATGTTATCCATTGTGTAAAAAAATATTAGTAAGGGGAAACGTCCAGCTTCAGGCATAATAAGAGTAATATGCACACAAATTGGCACTGTAAGAATTGACTTAAGGAAAAGTTAAATCTGACAAAGCCTCAAAATTATCTGACCCACAGTGTTCATAGGTTAGTTAAAACAAGAGGGATATACATTTTCTTTCTGGTGGCCAATTCTGCTAATTAAATCCTGCAACAATACAGTTAGAATCCAGTCCCGATATTTTAAAACGGCAAAATGGTATTCTCATAAACGTCAAACCCGTTTTGATTGGTCCAAACTCTAAAAATCAGTTTACCATATCACGACGATTCATTCATTATTCATTAAAAGTGAAATGAAAGTGTAAGCTAATGAGGGTTTTTAAATTCGTGACATCTGACAGCTTTTTGACACAAGGACCGCCGTTTCGATTCCTTTTCTGTCACCAAGCGCCGAAAAGGAATCGAAAATTCATTACCGTTTTTGACACCACTTACGCCACCAGATGACGCTTGGTGTGCGTTGGGTCTGCCCCTAGCGACAGAATAAAAATATCAAACACCCGCATTACGAGAATTGGGGCTCTGGTTCGAGAGATTGAGGATTTCAAGCTAAAAGCCATCAAGTCTAGGCCCCAGGGGGTTACTTAAACAAATACTTTGTCTATTTGGATCAGATACCTTCAACACTTCTTAAAAGTAATACACAATATTACATTATTATAATAAATAAAACATGGCAGCCAATTATTCAATTTTAATACCAATAGAACATTCGATAATATACAATGGCACAAATCTCACACTCATTTTAAGACACTGAGGAATTATTTTTAAAGATATTTAATGAGAAAATTACGCACAAAATTTTGTATTTGTAAAATATAAATTTGCCCGAGCAAGGGTCTTGTATCTATTGGTAGGTAAAGGTATTGTACTTTAAAAAACAATTTAGTTTGGTGGTTCAGTTAGCTAATATGTATGAACAAAATTGCAACACAAATAGTTTGTCATGTTATATTTGTATTTTGTAATAATTATTCTCGAAAAAAAGTAACATGAGGCAACCAAAACCATATTTTGAAGAACCATATTTATTGAATACTTTTGAACAACAGAACAATGCATGGGCAATTTAGCAATTAATATTTATTTGGTATAATCGTAAAACGTTATAAAATAGAGATTAGGGTCAATTTATCTAAATTAGTATTATCGAAATAAATATTTAATCGTTTAAAAAAAATTTGATCATTCATCATACACACTATACAAAAAGATGTCTTATGGACTGAGATCCCAGCCCCGCCAGACTCCCCTTATATTCTTACTGATAAAATGTATTTCATATTATAGTATTAGTGTGTACAATTAACGTATGCATACTTACCTCCGCCGCCAGATTGAGCCGTGGACCAATTTTTAGGTACAAGGCGCGAAAGTTGCGAAGAAATTGTTTCAAGAAAATTCAAAATGACGTAAGGAATAAAACTTATTTAAGTAATTTTTCTCTAAACTTAGTATGAACAGAGATATAAAGGTTAGAAGTTTAATGATTTTTATCTCTACGTGGATGATTTTCCATTTTTTATTTTTATGAAAACAACAATATAAAAATAAGTAACCCGTGTAAATTTCACTTTATATTATTCAAATGTCATTATTCTACTATAATATACGTTAGAATAATTTCAAAGCCTGTAAGTAAAGTTAGTACAATTTTTTTGTACTTTTAGCGCACTGTACTGAGAATTGTCCCACCGCAGAATCTGGCATGTATGTCGTTGTTCATTGTACACAACTAATACTACAATATGACATACATTTTATCAGTATAAGAATGTAAGGGGAGTATGGCGGAGCTGGGATCTCAGTCCATTATTATTTATTGATGACACAGTCGATTGTCTAAAAGAAATTAAATCTAAAATACATACAATTAAAAAATGCACCGCCAAAGCACGATAATTTAACTTTATGTACAGTTCTCGACCAAAAAGAATGCACATTGACATCTGGTAAGAGATATTCAGTTAGAGCGAGTGCTCTTGAGACACGACAGTTTAAGACATTACAAAATATGTGAAGATGCGCAACTTGAAACAAAACGTCTCATAGACAAAACTGTGTAGGAGTGACACAACTGTCTTAGAACTGTGGGGTGTTTCAGTCTTAAGATCGACTTGTCTGTGAGACAAGTCTGTCTAAAGGTGCAATTTTTTGAGCAATAATTGCTCGATAATACGGATGGATCAATCTGGAGTAATTATTAGTGGAGCGATGTAAAGCAATTTATAAAAAAATTGGCAATATTACTTCTAGTTGCTCCATATATTCCATAGAGCTCAACGTCGCGAGTGTAGTTTTTCAATTGAATTGCTCGTTTTTGAAAGTATTGTCTAGTTTCTTAGGCTCGTATTAATAAAGCGTTCTTCATATCTAAGACAATTCTCAAGAAAGTACTTAAGATGTTGTTTTAATTAATAGACCGTACCTAAGTACAGCTGTAGGTACGGCGTATCAAGTGAGTGCGAACGTATTAATAAACGAGACTCGTTACTCAAGTACGCTGTCATTGCTGTCAAACTGTTACTTGAGACGCGGTTTCGTGGGTACAGTCAAACCTTGACTTGAGTACGGCTTGGGATACAGTACAATATTATTTGTTGTGTTTTTGGTTGTGTTACAATAATTATGTAAATTAAAATCTAAATACTTATGATTAATCAAACACAGAATTTCCACTAAATACTCAACACAAAATAAAGTTATAAAAAAAGACGCTTGTTGATACTTATTCTTCTTTTTCTTGGCAATCGCGGTTGCAAATATTTTGCACCATTCTGCCAGTGTCGAGATTTTATTTATTTATTTACATTAAACGAATTACCTATTTGATTTATATTAATAGCACTCAGTACCAAAGATAAAAGTCAAAACAAAAGTGACTTGATTTGACACTTGACAGCAGAACTTTTTTTTCGCTGGCCAAAAAACAATTCTCATTATATGATCCTCTCCCTCCTACAATTCCTCGCCCTATCAACCTTAAATCTGTTCTGTGTTTGTTGAAACTTTATCTACATACCTATTAACAAAAGAAAACTGTGGTACTGACCCTAAATGTTTGTGTTTGTTCTAGATTTTCGATTATTCAACAGACTTCCTCCTGTACACCGTGCCCTTGTTTATTCATAAAACCCACTCGATAAGGCAGAGTTTTCGTCAACACAACACATTGGCGAATCACTAAAGAGCCACTTTAAAGAATAAGAAGAAGAACTTTTTTCAAATGGTAATGATCCGCATTCCGTTTTACGTAGTTGTTAAAAAAATATGGATATTAATATGCTAGATAATAATAAATATTGATATCTACGTGAAAATTAATGAAAATCATTTTCAATATAAAAATACAGCCTAAACTTTTTTTGGTATTTATATTATTAAATATTAGATTTTTAAAAAGAAATATGGAAGGAATGTTTAATCAATAAATCCGTTCTTTGTAGAAGTGTAAACGGAACGTAATTTTATTCGTTCTTTGTCGTGTAGATGACGCTTAAAAGCCGCCGTTGCCGCAAATTGCTTGATATTTTGTCGCAATTGACCATTGATCAAGTTTTGTCGCCCATGTAAGCGCACCTTTAAGATATTACTTTATTTTCAGTGAGCACAACCTCAGTGTCGGCTTTGTAGCAATATAAGTAGGAATATCTCTGTTCAGTGGTCGTTGTGCATTCTTTTTGGCCGGTACTGTTATGCCTTATTAGGCTTCAAAATAAATACGGTCAAACATTAATATTTCTTAAACATTACCGTAACAATCCCCATTGGTTTATGGAGTAAACGATTTACAATTTTGCAACTTTTTGCAAAATTATATAACGCGATTGCATAAATAGCGGCACTGAGACAAACGAAGTCTACAAATTAAGTTGCCGTATAGTACGTAGACTTACATGCCTCAGTCCCTATCTTTATGTAAACGCGTTAAACATTTGAAAATCGCTATAGATTAAGAACTAGAATGGCTTTATCGAAATACTGGCGAACTACAAACATCGAAAAATCGATACTTGTATAAAATATCGACAAAAATCAAGTATAAAAAAGTTGAAATAATAATAATCGCGATAAAACTCATCGCGATGTTGCCAGTATATCGATGTATCCATTTAAATCACTGTTGTCGATGTTACGTTTCTTATATTGGCGCATTGTCAATGCCGCTTGTCTATCCTAGATTCTAGATAAATTTCGTAAAACTGATTTGACTAAAGTGGCAGAATACAAAAAAGGTATTTAGGAATTAGAACTAAGTGTGTGTTTTTACCTGACTGAAATAATTATGTTTTATTGTTTATTCACTTAGGACCTGTTTCACAATCGCTTAGTAAGTGTTGTATACCTTATTCGGCGGTTTTATCGCTACTTACATTATACAGAGCGACTGAGCGACAGAGACAAAACCTGCAGTTAAGCTATCTGACACTTACAATCATTATGCTAACACCGTGATTTTGTCTTAAGTAATTCTTGTGAATAACTTTTGGTAGCTTCTTAACTCTTTTAGTCAAATCGGCCTCACGAAAATTCATATAGGCATTCAATTATTACTAGATAGGTATTAGGTATATTAATATAACACTAATAATTTACATATTTCCTACATGGCCATTAATACGGGGCTTTTAGAACGTTTTTACATATTCTACAAACAATTTACTTTTGTCATGATATATGAAAATCGATGGTAGTTGAAAAATTGTAGTTGAAGACAGTTTTAACAATTCGTTTTGAATTATTAATGAAATTATTTGATTAAGCATTCAGAATATCTAAAGAGGGTTAAAATGAAAGCAAAGAATTTATGGATTGTTGGGCGCCATTTTAAGTGTAAAAGACATTCAAAATGGCGCCTAAACTGACATTGACAGATAACATTATCCATTATGTTTTCTATTTTATTTGTGTACAAAAACGATTATTCTATGGAACCTTTACTGGAAGTATCGGTGAAAATTTTAAGTGGACGGATTATTTAACTATGTGTCGATAAGCATATTAAAGTACTATGTTAGTTAAAAAAAGTTTTAAATACGTCTAAAATTATCTGTGCATTTTGAATTAGGCTATTAACGAGTCTATTTTTTACTAAAGACATGCAAGGCACATATTTTCATGAGCCGAAATTAAATTTATCACCATCCTTGAGACTTCAGTTTTTTATGAGTTCATTTGACACGAAAAACTGTCTTTTCATGGATGATTTTTATATTGCATGATTCAGTCTTAAAATTATTTATTCGTGTTACTGTTATTATTTGTGATTACAATACTGAAAGCCGTAGGAACACTTTTACTCTAACTTCGCCCAATTGATTACGCCCAGTACATATATTTTTTTAAATGTATCCGTGCAATTTCTCATACAGGCAAATGTTAAATATTTGTATTAATTTTATTCCGATATCGAAGGCAGGATTTCTAAAGATAATAGGAGTATATTTACAATAGGTATATTGTTTACTACGTATATTATTTTAACGGTTATTTAATCTAAATCCTATAATTGTATTCCAATTGTCAACAAAAAATGCCTCAATCTATAGTTATACAAACTGTCTATTATTTTAAACATTCTCTAAATGTCAGAATACTTGCTATTTAACATAATTATTATTAATAATGTTAAAGAATTACTATTATTAAGAAAATAATGTCCCATTTTTATAATACACATAGACAAGAAAGAAAGAGAGAAAGAGAAAGGTATAGTTTGACAGAATGAATTAAATGCTTGTCAAATTAAGTTATAAGATTGTTCTGGCAACACCTTTGACTACTTCAGAGTATTAGATTACAGACAAAAAAAATAGGACTTAATTTTTTTTTTGACAATGCGCCAAAAGATGTGTCAACTAGCTGATACACTAATTAATGTTATACACAACACTTGGTATACCAAAACTGCACTACTGCAGGCTTTCGTCTGTGGAGGAAAAAGCAGAAATTAGTCTATGGTTTTACTATGACAGCTATGAATAGATACAGTGTTTTGATGACAGATGTCATAAGTAAGCAATCCGTGTTAAGCATTATTTTAAAAATATGAAATTACAACTTTGTGATATAACTGTTAGCGACCGTACATGATTCATAACTCTTAAGTGGTTGACAACTTGACTGAATATTTTCGTATGGTTGTATTGTTGGGTGTGAGTGTGAGAGAGAGAGGGACGAGTACGTGCTATGTGAAAGGATACTTACGGTGCTTTTGCAGCATGACGGAAGATGAGGAAGAAGTCAACAAGTGAAAGAGACATGGTATATGCGATGTGCATGCGAGTGCAAGAGAGACATAACTTATGGTACTATTGCGACGTGGCAGGCCGCAGGCGATGGAGTAAATGAGACGGGTATATCCGATGTGCATGCGAGTGAAAGAGAGGGCCACATGAGGGAGGCGCGGGAATACCCTGCTTTAGCAGCGAGAAAAATAGACGGATATGAAAGATGTGAAGGAAAATTACGGGTATTGACAATGAGCATGCGAGATATAGAGCATAAATGAGAAGCATATATGTTATCCTTGCGCGAGTGAAAGGGACAAAACTTACGGTGCTATTGCGGCGTGGCGGGCGAGGAGGAGCGGGAATGCACCGCCAGCGACTGTTGCAGCGCCGCCGGCGTCAGCCATTCCCTATCACAATACGAACGTAAATAAATAAAAAAGCACAGACATAATTCGATAGAGCTTGTATTTGAATTAAAATCAAGCTTATTTTAAACATAAGCATTTGTAGCATCTGTTTTAGATATATGAATGTCTATTGTCTATGGAACCGTAACATTTGTTTGAACATAACGTTGTCAAATGCCAGTAAAAAGTCAGACTCTTAAAAAATAATATTTGTTCAATTATTATTTGAAGTCGTAAAACATTTTCTTGTATTTTAACATTAAAAACAAGCTGTGAAGTTATGGATCCAATGTCCAAAAACTTTCGCTTTTTATATCCATAACAAATACAGATGCCTTAAGGCAAAATCGTTATAAAAGGCTTGCTTGAAAACTTTTATTAATTTGACTTGTTTATTCGAAGCTTATTTAATTGAGATAGGTACTACGTTTCCCGCCATCATATTATTGCTATCCTTGTTTTTCCGGTTGTCCCCACTGTCGTCCCACCATGGTGAAGAGGTAGGGAGTTTATAAAAGCGAGCTAACTCGTCTGTCAAATCATTGGTGTCTTGTTTCCCGCCGGACACAGTTGTGTCTACTAGACAGCAACAGGTATTTTATTGATATAAAATAAATTAAGAAAGTAATAATAAAACATCAGGAATGTCAATTTTAAATTAATATAAAATTTTTCTTTTACATTATTATAAAACAATATTTAGATATTAAAAATAATAATAATTTATAATATGAAACTAAAAAATAAATACTATTATTTATTATTTACTAATACGGTTACAAACCCTTTCTTACAGTAATTGGGATAAACTCGTGTATGAACTTTTTAAATTATTCTATTTTTTAGGATGAATGAAAACGGTAGTGCAATGTCTGATACTAATGAGCCAGTTGTGGGACCTTCTGCGTCTCGGCGAGAGGTATATGACGGTTCAGACTCTAGCTCTGACAGCGATAGCTCCTCTTCTAGATCTTCAGACTCGGCTAAGCACCGCTATTCTAGAAGCAAGAAAAGTAGGAAGGGAAAACGCAGACACTACTCTGATCATAAATACACTCAGATGTTTAAAGAAATGCACGATATAAAAAAATTCTTAGCCAACCAATTTCGGTCACATCAGAGTAATGAACAAGATTTTAATGAAGACGAAGATAATATATCAGTTTTCTCTAACGTAAGTCGCAACCTTTACGACGTTAACGGTGGCATTTCTGACTGTGACACAGTAAAAGAGAAAGAATTGACTCTTAATATTGAGAGGCTAAAGGAACCATCTATCCCCAAGTCTTCAGAAAGTCATTTGAAACTTTTAACACTTGACCTTCAACACTTAAATAATACATTTTGGAATGACATAGGGTATGCAGAAGCCCAGAAATCTTATGTTTCTTCTCCTGGTTTCACGGATTTGGAAACCAATGAAGAAGTTTTGAACCTTCAATCCTCTCGCCATCTAATACAATTAGACAAAGCTTTTGGGGCACTCACTATGTGCGTTATAAAACAACGGGATTCTCTCCAAAAATTACTAATAGACTTCACAAAATGGATTAAAGAAGAGAATCCTGATTATACAGGTATGAACAATAAGCTTTCAGAGCTGTTTTCTGAAGGTGACTACCAGAAAATCTCCTCAGATATGTTACAGATTATATGCGGTCACCGAGCCGAGGTGCTGCAGATGAGACGTGAGGTTATCACAAAGCAAGTTCGTGACCCGTCAATAAAAGCTGTGATACGGAAAATACCTCCATCGTGCACCAATCTTTTTAACGCAGAAATATTCACCTCTACAGTAGAAAAAGCAGGTGGAATTCGGAAGTGTTTTTGGCCTTTAAGGAAATCTCGTACGACCACCTTGCAGGCAGAGGGTAAAAAGCCCAGCGTCTCCTTTAGGAGACGCACGCGTCTAATAAAAATCCCTCACAGGGTTGTTGTGGTTGTTACCCTAACGACTGCCTACGCAAGGTGGCAGTCACCACGGTTCTCATTCAGTCACTCCGAGTAATCGTGGGACATTTCGTGGACGCGGCTCCTCGCGTACACACTTCAAACACCAGAACCAAAGAGGTTCTGGACATAAGCGTGCCGCTTCACCCTCCCGCAACGCAGGAGATTCTAAGCGACGTCGTTTTTGACACGAATTTTCAGGCAGGCCGTCTAGCTCAATACGTGGACCAATGGAGACAGTTAGGAGCTCCAGACACAATTATAAAAATAATTTCCAGGTACCGTATACCATTTCGAAAAAAGCCCCCACTTATTCATGTGGGGATACAAAAAAGAGCTGTAGAAGTTCCTCGTTCTCACGACATGACTGCTGCTATCCACAAAATGAGCGAACAGGGAGTCTTGGAGCGATGCAATCCATCACCAAGCTTCTTTTCATCGATGTTTTTAGTTCGCAAAACAGACGGTACTGCAAGACCTGTCTTCAACCTAAAGGCTCTAAATCGTTACATCAAGACAGAGAAGTTCAAGCTTTTGAACATGTTTCGGGTGCCAGATTTCCTACAACCAGGAGATTGGCTTTGCAAAGTGGACCTGTCACAGGCATACTTTCACATTCGTGTCGCACAGAGTCATCGAAGGTTCCTACGCCTGATATACCAAAAACAACTCTTGGAAATGACGTGTTTACCATTTGGGCTAAGTACTGCGCCAAAAGCTTTTACGACAGTAACCAACTGGGTGGCTCAAATTCTTCGCAAAAAAGGTATTCGTATATTAGTTTATTTAGATGGTTTTTTAATAGCACACCAGCCGACAAAGGAGTTGCAAAAACATGTTCAGGTTGTCGTACGAACTCTAAAATTGTTAGGATGGATTATCAACGAAGAGAAATCTATTCTTGTTCCATCTAAGTCAATAATTTATTTAGGCATCAAGTGGAACCCTTCTACTAATGTAAAGCAACTTCCTACAGAGAAAGTAAATTGTATAATTTTACAGAAATTTCTACAGTTCGAAATAAGCAACGTACAACTCTGAAAGAGATACAAAGCTTAGTAGGTCTTCTAAACTTTGCTAGTTTTACTGTCCCAACAGGTCGGCTCAACTTACGCGCGCTGCAACTGCTGCTCAACAAAATGTTAAAATCAGACACCAGGTGGCATACGATTCCGGAAAATGCCAAGGACAATCTGGATTGGTGGTTCAGAAATTGCCGTAAGCCTTCAGCTATTCATTTGCCTCCACCAACTCATTATCTGACAACTGATGCTTCCGATATTGCATGGGGTGCTCGTCTTAACAATACGAGTCTATCAGGTTTTTGGCCACAAGAAGAAATTAACTTGCATTCCAATCAAAAGGAAATGATAGCCTTATTAAAAGTCTTTCAAATTTATTATAAAATGTTGAGTAGAAGCACAGGTCTAGTTCAATGCGACAACAAAACGGTAATCGCATACCTTCGTCACGAAGGCGGCACCAAATCACAAAAACTTCTTAATC
Organism: Phengaris alcon alcon; assembly: GCA_037179445.1. Taxonomy (NCBI): domain Eukaryota; kingdom Metazoa; phylum Arthropoda; class Insecta; order Lepidoptera; family Lycaenidae; genus Phengaris; species Phengaris alcon. The sequence goes on along the minus strand of JAYRCH010000158.1, from coordinate 1,116,218 downwards.
TGACATTTGAAATTTTCCAAATATTAGAACGATATCAGATACACCTAAAAGTGTTTCACATTCCAGGGATGTACAACAGCCACGCCGACCATTTGTCAAGGCTTCGTCGGAGCCCAGAGTGGCATCTGACGTCCGAATGCACAAACAAGATCTTTCACAGATGGGGCATCCCGGTGATCGACCTCTTCGCTTCCAGGCAGGCGCACGCGGTAACGAATTATGTTTCACTCGATCTAAAAGACCCTTGGGCACTTTTTCACGATGCCTTTTCACGAGAATGGAATTTCCAGCTAGCCTGGATATTCCCGCCGCCGTGCCTCATACCCAAAGTATTGAGTCATCTCAACCATGCACAAGGAATATACCTGCTGGTGGTTCCTCGCTGGAGCAAAGTTTATTGGCGAGCAGATCTGAAAGCTCGAGCAATTGCCGCCCCATACACAATTGCACACCTGGACAAGTTTCTGATCGACATGTCGACGGGTCTGGCTCCACCCAAAGTCCACGAGATGATATTGGAGGTGTGGAAATGTGGGGGTGGAGTCAGAGCTTAAAAGCTTGGAGCGAACAGCAAGTTGATCTTCTGAGTAAGTCATGGCGTAATTCTACTCTAAAGACGTATAATGTTGCTTGGAAAAGATGGTTACAATGGTCAGATCAAAATCGGATTGATCCACATAATCCACAGGGTGAAGATGTAGCCAGATTTTTATCAGACCTTCATTTAATTCATAATCTATCTTATAACACTATTTTTTTGCACAAGTCTGTTGTACAACTCTTTGTAATCCGAATTCGGCTGGAGTAATTAGTTCTAATATCCTTGTGAAACAAATATTGAAATCCATAGCTTTACAAAAACCCACTAACTCCAAACCTCCAATTTGGAATATAGATAGTCTTGCGTCATATCTAAGTACTTACACCATAGAACATGATAACCCTTTCCAAGTACAAAGACACACATCAATTTTACTACTTTTATGTTCTGGTAGGAGAATTCATGATTTAACCTTATTAAAAATTGGTAATGACTATTGTATCCATAATGTTAATGAAATTATATTTTGGCCCTCTTTTGGCTCAAAAACGGACACATCTGACTACAGACAATCAGGTTGGAAACTGACTGCTAACTTAGAGAATATTAATTTAGATCCAGTTTACTGGGTAACGAGAACTATTGAAGTACTCGATTCTACGCGGAATACACATAAATTAAATAACTTATTTGTTACTTTCAGAGGACGGGTTAAACCTGCCTCAAAAGCTATTATTTCAGGGTGGATCAAATCCCTTTTCAAAGATGCGGGTATAACTGCAACGCCGGGAAGTATTCGATCAGCAGTTGCGTCAAAAAATTGGCTGGACAATTTTTCAATTGAAGATATTTTATCCAGGGGAAATTGGCGATCCCAGAATACTTTTTGTAAATTTTATAGGCGTGAAGTTCTACCCGCATCGGCTTCAAGTAAGTCCGTAACAAGATTTTTTGATGCAATCGAATAAACAGATTTGTTTCAATTAATATTATAAATAAAATATGTATGTTTAAAACTATTTTGTATTGATTAACAATCAGTTGTGATTAACAATGTTACATTTAGTAACATTATATTATGTATTGTTTTTATAATTATTAGTATATTATATACTTAAAATCAAATATAATTTTGTCTAATTCACATTGGCGTCTATTACATAATATGTAAACTTTCGATCCCACCAGGCGATAACAAACAATTCTCAATTAAATAAGCTTCGAATAAACAAGTCAAATTAATAGAAGCGTTTTACCTACCAATAAAACGCATATTAATTTACTTACCTTATTCGAAGCTTATGGTTTAAATTCTGCCTGGTGATTCTAGTCGCAATAATTTGACAGACGAGTTAGCTCGCTTTTATAAACTCCCTACCTCTTCACCATGGTGGGACGATAGTGGGGACAACCGGAAAAACAAGGATAGCAATAATATGATGGCGGGAAACGTAGTGCCTATCTCAATTAAATAAGCTTCGAATAAGGTAAGTAAATTAATATGCGTTTTATTGGTAGGTAAAACGCTTCTATTAATTGGCAGTTTAAGCAATAATCATTCTTTTGCTCTCTGAGTTAGTGTCTCTTTCTATCTTTATATATATAATGCAATATAAAACTTACTTTGGTAAACATCGCTGTAGGAAAGGTACGCACGAGCTGACATATGCTAGACGATTAACCCAAGCCGGTATGTCTTTTTCGCACAATGTCTAAAACATTGAAAAGTATAGTTTTAAAAGTCAGTTTTTCGATTAATTTTATAAGGACTTACTTAAATCTGCTTAATACTAATTATAAAACATATGTTCAACATTCACATAATAAAACATCTATTTACTTAAATACTTTAAATAAGGACTTTTACTAAGGAGCACCACAGGGGTTGGTTTTATGACCTGTCTTCTTTCTTGTGTCTTTTATTTAATGAAAAAATAATTGGAAGAATATAAAGTGTTATTCTTATAATAATTTTCTAGTAGGGTATCCTAACATGATGAAACTTGAAACTTATGAAATATGAATTTAATTACGATACAAATAAGAAAAATCTCACCAAACAAAATGCTGACGTGAAGTGATTACAATTATTGTTCATTAGGTGATATCTGGAAGGAAAACAAACACTTTAATATTTTATTCATAAAAACTAAAACGTATAGGCTAAGAATGTTCTTTGACTTTCACCAAGATATAACAGATAGAAAATAAAGCCTGACTAGTACTAAAAAACTACACTGAGGGAGCTTCATACTTTTGCAGCAACACTACGAAAAGTTGGGATGTGATTGGATAAATCTTCGAGATTTCACAATAATGATATTTCAACTCAGTTGCCAGGCTTGAGATAAAGATAGAAAGAATATACCTCCCACATATTTCGGTAGGGGTAACAGGGTTTCGCTGTAACCAGTCCGACTACGCAGGAATTATTTTATACTTCCCAAGTGTTTGCGTCATTCTGTCTTTAATCTCATAATCTAGTGGGACGGATGACCGACACGATTGGCGAATGATCAGGCGCAGGACCGATTCTTTACATGCCCATACGACGCATGGATCATCTTTCTTGTCATACAATCAGGTAATCAGCCTGAATAACCAAACTTAAAAACAACACTTTTTGTTGCTCCAATGCGGGAATCGACCTTCGGAGTCGAGAGGCAAGATAAACATGTATCTCACCTGTCACCGCGGAACTGTTTTCCTAACTCTGTGACGAGCCGCCGGACCTCCTCCTCGCTGAAATCCGTGTACCCTATGTGGACACTTTGTCTGAAATACAACAATGAATAAATTTATTTCATTAATGTCAATTTAATTAACAAATAATAGCTTTAAATCTCTTTTGGATTCTATGACGCGGAAAGTTTTAGAGTGATTCTCTAAAATAACCTCATAACCCACATAAAGTTCATGATATACTTCAGATGAGCTTTGGAATTGATTTTCTGATCTGAATCTGATAGATGACAGATACTTCTATATCTTCTAGTCAGGATTAATCTCAATTTCTAAACTTTTGGTTACATTAACTAGCTATGTTGGTAGCGATGTGACTTTAAATCTTTCTAGAGTAACTCAATTACCTGAATCGGAACTGCTCCCCCAACTCCCGCTCGTCTTTGGGCGTGATCTCGAAGACCCCAGTGAAGGCGTACGGGTGACCCCCGTACGCCCATTCCGAACCGTGCACTTGGACCCCACTGTGAAACACGCCCACTCCGGCGCCCGCCGTGTACCTGGAGCGAGATAGGGTGATTCAATAGACTGATGAGAGAAAGAGACAGGGCGCATGCGCAAAAACCAATTCTCGCACGAGAGTGAGAGGGCATGACATGAGAGTAAGAGAGCACATGACTTAAGTCATTTGACACATCTTCGCCTGCATAATTTATGATATGGATGAAATTCATATTTCAATCAATTATAGCATTCTGCTATAGCAAATGACAAGGTTTTTTTTATATTGCCTATAGCCTAAAGGTCAAATTAAAGTTGGGTAGTATGTAAGTTGAAAGCTAAACATAAAGTTTTACATGTAAGTGACGATCAGAGCAACATATACCTACCGTCTGTCAATGGCATGAGAGATGCAACAATGAAGAATGTTAATATGTATACAAAATCGCTTAAAACTATTTATTATATATATTAATAGCTTGTATCTATACAAATACACTAGTTTTTGTTTCATTGAAAAAGTCCAAGTATTGATGAATTTACAGACATTTCAATTTCTCGTAAATTTCGCGGCCCGTAGCAGGCGCGCGTGGAGAGTGTGACGTCACGACACAACGCGCCGCTCGCTGGCAATCCGCGCCTGCCGAGTTACTTACTAGGTATCTTGCTTGCGCTATTATTGCAGTGTTTTATATTGTTTCGTCCGTACTCACCGTACATTAAGTAATATTAAGTTTAATTAGTGTATATTAGTAGTGTAATATTAGTGTATATGTACAGTGTTGTAATTTATGTACAGTGCAATGGATGACGGATTTGAAAACGGGCAATCGGATAACCTATCTAAAATTGATGGACTTATGGTTGCCTACTATTTTTCGAAGAATAGTGATTTCATTGATAATCTTTTCGTAATGATCTTCACAACAATAAACTGTAATTTTAGCTCCAAATGAATCCAACCTCTTCATAGCTTTTATCCATTTCTTTCGCATTTGAACATCCTTTGGAACGTGAAAAAACAACTTTTGAGGTGTCTCGGTGTTTGTATTTATACATTTTTTGTTAAGTTGGCACAACACATGATTTTCTAGCATGTAGATAAGACATTTTTAACCTTTAATAGTAAAAGGCACGTGCGACGCGGAGTTACCGAAGCGCGCGAGTGGACTGAGCGAGTGTTGCGATGTGCTGTGACGTCATCGCGTCGGCCGGCCGGCCTGGTGGAATCCCGAATCGCGCACTTACTTTGAAATTAAATATCTCGGAAACTACACGACGTATCGTAATTTTTTTCACTCTAATTTTTTAGTTTCAACCGAGTTTACGGAGAGCGAAGGCTAAAAAGTAATTAGTGAACATTCTTTATGAAAATTCTAACTCACCAGTTGGTCCAATACATGTCGTATACGTTCAGCACTACGGGCGTCTGTCCGGGGCGCGGGGGCCGGGGCTCGCTGCGGCGCGGCAGCAGCGACATGCACGACGGGAACATCGTACAAATGCCGCACGACTGTCAAAATGGAACTTACTGTGTATTGCGTAGGGTTGGTTTTCTAACGATAATGGTCTTCAGTGAGTTGGTAAACTGAAACGTGCTTTAATGTGCGTTGAACAACAAATGCACTATATTAATGTAGGCATGCATTTGCTGCACGACTGCATAAATGCGCGACATTGCGTAGAATTTATTTTACAATGGTGAAATATCCCTTAAGGCTTAAGCAATACAAGCGAAATCAGCCTTACTACTAGCACGTTGTAAGTAGCAAGTTGTATTTTACAATTACAGGCAATCACAGCAGAATGAAAATCCGGGACTGCCTCGGTCCCGCCAAAACAACGGTGAATCTACTCAATTATAATGTATGTATAACTAGCCCTTTTCATGTTCGAAATTAGAATACATAATATTGGCCCTATTCATACATGAATATAAATGGTGGAGTTATAGCATTATAGGGTTTCCTAATATTACAAGGACATTAAATTGTCCCGGGCCAAGAGTATGAGCCATAAAATATTATGTTTTATCAGTTCTAAACTTTAACAACTATTTGTGCCTGGTCTCCGAGGTGAATTTGACATGAGATATTAATTCAATAGCGCTTTTGATTGGATTAACGCGTTTGGCCTAACTGGGCCTTCAGTCAAGATGCATTCGATCATTTCGACGGCGAAGTTCGAAATCAAAAATGTATGGTATTTGACACAAGTCATCGCTAAGTGGCATGTCGCTTGCGATGCCTTATGTCAAATTCCATACATTTTGTTTTCGAACTTCGCCGTCGAAATGATCGAATGCATCTTGACTCCTGGTCCTGGTCCCTTGAGAATAGAGATCCCAATTGGGTATTTGACAACATGTAAAAGTTTTTTTTTTTTAATAAATTAAGAAATAATTAGGTACTACAACTTGATAAATGTAAAAGAATTAGGATTTTATGTGTAGTTTTGTAATTATATGCATTTTGAAGTCACAAAAAAGTTGAAATATTTTTTTAAAACATTAGTGTATAAAACCTACATAGTTAATTAGTTTACTTACATCAAATACAAAAAGATTTACTATGCTATGTATCAACATAAACGCGCATAATAACGAGATATCAGAATTTTTGTGCACATGGCCATACATTTCGTAGCAACTAACTAGCGTGTGACGTCACCTACTTGTACGACTTTTATATGGGGCGTTTACACGGGACTCACAAAAGTGCTTCAAACAATCCGCAATATCTTTGAAAATTTTGATTTTTAGTATACTACCTATTCCTTTTGTAAACTCACAACAACATAGTCTTATTTTTCAGAGCACTATTCATTTATGTAATAAAAAAATACTGGAAAATACCGTATTTAACAGGTCTCACTGTACTATAAAAATTCATGCTAATTCATGTCACGTGCTGAGTGTAGCTTAGGCGTGTATTGATATTAGCGATAACAGAAAAATGCCATTGTAAGGACATTCATTTACACTAGTAGATACAACATTTATTACAACAGATAGATGTAAATTAAGTGTCTTATTAACCGACTTCCGTTCGGCTGTATATATTTTTATTTATTAGTAGTAGCTGACCCGTGCCCACTATTTGGGCGTCAAACTTTTTTTGATAATGATGATGATGATGATTATGGATATGAAAAGTATCCTAAGTTACTCATTACAACATCAGCTATCTGCCAGTGAAAGTCCTGTGAAAATCGGTCCAGCCGTTTCATAGATTAGGCGGAACAAACAGACAGACAGACAATAATTTAAATTTGATTTTTTACTGTCAGTACCGTCTATACTCTCACATGCATTAAGTGAAAAGCTGTTAATTTAAAATTACAAACAGGCACTACAATTTTTTTCAACGATTACTCCACCGTCTGGGGACCGATTTGCAAAATTGTTTTTTTGATGAAAAGGGACCTGAAACTGAATTGTCATTTTAGAATTTAGAACTAGATAAGCATAACAAGCGTAGCGAGGTAACGGGCAAGGAACAGTGACTGCTTAAACGAAATAGGCTACTTGACCTTGTTTTTATTTATGTCCTAAACGCTTCATAATTGTTTCATTACACACAAAAAAATAATATAACATTATTTTGAAACCTAAAAACCTACAAAAAATATATTTTAAAATTATACTTTTTAAAAACCGCCGTAAACACTATTCGCCATGTTGGTTGATAGATTATCTGTGCTGTGACGTCATACTAGTCCTATTTGTAATATGTGCTATAGTCCGTAGTAGTAAAATGGCGGCGTTCCGTTTGACGTTTTAACATAAATAACTTTTTATGATGTCATGAACTATTTATTTACCGAAACTCGTTCTGTTTCACTACTACATATGTGTTTAGTGTGTTTGTGCCGTCACATCCTTGCCGGAATTCCGGAATCAACTTTATTTATCAATCTTAAGTTTTTTATTTCTGATATCGCTAGAATACGTTTTTCTAAGCCAAGTACTAAAGGAAATACTCCTTCAAAGTATGAAATTAAATATGAGTCAAGACTCAAGTAGCCTATTGCGGGAAATTTTTAAGTTACACAAATTAAGAATATTAGTACACACTTACACATTCATATTTGTAAATGCAATTTCCACGCAGCCAAAGTCGGAAAAATATCTCGCGATTTAATATTTTTAATTAAAAAATACGACCTAAGCTTAAACTGTCAAAAAGATTCATAATAAAGTTTTTCGTCAATTCCCTAAGATTAAATGAACGTTGAAACCTTCATTAATTCACTTTTATGAAGATACACTTTGTCAAAAGACTTGCATATGACTAGTCTATTATCGTTAAGATGGAAGTGAATCATGCGTACATAATATGTTAAAATGGCTTACTTTCATTGGTTAATGTAAACACGGCGTATGCGTCATTGGTCAATTTTGACTTTGTAGTTTGTAGGCATGATTCGCTGCCTTTTCACCGCGAATATGTTCGGTAACTATTTAGTTTAAACAGCTACATACTAAAATCGTAAATACTACCAAAATCATGCTAATTTATACAGGCCGTTAGATAAGAGTTGGCGCCTACAACATGTACACATGTTACATTGTGTGCTGTCTATGAATATTTAAGCATTTTGTGACGTGGCAAGTCATGATTATTCTTAGACAGCACATAAAGTAACATGTAAACTTTTTGTAGGCGCCAACTCTTGCCTAACTGCCTATACCACGTGCTGTGTGTAGTGATAACTGAAAAATGCAATTATAAGGGCATTCATCTACACTAGTAGGTACAACATTTAATGCAACAGATAGATGTTAAATGAAAGTGTCTTATTTTAGAACTAGATAGTAGATAGTTCCTATAACCTAAGGGGAAAAAAAGGATTATAATGCAAGGGAAGGTAATGCTTTTGACTCATTTGTAAAGATTTTTATGTTCAATTTAATCATTATAAACAAGACGACATATAATTCACTTTGAAACAAATTATCGAGTCCGATTGAAACATTTGCTATAACACACAATTAATTAGATTATGTTTTGTTTGTGTTAATTAATAATTAATTTTGGCGTTGTAACGATCGGAATTTCCTGATTAAAATGTTAATAAATACAGTATATAGAGTGTTCAGAATACACATTTGAAAATAGTAAAACTTGGTGTCTAATTTCTGATTAAAAAGTGAAAAACTTTGGAAAAACTGTTCAAAATTAGTAATGAACTCTTTCTCGAAACTGACATTTCGAAGATGCATTATTTAATTTTTTCACATCATCATCGTCAGCCCGTAGTCGTCCACTGCTGGACATATGCCTTTCCCATTTCGCGCCACCATACCCGGTCCTCTGCCTTCCGCATCCAACCGCTTCCCGCCACTCTCTTTAGATAAAAACGCAACGGTATTATTTAGTTTACACAGTAAGATATTATCTTATTGCTATCAATTGCTGAGGGCTATGTCGCTGACTTCTGTTCTTCGTCGGATCTCCCGATTCCGGATTATATCCTTCAAAGAGACTCCGAGCATAGCCCTCTCCATAGCTCGCTGAGCGACCTGGAACTTGTGGACGAGGCCTTTTGTGAGTGTCCACGTTTCGGCTCCGTAGATAAGGACCGGAAGGACGCACTGGTCGAAGACTTTCGATTTGAGGCACTGGGGCAGTGGCGACTTAAACATATGGCGAAGCTTTCCGAATGCTGCAATTTTTTCACGTTATGATTAAATGCTAAAGTTTGTTTGGGCGTGTGGATAAGTGCGACTCTTTCACGCAAAAATTGCTAAATGGATTTCAATGAGCATACAAATAGATTATGCCTTGGATTAACATAGACTAACCTATTTTCTGAAAATTTAAATCTTGCGGGATAGACAGACTGTCGCACATGCACACTTGCGTAGAAAGATTTCTACGTAAATGAAGTAACGGCCGACATCTAGAATACAGGGTGTACAAAATTAATTATGACATCATAATTAATTTTGTACACCTGTTAAAAAAAAACGTCAACAAAACAATTCGTTGACGTTGTTTTTTTTTTCTAATTAGCATTTTCGTGATAACAGTAATAACGAACGGCTGTACACGCACGGACAATCTGTGCTACAGGTGGGGGTGCGAATATTTTACTGTACCAAGGTCGTGGCCGGTCTAATAGCGATTTTTACATCTAAAAAGGGCAGCCGAATAGTAACGTAAGCACTATGTACATTTCCATCTTTTTCTTAAATATATTTGACAATGTTAATACACTGATTTAGGCTGGGACTAGAATTATGTTCCTGAATCCGGCGGTTACCGGATTACGGACAATACGGTCCCAGCCTTAGACATATAACATTGATATTCCGCTACTTCCGTACACATTCGGCTGCCCGTGCCCCGGGGCAGTTTTAGATGCCGAAAACGCCATAAAACTTGTCTTTTTCAGTAGCCTATTATAGTACTATCAGTAAATCGACAAAAATGTTTTTCAGCAACCTATATCAATAGATCAATATAAACCAAAAGATACAGCTAAATCGGACTAGACTTGTCAAACGCAACTCCTTTTTTGTGATCAAATTATTATCACTAATAATATTATGATGATAATAATTTGTAGTAAAGTATCCCACGGGAACACTGTAATTTTTCGGGATAAAAAGTAAATTTTATTAATTTTTGCCCTCAAGTCCGCTTCAAGGCCGCGGCATTGGATTTGCAATTTTGAAGTTCAAGTTTCCTCGGATAATAATTATTTTTAATGCGATTTGTTAAGAATTTAAACTCATTCGGATAACAATCAACCACTTGTTTACAACCTTTAACTCGTAGCTATAAACGCAGCTCTTAGCTAAGTAATTTGTAACAAGAAGAAATATATATTTTTCCATATAAACCATAGGGTACTACAAAGTTATATTTTACCTCGTTATTCATGACGGCCTTGTACAAAGGTTAAAGAGCACTTTGTCATACAATTACATTAAAAGTTAACGTATGAAAAATATTATATATCTAAGATGAAAAAGGTTTGTGAATGTCGTAAGACATTAGATATAACAAAAACTATTAATCAAAGTGTTGATTTTCGACTAGAATAGGCTTCGAAAATAGACATACGATAAACAGTAAAAGTATTTTTTAAACGGGCACTGACCCACCACACAGGGAACCACTAACACTCCTCTGTACGGCCTTTAGACAAAGTGCAATAAAGGTATATCGAAGTTTACGAAAAATTGTATGGGCCTAACCACGGTGATTAAGCGACGAATGTCAGTCATATGCATTTTATTATTTTCAAACTTCGTGGTCGTTTCGTAAGGGCCGAAGATTTACAGTGGTAACCGACCTTAAAAAACTTGACATGATCTCAGGGGACGCCCGAAGGGCGTAATCAGTATACAAATAAATTAGTAGCAGTAAATTTTGGTAACTAACAGCCGAATTGTCAAGCAGTGAACGAGCTGAAAATTATAGCTAAAAGTATCATCGATCATGTCAGCTTGCAAACAAAAAAAACTGGATCAAAATGGGTTCATCCGTTCGGGAGCTACGAAGCCACGAACAGACACACAGACACGTCAAACTTATGACACCCCTCTGATTTCGTCGGTGTAGTTAATTAAATATAGGGGAAGGACTTTTCCATTGCTTCCAATTTCTTGATAGTAAAATATTAAGGGCCTGTGTAATTTAAAGTCACAGACTGTCACTGGCTCTACTGGCAGAATGAGGACAGCATCCGACTCGAGTGCCTCTCTATTTAAGTAACATTTAAGTATTGGTCTGTTATTATGAGCAAAAATGGCATTTTTAAACAGTTCACCTTGCACTGAGCCTTGTGAAAAACCTTCAGATGTGAACACGCGGGATAATTAGTAGTAATTACTAATTAGTAAAACGCAGTTAATGATGTTTACTTCGGGCTAAGCTACAAATATGTATTACTAGCAACACATATTTTCTAGTATCGATGTGATTTGGAATCGATGAAACGCAAACGCAACGGTATTATTTAGAGTTTAGACAGTAAGATATTATCTTATTGCTATCAGGACAAAACGCCATAGCGCGATTTAATTAGAGCAGCGCGCCATCTATCTATCAGTTCAGCAAACTCTACAAAGTACTTGATTTTGAATGGTTTCACTTGTACCGCGTGGGAACACACCAACACATATAGTAGTTTACTAGATTTTTTACAATTTTCTAATAACAAACATACACTATACAGAATACTAAATTCTTCCTACTCATCCCAATTTTCTTCTGATTAATTTCGTTGCGGGTCCCAAGACAGATTTAGCATGTCCCTCGGGCACCCCTGAGATCATATCAAAGGGTTTTTGTGGTTGGTTACCGCTGACGATCCTGGCTCACAGGAGTAGTAGGAATGTGTGGTGGGCCAATGCCCGTTAAAAAAATATACAGAATACTAAATAATAAATTCTACAGTGAGCAAATACCGTTTTCGGGCCGCGTGTGATATACATTTTCTTCTTCATTTGTATTATCAGCTTATTAAGTCTGTTTTATCCATCACAAACGCACTAGAAATTCACGAGAAGAATCAACTTTTTTGCTGTTATGTTTATTCGATACAAAATAAGTAGAATCTGTTTCAGTTAAAACTTTCAGCAATTCATAATCGAAGCAATATTGATTGAGCATCTGTAACTAAACATTTTGTCTTCTACAATCCAATTTTACGGACATCCTAATACAATGTAAAAAGAACTACAGTCGAAAAAATACTAAACAATTTTTCCTCAATATAAACGTTTTATGGCCTCCTTACACACCGCAAAACGATCCAGACTCGTAAAAAGCTGATGCGAATTGTACAATAGCCAATTGTGTTGTCACTTTTACCCGGAAATGATAAGATATACAGAGTGATTCATTTTGTGTTCGATTAAAAATGTCCTATCTTTTTACCTGTGGCTTTTAAATGACAATAAATTGATTGTATTTATATTCTATAACTTGCTCCCGCGGCTCCGCTCGCGTAAATACAGTAACCCACGGGAATACTGTACTTTTTCGGGATAAAAAGTAGCCTGTTTTAATCGAGACAACGATCATACAAAGTTTCATCGAAATTAATTTAGTAGTATTTGCGTAAAGAGTAACAAACATTCATCCATCCTCACAAACTTTCAAATTTATAATAGTAGTAGGATTTTATTTAGAAAATAGTAATTAACTTAATGTTTCTCACTCTTTTAGATATAAAATCTATAAATTCTCCTCTTAGGCTCAGCCCTCGTAAATAACTCACCCACGGGAACACTGTACTTTTTCTGGATAAAAAGCCTATGTGTTAATCTAGAGCTCATACTACTACCATACAGTGGCGTGGGGTTCCTACAACTCCATTCCTGTCGGCTTCACCTACTACCTACACCTACTTACCTTTTGAAGACCCTCATCCTAAACCCTACCTATTATGCAGGCTAGGGCTTCTCTAAGAAGGAGAACCAGCCTTCGCCACTGCTGCCATACCAAATTCCGTTCAGTAGTTTTTGCGTGAAAGAGTAAAAAACATCCATACATCTATACTACACCGTAGAAGACATTTCTACGGTGGTTATATTATGCGTGTAGAAAAAGTAACTATCCTACAACTATTATAAATGTGAAAGTTTGTGAGGATGGATGGATGTATGGATGGTCGTTTGTTACTCTTAGAAATAGACTGATTGACAAAGGAAAGCTGTCTATTCTTGTGTAGACAAAACGCATTTCTACTAAGTGTGCTAGTGTGTAGTATTTCTCTCTGTTGTGTTTTTGATAAAGCCAGTGTTAATATTAATGTAGCAAAAATCTTTTAGGCCATCAATCTGTAGGAGGTTACAAAAACATACATATTATTACATCTGCAGGTCTAAAGTGAATAACGTGTCCACAACAATGTATGGTGCGCGATATTGTTGTGCTATAAGCTATATACTAATTATATTATAGCGTAGTCTGAAAGCCGCTTAAATAATTACCAATCAGGCAATTCTTATTATGTGTACAATTTTACGCATTTCTATTAAAAACTGAATCAAAATAGTTACTGTAAGAGCAACTTCTTCAAAAGTTGATGTTTCATAGTAATTATGGTAACCTTAATGTGTCCATTTTAGACGTGCTGAGTCCTATTTGGGAGATTTTCTTTTCGCTTTCGATCGTGAGCGCGTTTGGCGTTTACTAGGAATATGTATGTGATTTGACCTAGTTGTCGCGTTTACAACTAGGTGGCGCTGTACAAATTACATACAAATTCCTAGTAAACACCAAACGCGCTCACCATCGAATGCGAAAAGAAAAACCCACGCTTAGTACACTGTTCGAAAAACATTACATATCTTCTGCCATCGGGTAAAACTACACCCTGTGCCTTTTGTACTGCATTATCTAGTTTTTTAATCTGTTAATCTGGCCACTATAGCTGGTGTCATCAACTAATCTGTCCAGTCTGTTTACACACAATCTTGCCCGTGTTGACAGTAAATTTGAAAATTTGAGAATTTGACATAAAATTTGAAATATGGCTGTCAATTAAACCTAACTAAAGGTCAATTACAACTTGTTTAACCCTTTCCCTTCAGGTCTACACAATACACACCGAGACGCGACAAGGGGCTGCATTTTTTAGATTTGTAGCGATAAAAAAATTAACCTTATTTACTACAGAAACCCAAAAGGAAACGAAAACTTTTCATTGCACGAGTTCAAATTTCGAGATGCACCGGCTGCGTAGTTTGGCGCCGCTATTGCAATGAAACGTGTATCTCCATAAGAAATGAATAAAGTTCAATTTTGAATGGCTTATCGCAATGGTAAAATGCAGCGCCGCATCACGTTTCGATGTGAGCTGACCCTAATTTATTTTTGGTACAAAACAATATAACGAACGAACTGTTGACTCGTGGATAACAATCATTGAAATTGACATTTAATTAAAATAAAAAACAAATAGGCGTAAAATTAAATTGGTAATTTAAAAAATGCAGCGCCGCGTTCGTCTTGTTTCGGTGTGGACGACCCTAAACACTAAAATAGGGGAAACAAAATAGGGGAAACAAAATAGGGGATCTAATATATCTCTGAGTGCGGCCGCACTCAGAGATATATTAGATCCCCTATTTTACTCTCTTGGGGTTTGAATATTAGAAAACGCTTTTTCCGTAGTCAATTCATACGAAATTTCATGGAAATATATCCAAGGAATAAAAAGTTTCATACAAACTTTTATCCCCTATTTTACCTCCTTGGGGGTTGAATTTTGAAAAATCCTTCCTTAGTGGATGACTACGTCAATATGAGAAATACGTGTGCAAAATTTCAAATTTCTAGCCTTAAGTGTTTGGCCTGTGCGTTGTTACATCAGTCAATCAGCTTTGCCTTTTATATATATACGAGCGGATCCGACAGACGTCCTGTCGGGCTGATTTGTGAATCTAAACCATCCAGAGTGCCACCGAAACGCATACAATAAAATTCATTCAAATCGGTCCAGCCGTTTAGGCGGAGTTCAGTGACATACACACATACAGTAGAATTACATATATAAAGATAAATAGATACTATCTATTAGATAGATTATGACATAAAGTCCATATATTTTAGTCCAAAATACATAATTAAGCATTCACTGACTCTGGATGCAGCCAATAATGTTCTCTAGCTTGAGAGGTGCTCTTAGATTTGTGTGAACAAGTGAGCGTTGTCACTGCATTTTATCCTCCTTACTAATAAAAATATTTATACAGTGTATAAGCTATAGAATGTTTCGTCCTTGTCTAATACGTCGGAGAAGTCGCTTGACAGACAAGGACAAAACATTGTATAGCTTAAACACTGTATAAATATTTTTATTACTAAGGGGGTATTTCTACAACCATTGACCTATAATTTTAAAGACCTATTTAAATTATTTCTATAACCTTTTAAAATTACTTCTGTCACTTATTTTGATCGCAACAGCAAATTTAGTATATATATGCTATCTACAATAACAAAACTGATAATCTATTATTATGCAGATTAGTTGCAAAATCAGATTAACAATAGTTGAAACAACACGTTAATGTATTGTTTCAACTTATATTACTACCCATTGACTTCATGGACATATTTGAAAACTTGATAATCCTGATAATATTATGAATGTGAAAGTTGGATGTATGGATGGATGTTTGTTACTCTTTCACACAAAAACTACTTGGTATGGTAGTAGTTTAAGCTCTGGATTAAAACATAGGATACTTTTTATCCTGAAATAGAACAGTGTTCCCGTGGGATACTGTATTTACGCGGGCGGTGCGGCGGGCAACAGCTAGTAGTTTAATATTAGTTCTGCTTAAAACTATTATTAATGCATTATAATGCCAACTAATAGTTAAATATAAGTGAGAGTTTAATAATGTTCATACAACTAATATTAATTAATAGTTAAATATAAGTGAGAGTTTAATAATGTTCATACAACTAATATTAATTAATAGTTAAATATAAGTGAGAGTTTAATAATGTTCATACAACTAATATTAATTAATAGTTAAATATAAGTGAGAGTTTAATAATGTTCATACAACTAATAAACTTGATCAAGAAGGAAAATATAGAATTTAAAAACCGCTATTTAAAATGCATACCTAAGTAAAAATAATTTTATTATGATCCCATCTAGAGTCCACACTCTGTGGCACAGTGGTTATGTTAGGTTAGTAGCAGGTTAGAATGCCGCGGAGGGAACAAAAAGTTTTCTGTGTCCTTGAGCCATGGATGTGTAAAATATAATAAAAATCCTAAATATGTTATAATATAAAAGTATAAAACATACTTCCCGTTGTCTGGTCCGCGTAACACAAGTTCTTGGGATACTTAGCAATACTTCCCGTCGTCTGGTCCCCGTAATACAAGTTCTTGGGTTACTTAGCACGGAGCCAGATTGGCTTGATGTAAAGCATCCATAGGTATTTTTATTAGAATCTCCTAAAAATTACACTGACACCGAAAGATTCTACACACAACATTGACACTATGTCTGCTACCATGCATACTAGAAAATTTTGTGAACCATAGGTGTATCATAGGTATTCAAATTTTATATTATTTATTTTTATTTTAATAATAATTTATGTACACACAGTAAAACATTGAAAACTTAAAATCAGAATACATTTTTTTACAAAGGTGCTACTTATTCCAAATTGGAATTTCTTCCAGCAGATGTGATACAGGAAACTTTAAAGATATAAAATTTAGTTTAAGTTAAAAAATATATAATGAATACATGCATAGTGCATAATTAAAATTGAAGCATATAGAAATCTGTCACAAAATAGTTACACTTTTTTTCTTGTTTATTATTTCAATAACCTTGTCTTATTTAGGTTGTTTTACTGTTTAAATTTCAGTATTCTTGAGACATTGTAATTATTATATGCGTTTTTAAAATTACTATTTTTAAACATGGATCTCTACAACTAAGACAAAGAGCAGTTCCAGTCAGTTTTAATGGCCACACTCAGGACAAATTTAATGATTACTTAAGGAGCCACTTAGTAAAGATTTTGACAGAAACTGTATGGACTATATGTCAAAGTCTGTACTATGTATATCCATAAGAAGCATTAAATGTCTCTGAATGCGGCCGTTAGACATTTTAAGCTTGTATATTATGTGATTTGTGGCCCACAGAGTCTGTATTTCAGCATCTTACATGGATTTCTACAACTATAAGTGCTGTCACAGTGCACTTTTCTAACTACAAACAAAAGTCACTCAACTCTTACAAAACTGGGACTATCAAATGGCTCGTCTTGAACTACGAGAGGCGGGTTTATGAGGGGGTCACAGTCCTCCCCCGAACGCTCAGGGCCCCTTTCCGAGCGGTTATGGCAGGCGTCACATTTCTTCATGTCTACTCATACTTCACAATCTTGGACTTAAAATGTCCTTTAAGAATAAAAAGATTTATTACCTATAATATAGATAATTATAACATAATAAAGATGTAGTATTTTAATGTTATCAGTGTTATTACTTCTATGTTTTTAATTTTATAGTATATGTTAGTAACAATTAATTTAAAATATTAAATATACCTCAGTATCAGTATCACTGTCTAGTAAAGGAGTATCTTCCATGTCAGGGTCACTAACTCACTAACACAAACTACAAAGTCCTTGCTTAGAATGAAAAGACAACAGAAAATGCACTCACTAAATCTAAAAGTCAAGCACAAAGAATGTAATTGTATGCAAATTTAACAGCTAGTCGTTATCCCGAATGGGACAAGTAAGTTATTCAAGGCGTATTTAATATAGCCAGTTAACCGAGGTGTGAAATCTTATTTATAAATTGATTATAACAATGTTACTCACGACTTCGATGTGTATGTTTGGTATAGGTAATTTCCATAGAACTTTAGCACTATCGAAGGTTTTGCGCCATGTTTCTTATGACACAGAATAATTCTCCTTATTTAACAAACACTCGCACAACTTTTAGAAGAGGAAATAGATTTATTTTTAAAAATGTACAATGTGGTTCGCGAAATACCTACGTCTTTTGACAATCTTGAAATCAAAATGTCAATATTGTCAAAAAAGCTTTTATTTTTTTAATTTACATAAATGGCGTTGGCATATTGAACTATGCAACAAAGTGATAGTGTGGGGGCAAAGAAGTACAGAACCCAAAGAATATCATGACAGATTAAGATATCTTGATTTCCCACCTGTATTTATTAATTGTGCTGATGGCTTTTGCTCTATTGTGGGCCACAGGCAGGTACTGGACAGATTATACTCCGATATTGTGTCTACTCTTAGAAATGCTGCTCGTGCTAGTCAAGGGTATACCGGTAAGGGTGGGCGTGGCCCACGCATAATGGGTTGGAATGAACATGTCGCTGAGGCTCACAGGAATGTTAGGTCCAAGTTCATAGAATGGGTAATGTGTGGTAGACCTAGCTCTGGTATCATGCACGATGAGATGAGTGATAGCAGAAGAGTCTTTAAGTCACGCCTGAAATGGTGTCAACCAAGACCAATTGAACATGGATGTCATTGCTGAAAAGCACGCGGTAGGTGATTTCAAAAGGTTTTGGAAACGCACGAAAAGGTGTGACCTAAAGACTGGCCTTCCTGGGAGTGTCGACGGCGTTAGCGATCATAAGAGGATTGCAGATATTTTCAAGGAGAATTTTACAGTGCAACCAGCGGTGGGGTCGTTAGTTGAGATGTCCGATGCTGATTATCCTAGTGGGACACTACAATTTAATGTAAAAGCCAAAGAGATATCCTCTTTGATCAAGAATATGACAAAAGGAAAGTCCCCAGGACACGACGGCCTTAGCATCGAACACCTGCAACACGCTGGACCTCATATCTCTAGACTTCTTGCATTGTTTTACTTATTATGCGTGAGTCACGCCTACCTTCCGTAGCATGTCCGCAGCTAAGGACAATAGTAGATCCTATTGTGAAAAACAGGATTGGAGATCTTGCTGATAAAAGCAACTATATAGACCTATCTCGTTGGCCACAGTTGTTGCTAAGAAGTTTGATGGTGCGCTGAATTCACAACTTGAGAGTCACATAAATTTGCACCACAACCAATTTGGTTTTAGACCCAAACTGTTTACTGAGAGTGCAATACTATGTCTCAAGCACACCGCTAAATATTATACAAATCGAAAGACTCCAGTGTTTGCGTGCTTCCTCGACTTATCTAGGACGTTTGACCTGGTCGTGTATGATATCCTTTGGAAGAAACTGGAGAACCTTAGATTTCCACGTGAGTGCATCGGAATATTTAGGTATTGGTATGCGCACCAGGTCAATAACGTTAGATGGGCTGACGCAGTCTCGGAGCCGTATCGGCTTCAGTGCGGTGTGAGGCAGGGGGGGTTTGACCTCACCAACTCTGTTCAACATCTACGTGGACGCGCTGATTAGCGAGCTCAGCGGCAAGCATGTCGGCACATTGATGGCATCTGTGACAATAATATCAGCATGCGGATGACATGGTGCTGCTGAGCGCGTCGGTCTGCGGCCTGCGAGGATTGATACAAGACTGTGAGAGGTATGCCGATGGTCACGATCTGAGGTACAATACGAGCAAGAGTCAGTTTATGGTATTTAAGTCCGGCGGTGCTAGGTGTCCCCAGAGCGTACCATCCGTGCGGTTGAATAATGCTCCATTAGACAAAGTCTATGAATTTAAATACCTGGGACCACACATTCACCGCCGTTCTCAGGGATGACGCGGACGTGGAGACGTGGCGCTGTCTGTACGGGCGAATATGCTGGCCCGCAGGCTTTCCCGGTGTTCCGATGGGGTGAAGATCACGCTTTTCCGCCCGTACTGCACCTCGCTGTACACCTGCGCTCTGTAGGCAGACTATACGCAGCGGGCATACAGCGCCAGTGAACAGTTCAATAACGCTTTTAGAGCCATACTGGGGCTGCCCCGTTTCTGCAGCGCGATGTGAACCATGTGCAAACGATGCGCGTCCCTCGTGCGCAGAGTGCGGGTCAGCTCCAACACGGTGCTGGCCATGATAGCCGATAGACTTGACTGTCCCTATATCAAGCACTGCTGTGACAAACATATCTGATATAGAGTAATATAGGCAAGATTACAATTTTGAATATTAATTTTTATTCGTGTTTGTTTTATGTATTTTAACTTTTTAATAGTAATTTTAATTCATGTTATTTCTAATTTAATAAATTCAATTTAACTATTTTAATTTCTCGCCATGACATCATCTCAAATTTAATTATTGATTTATTTTAATTCTTAATTTATTACCACGCATGAATTAATTTATTAAATTGTTTCTGAATATGTATTGTGATGTGATATTGTATTTTTATTGTAAGTGAAATTTTATGGGTCTATGATACCTGCAATAAATACATTTTATTTTTTTATTTATTTATTATTTATTTATATTAATAAATCACCATTTGCCAGTGTCAAGTTAAAAAGGCGGGAAATAGAATTTTCGTTCAAATTTTCAACACCGTATTTCTAAATAGTCAAGTACAAAGTCTAGTTATAGTCAAGTCAGTCGATTCAATAAAGTGGTAGAGGCTGTACTAAAAGTTCCTAGGGAGGTTTGAAGAGACCACAAAATAGCACGCTTTTTGTAGTTGTACCACTTGCCCACACTTGTACACATCAACAAATATCAAATGGTTAATATTCTACCAATATTACACATAAAAACCGAAATAACACAAATTTTTAAAGACATACAAATCCAACATTGTCGCTGATTAACATTCCCGGCAAAACTCTCAAAAAAGCTTTTTTGGCAGCTTTCAACCCATAGATTATAAAATAGAAAACTCCTTTCCGATTTCTGTTCCTTTGATTATGTAGATTTGTAGTAGGTACATACCTACCTATTCCACAAAGAATAACTCTTTTACTTTGAAATGTTTTTATGGGGTCAGAATAATCATGCTCTTGTTTTGTTTGAAATGAAACGCATACTGAGCGTTATCAATTTAGAAAATTAAATCGACACAGTGTAAATTGTGTTGCACTGTGGTCTGTGACACAGGACACTGTCGAGTGTGGACACTGTGTTAGTCACTTCGTGTTCCATAAAAATTAATTGACACAGTGTGACACAGTGTCAAACACAAAGGGGTTTTTCATGGAAAACACTCACGGTGAGTAATCGTAGGAAATATAAAATGGTTTTATGCCATGGATTCTTCAGCCTCAGCTACATACCTATAGCCTCAGGTAAAACTTATAATTTAAAAAAGTTAGATGTTGTTGTCACAGAGAGGTCACAGAGTCTGTAACACAGACTACTGAAATCTATTTGTCAAAGTCAAAAGTGGACAAATCGCATACTACACGTCACCGTGTTTTTGAAAAATAAGTCTTGTTTTACTAAAGATTTTATTGAAAATAGAGTGAAATAAAGATTAAAAATGGTAAATTCTATATGCATTAGTGTTAATAAATGCCTTTTATGTGTAATATTTGTACACCAAGTGTAAACTTCACAATTCGTCTGTGTCTTTAGTCTTAATTAATTTGTGTTTTAGGTGCTTATAGCGGCCACGGTGTGTACAAAGTCAGGAAAAGGTAGTAATTCAACTGTTTTCGCTTATCAAATAAGACTCTCGGGCCATTAAAATAATGCTAAACTTTTGTAAAAATCATTCTGTAGGACATGTTATCAGGATTTAGATTAGCATTTAAATGCATTTCCTACCGGTTATACACATTAAGAAGTCTCTTCCTCGTAATAAAATCGTATTTACGACACTCATTTTCTTCTACCTAAAATGTCACAATTTGAGAAAACATTAACATAGTCCTCTAATAGCCCTTAAATAGCAGTCTTGAAAGACAATCTATTAACCTGATAGGACAATTTGTATTTTTACCTGGCCAAAGACTCGGGAACAGAAAGACTAAAGGTATAACAATCCAAACTAAGACAACTTGTATTAAAATATTTAATTTCTGACTGGATTTTATGTTTTTTAGCATTGGTGTCACGGCAGTTTGTGGAGATGACCAAGGCCCGTATAGAGGGCCTGCTGGCCGCATTCCCCAAGCTGATGACTGGCGGTCGGCAGCACACATTTGTGGAGACTGAGTCTGTTAGGTAAATTATACTAAATATTTACAATAATCTTTTTGATATAAGACTAAGTATTATATCTTATTCTTTTTACATTAAAAAAGTTCCTAGTCTAATATTAAAAAAAATTGCCAAGCTATAATTGATATAAAAAGTAATAAATTGCTCATCACATAGCCTTAAGGTATGTATCGACTTCGCGCAGCAAACCATCGAACATTGGTGCCTCGCGTGCCAGCTGCGCACACTGGCCACCATGGTGCCATGCCAGGCGATGAACTAGTTTATGACGGTTTTTGACAACGTGGCAAAGGAGTGTCAGTGCATGTTGCTTGCATGTTGTTCTTGTCAGTCACTATGCAGTTGGGATTGATCTCGAGTATTTTAGGTAGTGCACGCAGCAAAAACATGGACAATGACTAGTGCCGTACTTTAATTACATTATGTAAATGTAGTTATTATCACAACAGTTAAGAAAAGATGCATGGGATGACATTAGTGCAGAAATGGGCCTGTCTGTACCTGAACTCAAAAAGAAACGAACGTCCATGGTTGCCAGGCTCAAAATGAATACTCGATCAGCCTGCATTGTCCTAACCAAACTTGGAAACAACATCTTTTGTTGTTCCAACGCGGGAATCGAACCCACAACCTCCGAGTCGAGAGCCAAGTTCTAAACCACTTGAACACGGAGGCTGAGCTACATAATAATCTATCATTATGAATAATTTAGTTCAAATCCCCTTTTTCATTTTACCTTGTTGAGTTGACAATCACTATATTTATGTTTGTCTGTCATCAGGTATGTGTATCAACCACTAGACAAGCTGTACATGCTGCTCATCACGACCAAGGCCAGCAACATCCTGGAGGATCTGGAGACGCTGAGGCTGTTCAGCCGCGTGGTGAGTTGTTAATGGAGTTCGTGGAGTTGTGTACAGTAAGTGTAGGCTACAGTTGCAAAGTTACTGCAAAAATGCTAACAGATTTTTTAAAGACTGTTTGTATAACTATAATATTTAATCAGTTATGAAGACTGTTGTGTGTATTTTCTTTCCAGCTCCCCGAGTACTGCACTCAGCTGACAGAGACAGAGGTATTGAACCAGGCTTTCAATATTCTGTTTGCGTTTGATGAAATTGTCGCTTTGGGATACAGAGAGAGTGTTAATTTGGCTCAGGTAAGTGCCGATATTGATGATAAAAAATACTTTAAAAATAAAATAAAAAAAAAGTTAATAAAATAACTACCCCGTGGTCTGCTCTATATCCGTGCCAAATTTCTTCATAATCAGCCCAGCAGTTTCGAAACCTATTCAAAGCAAATGTTACATAAAAAAAAATGTTTTTTTTTTTTTAATTTTAGGTTCGTTCATGCGTCGAGATGGATTCGCACGAGGAGAAGATATACCAAGCTGTGAGACAGGTATGTGTTTTTACGTTTTAGTTACTATGATATTCTTTACTAATTGCCTGTATGGATGAAAAACTCATAACCTAGTCCGATTTTTGTCATTGCCGCTAAACATAGCTAAACAGAAAGAAAATAGAGCATTACTAAATAATTTAAGTGCCCTAGGAATATTGAAAAAGTTGAAGAAACTGGACTGAAATGCCGCCCTGCAGATAAAACATAGTTTTTGTTTGGGGACTAATATAGCAATCATGTTGTCTTTTTTTTTAAATATAAAGTTGTTATAAATCAATTACGGATATTTTGGGCATATGATATTTTGCTTATAATCCCTCCCGGATTAGGTCGAAAAAAAAATTATACCTACAAAATAAAGTTATATTACGCTCTTTACGGCGCTGTTAAGTTCATTGACCTCACACAGCAGATTGTATTGATGTTATTTAGGCATAGTATTTGCTTCCACTGTAAATCACCTGTTTCTGTGAGGTTTATGACCTCAGCGCCTCGGAGAGCGCAATGTGGTTTTAGTATAATTTTTTTTTTCGTTGTTTTTTTCAAAATTTCTGCCTAAACGTCTTTACATAAGCAGTAGGTACCTTATATGGAACCAAATATATTTGAACAATAAAAAATGTCTAAAGGACACTGGCGAATCCTGACTGATTTTCCATCAAGAGCGGCTAAGTTACGAACATATTATGTGGTTTAATAGTACTTATAAAGTTATTATGCAAAATATTATATTATATTTTTAGGACTTGGGAATATATAGTTATAAATCTCCGAATATCAGAGAATTCATGTCCAAAATACGTACTTAATCTGTAAAATCTGTAAAAAAAATGTAATCTGTAAAAAAATCTGTGGTAATCGTTGTCGTCATTTCTATGTAGTCTATGGTAACCATGCTGTTTAATTGTCAATTTGAGGAGTAAAAGCATGGAGCTTTGTGTCAAATTGACAAGTGTTCAGAGTTTATCTTTACCCCAAATTAATTCCCATAAAAAAAAACAAACAAACGTCAAATGGCATCTGTCAGCCGGCGCCTCTTGCGCGCCCTTTTTTGTTCTCTTCCCTCCAACACGTAACAAGCGAAAATTTGTAAGCATAAATATAGCAACTAATAATATGTTTTACTAAAATATTCTGGGTGTTTTCATTGAAGACGCCCCATCTCACCAACCAAAGGCTGAGACAACAAGACTTGTGGCCCAGTAGATATATTTATTTCAATTGGAGTATAAAGTTATTTTCTTTTTCTATAGCTCAGCAGTTTCATACTAGTTTTATGAGAAAAAAAAAGTTACTTGGGGTGTGAAATAAATGTATGGCGACTTGCCGATCTCCTTTCTAATATTAGTTACAAACATCCACACTTTCAGACGCAAGAGCGCGAGGCGGCGAACCGCATGCGGGAGCGCGCTAAGGAACTACAGCGAGAGAGGTTAGAGGCGGCCAGACGAGGCACGCCGCGCTCGCAGCCGTCCTTCAGTGAGTCCGTCACACGTGCCTTCTCCTATACTCGGATTTTTAGGGTTCTGTACACGAGGGATTCCGTGCCTGTATTACTAAGACTCCGCTGTCCGTCCGTCTGTCACCAGGCCGTATCTCATGAACCGTGGCAGTTAGACATTTGAAATTTTTACACATGATGTATTTCGAAATAATTAAATAATTTCGAAACGAATACTAAAAAAACAGAATAACAAAAATATTTAAGGGGACCCCCATGTTCAACAAACGCGATATTTTTTTGCCGTTTTGTACGGAACCC
This sequence comes from Phengaris alcon alcon, assembly GCA_037179445.1. Classification (NCBI taxonomy): domain Eukaryota; kingdom Metazoa; phylum Arthropoda; class Insecta; order Lepidoptera; family Lycaenidae; genus Phengaris; species Phengaris alcon. The sequence continues at coordinate 1,090,725 of JAYRCH010000158.1, read as the reverse complement.
TTCGTGCGCGAGTCCGACAGCCACTTGGCCGGTTTTTAATCTCAGATTATAAAACGAAAGAGAAAAAACAGTCATGCCTCTCCAGCAGCGAAGCGTGAGATCCTATTAATTGTAACCCGCAAATGTTACGATGTTACTATACAATCGTTGTATAGTAACATCGTAACAACAACAATAACATCAATAATTATGATTGATGGTATTAGTTACAATTACATTAAGTGACCCCCGAATTGTCAAGCAGTGAGCGAGCTGATGATGATGAATTATAGCTAAGACCACTCTCGATCATCTTACCTTTCAAACAAAAAGAATCTCATCTTAATCGGACCTTCCGTTTAGGACACTGCGATGCCACGGACAGACAGACAGATAGACAGACAGAAACTTCAAACTTACTACACCCCTTTTGTCATCGGGGGTTAAAAATATAAAACAATGCTAGTTTGCTTCTGAGTTCTGACATATTGTAAAGCCATCTATTGTTATAAAACTTCAAGGAACGCAAGATGAACTTTGCTCTTCAGACAATAAATACTTCTTAAAACAATAACTGGGAATATGTACCGTCATCTGGCGGGCCCGGGAAAGTTCAGAGCACTGAAAGTAGAAAGAAGAATAGGAAATTGAAGTGTCGAGCTGTCATATATGACTTTGACATTAAATTTGACTCCACACTCATTAGCGCAGAGTTCTAATATGAGTGCTCTAAATTTCCCCGGGCCCGCCGGATTCCGGATCACATATCCCCTACCTACTAGCTAAGCAGGAATTTGTCGCTATGCTAAGGTTTAATTTATTTCGCAGGCGGCGGTTTCGGCAGCTCCACCATGTCGTCAGTATCGTCTGCCGAGCCCATGACGGAGAAGATCCCCACCACGCCCGTCCGAGACACGTGAGTTATGATCATGTACTAATGTACAATCGTTTATTTAATTATTTATTCACCAACGGAACAACATTTGGTACAGTATAAAAATAGGTGATAACATCGTGCGTGTTCGACAATGAGATGAAATGAAGTGAAATCTGAAATAGGTGATGATAATGGTAACAAAATATGACTGAAGAAAAAAAGATAATATACTTCTTACAAAGTAAATAAAATATAATGTTTAACAACAAAGTATAAAAATCATAATGATATTTAATGTAAGTATTTTTTTTTTTTGATTTGCCTTACGTAACAGTAATAAATATTACTTCATAATGTAATATCATAAGAGGAGTGGCGAAATGTCCGTACAGTCATCGGATTATAGGAATCGTCCTATCGGCTTTGCCCTGATTTTTCTATATTAAACTATTCGTCTTTCCCCAGCCGCCCCGCGGCGCGTTCGGCCATGAAGCTCGGCGGTCGCGGCGCGGACGCGGACTCGTTCGTGTCCAAACTCCGCAGCGAGGGCGAGGCCGTGGCCACGCCCGCCGCCGCCGCCGCTCCCGCGCGCGCGTCTACCGTGCCGCACAACGAGTGAGTATCATATGTGATACGACTAGTATTTTTTATGAAATGAACGAGCAGACGGATCGCCTGATGGTAAGCGATTACCGCCGCCCATTGACACTCTCAACACCAGAGGAATTACACTTGTAACTCCTCTGGTGTTGCGACTTGCGTTCCCAGTCCTTAAAATCCCCCCTTGGACCTCTCTGGTAACCTCGCTCACTCGACGAAACACAACGCAAGCGTTATACACACATATATTTCACGCCGGTTTTCTGTGAGGCCGTAGTATTTACCCGGTCGAGCCGGCTCATTCATGCCGAAGCTCGGCTCTCACACATTTAATATATAGACAGTCCACATTTAATATAATATATAGACAACCCAGGGGTCAAAAACTCGAAACTCAATTTTTTAAATTTACATATCAAATAACACTTATAGAACTGGGGACACGACTACATGTAAAATATTTAGTTTATTTTATATACTCGGAATTATTGACGTATTAATACTTGATAAAAGGAAAAACAAACGCTCTTACAGTTATTATAATTTTGTTCAGCTATGCTTTCTTCACAAATGCAAGTTGAATCTGTGTGTTTTCAGTGTGCACCTGCGCTTTGAGGAGCGACTCAATTTGATAGCGGGCAGAGACGGTGACCTGCAGAACTTCGAACTCTCAGGTCAGGCTCACATGCCTTACATATTATATTATTCTATATATAACTTACTACCAATATAAATTTTAAATTTTGAGGATATGGAAGGATGTTTCTGTTCCTTTCACGCAAAAACTTGATGTAATTTGGTATGGTAATAGTGGCTCTGGATCAATAAATACTGTACTCTTTATCGCGCAACGGTGCGCGTGCGCACTCGCCGGCAACATCTTGTTATCTTCAGTTCAACTACTGCAATTTATTACAGCATATATACATATAATTTGATTATCAATGGACGCTTCAACACCACGTCAATCTGACCCCGTGCTAAGTATCCGAAGAACTTTTGTTACAGCTACCAGAAAACGGGAAGTAGATTTAATACTTTTATACTATATACATACATATATTTAGGATTTTTATTATATTATACACATATTTTGTTCCATCGGCGGGATTCGAACCCGCGACCCCCGGCTTGAGCACGAACGCGCTGAACCACTGAGCCGCAGAGGTCGTATGACTTTCAGAAAAAATTTTGATTTGTTGCGTATTCACTTTCCAACGGTCGTGTCCGTGGCACATCCACACCAATAAACGCTGCCGGTTCCAGGCATGCTGACGCTACACATCACGGACGAGCAGTACGGCCGCATACACGTACACGTCGACAACCGGGACCCCCGTCCGCTTCAGCTGCAGGTACACACGTGATACTGCCTGATTTTATATTCCGCTCCAGGAAAAATGTAGTACTAAGATGTCCCGACACGCGTTGTTTTGTCTTAAGTATGAACCAAACAGGTAAACTGAATGCACCTATAAATATTTGACAGTCGAGTGGCAAATTGAACACAGTTGGTGTGGGGAAAATTCAATATACGTTTTTAGCATTTGCCCCACAATTGCTCCTAATCTCTCATCGTTTAGACCTCCCCTGAACTACCATAATAATTTCAAGACCATAATTAGTCAAATTGGTCCAGCCGCTCTCGAGTTTTAGTGAGAAATTGGAATTGCGATTAATTTTGATATATGAAGAAGATTTATAGTATAATATAATAAACGCAGGAAATAGACTTTTTTTCAATTGTTGAAAATATGTTTCACAACATCGCACTGCCAATTTAAAAACGTTATTTACTAATTTATACACTTAAAAAATTATATCACAAAAATAATGAAAACTTAAAAATTTTAATTACAAATAGTTGTAATACTATCGACATATTATGTTAACTCCAATGACGTAGCGAGTGACTGGCGCGGGCAACATCCAGTAAACTGTTCTATATTTCCTCCACAGACCCACCCCAACGTGGACAAGGAGTCGTTCCGGAACGAGGGGATCATCCGTCTGAAGGCTCCCCGTCCGTTCCCCTTGGGCCAGGACGTGGGGGTGCTGAAGTGGAGGCTCGCGACCACCGCCGGGGATAGACTGGCGCCGCTTAATGGTGAGTTTTATGGAATACGGTAAACAAGCTTTGCCTTTGAGAACAAGGATTGCCTGGTGGTAATATGGCGGTGGATTACCGCCGCATTTGGACACCCGTAACAAGTAAATCTTTACGCGCCGCAACTCCAGCGGCGCCGTAGGATTTTGTATGGATTTCGGCGATATTCAAGGATATTCAAGGTCAAAGGGCGCAAAAATCAGTTCTTCAAGAATGTCTCGTTTGGTATCTTGGTATATAATTATAATGGCCTTGGGTATCTTAGACTTAGTTAGCATGCGTGGCTTTTGTGACAACATTTGTAGTGTGTGTGTAAATTCAGCTTATTCCGTTTGATTCCTCGGTGTAATCCTTACCTATTTCATCGTACTCGCGATACGTGAATCTTAAAACTGTTTGCCATTTTTTCGCTGATTAATATTTCAATTAAGAAAATTATCCAAAAACTTCCTAGTAGCTTATATTACTTAAGGGCTTTATAGTTTAAAAATCGATTTTTAAAATTTCATCGCTCTACTTCAAATTTAAATTCAATCGTCCGGGTATTATTAATGTTTAAAAGTTCATCTTCCTCCGGTTCTGTTTTTTTTGTTAACACAAAACACCTCCTGTTTCTTTTTTGAACAGTCCAAGAATACGCTGTATAAATTTCATTAGTAAAGAGCAATAGCTGTGGAAGTAACGTCGAGTTGAACACGGGAAATTAAAAAATGTTCATTTCGCGATTTTCATGAAAAGTGAGTGCATTTTTGTCGTTGACGCTGTTACTTTAGAGCAAAATAATATTCGGATTTAGCGACCAAAAATACATAAGGTATCATGTACTGCAGCCACTCATCTCACCGTGGTCGGTATGTCCCCTTTCCAAGCGACTTTTCGTCAACCAAAGTGATTACTGAAATATTTGTGTGTTTATAATTTTGACGACCTCTGTGGCTCAGCGGTAAGCGCGTCGGCGCTTAAGCCGGAGGTCGCGGGTTTGAATCCCGCCGAAGGGGCAAAAAGTTTTTCTGTGTTCCTGGGTCTTGGATGTGTATTAAATATGTGTTAGTATAAAAGTATTAAATATATTTCCATTGTCTGGTACTGTAATACAAGTTCTTCGAGAACTTGCCACGGTACCAGATTGACGTGGTGTGAAAGCGTCCATATATATTATTATTATTGTGGGAATATGGTGGCAAGCTCCAAAGATCTCCGACCGAGTGAGGTGGTATGCCCAGTCAGGCCGAAGCCTACTTGTAATTAGTTCAGGAGCAGATTGACGTGGTGTGACAGCGTCCATATATATTATTATTATTGTGGGAATATGGTGGCAAGCTCCAAAGATCTCCGACCGAGTGAGGTGGTATGCCCAGTCAGGCCGAAGCCTACTTGTAATTAGTTCAGGAGCAGATTGACGTGGTGTGACAGCGTCCATATATATTATTATTATTGTGGGAATATGGTGGCAAGCTCCAAAGATCTCCGACCGAGTGAGGTGGTATGCCCAGTCAGGCCGAAGCCTACTTGTAATTAGTTCAGGAGCAGATTGACGTGGTGTGACAGCGTCCATATATATTATTATTATTGTGGGAATATGGTGGCAAGCTCCAAAGATCTCCGACCGAGTGAGGTGGTATGCCCAGTCAGGCCGAAGCCTACTTGTAATTAGTTCAGGAGCAGATTGACGTGGTGTGACAGCGTCCATATATATTATTATTATTGTGGGAATATGGTGGCAAGCTCCAAAGATCTCCGACCGAGTGAGGTGGTATGCCCAGTCAGGCCGAAGCCTACTTGTAATTAGTTCAGGAGCAGATTGACGTGGTGTGACAGCGTCCATATATATTATTATTATTGTGGGAATATGGTGGCAAGCTCCAAAGATCTCCGACCGAGTGAGGTGGTATGCCCAGTCAGGCCGAAGCCTACTTGTAATTAGTTCAGGAGCAGATTGACGTGGTGTGACAGCGTCCATATATATTATTATTATTGTGGGAATATGGTGGCAAGCTCCAAAGATCTCCGACCGAGTGAGGTGGTATGCCCAGTCAGGCCGAAGCCTACTTGTAATTAGTTCAGGAGCAGATTGACGTGGTGTGACAGCGTCCATATATATTATTATTATTGTGGGAATATGGTGGCAAGCTCCAAAGATCTCCGACCGAGTGAGGTGGTATGCCCAGTCAGGCCGAAGCCTACTTGTAATTAGTTCAGGAGCAGATTGACGTGGTGTGACAGCGTCCATATATATTATTATTATTGTGGGAATATGGTGGCAAGCTCCAAAGATCTCCGACCGAGTGAGGTGGTATGCCCAGTCAGGCCGAAGCCTACTTGTAATTAGTTCAGGAGCAGATTGACGTGGTGTGACAGCGTCCATATATATTATTATTATTGTGGGAATATGGTGGCAAGCTCCAAAGATCTCCGACCGAGTGAGGTGGTATGCCCAGTCAGGCCGAAGCCTACTTGTAATTAGTTCAGGAACAGATTGACGTGGTGCGAAAGCGTCCATATATATTTTTTATTTTTTTTCAGTGAACTGCTGGCCGTCAGAGGGCGCGGGCGGCGGCTGCGACGTCAACATAGAGTACGAGTTGGAACACGACCACCTCACGCTCACTGACGTCAATATCACAGTGCCGCTGCCGTGAGTATTTATTGGGTCACTTTTTAGGGTTCCGCAATACTCAGGAACCCTTATAGTTTTGCTCTGTCCGTCCGTCTGTCAGTCCGCCTGCCCTTCTAGCTTCAGTAATTATGAATATAAATTGATGAAATTTGGTATAGTTATAGACTATCTCTCGGTCTCGGTTTTGGCATGATAAAATAATATTAATTTTATATTTCAGGAGTGACTCTCCGTACATGTGAAGTGGGGATGAGAAATATTTTTTATTCTACCCCATCGGTGAATAGGTCTTTTAAAGTAAAGTCAAGGTTACATACAAGACTTTTGAAGTCAATCATTTTCGAGTAATCGACCTCCCAAAGTGTTTTATAAGTTGGCCCCCACGCTGGCATTTCTAAACTATAGGATATAGAAACTTATAAGTTACCATGCCGATAGATCACGCTAAATCTCTTTTTTAAATTATTTTGAGCGAAATAGGACAAAACTTTTGAAGTAATTCAAAGAAAACCTATTGCGCGTTGACAGTTACGGAACCATCCTTAGACATGTCCGGACATGCTCTCGGTTAGGTTATTATTCCGTCTAGAGAAAAAAAGGGTACACCTAATAAGTACTATGGCATACTTAGTTTACTACTTTTTTCTTTTTTCTAACTTGGTGAATCGTTATTTACTAAACATTATTAAAAAGTATGTGGGGAAAAAACATTGAAATTAAAAATAGCGACCCCTGTTGACCCCAGCATGAATCGGCCGCGCTATTGTATTACTAATAAGTATTATATATTATTTTTAGATCTGGCAACACCTCATTGGTAGTACACCAGTGGGAGGGCAGCTACGCGCAGAAGGGCCGTGCGCTCGTGTGGAGCATACCTCTGATCAACAGACAGCAGAAGACTGGCACGCTGGAGTTCACGTGAGTATTGCCGCACCAGGAATTTACTGGGTGATGTTTTATTCCGTCTGAGGAAAAATAGAGGTAGAATAGGTGCAACATGAAATAGAGTAAAATAGCATAGATAAAAATATAGTTTACTTTTTTTTCTAACATGGTGAAAAATTGTTTTACAAGATCGCATACCTATCAATTTAAAATCATTATTTACGGATTTAAATGACCTTGAATATAAACTTCTTTTGATCCTGGAAGTGTATTGAAATACTAATACTTCTAGCACAGTGGTTCCCAAATACTTTTTTCTAAGTACCACTTCGAGAAAGACCTCAAACTCGCCTACCCCTTATTGTAGGAATGTTAAAATGAAAAATGAAATCAGATGTATTTTTTATTTATATATCATGAAAAGAAGTTCTGACAGAGAACACATGTTTGATTAATGTGACAAATGTGCACGTTTTTCTTTGCACATCTCAGAAAAATCTGGTTGCATTTTGGTCAACTTCAATCTCAAGTCGACTTCGATTTGAAGTCTGTGACGATGTTTAGTTTAAGTTTGTCATTGCGAAGAATCCGTTCTCGCAATGGTATGTTGTGCAAAATAGCAGTAAATGTTTTATTGCTACTTCGCTAACGCGATAAATGTCTTTAAGACCAACCCAAAAATTAACGAGTGATAGCTCAGCAAAGCAACTTTTGAGTCTACTTTTGCATGAGATATCTATCAATTCCTCGTGATCAGAGATGGATAGGTGGTCGGTGGAACAGTTTCCAATGCTTAAACGCTGGAGAAAGCGCTTGATGCATACATTTAACTTACCTATGGATAGTTTAATTAAATTGAATATTTTTTGGCAATTGTTATTACATTAGGTGTTGTTTTTTAAGGATTTAATATTTTATATACAATACATTCGCATTGATGCAATCTCACGTACTGTTCAGACTTATAAGAACATTACATTATGTTAACTCTTTAGGCCTACTGGCACAAAATAATTTATTTTTAATTATTTAAAATTTGTCATAAATTTTCATTGTTTATTTAAAAAATTAGTTTGTCTATCATTCAACATGTAAATTGTAAATATAAACCTTTTAGAACTAAAATATTATTATTTTCGACCACCTTATTTATTATTAAGGTCCAAATAGACCTTCAGTACCACTCCAAATAGACCACATACCACTAATTAGGAAACACTGATCTAGCATGACAGAACAGCTAACTGCTGTAATTTTAATTAGGTATACAACTTCTTTCTTAATGTCCCTCGGCAGTTATAATATTTCTGTGGCAGTAACACATGTGTGTAAAATATTCTTCTTGGTGAAACAAAACTCGTGCTATTTAACATTGTACCATCTTTATGTACCATATTAAAGCAAATAAAATATTATTTTTTCTTATTCCAGCATCTCCCCAGCCATCCCCAACGACTTCTTCCCGCTAACAGTGACATGGACATCAGCCACCTCTCTCGCGATGCTAACAGCAACCAAGGTGACACAAAACGATGGCAGCCCGGTAGAGTTCTCGTCCGAGATCAGCTTCCATCCGGATAAATATGAGATTGTATAATAGAATAAAATGTACACATAATAATATGATAATTGTGTAAACATATTTGTTTTTGGTGAAAAGTATTTATATAAACCCAAATGAAAACAAAGTAATTTAATGAAAATGTACTAGTATCCAGCATTACATTACAAAAAAATTTATAGAAAGCTGATAATAATGTGGAATGTTATATAAATATTGCCACTGTACGAATATTGTTCTTGTTTCCACCATATATTCCAAAGTATTCATTTTATTTCAATCTATTATGTATATTAAAAGTGTAATTAAATTACAAAGTTTGAAATTTTCAAAGTTTGCTGTAAACTTGCAAGCCATTATAGTTTGTTAAGAAGTTGCATTTTATTATTAAATCCTAGGATGTAATATATTTTATTTTTAAAATGGTTCACACATAGCTAAGTGTATAAAAATATTTCATATTATATCTAAACTAACTGTCCTTTGTTTTTATTTAATCCTTTAAAATAACAAGTAAATAAACAAGTCCTGGGGTTTAATTTGTAATTTATAACAAAAAATAAAAATTAAACAATAAAAATTTATTTACAAAATAAAGTAACAGGTTGGTTAACACACCAGTAATAATAGTTTTATGATTTGTGGCTTAAAAATCATTAAACCATTGTTGTATTAATCTCCCTATACCTTATTTTAATTTCATAAAAAAATAAACTACATTAATTATTGTCTATGATGAAATTAAATTTAAATTCACAATTTGATGATGCAAAATTGAGGCTGGCTGGTTTTTCTTCTACACTTTCTTTTCTGGCAACTTCAAGTGTTTTGTCCTGCTCCTTCTTCGTTTCATTATTTTCACTCACATTTGCTAATTTGTCACTTTCTTGAACATCAAAATTGAATTTAAATGAGGTGTCTCCATTCGATAAAAATGCAGATTTCCTAAGAAATGTGGCTTTTGGCTTAGTAGTACTTTCCGATATTTTCATTTTGCTTGCCACTGAAAAAATAATCAGCCCATAAGTATCTTTATAGATGGACTCCTCCAATAGAGGAGTTAATTTACTTTTGGGTTTTGTACCGCTGTCTATTCTTCCCTCATTGTCATCCAATATTTGTTACAACACTTTTGGATTCTGAAAATACATTCAACAAATAATTCATTCTTACATATCCTATTTATTAAAATAAATATTGTTTTCAATATAATATGCAACAACTTTTGAATATTTAATATTATTTGGTGCACAGATAACATTTTTTTTCTACAAAAATGTATTGCTTAATAACAAGCAATCCCTCTACTGGTTGCCAATCTAAGTGCATAACCTACTTTTTGCCAATTGCTTTTCTTCGGCAGCCATTAGTGCCCTGTAGTCACCAAAACTTGTCCGCATCAATTGTCTCTTTCTGATCATTGGTTGGTTGTTGCTTTTTAATATGGTCACTGTTTTCCATGCTTCTTGCACTGTAATTACAAAAGCAATTAAATACAATAATATACATAATTTTGCATATATTTTACAAAAAATTAAATATAATAAAATATTATTTAGCATTTTAATTATAGCCTAAAGCAGACTTATGAAGATAGAATAAACTTGAATAAATTAGATATACCTACCCAACACGTTAATTTTGCGAGACTTCGAAATAATCACACATACTCACATTGTTTTTCTGTTCCCTTCTTTGCGGCTAAAGTTTTTTCCAACTGGTTAATACACCAGCACAATTGCAACTCAAATTCTCTGATGGATTCTTTAGCATCATTGCTGCTTTCTTCGACTTTGCAACTTTTTTGTAGAGCGTTAGGTTTGCCTTTAGTGTGTAACTTTTTTGCTTTCGGCATATTGTTTGATATATTATGTACTTATATATACCTATATATACTTATATTAATGCAAATTTTAAAGTTCAGGTTTGAAATATACGGCAAATTCCTTTATTAAAACATGTAATATTTTTTTAAGAAAACCTAGCAATGTGTTTTCTGTTGGCACGTCTTGGCTTGGTAAATTTTATTTGACAAATTCAATTGTCAAATGTCATTTGTCACCAGTTTTACCAACTCAAAAATATTTCTTCCCAAAGTTATGTAAAAAACCCGCAAAGTCGAAACAATTACTTGAAAATCGCCTTAAAAGTTTTGGAGGATTTGTGTATGATTAAGATTACCATAATTGCTACAAACTAATTAACTAAATTGAACAAAAATCAACTAATAATAATAAAAAATCATTTTCTGTAATATTATTCCGTTCTTTATTATTTACTTTCAAAAGTAAATAGTAATAATAGTAACTACAGGTGGACTTTACAATTCGATATAAAATTCAATATCATACTTTGATTAAAAATATTAACCCCTGAAAATAACCAAAAAAGTAATGATAATTCCTTCTAAATTTAGGGGGAAAATCTCTAAGTTGGCAGCACTATTTTTTTTTTCTTTCATATTGCGTCTAGCAGTATAGTATAAGACTATTACCAGTCTCAAATTAAAAGGGCGTGAAAAGAATTTTTGTATAACTTTTCGACACCGATTTCTCAAGTCCAAAGTCTAAATAAATTGTCAATGCAGTCAAGTTAGTGGATTCAGTAAAGTGCGTCCACTTTACTGAAACTTCCTAGGAAGTTTTGGAGAAAACACAAAATAGCACGTTTATGAAGTTGTACCATACTTCTGCACGTTATCACGTATTTAGATATAGTTGTAATTGGTAGGTGGTGAGTGTAATAGAAAGTTAGTAATGATAACCACAAAATGAAGTCTAAAGAATCAGAAAAGTATTACACAATTAACACCACAAAAACTTTAAATAGAAGGAGAGTGTCAGAGTCCACAGTAACAAAAAGTACATGAAACTGAAAATAGTCATGAACTTAAATTTCGGGGCATGAGCGTCACTAGTTTCGCGTATCAATAAAGAAATCGTAAAGAGTTTCCTCGCTGGATTGCGATACTTATTCTCTGGGCCAGGTAGGTGCCGGCTCTGGGGTCTCGGGTGGCCTCAATGAGTTTTTTGGAGATTTCTCTGAAAAGTTTGTGCGCACCCAGACCCCATGTACCTAGGGTTTCAATCCCAAACGGTTCAAATATGAGATCCTCACCAATGTTCTCATACTTGCGCCGCTTGAGATTTTCCGCCTGATTGGCGGCCGCACCTGCAGAACTCGAGGTGCCCTGGACATGGGACGGAGCAAGTGTATCGACGCAAGTAGCGTCCCATACAAGAGCCCGTCCCACTCTCCAAGGGACCAAGGTCATACCGTCTGGTCTCTTGTCATCGTCGCGCGCCAAACCAGAGGGTTCCAGCACAGCTGGCACTCCGGCGGTGACAAGAGCCCGACGGATGAGATCGTTCAGGCAGTAATGTCGGGAGATGCGGCCGGCGCTTCGTTGACAGGACAGTCCGTGGTGTCCGAGGCTGTCCACGTTTGCACCACAAACACAGCGATGGGGGACGACGTGGGGGGTGCCAAGAAGCAGGGAAGTGGCTAACCGGCAAGCTGTTCGATCCAGCAATGTGCCCGTATTGGGTGACGGTAATGCTTATAGCCAAAGGCCCGACTCCCACTTCTCCGCAGCTAAGAGGCGAGCCTGCTCCACAGGACTGGAGGACGTATTAAGAAGATTATTCCGTACCAGTCTGCAGAGTGGCTCGTCCCAGAGCCTTTGGGAAAAAGTATTATCAGGCAATTCGCTACAAGCACTAGTTGCGCTCCAGGCGTCCTTGGCCTCGTCCAGAAAGAGAACTGTATTGGAGTAGGATGGGTGATGTAGTATTTTGGAGATAAGACTGTGGTTCGCGTGGACTGAGGACAAGAAGGCCGGAAGCGATATGTCAGAGGGCTTTCGAACACCCAGGCCACCGAACCTAACTGGAAGCGTTGCCTGAGTCCATGCGCGGTCATCGAAATCTGTATTCAAAATAGTGGAGAGCGTTTGTCTTATGGTATCATCCAACTCTTTGAAAAGTTGAGGGAACTTCCACAGTTGACAACACCGTAAGACATATGTTAATTTAGGTACGAAAATGCAAAAACGGATTAGGGTAAAGGCCATGTGACAGTTAATTTGGAGGAGGCGGTCTAAAGTTTCATTAAAGTTTTGTAATTTGTTATCTATGAAGTCCGGGAGAGATTCGTCTAAAATAGGTGAGCCCAAAAGGAAGAGCGAATCCTTGTCAATCACAGACAGTTGTGGAGCTATTTCTTTAATTAAAGCTGGATATAATCGCGTTTCTATCCCCACAACTGTCTGGCACAAAAAGTTCGCACTTACCTAGGTTCAGCTGCAGACCTATTTTTTCGAACTCGCGGATCAGAGTGCGGAAGTCGGATAGTACAGTGGGTGCATCGCTTCCAAGGGTCCCATCATCCAAATACCAAACATTAAATTTTGAATTTAGAAGCTTGATGACCGGGTGTATAGCAAGGCTGAAGATTGCTGGACCTAGAGGGTCGCCCTGTTGGCAGCCCACTTCGGATGAGATGAGGTGGTCTTTGTAAATGAGTTTGGTGGGGTCGTTGTAACACTGGAGCATAAATGGTAAAATGGCAGGTGCTTTAGATTTAATTTGGGCCAACATGGCGCCTCGGTCAACTGATTTGAAAGCGTTTTTGACATCGACCTTCAGAAACACATCATCGCCTTGATTGTGGATAGATGTCCTGAAAGAGTGAACGGCGGCCTCACAACCCCCTTTGCAGGCAAAACCGAGCTGTTTTGGCTGGAAGTATGACGCGAGGGAAGTGACCGATTTGCAAGCTAGTTTGGCTGTAAGGCGCCGGTATGTGGAGCCGACAGCAATCGGACGAATGCCACCATCTCTCTTCCTCAAGGCGCAGAGGTTAGCTCCATACAGAATGTCTACGATATCTGATGCGACCCCTCCACGTAGCATCAGGTTGCACAGATTCGTAAGTTCATGCAGGAGCTTCTCGCCGGCCTCCCCGCAGCAACCGCTGGTGAGGTCGAGGTCCTTCAGGTGCTGAGGGGTGAGACCGTCGAGGCCGCCAGCTGAACCCGGAAGAAAGGACAAGATGGCTCCGCGTACTTTGTCTGTCGACGTTTGTAGTGGTGGTAATGCGTCATTGGAAACTGTGAAAGGCTTGGATTGTGATGGATGTTTGTTTTGCAGGGCGATGAGGGTTTCTGGGCAGTCGGGGGCGACCGTGTCATTGGAAAACAGGAGCCGCGCTGCACCTTTAATGTCTCCCTCGCTTATTTTATTTTCCACAGTTTTCACGATGTTATGTTTGACCGAGGAATGTGAAGAAAAATTTGGGTTGAGGTTAATGTCCGAAACACAATTCTTTTTGATTCTTGAAGTGAGGGAGGCATTGTTGAGCAGATCTCTAGTGATATGCAGAAATCGGTAGGGAAAGGTGAGTAGATATTTCCAGGCTTGCCTCGAGTTCTCCAGCACTGTGTGGCGTATTGTCTCGGCAAGCTTCTTGGCTACAGTCACTCTGGCACCCCTAGGGATCCGTCTTAGAACTGGTACAAAACGTTTAAATTTGGATAATTCTTGCCAGAAATTTGTTTGATAGATTGGGCTCGGAAGTGAATTGGTTATTGGGGGAATGAGTATTGGAAGCTGTTTGTGGCATTTGCCTACGTCGATGTTCAAACCCCGTTGGCTTTTAAAATATCGGGGGAGTAAATAACAGTGGGAGCATTGCAGCAGATTTCCAAAGGACACGGTCGAAATATTAGTGGAGGTCCCTGCATCCTGGCTGCTTGTCATAGGTTGGAAAGATAAACTATAAATGATACTTATATAATAGGATAAACTATAGACAAAAATTAAAAAACTGCTTAACTAATATAAAAAACCTTGAACTATAGTACTTGTGACTCAAATTGGCCCTCTTGGGGTGCAAACTACTAAAAAATACTATCCTCCTCCTAATGGGGCTTGGTTGGTCATTCACGTTGACAGCTCCGATCGCAAGTTATGGTGGCCGTCCTAGTCAATTCACTACTCCAACCGCGTACATCGATGTTATGGTGTCCAATAAAACATGCAGTGTGTATTTGGGGTGTAAGTAGGAAACACCGTTTACTCAACTTGGGCCGTTCTAAGCCTGAATGGCTGCTCCAAAGTAATCCGGTCGGTAAAATAAGTCGGGGTCCAGGCGTTGGCAAATCTTGAAAATTACTTGTAGAATTTTCTGTGGTGTTCCAAACGTAATTGGTATTGATACAAGTATAACGCAATAAATATTAAGAAATAATTTTTGAATTTCGAGACATATTGTTGTTGCTCTGACGTTCAGTTGACGTTTTTTTTTTTTTAAGTGAAAACTTCTTTAGCGGCGCTGTGTACTTTTTTTGGAATGGGTAAAAATTTCTAAACTCGCGTCAGGAGACGTGACCTGATCGAAAATTCGTAAGACGGATGGAGAGAGGACAGGCGGCGCAGGGCGCTTGCGCGAATGTTCGTGTGACACTGATGGTGACAGCTGATGACTCGACCGTCAGCGTAGTGGCCACACTGCTGTGTATTCGTAAGAGATAAACTTTTTAATGTAAAATAATTGTAATAGTTCTGAAGTGTTAAATTTTTAATGTAATATAAATTGTCATGTTTGTGTACGATAGAGCAATAAATGAATATTGTATTCCACCACATAAATAATAGTACTTTTATACTGATAATGAAAGCAATTCGTACTAAATTATTCTCTAACCATTCCAAAATATCAAAAATGCACAACGTTAATATTCAAGTTTTCACTTCTGCCGGCACTCCCGGAGTGCAACCCGTCGTTTTTTTTTAAATATACTTATACGCATTTCAAAAATCTGTTTAAATTATGTGTTTCAAAATAAAACTCGTGTTTCCAAAATCATTATTTTTGTATATATTTTTTTTAATACATTTTAAATGAAGATCTTATGAAGTTTTTCAGTGTAACTTTTTTCAATTTTTCTGCAGTCTAATAAGGTATGTCACAGACGTCGAAGATAATTTTTTTTTTATCTAAAGATTTATCTAAAAAATATTTATTTCATAATAAAGTACGTAATATGAAAATGCATATAATCAAACAAACTGTATAGCAAGCGATATTTCATCTTAACATAAAATATTATATAACTTGACCGTAAATTTGAAGCCTAATATATAAATAAGAGAGAGAGGCCACTGTTCCGTCCCTTTTTCGCACGTTTCGTCGTCCAATCGTGTCGATTCTCCCCTCCATCCATCTCTCTACATTCACCACCACCAGCAGCTGCAAGATCGCTTTCGCCTGACGTTTGACTCAGGGGTGAGCGGGTGTGCAAAGGCCTCGCCGTTCTGGTCGGCAGGAGAATTCTGCACCAACTCCTCCCCCCACCCTCAGTTTCGTCGCTGTACGCCCTTGGAGTGGAAGTACTCCTCGGATCGCACCGCACTCACCTTTATGCGTGTTATAAACCTCCGGGGTCGCGTTTAGATATCTCTGACATCCACAGACATCAGAAGAGGCGACTGTGATTGCCGGAGATCTGAACTGCAAGCACCCCGGATGGGGCTCTCGTGCCCCCAACTCGGACGGCAACCGTCTGCACGCTGACTCTGAACGAGTCGGGTATTCGGTGGTGGGCACATATTCCCCCACCCACTACCCCGAGAACCCCCGTTTCACTCCTGACGTTCTCGACGTGGCTATCACCCACCAACTCCCGGGTGACCTCCACCAGGAGGTCCTCGATGTGGCCCACGGCTCCGACCACCTTCCGGTCCTAGCCATTATACGCGACGCTCCCGCAAGCGTCCCCCCCCCCCTCCCCCCTTTCCCAGACCGCGACTGGGACGCCTTCTCATTGCAGCTGCACGAGTCCACGCCCAATTTCCCGGTTGACTCTGCAGAGACCGTCGAGTCTATGACGCTGCAGATCACCGAGGCGATAACAGCTGCAATGAACGCGGCAACCCAGCCGCCCACCCGCCGCCAATTTAAGCGGCCCCCGCTCCCTCGCCACATCGCCGACCTCTTGGCGGAGAAGCGGCGCCTGCGCCGGAGATGGCAACGCACGCGCTGCCCCACGCAGAAGGCACAGCTTAACCGCCTTACTGCAAAGGTAAAAGCCGCGCTCGAGGAACTACACGCCACGGAGTGGACTCGACGCATACAGGAGGCCGGAGAGGACTGGCCCTCCCTTCACCGCTTCTGCCGCGCCCTTACCGGAGCCACTGCCCCCGTTCGCCCCCTGCTCCACCCGGACGGCAACCCCAGGTACCGTGCGGAGGGCAGAGCAGACATTCATGCCGAACACTTAGAACGCCAATTCTCGCCGCTGCCCACGACCGCAACGGAACACGCCCAAATGGTCTCCGAGGAGGTAAAGGTTTTCCTACTTTCCCCCTCCTTCCCCCCAAATTTCTCCTTCTCACCGAGGGAGGTCTAAAGGACCCTATCTCGCCTTAAACCTAGAAAGGCCCCCGGTGTAGATGGCATCCCCAATTCCGCTCTCCGACACCTTCCCTTCAGGACGGTGTTGCGGGCTACGACCTCTTGATTTGTATGTCCTTCTTGTGTCTGAGTGGTATTGATAATAATACAGAGACAATTCTTATATTCTCCTTTATTGGTGCTTAACACTGACTACGTATTACATATGAGTTATATGCCTAACACAATAATATACGTCTACACTATTTATAGCCTTTTGGCCAAAACTAAATAAGGCTTTACTTCATGACATCTGTCAATGTCATTTTTGACATTATAATTTGACATACTTTGTCAATATGCAACATCTCCCTTTTCGAGAAAAAAGCAAACTAATATTATAAGTACATAACTAATAACAATACATTACTTAACTACTCAAATTTCTCATGTATGTACAATTTAGGACGTCTCACACTTCTACCAGACCTGGTTACGTAACCGGTATTTTCTAGTCTCTCCATAGGAACACAGCTATCACAGCTGTGCCGAACTCGTGGGATCTATACTCTCCTGCGTGGGAGGCATATTGTCAGTGCTGCCTTTGCCATAGAGAGAAGGAGAATATGTCTCTTTTAAATTCTTTTTTCTAGGTCTAATGTGTCCCCTATTCCTCCTATACACAACACCATTTGGATCCACAACATAATATGATCTACCACAACCTAATTTCTCTTTAATTATTCCCGGAGACCAAAAAGATTTAGGAAGTAAATGTAATCTCCAGGCTGAAACTCATAAGATGTATACTTCGCATTCCTGTCAAAATAAAAAGACATCTTGTCTCTGCTTTGATTATGACATATTTCAAACGTCGAAAATTTTTTAACTTTTGGTCTGAGTTTTCTATTTAGAATTGGTAAATTTACTCTTAAGTTTCTAGACATTAATAATGCGGCCGGACTAGGAAAATCTCCCTTAGCAGCGTTGCGGTAGTGTAGTAACGCCAAATGTATATCCGAGCCATCTTCCTTGCATTTTCTTAATATGTTTTTGACCGCCGCCGCCCTCACCCGCCTCTATAACGGCATTGTCAGGACCGGCCACTTTCCGTCCACCTGGAAGATGGGAGTCATCATCACCATCCCCAAACCCCACAAAAACCTAAGGATGGCCGAGGGCTACCGGCCCATAACCCTCCTATCAACCCTATCCAAGGTCTTTGAAATCCTTTTCCTCAAACACCTTGCTCCACACCTCCCTCCTCGTGAGGAACAATTTGGTTTCAGATCCCAGCTGAGTACCACCCTCCAGCTGGTACGCGTGATCCATCACCTTTCCGTTGCGGCAAATAAGAAGGAAGCCTCGGTCGCCGTTTTCCTGGATATGGAAAAGGCATTCGATAGTGTCTGGCATGAGGGCCTGCTCTGCAAGCTCATTCGAGCCAACGTACCTCCCCCGATGGTAAGGCGTTCCTCTCCGGCAGGTCCTTCAAGGTGCGCGTGGATGGAGCCCTCTCCGCCGAGCGCCCCATCACCGCTGGCGTACCTCAAGGTAGTGTGCTCTCCCCAGGGCTGTACAACCTCTACGCCAGCGATGTGCCTACACACCCTGGCACCACCGCGACGCTGTACGCTGACGATACAGCATAAATCGCCAGCTCGCTAAACAGGGACCACGTCAAAAAGGGTCAAAAAACTTCAGAGGACGCTGGACCTTCTCCCGGACTGGCTGAGCAAATGGAGACTATCTGTAAATGCAGGTAAGTCCCAGGCGCTCGCCGTCTCTATGAGAACAAGTTTTCCGGCTCCTCTGAAGATCGGAGACGCCGAAATTCCATGGCTGCCCAGTGCTCTTCGGCGGTGGCGAAGGCGAACTCGGCGGTAGCCCAGCTGCGTCCGGCCTACGCGTCCCCGCAGATCCCCCCTGAGGATGCGCATCGCCCTCTACAAGACGTACGTACGGTCCCGCCTTACGTACGCGGCACCCGCGTGGCACCACCTGCTCTCTGCACCCCAGAAAAGGTTGCTGCAGAGAGCCCAAAACCGGGTGCTGCACCGAATCGCGGGCGCACCGTGGTACGTCCGCAACACCACCATCGCAAGGGACCTCAGGGTGGAGAGCATGGAGGCCTTCGTGGCCCAGCTCTCCGCGAAGCTGTTCGCGTGAGCGGATGTCTCGCGCCTGGTCGAGTTGACTGACCTGGCGCCGTGGCATGCCCGCACTCCCGACCACCACCGCCTGCCAAGAGATGCCGTCCCTCCGGAGGACCCAGCGGAGCCACGCAGCCCGCCCCACCGCCCCCGAAGAGGAGGAGCCCTGACGCACTGATGCGCCACACCCAAGCGCAATGATGCGCCCCGGCGCAACAGCGCCCCACCCATCGCGGGATCGTATCCCCCCTACCTGCCCTTTCACCGGCAAACCAGATGCCGGTGAAACTCGTCTTAACCACGTTCGAGGCCTGACGAGTGGCAGCCCTATTGCCACCCCGTCGTCCCCGTGGCGTACCTTCCCCCCCGACACAAAAAGTCGGGGTCCTGAAGTTTTAAAAACTCCCACCCTTTCCCCAGGTCGCTTGTTTCCGCGGTCCGGTAAACGCGGCGCGTGAGTGAGTGGACCCAAACACGTTTCTCGGCCCCCGGGTCGGGACCCCCACGCGCCGTTTGGAGCCGACCGCTGGTCCCGGTTGTGCCTGGATTGGCAATTGACATTCCCTTGTTTTTGTTGTTGCCCCCCCATGGGTTTTCCCCGCGTTCTGCCGCGGGGGGTCTTTCCTTAAAACCAGACTCTATGCGCTTAGTATTAGTACTGGTCGCGTCTTCCCACCCCAAGTAGAGGGGCTATGCCCCTGGTTTTGGTTCCCCGCCCAAGGCCTTTTCAGGGGCCCGGCGCGAGAGAGAAGAGTCTCCTTCTCTAAGGTGTTTGACTCATTGACGTCGTTGTTCCCGTCCAGTCAACTTGTCACTTTATGGAAAGTGATAATTTAAATAATAAGTTTTTTTTAATTGTGTAACCAAAATCAGAAGCAATTGGTATGTACTTTTATCTATTTCTGTACAATATAACTCATTTTGAAGTGATTTCAAGCGTTACTCTTGCACGTTTTTATAAAAATTTCTTGTTTTTAAATCATGTTGCATCATGTTAATCAGTTAGCTTTCTCTTACTATTTATGGTTTTTTACAATGAAATCGACTAGGCGAAGTACCTAAATGCATTATTTCAAGTATTTAAATATTTTAAATAAGTAAAATAGATATTATATAAATGGCATGGTTATCCGCCATGTTTTTATGAATCCTACGAAATCTCGTCAATCGTTTATAATTCGCATAAGATATTGTTAATTATAAAAAAGGTTGAAAATGATTAGTATTCACGTTATTTTATTACTAGGATGTTAACCGTTCTAAATTATATTAAAGTATACATGTTTATTTTGAAGATAACGAGTGATCAGAATATCTTACATGCTGGCACAAGCGAACTGAATCAAACCTAGGTGAATCCTACTAGAAAAAGGAAACGTAAATGCGACTCTAGTTCTTCATCTTCAAGTAGTCAATCAAGTGACTCCGATAGCTCATATTTACTCTCCGAATCAGTTTTGTGCAGGTCAACTAAAAAACTTTTACGACCGATGGCAGAAAATGGGCGCACCAAAATACGTTTTGTCCATAATTTCGGGTTACCGGATTCCATTCATGCGAAAACCGCCGCTACATACCCCAATTCTGGGCAACGAAGGTCAATCTATTCCTCCTTCTCTGGAAATGGACCAAATAATTCACAAAATGGTAACAGAAAAGTATTAACTGTGGTACCATTAGGGCGGAGTTTTAATTCCCCTATGTTTGTGATACCCAAATCCGACGGAAAGCTTCGTCCTATATTCGATTTGAAAGCTCTCAACCGATTCGTGGATAACTCGACTTTCAGACTAATAAACATGTTCACGATTCCAAACTTTCTCCAACCATCCAATCGTGGGATTGGATGGCAAAAATCGACATTTCGCAAGCGTATTTCCACCTTCCAGTAGCAAAATTGCACAGAATCTTCTTACGCCTCGTATACAGAGCCCAACTAATGCAAATGAACTGCCTGCCCTTCGGGCTTAGTTCAGCACCAAGAACCTTTGCATCCCTAAGCAATTGGATCGCACAAAAATTACGAGAGCGCGGAATACGGGTGGTTATTTATCTGGACGATTATTTGTTAGAAAATCAGGATATCCACGAGTTGATCCATCACATCGAGATAACGGTGAACCTACTCAGATATCTGGGGTGGACAATAAATACCGAAAAATCAATTTACAGCCAAGTCAAATAATAGATTGTCTCGGAATCTGTTGAAATATGCAACAAATCAAAAGCATCTTCCCGTAAAGAAGATTCTAAAACTAAAACAGCGGCTCACTACCATCGTGACAAAACAGACTGCTTCCCTCAAAGATCTTCAGAGTATAATAGGAATTATGAACTTTTCAAGTATCATTATTCCACGCGGGAGGTTAAATTATCGTCATTTACAAAGGCTATGTATCAGCAGGTTACACGAGAAGCCCAACATTCTTCAACCAGTCCCCGCAGAAGCTCTGCTGAATTTACAACGTAGAAGCCGACAGATTGTCGAGGCTTCGGAACCTACCAGAATGGCATCTACTCCCACAAGTGACAGAACAGATCTTCAAAAAATGGGGAACTCCCCAAGTAGACTTATTCGCATCTTGTCGCGCTTATGTAGTCCCAGGCTATTGCACACTGGATCTCCAAGATCGAGCCGCAGTTTTTCACGACGCTTTCACCTCGACCTGGGACTACCAACTGGCTTGGCTGGCAACCTCCTTTTCTAATGCCAAAAGTTCTTCAGCACCTCAACAAATGCCGAGGAATATATTATCTGATAGTAGCACCGAAATGGAACCAAATATTTTGGAGACCGGATTTGAAAAACCGAGCATTAAGTCCTTTATGGACAATCCGGAACCTGCACGAAGTACTGATAGATGTATCCTCGAGACAACCTCCAGAGAATGTCGGAGAAATGACCATGGAGGTTTGGAGACGTGGGGGTGGAATAAAAACTCATGAACTGGTCCCAGAAACAAAAAGGTCTTCTCATGACAAGCTGGCGCACTTCTACCCTGAAAACTTATAAACCCGCATGGTTGCGATGGATAAAATGGACCAGCCACTATCCTGATAATGGCTGGTCCAACGGTAGGTCCAGATATCGATACCTGTATCGATATCTGAACCTACCGGTTCTGATTTAGCGCAGTTTTTGGCGGACCTCCATCAAAACGAAAGGCTCTCCTATAATACAATTTTGTGTCATAAAGCTGTTGTCTCTACCTTGTGTAGCCCGCATTCTGTGGATCGGCTCAGTGGACATCCGCTTGTTAAGCGTATACTAAAATCTATTGCCTTAAACTCACCAAAACCATCGAAGTTGCCGATTTGGAATGTTGATCAATTTATATCCTTCATAGGTTGTCAAAATCATGACTTACAAAATCTTTTTGAGGTATCAAAATATACCGCATCCTTGTTACTTTTATGTTCTGGCCGTCGTGTACACGACCTAACGTTATTAAGTATTAATTATTAATAGTAATAATTGCGAAGTTAATTATGATTTTATAATATTTTGCCCGAAGTTCGGCTCAAAAACTGATTCTGCTGATTATTGTCAATCCGGATGGAAATTATTGTCAAACAAAAATAATCAGACTTTAGATCCAGTTAATTGGGTTAAGAAATTGATTTCAATTGGTAAGGATAGAAGAATGAAAGCTGATTGTGATAATTTATTTATAACAATTTGGTACCTCGAAAACCTCAACCAGCCTCGCGTAGTGTCATTTCAGGTTGGGTTAAAAAGCTATTAAAAGAGGCCGGCATTGAGGCTTCTGGCAGCTGTCGTTCTGCCGTAGCGTCGAAAAGCTGGGGAGAAAACTGCTCTCTAGACGATATTCTTAAAAGAGGAAACTGGCGATCTAGCAATACATATAAACGATTTTACTGTAAAGAAATAATAGAACAGAACAGTCACAACTCGGTTACAAAATTTTTCAATACTGTTTGATCGATCCCCACCACAATTATTTGCTTTTACAAGATGATTCTGAATTATGTTAAGTAATATAATTTTTTTTTTTTACTGCACATATTTGTTATGCGCCAATTTCAATGTAATAAATGCATACATCTATTACTTTTTTGCTTAGGAAATATCCATTGCAGGTCATGTGATCTAACTATTTATTCATTTATCACATTGACGTCTCCACCACCACCAGGCGATACCAAACACGTCTCTCATATATAAATATTAGGCTTCAAATTTACGATCAAGTTATTTAATACAATCGTTTTACCTGAAAATAAAACGTGAATCAAATTACTTACCTAAATTTGGAGCCTAATAGTTTAAATTCTGCCTGGTTTTAACACGACATCAATGAGTCAAACGTCAGGCGCAAGCGATCTTGCAGCTGCTGGTGGTGGTGGATGTAGAGAGATGGATGGAAGGGAGAATCGACACGATTGGACGACGAAACGTGCGACAAAGGGACGGAACAGTGGCCTCTCTCTCTTATATAAATATTAGGCTTCAAATTTAGGTAAGTAATTTAATTCACGTTTTATTTGCAGGTAAAACGTTTGTAGTATCCTTGCCGTCGTAATGTCCCTATGAAATAATATTATAATAGCTTAAAAGGTTTGTCACGCACTCATTATAATAAAACAGTTTTTAAGTAGATGGACAGCTACTAGGAAATGGTTAAAATTTTAGCCGAATTTAAAAGGGGAATTCTACTACTATTATAAATGTGAAAGTTTGTGAGGATGGATGGATGTTTGTTACTCTTTCGTGCATGATGTTCATTACTGCTGAGCGGTTTTCAATTAAATTAAAACATAGGCTACTTTTTATCCCGAAAAAGTACAGTATTCCCATGGGATACCCGATACTATAATCACGTGGATGGAGCCGCGGGAAAAAGCTAGTTGTTCATAAAATAAGTTTCATTTCATAATTTACTGTGCATTTTTAATTTGGAAGTCGGCCTTTATGCTCTAAACTCATAAATTTTTCGAAATAGTAATTAGTACCTACATTGTGGCAAGAATGAGTTTTATTCGTGTGTAGTATAAAATTGTAAAAATAATGCCACTAGAACTCCAGAAATGTTGTTCATTATAGTGCCGGAAGATATCGAAATGAGGAAAGGAGAGAAAGAAAGAAAGAAAGAAAAAAAATGATAGTTGGAAGTTGAAACTCTGAAAAAGATATCCTAAATCATTTACAACTAAAAGTTGATTGTATATTTGTAAAATTAACTTCAATGTAAGTAAATCTATATTAAATGGTACATCTACATGCTATAAATCAACACAACTATATAACCATAAAATCAATACGACTATAAAAGCCATATTAAATCACATATTGCAAATTTTCAAACAATTTTAATTAAATAAAATCAATCAATTTATTTAACTAATTACGAAAAAATCACTTAAAATGAATAAGTATATTATTTACTTTTAATTCTGTATAATTTTTTATATTCATCACATTCTATTTTGTTTGTGTAAGTATTATTATTCGCCGAACTCGTTGATATTTAAATATCGTATAAAAAGCGTTTTTTTTTATTCTTTATTTAAAGGCTCTTCATCATATGATTATGTCAGCCATATATTATATAGCGTTGCTTGAATAAAAATTACACTTCAGGCTATTTCCTTTGTGTTTGTACATGTGTGCGTATAGTTTGTTTGTGTTTGACAATATTATCGTGTGCGTGCGTAACGACGTGATTGAAAATGCATTAGTGTAATCACTATTTGTTGCGTACCTCGCCCCCCCCCCCCTCACCCCCTCGCAGAAATTGGCAGAATTTTTCGCATACAAATTAGCTATCATTTCGTCTCCGTTCGGTTGGATGCTCTAAGCCAGGGATTCCCAAAGTGGTCGATATCGGTTTACTAGGGTTTGACATAAACGAAAACTGATTTTGGGGGTCGACGAGGTCTAAAAATCGACCCCTATTAAATTAACACAAGTTCTTATTTAAAACTTTCAAGATAGGTAGGTACTGTATTGTTTATGTTGTGTTACGTGTACTAAGAATAATTAATATTTTTGTAGGAAATAGCATTGTTGTAGTAATGTAAGCAAGATAATGAGTTAGAGCGCACGTCTTTCAGGCGCGTTTTGACTTGCACTCTATTTGACGCTTACGCAATTTAACACGAACGATCAACAAGTCCAAACGTGTTCCTGATATTTTACTATTTAATGAGCTTGCACTTAGGTTGAAAGTTCATTTGCGTTTTGAAATTCGTTGGAGCTTGAACGATAATAACTCATATAAGTACTCATTTATTTCAAGAGATTACAAAGTTATTACATAGCTAAATTAAGTAAAGTGACTGCAAAATAATTTACAAAATGCTGAGCTCCCTACGCGAGTTAATAGCGTAACCATACAATATCTGCAGTTTATGAAAAGTTTACACTGTAAGTACCAAACAGTTTTTATCCGGCACAGCGCATCAGCATTGCCCCACTATGTGATAGTGATCAGTTAAGCTATCTGTAGATTGTTTGCAACAGTTTGCAGTTGCCTCAGTTGTTTCAATTGTAAAAATTTACTAGTTTAATTTGTTTTAGTATTTGATTGTATTTTTTTTGCCGTATGGTAAACACAACATATTTTAAATAGGTAGGTATAAAAGTATTTGTAAAAATTACTTACACTTATTAGTTGTTAAGTAGGTAGGTACCTAAACGTTGAAGTGTTCAGTTTGCTTACCTACTACCTACCTACTATGTATAATAGTAGGTAATTAGGTATAGTATATATATATATATACTATAGTGTGCAAATTTTTGTTTCTTATTGTTTTTTATTTAGGTAGTTTCTTATTTTTTTTATTTGTAGGATTACTGAGCGTTCTATGATGGCTGACACGAAAAAAAAACCAGAAAATACAGTTTGGACTACTTGAAGTTCGGATTTATTGCATCTCCATCAAATCAACACTTGCCGATGTGTCTCATATGTGAAAAAGTATTCAGTAACGATGCCATGAAGCCTTCAAAAATGGATGACCACTTATCAAGAGTACATGCTGACAAAAAGAAGTAAGCCCTTGTCATTTTTTCAAGCACTTAAAGAAAAAGTAGACACTCTCCAGTTGGATGAGTCTACATTACCCGGCAATGAACCTCTGTTGTTAGGGTATGTTCGATATATCAAAGATGAAAATATGTGCTAAGAACTGCTTTTTGCTACATATTTAGAGACTAATATCAGAGGAGAATCGATTTTTCAGGCCGTGCAACATTTTTTTACTGACAAAGCTATTCCATGGAAGAACATTGTTTCTGTTGCGACTGATGGTGCACCGTCTATGGTTGGTCGTCATCGTGGTTTTATAGCTCACTTAAAGCGACAACTGCCTGATGTGCTGGTCATTCACTGCGTGATTCACAGGCAGCATTTAGTAGCAAAAAAGCTGAGTCCTAGATTGCAAAAGTCTTTACAATATGTAATAAATGCTATCAACAAGATTCGGAGCAATTCTTTGAACTCTCGGTTATTTGCTCAGCTATGTGAGGAAAACGACGAAGTCTTTAATCGATTACTTCTGCACACTGAAGTTCGGTGGTTATAAAGAGGCTCTTGCTTAGAAAGATTTTCAGCCATTTTTGAATCTGTGTTGGAGTTTTTACAAGAAAAAGATCCGAATTTGAAAGAAAATCTGAACAATTGTAAAACAGATATTTATTACTTGACTGATATCTTGGAATGTTCAACAAAGTTAATTTGCAGCTGCAGGGTGACGATCTTAACTTGATTAAAACCTAAGTCAGAATGAAAAATAACACTCTGTAGCAGCTGTTTTAAGTTAGCGGACCATTATGAATAAGGGGGATCTAAAAAGTATGTAATTTGGCCATGGGAGTCTGAGATAACAGTTCATTTTGGAAAAGTGGTCACGTCCAAAATAGTTTGGGGATCCCTGCTCTAAGCGATGAGCATTAGGCGCTATAGTTCGTTCCTATACAGAACCAATAGGTTTTATTGTAAATAAACCCAGCTTACTGAAACCCTTCATCAAATCGAAGACGAAGTAGTAAAGGTAGTAAAAAGTATAGTGAGTGTCAATGCCAATTGTCAAATCGCATGCCTGATATGGATTTAGGATTTTCGTAATTTCTTAGCATGCCGCTTGGAAAATTTGGAAAAATAACACTTTCGTGGTAATTTCTCGTTAAAAATATACCTACAAAAATTTAACATAATTTGTGAAATTTATGTGCAATAATTTTCATGGTGTACAACTTTGTAGGTTAAATAATTTTTACCATGAATTTTGGGAATCATGGGAATTTGACAGAAAATTACGTATTTTTTTAAATATTTCACATGACTAAGGTTGGGCTTGCGAACGACCGTAAAAATGATGTCATAATTTCTCAGGTTTGCAGTAACGGTTACTAGTTTATCACTGTTTGTGGTGGCCAAGAACTACATAAATGCTAACCGACTGGAGAATATGAGAGCTCGTGAACGCATGCGAAAATCTAACGTAGGAGATTACGGCGACGTCTACAGAAAAATCTGAGGAAGTCTATTTGAGATATTTATTATTGGTATGTAAAATACCACATTTTGAGGATTACTCATTCCTTTAAAAAAAAACTATTATTGATGTTAATAAAAACAAAAATAAATAAATTACCTACAGACTGTATATTATTTGCACTGAAACTATTTTAATTGGATCACTTTAAAACATTTCAGATATTATTCTTTGATTAGTAAAAGAAACCTTATTTCAAAATGGCCGTGCCTCAGTTGGACCCGGCTAAGTTGCAGCTTGTACAGGAGTTGGAGATAGAGATGATGTCGGACATGTACAACCGTCTCGTCGGAGCCTGCCATCGCAAGTGTATCCCTGTTAAATACCATGAAGCTGAGCTTGGTATGTTTTCGATGAAAAAAACTGGAAGATTGCAGACTGATTGCCTGGCGCTTAGCAGTAACATTTGACAGCAGAGTAAATGTAAAGTTATAGAATGAAATTTGTATTGGCACTGCCATGATTTTGACAGATTTTCATACAATTCTCATTTGATAATGTTATATTTACAATGCTGTCAAATGTTTGTTACGCCCACTGTTATTAAATGATAAGCGTTCATGGACAAAATGAAATAATTTAAATTTAATGAAAATTAGCACAGATATTTTGTAGCCGGGCATGTTAGAAACATTTTGTCTTGAAACATAATTCTGCCGTGATAATTAAGAATGCAGTAATCGCAAAATGGCGGTTTTGAGATAAACGCGGCAAACATGTTTTTAAACATCTGAGGATGAAGTTCATATTTTATTGGTCATAAAATATATCAATTGTTTGAGAAAATAATCAAGCTATCCCGAGATCATTTTCCTTTATTTCATTTATCAATATATGCAAACATAATGCGCATTACTGCGTTTAGGCTTAGCATCAGGTCTTGCAAGAACCACAGTATACGTAAACTAAATGCAGCAGTTGCGCATATTACTGCATTATGATCTACGGCATGTCAATTACTGCGTAATTTGTTAGTATTCATTACCATTTTTTATGTTCGGGACTAAGTGGAAGTGGAGTTAAATATCCTCGCACACAGTTTTAAAGTCCGTTTTAAGGATTTTCTATGAAATTGACGAAAACCTTCTTCATGTTCTTTTATTATGCAATATCGGGATGAAATAAAAATAAAACTTTTTTTGTGTAAATTAAGTTTATTAAGACAAAAACACAGTTCAATTCAGAACCTGCTCCTTTACTAAAGTCGGTTAAAAATTATAATATTCAGTCGGACTAGGAACGAAGTAGGAACTATATTGGCTTAATCATTAAGTAAGAACAATATTGGCTTTGTGAATTAAACAATAAGCTCTTTCTTAATTTATAAATTAAATCAGTCTTTATTCAGTCATTGGCATAACTTTAAACTTAACTATGGCAGGTAAATACGTAAACATTAAATGAAAATTGTAATACGTAACGGTAAGCAATAGTAATAGTCTCGTATATCAAATCATATTCTCTTTCTTCTATACTTCACATTCAGTCATATTATAAACAGTCTCTTAGTACGTAGTATCAAAATGAAGTAATTGGTAACACTTAATCATAAAGATAATATATATTTATCTTGAAATAGACTTCAAATTGTCCTATTTCATGAGATAATGTACTACTATTTACCTACTTATCACATTTGCATAAGCCACATCGGTACACGCAGGAATGTTCTTAATCTAAAATCCTATAATATTAACAAAAAATAAATTACACCTTGAAAACATTAGGTAATTAATACCTATTAAACAATATCTAACATAAAAACAATCAACAAAAACAATAAATCCTATTAAAACATCTAAAAAGTACAAAAATATTTATTCTTCGGTCTCTCTAACTTCAATGAGATCTACAGAGTGATTGTTTACAGGAAGATTTTGCCAAAATAACAGTCTGTTTCCCGGTATTATGTCTCCTAATTTCATAAGTATACCAGTCTTTCTCTCCTGAGTTATTCCTCGTGGCTTCTGATTTCTATCTGTCTCAGGTATTGCTGACTGTTTTATTAATTTAGTTTTCAGGAAATCTATTTCCATCATATCACCGTCATGCGTTGTATTAGCATATAGTTTCATACTATTTCTGTGTACCTCGACACAAACAATATTTTTTAAGTAGACTCTTTCTTCAGACTTTTTCAATTTATATTGCGATGAGTGATCTTTGAATTTGTAAAAATCAGAAATTTCCATGGGTTTTACATTGACTTTTCCTGAATTTGCTAGCTGTACACAATCAATAAAATCGGAGAAATCGTACACTTTCTTTGCTTTTTGAAGTTGATTTTCGACTTGATGGTGAAAATTGTCTGCAGACATAAACGTATGTCCTGGTTCGAGATATTTAATTAAAATTTTGTTTGCGCTGATTACATGGCTGTTTATAATCTGTACCAGAAATGTGAAAAATGCCCAATTTTTATTTTGGCTAGTGCAGTTGTCTGTCCAAACAATGATTTCATTGCAATCACGTTTACTTTCAAAAAAAGCTCTATATGTACTTATTATATCTTCCTGTTTTCTACCAGATATTGCTTCATGCCAGACCGCTGCGAAAGGTTTTTCTTTACTGGAGCCCAAAGGAACAAAACTTTCGTTAAATGCTATGATTCTTGGACAGAACATAACAATTTTAAACATGTCTAGCCTAGGTAACATAATTACCTTTTGCAAATCAGCCGAGTAGTAGCATTTTGATGATACTGATTCATTAATGGATTGTGTTACATCAAGTTGATAATGAATTCGTGCTTTTTCGTATTTCTCTCGATGATTGCGATATGAAGTGCAATCGGTACAATTCTCTGTATCTTTGCATGAAATTTGATGCAGTTTGTAACATTCACAGTGCTCACACTCTTCGTTACCTAACTGGGCAAAAGATATATTCATATCTTTTTTTAAAAATTTCCTGTAGAGATCATAGGATACTTTAAAATCTGGATTCTTTTGATTAAAATCAGTATGCATTATGATTGCATTTAAATCGCTTGGTAAATATCTTCTGTTTGGTGCATGTGCCCTTCTGTAGTGTGCAATGGCTGGTCTAAAACTCTCGATATGCTCTTTGAGCTTTTCTCTGTCCAATTGTTTCGAATTGTCATGCTTCCCGCGTCGTTCCCCTTGAGCTTCTGGAAGCTTTTTCATAATATCAAGGACACGTCTATCATTGTTCTTATGGAATCCAAGAGTCGTGAGAAAGAATGTCTTACACACTTCCTTCTTTCTATTGTCGATTTCTAAATTATACACATAAGTGTGCTTTCTCATCTGCTGGCTATCCTTAATACGCCTTAGAACTTCTTTTTCAGTAACCAGCGACTTGACATACAAACCTTGAGCTTCATAACTAAAGTTCCAAAATATTTCATTTACACGTTTGCGTTCTAATTCCGTAAAATACGACATGCATTTTTTAATACACGTTTCGTTACATCCAGTTTTGACAGCCATTTACTCCAACTTAATTTTTTTCTTCTCTTCAAGTCTTGTTTCTAACGGTTCGTCAAATTTACGCCTGATCCTTGGTTTGCCAGATTTTGTTTTCCCCTTTGTAGTATTAACTAGTTCTATATTCTTTTCTGCCTCTATATGTTGGACATTCTGCGAACTGGATTCAGCTTCAAATGTATCGTGGTCCAAGTTGTTATGATGGGGCTCTTGATTTATCGAATTCTTCAAATTATCTGCCATTACCGGTGTATTTTCCACTGATGCTATGCTATTAACAGGTCTTTCTAATCCAAATGTTAAATCTGTTAATGTTAAATCTGTTAAATCCATCAAAGAGCTTGGGATCGTTTCATTACATAACAAACTAAATGATTCATTATCTTTATTGTTTGAGTCAAATTCATTATTTAATAAATCAATTTGTATCTGTAAGGCAGTGTTACTTAAAGCCAATGTTGAGGCAAACTCGACTTCTGTTGTAAGTATATGCTTACAGTAATGGTCATAACTAAAAGGGTGAGCCCAAAGGCTGTCGAAATTGCAGATGTTCAATTTAGGTTCAATTTCGATTATTTGATTTTCACTGACTGGAAAAAATTCAACATTTGAAGCAGAAGGTACTTCCGTAAGTTGATCCGATTTTCCAAGCACCATGTCCAATATGCTTCTGCCGCGGAAATTTTTGGCAGTCATTGTGAAAACAATGATCTGAAACATAAATATCATAAAGTATTGAAGATACCTAAAGTATTTACCGCCAAAATTTTAATCGAAATCCATTTTTGATAAGATGGCTTACCATGACGTATTAAAATGTCAGATGTTCGAGTGAGAAAAAGGGATGAATATTGTATATTCTATTGTATATACACACAAAACTATAAAAATAGAATATTATAATTAAAACTCACCCAAAAATGGTGGCATTAAAAAACCAACAACAAGCGCACAGGAGCAGTGCACGGCGCACGTATAACTTCGCCAAATGACGTCGACGCACTGATATTCTTAAACAAAACGCAGCACTGGATCGTAGTTGATCGTAAAACCAAGATTTCGCAAACATTTACTAAACTCAAATGCAGTAATATAGAGTACTGCGTTTTAATTTAGCAACTGGTATATTGATTTCAAAACAAAATATTGCAGTAATGGCTATTACTGCACTATGTTTTAGAATATTCTTACAAGTACTGCATTATTTTATAGCACATGTTTAATGCTGCGCTTCTTCTTATGATTGATACATTTTTTATGCAAGTACTGCGAAAATCGGTAGTTAAAAAACATACTTCTAGTAATTTTTTTTATGAAAATGTATTTTTTGCATGTACATTAATCCCTTGGAATGTCATTTCTGGTAAAAAGTGAAAATCCCAAAAATGTCGATTACTGCATTCTTTATTATGAGGGCAGATATAGCTTGTGTGAATTTTGATATACGCTAACTTTCTTCATGCAAATGTTTCGTATATAATATTATAAATTCCATAATTTGTAACTTTACCTAATTATTGTTAACTTTCTACTTACAGGGAAAGGTGAATCTGTATGTTTGGACAGATGTGTGGCAAAATATTTGGACGTTCACGAAAGGATCGGGAAAAAGCTCTCAAACATGTCGCAGAGTGAATCGGAAGAGCTAACCAAAATTAATCTTCAAGATAAGAAATAGTATTTAACAACCAAATGTATATTTGCAGTAATGCCAACTTTCATAAATTAAGGCAAAAACAATTGCACAGTACAAGCTGTTAAAAATTTTACTATTTCCTATGTGACAGTGAAAACGATATATTTGCATAAGTTTTTTTTTTCGTGCACAATGCACTTTTTGTTTTTTTGTAGAGCATATTCATGGTTAAAACCTGCATTTAATATAGTTTGGATAATTAGGTGTTGAAAATAAAATTGAGATAATATTAACTTTTTATTACAACCATTATGAATCCTATAAACATTCTATAAATTACATCACTATGTCTATTTGCGTTAAGCTTGCAGTGAATAATTAGTACAAATGACAAAATTGACCAATGATACTTATGCCATGGAATTTATAACCACCAATCAAAAAATTAAACTCACTGCAAACTTAATTGCGAATGGACAATAAAACTATTCACACTGACGCATAAGTGCAAAGCTATAATTGGGATTATAACATTTTATGAGCTGTGCTAAAATGTAAACATGAGCTGCAAAGAATGATATTCCCGCCATCCACAAATAAAGGAAAACATCTTGACACTCGAACTCCAAATAATAAGCAAAATAAAGCCAAGCCCCTTGCGTTGCTAGCCACAGTCCTACTAATATAAAAGCTTTAGTCAATGACATTTTAAAATTATGTACAACTAAAGGAAATAAGGATAGAAACCATATAAAATATTGTGATGTCATGACACTGTTGTATGCTACCAGGACAACAGTTTGACAAAACATTGCAAATGGGAGAGTTTCAGGTTTTGTACCGAACGCTAAACTAATGACGAATAAGATAATAAACTCAAATGTTTGTAAAATTATCTTTACAATGTCGACAGTAAGTTGGTCCTTAGTCAGGTATAAGTAGTAAAACAGAACTGAAAAGTTATGTCTAGTGTCTTTTCTGAAAAGATGGTAAATGTAGGTCTCAAATAAAAATTCATAGCCATATTTTGTATATAGAAAATATGTTAACAAAGTCAATGTGAGGATGCAACTGAGTGTGAGAGTGATCTGCTTTCTGTTTGGCATTAATGCTATGAATGCATCAAGGAATTTTGTATTTCGATTGATTTTATATTCACCCAAAGATAAATACATAGGGAAACTCAAAACCAGTGGGTAAAGGCGCAAATGTATGGACAGACCAAGAAATACCCCAGAGAAAATGTATTTCAACAGGCTTTTAACTTTAATTTGTAAAAACAATATCGATATGATGAGTACAAAACATGGCAAAGAATCGGCATTGCCTCTAGTTGATATGCCTATGCTCATAGGATTGTATATCCAAAACAACGAGCAGTAAGTTGCGATTTGGCGCGCATTTTTCGATTTCGTTTGACGTTCCACGATTTTTTTTAATAAAAGCGCATTGAGCATGTCGAATATGCAAAAGAGTTTTTTGCCAAAAGTCTTATCGAGAAATACATTAGGTGTTAAAATCATAGCTATAAGAGGACTGTATCTGTATGTATGTCTTTTATACGGTGATTCCCCGTTGTATACGTGTTTTGCTGCGTCCGTAAATACTTTATAGTCGATGTCTGTGTAAGGCACTACATACTTACTATCATGGTACATTCCATAAAGTAGAAAAATGACGCGAAGTAAAACTCCTATTCTAGAGTGTGCGGTGTAGCTGAGATTTAGGAATTTCTTTAGCAAATCCATCTTATATTTTTGTTTTTAATTCTTTTGCCGCTGTTCGTAGACAAGCGCTGAATTCTTCAAACTCTTTCGCGCAGTCGTTTTTCTTTAACCCTTCGTCTTTGAGTAATACACAGCGTGCATACAAAGTTGCTGACTTGGTACACTTAGCGAAGATAAGGGGGTACTTGGCAAAGCGTTCCTGCGCCTTCTTCACCGATTCCATAACTATTTCTCAGGTTCTGTATACAAAAAAGTAGTCGGTGGCTCGGTGAAATCAGGTTCGATACGCTCCAAAAAGAAAATATCGTATAATGGCTTAGAGAAGAACACCGCTAAGCCCAATGTGGTGAAAGTGATTTGAAAAGTCTTGGGGTATCTGAAAATCCAGCTTCTTTTTCCTAAAGGTAGCTTGCGTCCCCTCCCTCTTTCCATTATCTGAAATAAAACATAATCAAAAATTCGTTCATATAATAATAACTTTTATACTATACATAACATACTTATTTGAGATTTTTATTACATTATACACTTTTTTAATACACATCCAATATCCATGACCCAGGAACACAGAAAACTATTTGTTTCACTGGCGGGATTCGAACCCGCGACCGCCAGCTTGAGCGGCCACGCGCTCTCCATTGAGCCACAGAGGTCGTCAAGATACTATATAGAACATCTACTTGTTCTATAATCTATATTTCGTCGGCTCTGCTAAGCTATGACAGTCGCAGTGTGCTAGGGAGTTATGGACTGATCGCGACACTTAGTGCTGGTATCACCGATCACTCGGCCTGTTGGTGGCCAGTGCGAACACTCTTGGCTCCAAGCTGTAACCCCCGCAGACGAGTGATGTTGGCTTGTGCTGGTGACAGCACTGGCATGCTCTGTGCTGGTGCGGTACTTACCTACCACTCGGCCTGTCGGTAACCGGCGCGAACACTCTCGGCTCTAAGGTGTAACCCCCGCAGACAAGTGATGTGGGCTTCTGCTGGTGACAACACTGACTTGTTCTGTGCTGGTACATTACTGGCATGCTCTGTGCTGGTGCGGCACTCACCTATCACTCGGCCTGTCGGTAACCGGCGCGAACACTCTCGGCTCTAAGCTGTAACCCCCGCAGACGAGTGATGTGGGCTTGTGCTGGTGACAGCACTGGCATAATCTGTGCTGGTACATTACTGGCATGCTCTCTGCTGGTGCGGTACTCACCTATCACTCGGCATGTCGGTAACCGGCGCGAACACTCTCGGCTCTAAGCTGTGTAACCCCCGCAGACGAGTGATGTGGGCTTGTGCTGGTGACAGCACTGGCATAATCTGTGCTGGTACATTACTGGCATGCTCTCTGCTGGTGCGGTACTCACCTATCACTCGGCCTGTCGGTAACCGGCGCGAACACTCTCGGCTCCAAGCTGTAACCCCCGCAGACGAGTGATGTGGGCTTGTGCTTAAGACAGCACTGGCGCATGCTCTCAAACACGCGAGCACATCTGACCTCCTGGTAATTGTTCTCTGAAAAAAAAAATGCAATATTGCATAGGTAAATATAGCATTATTGGCGAGATGTGATTACGCGCGAGTCGAGATACTAGGCCGCCGTTATATATTGCATAGATGCAGATGCGCGTATTCATCACGAAGTCGCCCAGAAAGGATGAAATACCTTTCTTCGTCTTTCTATTCTTTTCCTCTTTTCATTCATCTTCTGAGCGTGAATATGTTATTGTAATAAAGGTGTATGATATCAATTATGTAGGTACAGTGCGCCCACGATCTCAATGTCTTTCGGCATTCGTCTTTTTTCGTAAGTCTGTCATTTCCATAAAAAAACGATGATTGCCGAAGTGCTACATGTTCTATCATCTAGTAAGAAGCCAAGGGCAAAAGCTAGTTCTAGTATAAACCATAAATGTTTCTATAGCTCCATCGTTGTAATTGAACCCGCGACCCCAAGGCTAAAGGCGATTTAACCACAACAACACAATAAGTTTAAGGAATAAGCCTTTATAACGTAAACTTTTACTTTAATATTAGGTCCTTACATATGAAATTGGCGTTTTGTCGTACTGGCCACTTTGATCTCAAATATATCTTCTTTGGTTAGGAATTCAAATTTTCTAATTTATACCGCTATTTACTCATGCATTTGTGTTTCGAAAACCGTAATTCATTTTTTTTCCTCTTTTGGTTTTTTCTTTGCGTCACTCTGTTTACAAAATGGAAAACTTGAAATATCGTATTATTATCGAGTAAGAGTTCCACCGTGGCACCAGTGCTGCAGAAACGGCTCGAAGGATTAATGATGTGTATGGCGCCGGTGTCGCAAAAGAAAACACAGTGCGTTTTTAGTTCCAACGTTTTCGTTCGGCAAATTTCGACCTGCAGAACAAGCCCCGTGGACGGCCGGAGACCAAAGTTGATAATGAAGAATTGAAGGCTATTGTCGAAGCGGATCCATCGCAAACCACGTCCGAGTTAGCTGCAGACTGCGGTGTTAGCGATAAAACCGTTTTAATCCACTTGAAGCAAATTGGGAAGGTGCCTTGAAAGGTGGGTACTTAATGAATTGAATGCAGCAAACCGACAAACGCGCGTCGACTGCTGCGTTACATTACTCAACCGGCACAATAATGAAGTGATTGTAAATAGAATCATTACCTGTGATGAAAAGTGGATCCTGTACGATAATCGGAAACGCTCATCGCAATGGCTGAATCCTGGCGAACCAGCCAAAGCCTGCCCCAAGCGAAAATTGACTCAAAAAAAGTTACTTGTGAGCGTTTGGTGGACTAGTGCCGGTGTCGTTCACTACAGCTTTCTTAAATCTGGCCATACGATTACGGCAGATGTCTATTGCCAGCAACTGCAAATCATGATGGAAAATCTAGATGTTAAACAACCGAGGTTGGTCATTCGCTCTAGGCCACTGCTGCTTCAGGACAACGCTAGACCACACACTGCACAACAGACGGGTACCAAATTAGAGGAGCTTCAATTGGAATGTCTAAGACATCCACCGTACTCCCCGGACCTTGCTCCAACAGATTACAACTTTTTCCGAAATTTGGATAACTTCTTGCAAGGGAAAAATTTCAACTCCGATGGGGCAGTCCAAAGCGCCTTCAAAGATTTTATTGATTCCTGTCCGAATGGTTTTTTTTAGTAAAGGAATCAATGAACTACCTATGAGATGGCAAAAGTGCATATATAGCAATGGTATATACTTTAATTAAATAAACAATATGTTAAAAAAAAAACTTCTTTATGTTCCTCTTATACACAACGCCAATTTCATATGTAATGACCTAATAGTAATAGTTACTTGACGTACCGGAATACGGCGGGATCCCGGACACTACGAGGGCTGCACTAAAAGTATCGGGAATGGAATATTTCCACTGTTCCTGTCATATTAAAATCTTTTTAATTTAAAACTCCTTGGTTTTAAAAATCGAATACCGTTTATTTATTTAAAAAAAGATTCTCGGTCTTGTCACAAGGTCTTGTCAAACTTGTTTAGTCGTTGAGAAAATGGAATTGACTCGAGAAAATTCTAGAGCGATGATTTATTATGACTTTTGAAGTGGTTTAACACAAAAACAGTGTGTTGACCGGATGATTTCTGCATTTGGTGATGAAGCCCCATCCAAAACCACAATTTATCGCTGGTTTGCTGAATTTCAACGTGGACGTGTCAAGCTCAGTGATGATCCCCGTCAAAGTCGTCCAAAAACTGCAGTCACCCAAGAAAACGTTGATGCTGTGCGTAAGCTGATTGAGGAAGATCGACATGTGACATACCGCGAAATTCAGGCAACTTTAGACATTGGCATGAGTCAAATACAAATAATCTTGCATGAACAATTAGGTGTAAAAAAGTTGTTTTCCCGATGGATACCGCATTTGCTCTGTGAAGAGCAAAAAGCGGCTCGCGTTACTTGGTGCGTCAGAACTCTAGAAAGATTCCACGCAGGATCCTCAAATGCTGTATACAACATCGTATCAGGTGACGAATCCTGGATATACGCGTACGAACCCGAAACAAAAAACCAGTCACGAGTTTGGGTGTTCGAAAATGAGTTAAAGTCAACAAAAATTGTTCGTTCCCGGAGTGTTGCAAAAAAAATGGTGGCCACGTTTGTCTCCAAAACCGGCCATGTTGCGACTATTCCTCTTGAGGGACAAAGAACGGTTAATGCAGAATGGTATGCTAACATTTGTTAGCCACAGGTCGTTTCTGAACTCCGTAAAGAGAACTGCAACCGCCGCATCATCCTCCATCACGACAATGCGAGTTCTCACACCGCGCACAGAACAAAAGAGTTTTTAGAGCAAGAAATCATAGAATTATTAGACCATTACAGCCCCGACCTAAGCCCTAATGATTTCTATACTTTCCCTAAAATAAAGAATAAATTGCGTGGTCGAGATTTTCATCACCTGAAGAAGCTGTGGACGCCTACAAAACGGCCATTTTGGAGACCCCAACTTCCGAATGGAATGGTTGCTTCAATGATTGGTTCCATCGTATGGAAATATGTGTCAAATTTCGCGGAGAATACTTCGAAAAGCAATAAATACATTTTTAAATAGTAATGTTGTGTCACTTCCTTGATTCCCGAAATTTTCAGTGCCGCCCTCGTATGCGCATAAATAATAGAGTTGAAAATCGAAGTGTCGAGTGTCGAGCTGTCATATAAGTATGACATTGACATTTGACTCGACACTTAAACTAGTATGTTCGATTTTCTACTCTATTGTATTAGCGCAGAGTGCTCTGAATTTTCCCGGGTTAGACGGATTCCGGATCATATAGTCCCAGCCTAAAGCAAAGGTTTGTATAGTTACAACTACACCTAACTCCTCTCCTCTCCCTCCGTAGCGTAAGGGCCTTTTTCTAGTCACGCGCGAGCTGGTTTCGGCCGCATGCCTGCCCGCATCTTAGCATTTCATACATGTTTTTCCTATCATTTAGCGCAGAGTTCTATTTAAAATGTGAACGAGGGCTAAGGTCCCTTTTCCTGTCACAAGGTTGGCCCCCGCGTGTGGGTCTCGTCCGCACGCGTGCGATAGGATCGTCCAGTCCGCGCGCTTGTTGCCCGTGCGATAGCAAAAACATGTATGAAATGCTAGGATGCGGCCGAAACCAGCACGCTCACGACTAGATAAAGACATGACCGAAACGAACCCGGGAATAATTCACGGGAAGAATTTAGATTTTTCAATACGTAATAAGTATAAACTTCCAATAGAAACTAAAATTCTAAGGTAAAGAAAACATAATATTACATAGTAGTATCGAATACGGGTATGGAATGTTGTCTGCAAAAACCTTACAGTTTTTTAGTTGGCCGTTGCGTAACTGGGTGTTATTTTACTCAGACTTCAGAGTATGCTAATTATAATTAATGACTTGTCTTAGCGTCTTATATAATAAGTATGTTTAACGTCTGAAGGGCTCGACTATGTTGTTATATTTTAAAAACGAGCTAATTTTGTTTATATAATATACCTAATCGTAATATCGAAAACGGCTGCAAGTATTTTCATGTAATTTAGTACCTACTACCTATGTAGGGAGTTTTGGGCGAAAAAAAGCGTTAGGTTTTTCTTTCGTCGATTAGAGGATTAATATACTTACTAGAAATATTGAAATATTTAAGTAGTAATTACTTGATAATTTATGTGTTGTTACAAAAAAGTTTTTTTTTCTAAATTAGTAAACAAAACCTACATCCTTAGTTTACTTACATCATATACAAAAACATACATTATGGTAAGTATGAACTTAAACACACAAATATCGGAGATATTTCCAAATATGTTCCTGCGGCCGTATACTTCATACAAGTAAGTACTTCAAAATACTCGACTAGCCAAAACTAGCCGTTCCATTTTAACCCCCTACGACGCAAACAGAGGGCCGTTCTTTATTACCTCCATGGTTTTAACTTACAAGTTTGACGTGTCACGTGTCGCGTGTCTGTTAATGCCTATGGCATCGTAGCTCCCAAACGGACACATTATAATCTAGTTTTTTTTTTGTTTAAATGTTGACTTTATCGAGTTTTCTTAGCTGCAATTCATCATAATTAGTTCGCTTATTGCTTGAGAATGTCGCGTTTAATTTAGTTTTTATTATTATTTTGCAATGGATGAAGACCCACAAATGCACAGACGGTAACACCTGCAACACCAGAGAAGTTGCTTGTGCGTTTTTCTTCGGGTTTTATTGTCACTTTTCGGGTTAATCTTCAAGAAAATTCATTTTTAGGTTTTTTGTGCACTACACGGAATTTTATTTGAATCGTCCGGTGGGCCATATTAGGGTTCCGTAATACATAAGTAACCCTTATTGTTTCGCTCTGTCCGCGCTTCTAGCTTCTGTAATTATGAATATAAATGGATGAAATTTGGTATAGTTATATACATATTGTGTATAGATCTCGGTTTTAACTTTTAACATCATAAAATAATAATAATTTTATATTTTAGGGGTGGCTACATGCGAAGTGGGGATGAAAAATATTTTTTCATTCTACGCCATGAACGAAATTGGACAATAACTTTTGAAGTCATTCAAAGAAAGCCTATTGCGCGTTGATAGTTACGGAACTTTAGACATGTCCTGACATGGTCTTGGTTAGGTTATTTATTTTTATTAATATAATGCCCTATTTACCTAGTAATAAGGACATTATGAGTACTAACAGACCGACTGAGGTTTGATTTCGGCTAGGTTCGGTCAAAAAATCGAGTTTCGGCTGTAGTTTCGGTTGCGGCCAAAAAACGGCCGTGCTTCGTTCGCCAAACCATGCTCTAACTCGGGCTAGCTCGCACGCGCCGCAGTTTAAAGTTAATAATTATCTACACAGTTTGGTCAAAATTAGTAAAAGTTTTTTTTGATTGCTTTTTCCTCTTAAGAATTACCTTTAGATAAAATATAGTTAGATAATAGATTATAGTTTTAAGTTCTCAACCCACTTTTAATAATTGTTATGACTACTATTGTTTAGATTTGTGCACTAGCTTGGCCCTACGTCATTACAATATTTTGCCGCTACAAAAGTAGCCCCATGTCCTTCCCCATCATACTTTAAGCATTAAATAAAAAACGACAATTTATACATATATTTTAATAACAATATGATATAATCGACATGCGTACTTAATCTCCATAGAAAAAAAAAAGATTATTTTTATACAGTGCTAATAATAATAACAAAATTTCATAACATGGACTCTCTCTATTTTATATAAACGATTAACTATAATATAAAACTAACTGTGGATAAGGACACGCACTTAAGTTGCCGACTGTAGTTTTATTTTGGTTTTCAACACTGAAAACTACGAAACGTCATAGTTTTCTTCATTTGCGTGTGGAACTTCATCACGAACGGACGTGTCTTACGCCAATTTAAATCTCGCATAAAACATGAATATCAGTGACGACGCTTGTACTTAGTATATTTCTAGTCTATATTTCGATAACAACACTATATTAACTATACATTAATAATCCACAGTCACACTTCAAGCATATACTACATACATTTATTTAGATACATTACTGTATACTTTATACAGACGAATAGTCTTTTTTATTCAACGTATATTTTGTTTCCTATGGTGCACATCGTTGCAAGACCACAGCAAGAGTGACAATCATTTTTATCTACCCACAAACGACGGACCATAGACAACATCTGATGCCATTCATAAAAATATTTTTTTTAATTACATAATTTAGGATATATTCAGACAGTCAATGTCTATCTTTAAATCATATACATATCACAATTTTTATATTATATATTTCATAGTGCTCAACCACTTCACTTGTGCAAGAACAAGCACAATAAAATTATACAGATTTTTCTACTTCTTATGTATTTCGTTAAAGTGGAAATAACAATGATTACTGATGACTTTTTTCTTTTTTATTTGAATTTTTTATGAAATATTATAGTTAATATCATATACATTTTCATACACTGAAATGGATATGAGTCTTATATGAAAGATGATAGGTACATTGATAAAACATTGTTACATTCAAATATTATGTAATAAGTATTAACAAAAAAATATAATATGGCCTTTTAATTACACAGATAAAAAATGTCGCGCCGGACGGCCTTAGTTTATAAGTTTATAATCCAAATTTTGTCATTGTAGGTACGTGAAGAGTTCTTTGGGAAGCTACTGTCTGATTATTGTTATAATTTTATTCTTTTATCTAAAAACAAAAATGTAAAAACTATTTAAAATACACTGCCATTGTACAAGTTTGTATTCAACAAATATATGTATTTCCATCAAAACGGTATGTTGGTAAATTGATACCATGTAGCATCAATTTAAATAAATTGACTAAACTTAAGTAGCTATATTGTTGGGGAAATGAACCAATGATCAGATGTTATTGCTATAAGTTTTCAAACAACAGAAAATATATTCCTTATAGGTTTACTATATAACCCTTAGACTTTGGATTGATTCATTAGCACAACACAAAAAAAAAAAAACTACAACTACGAAAGTACAAAAACAAACAAGGACTGGACATAACGATTTTAGGAAAAATATCAACATAAAAAAAACAATATGTTACGATTATTTGAAATTGGAATCAATAAAATATTATATTGTGTGCTTATCAAACGATAGGAAGGCGTGGTATTTAGTAGGATGTAAAATTCTTATCAAATTGATAGTGACACATAAATGAAATGTGTTCTATTTAATAGAAAAAAAAAACACTGTATAAAGTTTTCGAAGAATTCCTATCTTTAATATTTAAAAAAAATGTCTAATATAATATACATTTTAAAAAGGAAAATAGGATATTTTTTGAGAAACTAAAAATCTATTCAATAGTTTGGCAGTATACTCTTAAATAAATTTTTACACATTGACATGTAGTGTAAAGACAGTTGTACAGATAAGTCATAAAAGATAAGTGTTTGTGCATTACTGTTGTTCTGTTATCCATATTACGTTAAAACATGCAGCGCATACAACTCTTATTTTGGAAAATTGTTGTTTTTCGATAACGAAGTGTTAACAATGTCACATGACACTTTGCATTAGGCTAATTTATTTGTAATATCTGGAAAACCTACGATAGTGTAGGGGATAAATATTTAGCAGGTTGATAATCCTCACAAATGTTTGTATTTTATTTGATTCAATCATCAGTCGCATCCCATTAGGAAATGTTAAACTGCTAAATATGAAAATTCATCGGTTTGTACATTACAAAAAGACTGTTTGAAATTTCCCTCAACCGCTAGTTGAAACATTTTAGATCATGTTCATCCACATATATACAATATGACTTCTGTTTAGTAGGATGAGAAGAGTTTTGTTATTATTGTTTTGTTTAAGTTTAACATAATTTATACTATAGGTTTCAAATACACAAACGCAAAGTTCGTCTCATCCGTGACGTTTAGATTCATAACACATTTACATATTG
This sequence comes from Phengaris alcon alcon, assembly GCA_037179445.1. Lineage (NCBI taxonomy): Eukaryota > Metazoa > Arthropoda > Insecta > Lepidoptera > Lycaenidae > Phengaris > Phengaris alcon. The sequence continues at coordinate 1,046,734 of JAYRCH010000158.1, read as the reverse complement.
GCTATTGTTCACTTTCAGTCTGTACGGGCTCAGAATGAGGTTTTTCTGCTAATAGCGGTTTTTCTAGCACCTGCGGTTTCTCTGACACTTGCGGCTTTTCTCTTAGCTGTGGTTTTTCTGTTAGCTGTGGTTTTTCTGCTAACTGTGGTTTTTCAGCAACTGGCACTTTCATTGGTGATTCGGGTGACAATTGGGGTTTTTCAGCAACTTGAGGCTTTTCGACCAAAGGCTTATTGGCTACCTGGGGTTTCTCAGCTACTGATATCTTCTCCTGCAGTTTTTCATGTTTCTCTTGACTCACACTCTCATGTGTGTTGTTGATCTCAACTTTAATTGAGTTTTCAACATGTTCGTTATTATTGCTCTTTTCGGACATATCCTCAATATGTGTATTTGCCAGTTTCTTTGTTAGATCAGGAGCTTCTTGTTCCATCTCTGCCGGACCATTATGCCTTTCTAAATTTGGGGGTGATATTGACCTTTGCAGGTGATCGGGCATTGCTGGCAATATACCTCTAGCGGAATTTTCCTCGCTGGATGCACTGAGCTGTCTAGTGGGCATGGAACTCGCCAGTGCTTGAGGATGGTGCGGATTCAGCGGTAATCTCGATTTGTCACTCTTCCTCCATAATGTTACTTCCTGTTGCTTGAAATATCGACGGTCCTCAGTATCCATTAACACCAAGTTCAGATAATACCGGACAGAGAATTTATTATTTATGTCTCTCATTGTTGGTGTTAGATCGTAACCGGCCAGGAACACTCTTATTGGAATACTCTCACCACGTACAGGGGCTCCGTCCATAATTTCATATTTAGCAACCGTTTCATTCTCTGTAAACGTATTTGGACCAGACCCAGTAGTTTCCCTCTTAATTATAGAAATTTCCATGTGTTTAATCTTAATCCTCACGAGGAGGAAATATATTTTACCGACTATAACATCTTTTAGGTGATATTTTGATTTGTTATATTCAAATTCTATGTGAAGGCAGTCCTCTATACCTACTTCCATTTTAATGGAATTGAGGACGTCCGGGTAGCTGCATAGTGTGTGTACTGCTATATCTACTTCTTTAACGATATCGGTGAGCCGGCGAACGATAGTAGCTCTCAGGAAGTACCTCAACCGGACGTTGGCGCCTGTGTACACCTCGTATGGTTTCTCTACGTTGGCGAACTCAAATGGATACGAAGTATGCTGTAATAAATCACCGGGCCTAGCCAGCTCCTTCACCAACGAGATAAACTCGTGATGATTGCCTCTATCGTAGAAAAGTTCAATTTGGCCGATCAATTCAACTTTAATGCCCTGATGTTCCAACTTCGAACCCGGTTTACGCAACGTCACGTTTACCCTACCGGACACAGTTTCACCGTCGTAATACAACAACAATTTCTCCTTTTTGCCATCATCCGTTTTAACTTCAGCTACTTTTCGTTTGTCTGCATCGTCAAACACAATTTCGATATCTGCGGTCTGTCCGAAACCAAAAAAGCTCATTTTCACATTTAACACAAGCACAGAGTTCCGGAATTAACTTATGTGGTTTAAAAAATGGATGATAATGATATAATTGAGCAAAACATTGAAAAAACGGCGACGAAACGCCCGCAAATTTGTGAATGACTGAAAGGCAAAGATGGCGACTAAATTAGTCAGTTGTCGGCAAATAGAAAAATTAATAAAATATTCTGTAAAAAACTTACCAACAAGACAGCTCTGGATCTCACAGGCTAATTTCTTGCAAGGATCTTTCGGCATAAATAAATATTGTAGGGTGTATTTTGGAGGAAAATTAGAAACTCAAAATAATTTCAATCATGTGTATATTTGATTTGTTTTTTGATGTTGGCAATTTTTTTATATTTTTTAAATAAAATTAATAGGTATCTAAATAATTATAAAACGAACAAATAAATTGTGATTATCTACTTGAAATAAACCAAGAAAAGTTTTAAACATTCCTAAGCTTTAATAAAAATATGTAATTAACTATGTAACAAACTTAATTAAAAAATACTCTAGCAACATCGAATTTTGGAAGCTTTTTGCAGGGTGTTTGTGTTTTGTGGGATGTAATATTGTTTCAATTACGTTAATATTTATCTAGAAAAAGGTAAAATAATAAAAAATACAATGTTGTATCCACGGAATATAATACACAAGGTTGTACGCAGCTCGATTACGTATTGGCTGAATATAATACTGTCTACCTACCGAAATCTTAAAAAAAAAACAAATTATTAAATTTTGTAAATAGCAACACTGAAAATGTCTTTTTAAAAACAAATGGCGGACGTATAATTTTCTAAATACGGCGCGCGTGAATTTTCATGTGGTGTTTGAAATTAATTTACAAATTTTCTAATATATCATGATGGAGCTAAGCCGTACTACTGTTGGGATCGCAGTGGGTCTAGCTGGTACACTTTTCCTTGGTTATTGTGTTTACTTTGACCAACAAAGACGTAAGGATCCCCTATTCAAAAAAAAGTTAAGGGAACGTAAGTTAATTGCTTTTAGTGTTATTGATTCGTTTACAGATACATTTATCTAGCTTATAATGTCCTATTAAATAGGTGCTGTCCATAGCAATGAGGTTTTATAGAACAACCAATCACCTATTTGTACAACCTACAATTTCATCAGAAAAATCTTCTGTAATTATAAAATAAAAATCTACCGTCTACTTATCTATTGTCACCCACGACGATGATGATTACGATTTACTAAGTATCACTTTACTCAGTACTGCACAATACATTATATCCATTTTATATCCATTCTAAACATTTCTTTGAAAGTCTATTACTTTTTTATCTGGATAATAAATTGTAAGTAATCCCACTATAAATATCACGATTTAATATTCATCAAACAAAAGTATAAATTGTAACTAACATTGTGTATGTTGCCAAAGAATATATCTACATTGTCACTTCATTCATGTGGGTCGATGAAGTAATATTCATAACTCTCGTAGAAGCCTTTTTCCCAAAATTTGGTATTCCAACCATAAAGTACCAGATATGTAATATAACTTATATCATGATGCCCGACGGTAATCATCATATTTTTATGACAGTGGTTAGTAATCAACTATGTGAGATACACAAAGTTTTTCAAAAGACATTATGTGAATTAGAATATAATGCTGTAATACAAAGTTTCAATGTGTACCACCCCTTACGCTATAATCATATCATTTATGCCAAGTCTAATCATATGCCATTTATAGCTTTATTGAAAAACAATATCAACATTTGTAGGTCGCCAAAAAGATCAGAACGGTACCTCAAAGGGTGGCAACTTGGGTGGCCCTTACCCCGACATGACAGACCATGAGGCTATGCAGAGATTCTTTTTACAACAGGTAATTAATAATAAAACCAGCCAAGTGCAAGCATGACTCCCACAAATGGTGCCATACCATTATATATTATGCAACTTTTAGTACTAATATCAAGAACTATCATTCATATCAAGCAAAAAACAGAAATACAAGTTTTTTGTACGTAATCTTAAATATTTATTTAATTTTATCATTTTTAAAGTAAATTAACAACTCAATAATCAGTGAATATTATTAATATATTATTAATATTAATATTGAGCAAAAACGAAAAAAAATCAGTATTTTGTTGTATGAGAGCCCCCATTAAATATTTATTTTATAGTGTTTTTACTTTTAGTATTTGTTGTTATAGTGGCAACAGAAATACATAATATATGAAAATGTCAACTGCTTAGCTATCACAGACAGACAGACAGTCTGACGGACAGACGGGCGGACAGCTGAGTCTCAGTAATAGGGTCCCATTTTTACCCTTTGGGAATGGAACCCTAATAGTAGCACATAGAGGGGTAATCACTTACTATCAGACGATCTACTGGGCTCAATTCATAAACACACCTTTAAACTTACATGCTATAAAACAATGATTATGTCAAGTATTCAAATTCATCATCTTTTCAATGTACAATATGAACTTTTAATGCTGATTTTAAAGACTACTAACCAAAAAATATGTGTGCCACTTTTGTTTTATTTTTTTTATTTAGAAAATAAGTTTTATTTCATACTTTTTTGTGCATTTTTACTTTGGGAGTTGGTTTTATTTCTTTTTATGTAAGTAATGAAATTAATTTCATAAATTAAATAATCGATTTTACAAGATGTCAGGTTTTTTCTTCTTATCTAAGTAAGATGCTTCTTTTTATTATAGATCCAACTAGGAGAGGAGCTGCTGGCTTCAGGTGACCTGGAAGCCGGTGTGGAGCACCTTGGTCAAGCTGTAGCTGTGTGCGGGCAGACTCAGCAGCTACTAAGCGTAAGTTGATCTACTTAACTGTGAGTGTTACGATATGATAATCAAATTATAGCAGGCAACCTTTCTCAATGGATTAATTTGCATACTTGCATACTAATATTATAAATGCAAAACTTTGTGAGGATGTGTGATGTAGCCTGTAGGTTAACAAATCATACTCACAAGGTTTTTGTGAGTTACTAAACCCTAATCAGTGGTTTGTGTCACTTTTTCATGTAAACACCCCTGAGTAGGTTTGAATAAAATTAACAGATAGGCTCCTTTCTGTCATGAAAAAAATATTAATCTGCGAGATTAACAGTTATCATTTCCACGCGAATGATGTCGCCAGCAACAACTTTAATTGAAAATTGTCGATTCAAATGTGATGTTTGCATACAAATGTCAAAATTTATCAATGAGTAATGACAGTTTTCACACCATTTATAATAAAATAGTGAGCCATCTTGACATAATATATGTAGGTAATATGTCTTCCTGTCTTCTTAATGCAAATAGAGGATAGTCAACCAATAGAAAAGAAGATTTTTTTTTTTAATTCCAGGTGTTGCAACAAACAATCCCAGCGCCGATCTTCCATTTACTCCTCAAGAAGTTGCCTGAGGTCTCTGAACGTCTCCACCGCTCAATGAGGGCCGGCAATGGCGCCGTCCTACAAGAGGAAGATGTTGAATAAATCTTTGTTGAATTTTAGAAATAAAAAAGTCTTAATTTATAAGTATTTTTAGTTCTGATAACATTGAAGTTCGGCAAATTAGTGAATTTAAATTTAGAATAGGAAAATTTTATTCACACCACAATGTAAAGCTCTAAATTTAATTTGAAGTGATACCAAATATTAAATACATAGTTAATTTGTCAGTGGCGTAGTTATGGTTGGAAAGTCGGCATAAATAAAGTATAAATATAAAGTCGTAACTAAGTACTTAAGGTATCCCACGCTATGCCCCTGATGTTAAAACTAAAATAATAATTGATAATAATAAATAAGACTTAAATTACTATGTTTTGTTAAAATGATTGCTTGAGTTTTGATTGCGATTATATTGTGTAATAAAATTGATTATTGTACAAATGCTACTTTTTCTTATTTCTCGTCCTGAATTTTCCAAATTTTCAATATTTAACATGGCTCGTATCATTAACTAGAATATTACTATATTTTATTCTAAAATAGCTTGTATCCAATGATTTCTCGAAAACAGTGCATCTTACTGAAATAGTAATGGATATTAAATACAGAATGTCTGCCGGAGTCAGCTAATCATTTTATAAAACTTAGTGTGGTCTGACATGTTCAACAGTCAACAAAATGATCAAGTTAAGGTTTTTCCATACACAATGCTTTATCCAACATAAATGTCACATATTTAACGCGCAATAAATACAAAAGGCATTTGTCATTACATAATGCATGACGGTAGCAACTTGTGACGTAACAAATCGTTTTGCGAGAGAGAGATGGGCAATATTTTTGACTTATTTATAATTCTTAATCGCGTCAATCTAAATACCTATTTCTTTTAGATTTATGTATCTTTAATCAACAATTTTAATTTATTAAAATGTGATATTCCACACTAGGCGACATGCCTATGACGTCAATGATACTGTAATTTGTGCGAATCTAATTATTTTGTTTAGGTACGTCTTAAATTACATCTGAGCAGAGTAAAGCAGGAGTGCTATAATTATTTCCTATTCGTTGGGTTAAGGCTTGGGTTTCTCCTTAATTTGAGGAGTTTTAGAATGTCTACCACGCATGCCTACTGTAGCCTTGGCAAACTAAATAATATTAAATGGCAGTCAAGAGATTAAAACAAGAGAAATAATGTTCATTCCATATTTTTAATAACCCACGGTAAATAAAAGTTGTAAGTACCAATCATGATTACATATCCCATAGAAGTAACAGTAAATAACGCAAATTATAACAAAATTCGAAACCACATCATGTACATACAGTCGAGGAATCATAAATAAAAAACATGCACCTACATCTTTTAAATAAATAAATAATATTTGCCGATATTTTTAACAACACAATTAAACATTTTTAAACAAAAATTGTCATAATTGAATGTACACTCGCCGACTAACCCGGTGTATCACTTGGACCTTATGGCCATAGAATTAACTAAAGCTTGAAATGTACCCGGGTCTGACGGCGACCATACATTTACGAACACCAACACAGTACACAACAGATTGCGTCTTATAAATGTACACAAAGTCATACGACGTAACGCGAAATTTCTTACCAAAATATAACGAGTTTTTCTAAGTAACCAAATAAGTATTTAATATATTTGGTTACTTAGAAAAACTAAATATATGTATATTGTATAGGAACAACATAATGAATGCCCGGTTACTTAGGTTTTTTGTCGGTAGTTTATCTATTCAATAGCACTTTTGATTTGATGAACGCAGCTAGCGTTATCCAATCAAAAGCGCTATTGAATATACCGGGAGAGAGCAGGGACCGGGCATAAGGCTTACTGATTAAATAGCCCATTTCCAAGTTTTGTCTCTGTCGCTGGATATAAAGTTAGCAGCGACAAAACTTCCGAATGAACTATCCGACACTTATAAAAGAATATTGTTAAACAGGCCCTTAGTATTAAATTGACAAGGATATTTCGCATATTATCTATGGAAAGAACACTGTACTTTGTGCTGTGGTACATTCGAGGAAAATTAATGTTTAGCAAGTTGACTCGCTTTTTAAATTATCCAGGCGGTATACGACTGATAATAATAGGAATATATTTTAAAGAGGATTGCACTAAACATTCATTTTCCTGACTGTACAAACGCACATTTATTACGCACGTAAAACGCCAATGTCAATAAATAATAAGTCATTTTCATCGCTTTCGTTTTAAAAAGCAGTTAGTATTTATTATATTCTGAACACTATTAGTGTGATATAAGGTTTATTATAGTGAGAACAGAACCAACCCGACGATGCACATAGCGAAACGGAATTATTCGTAAAATTGAAGTCGAAAGTTATTTATTATGTTACGGATCAATTTATATTACAGAATACAGAGATACATACATTTCAAGGTGCACTGATTTTTTTTCACGGTGATAATGTTATAGTGGTTTAACATAAATACAAACTTTTTTCTCATAGAATTGTCCTGCAGTTAAGGCTGGGATTATCTGATCCGGAATCCGGCGGAACCGGGGAAGTTCAGAACATTGAAAATAGAACTCTGAGCTTAAACAATAGAGCTGAAAACCGAACAAACAAGTGTCGAGTCAAATGTAATGTCATATATGTCAGCTCGACACTCGACACTTCGATTTGCAACTTATTCAGTGCTCTGAATTTAAGAGCCTAATGCGGATAGGCGCCGGTCATCTGATGGTCAGTAATTACTGCCATCCATGCCAAAAAAGAAATAGAAAGTAATTATATGAATACAAAAATCATAACCGTATTGTGTCAGTTCATAACGATATGGCAAGTACAAGCAACTGTAATACAATGCCTAACGAATTCTCAGGGTCGATTTTTAGTTTTGATCATAAATGTCATTGATGAAGCCATTTTAAAAGAAGAAGATTTTGACGTACAACTTCCGGCTTGTATTTTTTAATTCGTCGTCATCTCAGCAACAAGACACCTGCAGGACATAGGCCTATAATATTTTTCAAATATTTGTGAACTAACCATCAGCTAAACAAAAATTTTCCTACATAATTTATAAAAACAGTATCTAGTTTCAATCAAGAGCTTTTCTCAATAGAGTTTCTTATAAGATCCTGTGTGACTTTCATTACTTCTAATGCACCTTTTTCAATCAACGCATCAGCCAAGTCCCTACCTAAGTTATCACATTTTATAATAACCTCTATGGGAACATTCGTATTGTCAATTAAACCACAGAAAACACGTTTTTCTTTATCATCTTCACAACTCTTCTTCTCTTGTATCTTCTTATCCAGCTCCGCGAGCGGATGTACTAGATTCTGATCTTTAACGCTACTACACTCCTCTTTAATTTTTTTACCACCACCTTCTTCTTCTGGGCTCAACTTGTGTTTGGTTGTGCGTTTGATCTGCGAGAATGTTTGTTCCATTTTGTGGTCAACTTTAGTCTGACCGTCCAAACTCCAGACGCAGCCAGTTATACTCAACTTGTAGTTCCCCTCAAACGGCTTGAGACTGGTGGAGACTCCTACTGGCGCGCTGCAACCGCCACCTGGAAGACAAATTTCAATTTATTTTTATTAGATTAGATTTTGTTTATTTTGTCAATAGCAGACAAATAGCTGGAACATGCATTTGTTTTAAACCAGCGAAACTCTTATGTTTTCCGAAAGTCATCAGTTCAAAGATCAGTTGCTTAAAAAGTTAATCAAAAAGTTGCAGGATTAAAAAGGAGTAAAAAAACGATGTTCTTTTTTGCTATAATTGAAAAACGAAAATTACTTTTCAAATGATGATATACATAATCGCATTATTTAAGTAATTAAAATCAAATTTGTATTGATATCTTCATACATTTTCAACTGCTGTGACGTCACTAGTGCATAATTTTTTGCATAGAGCGTTAGTAATGCTCTCCAACAATCTCGCATTTGTGACGACTGTATTTCGTCAACGGTTGATCGTAGATATGCCATTGCACATACAATATTTCCTGGCATATTTAGGACTTAATAGCCATTTAAAAAAACTATGCATGTTAGAAATGAACAAGAAATGTTAGACAAAGGTGGAGATGGAAGGCGAATCAACTGTAGGCGATATAATAAGTCTCAGAGACAGATGCTTTGATTTTATTTTTGTTCTCTTATTAAAAATAAAACAAAATCAAATCAAAGGTTAATAATGTGTTTAATAAGGGTATTTTGCAAGTTTTTGAAAATATGTCAGATTGTTCATGAGACATAATACATTTGCAATCTGGACCATTCCTTGTGTATTTCTTTCCTTTCCTTGCAAGTAAGCATAAAAGTTTAAATATAAATCCGCCAAAACGCTAAAATGTGTTGTCATGACGTCACATTCTTGTAACCACCTGCCGACTATCATTGCATATCTATAATCCGGACGCTTCCATAATTAGCAAGGGGTCTTGTCCCCCTCCACCCGGATTAGCGAGGCCCTACTGCAGCAGTCGACAAGCGTCCGCCGTACATACCGAGCGTTTTCAGGAAGCTCCTCTCGGCCAGCACCCTGCAGTACGTCTCCGCGTGGTTGTACGGCGCCAGCATACTCAACACCTCCTCGTTGTCGATCCTGCACTCCACAGCCAAAGCGCCCTGGCCAACCGCGTACTTCATCTCGGCGCATGGTAACACCTGAGGAAAATTGTATAGTTTTGGTGAAAGGAACAAAAGCTAGCATCCACTTATCCTACTACTATTATAAATGTGAAAGATTGTGCGGATGGATGAATGGATGTTAGTTGCTAATTCACGTAAAAACTAAGTACTGAACAGATTTTGATAAAATTTAGTATGGTAGTAATTTAGGCTCTGGATTAAAACATAGGCTACTTTTTATCCCCAAAAAGTAAAAGTACAGTGTTCCCGTGGGATACTTTAAAAAAAAGCTAGTATATATTACGTATAGTCGAAGGCTCGAGAAGAAACCATTTTTATGAACATCTAGCTGTCCCGACACGTTTATCTGTCTGAACTATGAACTGGAATAAATAAATAATTAAACCTACATCTACACCTACAGCAACCTACTGGGGTCGGCCGATTTTACTGAAATAAGCCAAACGGATAAACTGAACGCACCGAGAACGCTGCCATAAATATTTGACAGTCAAGTGACAAATTGAACAAAGTGAACAGTTAGTACGGGAATAATTATCGTTTTTGAAAATTTTTCTCGCCGTTTTCCTCATAGTTTAATCTCATTTCAGACTACGCTATACTATTGTGCTATATAAAGGCTGTTTTAGAGGTACATATATATCTTTGAAATGGAATAAAACAAAGATTTTTTTTTTAATTGACATGAAATTTACTTAATTCGAAAGATACTCTTCTGGCATTATAATTTAAATACGACTTCTGGCATATGACCGCCACGGCTGGCTCGGACGTAGTCTAATCTGGAGGTCCAATTAGCGATGGCTTTTTCCAACATTTGTGCCCGTATATCGGCAATAACGCGGCGAATGTTGTCCTCCAAGTGGTCAATCGTTTCGGGCTTATCGGCGTCGACTAGCGACTCTACATATCCCCACAGAAAATAGTCAAGCGGCGTTAAATCGACGATCCACGATCTTGGAGGCCAATTCACGGGTCCGAAACGTGAAAGTATGCGGTTACCAAACGTTTCCCTGAATAAATCAATTGTGGCAAGAGCTGTGTGACATGTTGCGCCGTCTAGTTGAAGCTCACAGCTCCTGCACATCATGGTTGTTCAATTGATGAACGAAAAAGTCAGTAATCATGGCTCTATAGCGGTCACCATTGACTGTAACGTTCTGACCAGCATCGTTTTTAAAGAAGTACGGACCAATTATTCCACCAGCCCATAAATCACACCAAACAGTCAGTTTTTTCTGGATGTAACGGTGTCTCAACATACACTTGATGATTATCGTCTGGGGCAATTCTATAAATGCAAATAAAAATTTTATCAAGCAAAAGGCATTGTATACAAGCAATGTGCTTGGAGGTTAGATAGCTGCAGGTGGTCTGCAGCTGTGTTCTGTCTTTTTCAGAAATACAATATCCTACCACTGTCATGTTTTTACATATTTGAAATGTTAAAATTTGTTAAAAAGCATAATGAGTTATTTGAGACCAATATTTTAAGTCAAAGGCAAATAAGAAAAAACAAATTAAGTGTCCCCATACAAAAAAAGAATATCTACTCTAATACTGCATACTGTATGGCAACAAAATTATGTAATAAATTACCTGAAGAATACAAAAATAAAAATTATACAATGTTTATTAAAATTACATTTAAATTATCATTCAAAAAATGTTACTATAAAATTAATGAATATTTTAATGATAAACAAATAAATTAGAGTAATCGAATTGTTAACCTGATTAAAAATTTACATACTACAAATAGGCAACTAAGTATGTTATAAAAATTACAAAAATATGTAAATGTTGACTAATCTCTATCATAATGATTAATATTATTAACAATTGGCATTAAATTTAATACATTGACATTGCTATAATTTTAACTTCATAATAATGACAAATTGAAATATCAATATTAATTAATTAAATTAAAACAAGAATAATAATAATAACCATAATATATATATGTACTAACTAATGTATGACTGATATTATGTCCTAATGATTAAAATTTTAGACAGTTTTTTTAACATTCAGTGGTTGTAAGAATTAATAGTCCTTAAACGAAAATTTGCACGCAAATTATTATTTTTTTAATTAAATGGCAAAATAAGAAGGATCTAATGTACCTAAATTGTAACACCATATTAAACCTTATTTATGCAAATAAATGATTTCTATTCTATTCTATCACTCCAAATACGGCAGTTTTGTTTATTGATGTATCCACTCAACCAAAAGTGAGCGTGATAGGCTTAAATTCTTGCACGAGTTGGATTTTGTAAGCACGCAAACCAAGATCTTTCCGCAAAATCTTCCATAAAGTGGCTGGACACATATCCAATTCCTGTGCACGATGGTGGATATACTGATTCGGGCCTTCCTCTACGCTACGCTCTATAGCAGCTCTGTTGCCAGCTTAAAGTTCTCTTCTTACCTCTAAAAATACACTTAGTATAGCAAAGAAGGACCTATATAGCATGGCGTTCACATTACGCTATATTATCGCAAGCATTTATAGTATATAGCAAGCTCAGTATGGTTGTGTCGCTCGTTTCGCTTGCGTTGCATGAACTCAGCGTATCGCATCATTTTATAGCGTATAGTAAGCCAGTAATATATAGTACAGTACAGTGTGAGCGTGTCCATAACAATGTATGGTGCGCGATATTGTTGTGCTATGAGCTATATACTATATGCTATTATATTATAGTCTGAAAGTAGTCTGAAAGCCGCTTTAAACATTTCCTGAGCTATTTTTGCGTTTTAGCGAGACATTATCTGTGTTTGGCGGAAAAAAACGCTCGGATGCGCTCGTAAGCAAAATGGCGGATTGTGTCAGCCAAGTATCAGCGTTATTGAAGTTAGTAAACGTGTCCCGGCTGACAACTGTTTTTTGTGTTAACTGACAATGCCTGCTAGCGTTTTTTTTGCGCTTTTTTCTGCCAAACACAGCCAATTGCTGCAATCCATATTTATATATAAGAAGATGAACTTCAAACTTGTGTCAAATTGCGTGCCATATTAAAATTTTGACAGTTTCGCTATCCAAGTTATTATGGATAGTAGAGGAAAGGAGGACTATGTCCATACATGAAAAAGTGTCCGTAAATAAGCGTTATATAACAGTTCCAAAGCTGAAAAAGTGAAGTTGAGTTTAGTTATTTAAACTCATCTAACTTCACTCCATCTCTTATTGCTAACTTCATATCACACCCAAATATGAGTTTAGCGCCATTGTGGCCAGTTTTAGAACTGATAATTAACTACTTTTGTCGTACACTTTTTAGCTTTTCTGCCTTAGAGATATAGTTCTACTTTCCTCTGCCCTCCATATAAGTTATCGAGCAAGTAACCAAACTGATTTTTTGTTTTCAAATGTTGATAATCTCTCTGTTTACATTTTTATTTCTATCGGTCACCCATACTATACATAATATACTATTTTCACCTTGGATATCCTGTCCTTCCAGCCCATTCTCTGCAGCCCAGCGCTGGCGAGCAGCAGCGCGGAGTACTCTCTAGTGGGCGCGTCGAGTTTCCTCAGGCGCGTGTTGAGATTGCCCCTTACGTCGATTATTGATAGTTGAGGGTAACCGCCCCTGAGTTGCGCGGTGCGTCGCAGGGACGACGTGCCTTTGGACAGACAGGAAGGTTAGTTCATGCTGACAGACGTTAGTAAACATGGATCAATTGAGAGGAGACGGCATAAGCAACTGTGCACTGCGATATCAACTCGGTCCTGACGTCGTCACAATGGGCGTGGCCTAAATCTATGCACTGTCAGCGTTCGGACTGTGCACAACTCGGTGATTTCGATAACTTTTTGTACTTTTCGAGTTTCTTTGAAGAAATTGATGTAATGTTGTCATGTAAAAAATGCTCAAATAGGCGTTCTGGTGCTATGGAGGGCATTAAATTTCACGTGTACCTAAGTAATTAAAAACTAATCTTTTTTTTAAGGCTGGTCTATCATATGTATCTGGTCGAGCCGGCCCATACGTGCGGAAGCATGGTGAAAGCGTTGATATTGAGATAATATTCACCTATAACAGACCCGGCAGGCAAGGTCGCCAGTGTGAAGTCTTTAAAGTCTTCCCGTAACACCAGCGCGTCGCGAGGATCCTCTCTGAAAGCGTGGCAATAGATCATTAAATATTTAAAACTATGAAACATTGCAGCAGCTGCAATTTGTAACAGCCACGGACCTAACTACAAGTTTATGGAGCACATTATCGACAAAGTTCCTGCTCGACCAGTTTCTAAGCATTTTCCTTTGCACTAGGACGCCTCAAAATATTAAAACGCCAAAGGAAGTCGCCCCAACGACTGCAGACGTGGTTGAACTACGGATGTACGCTGTTAAGCGATTTTCATCTTACGCCTGGTCGAGCGGCAGCTTGTTCCATAGTAAGTACGAAACACTCGTTGCGGCAGTGCGTCATATCCGCCAATTTTGTTTTCATGTTAGTGGGTCAAAAATACCCACTAAAGGTAGCCTTCAGATGCACGCGACGCGCGAGACGAGACTGCGGCCCGAGACCGAAATAGGGTCGGGGAGCCACTGCTTGGTATGAGTTTATGTGGAGCACTAAATCCCCGCCATCCGCGTCGCGCGACCGCTTGGCGTGGCCAGAGAACCTGATTCGCTGGTCGCGGCCGCATAGATCGGAAGGCTACCCTAATAAGGTGTCAAGACATATATCAGGTAAAAAAACTATGTGTGGATGTGTCGTAAATTTGGTCGTGTTGTACGTGAATACGCAGTAAAAAAATATCACGTAAAAAATGGCGTGTGTCTGTGCCATGTTTTGTGCGCAGCTAAATGACATCAATCACCGCGCGTCACCTCTCAAACACAGCGCCAATCGCCAGGCCCTCTGGCAGCGACGTGGGCAGGTCCTTCAGGGAGTGCACCACGAAGTCCACGGTGTTGGACCGTAGGGCGTCTTCTAGGTCCTTGGTAAACAGTGACTTCTCACCTATCTTGGGCAGAGAGACGTTTAGTATGCGGTCCCCGAGCGTTGTCATGGTGACTGGAAAAAAAAACCAGTTATTTGTAACTTGTGAGTTGAATTTAAAACAATAACCCCCTTACTAATAAAAATATTTATACAGTGGAACTTAAACGATGTTTTATCCTTGTCTTATACGTTGGAAAATTAGCTTGACAGACAAGGACAAAACATTAAGTTGCTTAACCACTATATAAATATTTTTATTAGTAAGGGGGTTAGAGACTAAGGATTAGTTCCCACCGCGACGATACGTGACGCTGCGCGGCGCAGCATTTTATAATAACTATTCAAAATTTCACTTTATTCACTTCAAAAAATGATTTTTTTTTATATTTAGAAATTCACGTTTTATATGACATCAGTCATACTCTGCACATGCGCTGTGCAACCTGACATTCGAACTTTTACAATGAAACGTGTATCTTATTGTGTAATGAATTAAGTATTTTTTTTAAATAGCCATCTTAAAAATGCTGCGCCGCGCCGCGTATTCATTTTGGTGTGAATTGACCCTAAGGCCGGTGCTATCACTTTACACCTATAAGCCTTATTTCACGCCAGTTTCGTGCGAGATTGTGGTATGACTCTAGTTGAGCCCGCACCTTCTTCGCCTCTCGTTGTTCCATAGTCATTCTTATGGCGGCTTCTTCTTATCTTACGAAATACACTATGAATAAACATTGTTTTAGAGAGTAAAGTTTTTCATATAATCTGTGGTTATGTTGATAATTAATTTACAGATACCAGGGGCGTGCGCTCCATATAGGCAGAAATGCAGTGCTTTACTTGTCATTCACAGATATTTTAATAAAACGTTCGTACGTTTTAGATGACTTTAATAATTAATTAATAGTAAATAAATTAATTAAAAAAATATAATAACTTAAAAACGCCTAATATTTTATAAATAGCAACTCATGCAGTTGCTTTGTGCAGGACAAATCATCGCATGTATGTGTAATTTTCATACTTCGCAAACGCACACACCCATGAATATCGACATGATTATATAGCGGTAACTCCAGCGGCAGGCGATGGCTCTCGGCTTCGGTTCGGCTATCCGATCGCTTCCGAAAACCGCCGAACTGGCTTGTCAGAAATTATTCGTTGACTATAATCCGAGTAAAAAGAATAGTCGGAAATCTAATAAATCACGTATGCACAATATTATGCATTTTTGTTTAGTAAGGTTTTATTTGTTTAAATAGAAGAAACGTTTTGTGTTTCGCGGGGGCCATATTGCATATTTCACGTGATAAGCATTGTTTACAATTTAATCGCTCCAGTTTATTTATAGATTTCTTAAAAGATTTTTCATTTTAACATTTGAAAGTGTGTACATTTAACAGTTTATTACTGAGTTTCTATAATAATTGTAGTGATTTGCTTTTACTAGTGCGTTTGTTGATTTTTTTTAAATGTTATTTTATTGTGAGGTTTGTGTTGAAAATGTGTGTTTATTAAAAATTAAAAATAACAAGTTCTCACAATTGTCATTCAGTAAAAAGATTCAAATTCTGTCTAAAGGTAGGTGTGTACCCGAGTTACAACAATTAAACCAGCAAAAAAATAATGTAACTCGAAAATTTCATGTTAAAAGTTATGAAACGTATAACTGGCTGAGTGGTTGTGTACACACGATTAAATTATATTGTTTTCCTTGCATATTATTTAGTAATTTACATCGGGATATAGTAATCTCAAGTAACCGGAACCTTGAATATGTGAAAATTGAAGCTGACTGACTGGTGAGTAGTTATAATATTTTAAAATATGCTCATTATTTTACTTATTAGAATTTCTTCCGCCGCGACGATCGATCGCTGTTTTGTCTGCGTTGCCGTAGAAGATGTACATGAATAGTAGTACATCTAAGACTTGCTCTGTTGGCATGGTTTCGACTTAGAGATCCGTCGCTTGGCTGTAGCTATGCTAAAAATCTATAAACGAAAAAGTTTTTGTGACCGAGTACTTCGCCGCATACCCAGTGTCATAATCCTGTGCACGCCACTGACAGATAATGTATATGTAACCATGGGCATAGCTAGTATTAAATTCGTATTTAAATTATCTCAGTAAAATGACAATCTCTCTTTATTGCTGAGTTAGGGAACATACAATATATAAGTATTACTTTACCTCTCTCCTCCACCCCCTCATCTATGTCTACTAAGGAAAAATAACATACTACGTGACCTGTTTATAATTATTTTTTTTATACCTGTTTACTTTAAAGTTCCACAACTTTAAAGTACACTTGGTCACTGGGTGGGGGGAGGGGGTTTCGGCTATTGTCACGTAGGCAACATCTTCTATGAGAATAGAAAGGGAAAGGGAAAGGGAAGGGAAAGGCAAAGGAAACTTAGAATAGTTATATTCTTGTTCTAATCAGGTATATAACTTTTATGGGTTACTCACATTAGTGGAGGCTGTATAGTATCAGTTTTTGAGATGATTTTCCATTCTAGGAGGGGAGAGAGGGGACAACTGCCCCTACCTACTCGTACCTCGCTACACCCATGGACTGGGTATATGATATATAGGGATAGATAAATAAAACTCTATACCTATTGTAAATTCCTTATGTGGGTACAGCTTCTTCAGGCAGTCTATCACATAATTTGTTTGTATGAGGGCCAACTGTAAAAAAACATTGAATAATTAGTAATTTTTTTATCTATAGACACTTTCACACCATGTCAATCTGGTCCCGTGGTAGTACTTTTATACTATATATATATATATATATATATATATATATATATATATATATATATATATTTAAGATTTTTATTATATAATACACATATTTAATACACATCCATGACCTGGGTCAGACACAGATAACTTTTCGTTCCCTGGGGGGATTCAAACGCAACCTCCGGCTTGAGCGCCAATGTGCTAACCACTGAGCCACAGGGGTTGTCAAAAATTAGTAACACTCTGTAATAAAGTAGTGTATTTGTTGGTACATTTAAACATGTCTTAAATCATTAATTAATTTCGTGACCATATAGAATAGCAATTGGCAAAAACTTGAAATTTTTTAGTAGACAGAACAGTAGTCGGGAGTTATTTATAATCCGACAAATAAATAGATAATCTGACGCTCTCCTTTTTTTTGCATATAGGACAAGTTGCTGGTTTGGACTGTTGCATAATATAGTAGTAATAAAAAGTAGAAATGTCCATGTTTTATTATCACAAGTACAGCCATAGCTATTTAGATTATTTTAGTTAGCCAAAAGGCTATATACAAGTGTAGACGTATCTATATTAAGCATCTCTCATATGTAATATGTATCTGTGTTAAGCATCTCTCTCATATGTATCAATAAAGAAGAATATCACAATTGTTGCTGTATCATTATCATCACCACTCAAGCATAAGAAAGGATCTATAAGAACCAAGATGTCGCAGTTCACAACTGTTAAGTTTGTAATAATAATTCGTTAATATTTTTATTTGGAAATAAACTTGTGGCGGACCAATAAGCACCACGATCCTGAATCGCACTATCAAAGTTTACTGAGATAGGCTCTATATTAGGCCAGAACGAGCATACCATCTTGCTCGGTCGGAGATCTCCCTTTGGGGCATCCACTATTCACACATTGGTGACCCTCGACAGAACATGCCTACTTCTGTTGTTTTTTAATAATAATAATTCGTTAATATTTTTATTTGGAAATAAACTTGTGGCGGACCAATAAGCACCACGATCCTGAATCGCACTATCAAAGTTTTCTGAGATCGGCTCTATATTCGGCCAGAACAAGCATACCACCTTGCTCGGTCGGAGATCTCCCTTTGGGGCATCCATTATTCACACATTGGTGACCTTCGACAGAACATGCCTACTTCTGTTGTTTTTTAATAATAATAATTCATTAATATTTTTATTTGGAAATAAACTTGTGGTGGACCAATAAGCACCACGATCCTGAATCACACTATCAAAGTTTTCTGAGATCGGCTCTATATTCGGCCTGACCGAGCATACCACCTCGCTCGGTCGGAGATCTCCCTTTGGGCCATTCACTATTCCCACAAACTATTCGCCTTGGAAAAGGTTTGTTGGATTACCAAGTACCAAATGTATTACTGCGGCAACCTCGCATAGGAACAAAAAAAATGTCTGGTTAGGACAATCATGGAACCTGATTGTCTAACAAGAAAGATGATCCACACATCGGATGGGCATGTAAAAATTGCTGCATCTGATATCTCACCAGTCTTGTTGGTTGTTGGTGGGGAGGTATTACTATTATTGGTTGCTATAATTGTTCCATGGAAAAGTACTCACCACAAAATCCTGTTTTAATTATCTTATGAACTTGTTATTCATGTTGGCCTTGAAGATTATTATTTGCATAGTATTCGCTAAAGTATGTAAATGTGATTACCTCGCTTTTCCTGGAGCCAACGCGAACAACGTTTTTACTCTCGTTATCCATTCCAATTAACTATATGCACAAGTGTACTATAATTAATATCACAGGAAACAACATGTAGGTTACACAACAAGCACGGTGTAAACTGTAGGTATATCACTACGCGTACATGTTAACTACACAAAACCTGTCACTAACACTGTAGTGGACTAGGTTGAATTACACTATTATTATTTAATAATTCATGAAAATAAAATAGTAGACTGATAAGTTATCAAAAACATAGGGTCACGATCGGTCAACTGTCAGTTGTCAACACGTTTCTTTTTATATTTATATATGGCATCGGCTTATATACCTATTTGCTAGTGTCAAGTTAAAAAGGCGAGAAATAGAAATTTCGTTTCAATTTTCAACACCGTATTCCTATATCGTCAAGTCTAAAGTCTAGTCAAAGTCCAAATATATTGTCAGTACAGTCTATGAGTCATGTCAGTCGATTCAGTAAAGTGGTAGAAGCTTTACTGAAAGTTCCTAGGGAGTTTTGGCGGCCACACAAAATAGCACGTTTTTAGAAGTTGTCCACACTTATGCACGTGACCAATTGCCCACACTTATGCACGTTAACGAATATTTAATGGTTAATATTCTACCAATATTACACATTAAAACAGAATTAAAACAAATTTATGAGGAAATACAAAATTCACAACGTGGGTGACGTTGTGAAAATTGAAAACTCTTTGTGTCGTGTTATCAGTTTGACAACTGAATCAATTTTTTACGGTACTTCCATCGAATAAAATCGACACATATTAGGGTGTTGCTTAATGTGGAATATCACACTTTCGTAAATAAAATTTTAAAATTGTTGATTATAGATACGTAAATCTAAAAGAAATAGGTATGTAGATTGAGGCGATTAAAAATTTTAAGTAAATAAAAAATATTGCCCATCTCTTTCTCGCAAGATGACTTGTTACGTGAACGTCACAAGTTGCAACCTGCATACATTTTGTAATTACAAATGCAACTCGTGACGCACAGACCGATATATCGCTCTCTTTCTTATTATAAATTTAAATGGTTTGTATCTTTGTTATTTTTTAAGATATACGAAAATGGATTCTAGATTGCATAACATGTTGTCTAACATCGAATAGACGAAAAAAAAATTTTTAGGTATCATGCCCATTGGAAAATAAAAATCGATTTTATTTTTGTTCGTGATAAGAATCGCAGTATGTAGCGAGTGTATTATGAAATAACAAATACAGTGGCTTAGCGCAAATGGGCAACTGACGACCGTCGTGCGTTCTCGCGACACAATTTTATACATAGAATTACCGCTACCGGCCTTCGCACGAAACATTACTTACGAGTTATGACAGTACTGTCGTAAGTCGTAAGGGTGGATCTAATACTAAGCCTCTAATAAAGACCTAGAGAGCCCCTAGCCCACATGTAATTTGTCAGAAAAATCTCTAAATCAATCCTATTCCTATTTTGTTTTAATAATAATTATTACGACACTTAGTGGTGATTTCACCATTCACAATAAAAACTTCGTTTTATAAAACTATGTTCTCATGAAGCGCGTTTATGCGTCGCGATCAATCTCGTTTTACGTCAAACGGATTTCACCAGCAACTGTTTAGCGTTTAAGAAATCTGAGTTTATATGACGTGACATGATGCGTTTAGAGGTTGCATTATTTTGGAGCGTCGTCACGCCATTTTATTAACATAATGGCAAGAAACGGTACATGTAGTAACTAAAGGTAACTATAAAACTGTCACCTTGACATTTCGTCCTTCTTTTTATACGTCAATGTGTCAAATTTTTGTCAAAACTTTTTATACTTTGGTTGAGTTCGGTGCGCTTGCGATTTTATTGATATATTTTATTTAATTGACCCTGCTATACCTCCTGGATTCTGAACCTTCTATACACGACGACTTCTGCGCTCTTAACGGACTTGATTCTTCTACACTGTTTTAGCTCCTACTTCAACCAGTGCTGCTATCCAAGACATAGTTATTGAACAACAAACTGACGAAGCAGAAATTAGGCCAGTTGAGGTTGCAGAAACAGCCACTGTAAGTATGCTTTTTTGTTTAATTGCTTTTAAGTAATTGAAACTTTATTACAATATACACATTTAATTTTTTATAACATATTTAAATTGAATATAATTTTTAGAGTATTGGGGTAAATGGGTATAGAAATATAATATAAATTCTTAATTCCATTAATTAAAATCTCTATAGTAATTGCCCCATTTGTTTTAATTGAATGAAAAAATATTTTTAATGTATTAGTCTAATTTGTATAATGTATAGGCTATAGAATTTGCATAGTCAGGTTATAGTTTTTACCTTTGGCTATAATGCTAAGCATAGATTTGATCCTACTGACAAACTGCGCAAGCAGGTTTGCATCTAGTTAATGTATGGCACATTTAATATATAATAATAATAGTATATTTTATGTAGGATTGGAGCCAGTATACTCCTACAATGCTGCAGCAAAATATAAGCCCCGCGCTGGTTGAGCCCTCGTCACCAATTCTGCACATCCAGTTTATCTGATTGTCCATATACCTGAGAGTGTAGAGGCCACCCAGGAACAGCAAGCACCAATGGCCCCACCAAGGTTGGCACAAATCATAATAATTTGTAGCAATATATTATTATGTATCCGTTCAAACGTTTATCTTATCAAAGGCTTATTTTATGTATACGTCACCATAAAATTTTACGGTGACATATACATATTATGTACTTCTATTATTAGGTATAAAGTAACAATTTAACTGGTTATGTGTAAAATACAATAATTATATATTTTATTATATGCAGGGTGGTACCAGTAAATGTGGCATCGACCAGTCGCAGGAGGCCAACTTGGAGGCCAAGGAGAAATGAAAATGTTAATACAGAAAGGGTAAACCTAATACTTATGACAAAAACGCATGCAGAGGACGAGCACGAAATGCAAATGAAAATATTAAAATTACAAGAAGAAAGAGAAAAAGAAATTTTAATTCAAGAAAAATTAAAAACTGAACAAGAAAAAATAAAATTAGATATTTTAAAATTACAGTTAAGGAAACTAGAAGAATAAAATATTTTAAGAAGTTTTATTGTTTATTTTATAATCAGATTAAAATCCTGTAGGTAAAATAAAAAAAATACTAATTACATAAAATAATTTACAAAGTATGTTGATAATTTGCACTGATTGCTTTGAATTTTTATGATGAAAGAGTAACATCACAATTAATTCAATCATATTTTTAATTCAAACAGATGAAATAATGATGAATCCACAATGTTGTACACCACTCCAACATACTTGTTATCTTGCTAATCTGAAAAGAAAATTTAATTACTACAATAAATAATTTTTGAAGAGCTTTTAACTATTTGTATAATATTAAGTAACAACATAAATACA
Source organism: Phengaris alcon alcon (assembly GCA_037179445.1). Taxonomy (NCBI): domain Eukaryota; kingdom Metazoa; phylum Arthropoda; class Insecta; order Lepidoptera; family Lycaenidae; genus Phengaris; species Phengaris alcon. The sequence continues at coordinate 1,024,217 of JAYRCH010000158.1, read as the reverse complement.
TAGTTAAAAAAAATTATATTGTTCCCTTAGGAATTCTGTTAATTGATTCCGAGTCAACTAAATGTATTGGTCAACAAAGCAATATATTCTACGTTAGCACCTGTAATATTTGCAATACAGACTACAATTTGAAATTTAAAACTTACTCTGCAAAGCATACTAATTCACTGCGCCTTCTATGATTTGGATTGTGTCTTTGCATTTTCTGTTCCTCCATATTTCCAGTATTAATGTTGCCAAGAGCTAATATAGTTTCCCAAGATGCAGGATTTATTACTTGGCTGTCATTGGGAGGAGTGTCTTCACCACTTCTTCTAGCAATATTGTGCAAAATAGCTGTTGCAATAATTATTGGGAATGAATTTTGCACTGTCACTCCTAAACCAATAGCCATAACTGGGAAACGCCTTTTCCATACTCCAAACAATCTTTCTACACAATTTCTTGTTCTAATGTGAGATTCATTATACAAATTTTCAGCATTAGTGTGGCATTGTTCTAATGGGGTCATCATGTAACTGTTACATGCATACCCTGCATCTCCTACAAGAATTGCATTGTCATATTTGTGCTGTTCAAACATGGCTCTTCTGTAACAATTGTTAAAAATATTGTCATGTGTGCTTTCAGGCCATCGAGCAACTATATCAGTAAACTCCAATTTTGTATTGCAGATGGCTTGAATGTTGAGTGAAAAATAGTGTTTCCTGTTACGAAATGTTTCTGGACAATCACCACCTAAAAGAAATTTTACTTTTATTACATTTATTTACCAATTAATATTATATATTTTAATATACCCATCAATATATTATATATGTTTAATTATTATAATTTGAGTTATTATATCAAGAAATTCATAAAGTTATTATTATGGAATATAAGTATTAGAAGCAATAGGTATAATATAATAAATGATCCTGACCTGGGGATTTGATAAATTTCACATGAGTCCAATCATGCATATAGCACCAATAACATATGGAAATTGGGCACTCTTATAAAATTCTATTTGGGTCTGGCTAATCTCATCTGGTGACTCTGGAAAGTAAATGTGCCGTAGTCGGAGACTAGCAATAGCAGCACTGACTCTATGTACAATTCTGTATGCAGTAGAAGTACTAAATCCACATAAATCTGCGGCAGTCATTTGATAGCAACCAGTTGCATAGAAACGTAGAGCACATAGCAACTGGTTGATAGGAGATATACTGTGATTCCTAAAATAAAATAATAATTATATAAGTACAAATAAAACAAATCTATAGAAATAGCTGTTGTACCCACAAGCCAAAATCAAATGGTAGGTACTTTATTAGTGAACAAGACTCGAGACTTACATATTTGTGGGATATTATAATTTATCCTCAGTAGATTCCAAAACAGACAGAACCGTTGGTTTTGTAAGTCGAAATCTTATTACAAAGTCTTTGTCGTCTAGGGTATCAAAGTGTTCTTCTCTATCGCGTATCCATCTTGGACGTCGAATTACCACCTCTTCATCATAGCTTTCGTCAAAAGCTAAAGCTATAGCTCTTTTCATTCTAGATATAGGCAAATTCTAACTACAATCGGCAAATCGGCATTCAGAACATAAGCTCGGCTTAGCTATAAACGCGTTTAGTTTATGTTGGTGAAATGCAATTCGGAGTTATAAGCGCGTTTAAACGCGCAAAGCGAGATTAGGGTATACTGAGCACGTTCAATTTCATTGGTGAAGTCAGCCCTTAGTGAAAACATGTAATTGGATGTTATTGTAGTTTTAGTTAGGTATAGTATGCTTACTAAATTATAAAGCGCTAGAGTTTGATTGAATGCACTAATATCAGAAACAAGTGTGTTGAATAGTCAAATGGACTTGAAGACAAAAGATAATATTCATCTACAAAAAGGTAATGAAAAGAATATTCCACAGTTCATTGCTTATTTATTGAAGAAAAAATAAGATATAACAAAAAATATAAATGTCAAACAAAAGAATCACTTTTTTTATAATTAAACGATTTTGTAAAGTTATTATACAAATGGATGTCTATCATATCACAAATGCATTTTTAGAACAATAATGGCATTCTAAGAGTAGCCATACCACTATACTGCCTAGCGTCCAATTTGCCGTCAATCACAAAATGGAGACAATTTCTTGAAAAATACTCTCATAGAGTTATTGACCTCTATTTAAAAAGACGAAGCAATTGTGCGGTTTGTATCTATCCTTTTCTTATGTATGAGAGTGAAAGAAACACACGGGCGACATGTTCGTTCCGTCTCTTTCTAGTTGTTACTTCTATAGTCCATTCATATTTATTTTACCTTGAGAGATTCTATGAGAGTGATCCTTAAGACGTTGGCATAAAGGTCCTGAGGTCAGAGGAAAAATAACTCTGAACTTATGACACTCAATCTCTATGCTATGAGTTTAACACCAAAACATTCCTTAGAGACACGATGTAATCTTATTATTTTCCAGTCAGGTCAGAACTCAGAATGCACTTACAATAGTTGTTTTATCTTTTGCAAAATATAATCTAAATAAAAAAAAAATATCTTCAGACTAATATAAAAGAAATGCTAACTATCTTACTTATGATACAGTATATTTTATGCTTCAACTGGTATTGATTCTACTATTTCCTTTTGCTACTCCTCAGTCGCCTCCTATTTACTACAACTTGAGTTTTTCTTACTGTTTCTGTAAAAATATTAAAAAAGATAAGTGAATAATATTGTATGTACCTGTTACTTTGTTAGAAAGGGACTGAATCTGCTTCAACTTGGTATTGCTAATGGGTGATTCACACTGGACAATTTGCCCCGCACGACGAAAACATAGGGGCGTTATAAGTTTGACGTGTCTGTCCGTGGCATCGTAGTTCCCAAACGGATGAAGCGATTTTCTCTCACTGCTTGGAAATTCGGGGGTTACTCGAAACTTTTTTATACTTACTTTTAGGAGATTTATTTTGTACCGGATCCACAGGCGTAACAGTCTTCTGATCAGTCGTTTTTGTAGGTTTAGTAGATCTATTAGACCTTCTAACTTTACTATCATCAACTTCTTTTATAGCATTCTTTTTTGTTTCTGGTTTTTGCTCATCTTCTTTTATTATTTCTTTATTCGAAATGTCTTCTGATAATTTAATTTTTTCAGATTTAGCTTTTGCTGAATTTCTTTTATCCTCGACTTTTTTTGAAATTACTTTATTTGAAATTTCCTCAGATACTTTTATAGTTTTTGTTTTTGCAGTATTTCTCTTAGATCTTGTTGCCATAGACCTTGTGCACCTAGTTTGAGTTTCTTTCTTTTCTGCTATGGCCTTCAGGGCTTCTTCCCTCTCTTTTAACTCGTTTTTTTCTTTTTGTTTGTAAACTCTAATCATAGCTGGTGTATAGCCTTTTAAGCCTGGCTCTGTTTCGTCTTCTTTTATGGTCTTACCATCAAGTCTTTTCTTTAAATTAGCTATGACTTCCTTCATAGCGTATGTCGGGTTCAAATCCTGTAAATAATCTTTTTGAAGTAGAGGTGATTGTGGATTTGTTTCTGACGTATCAGAGGAAGCGTTTGACAATTTTCTTATACGGTACCTACAAGTGCTATCAATATCGTCATCAGCATTTACATTTCTGTCTTTCCTTAATAAATCTTCCGGGTTGCCAGCTAGAATCTCGGCCCAGGAAAACTGCTTTGCCGAGCCCATAAATTTACCAAATTTACCAATGCTGTTTCTATGACGTTTTACACCCTTACGTTTAGTCAAAGGCTTCTGGTTCGATCTCAAATTCTTAGGAGATAATTTCTTTCCAAACATGTCGTGTGGCATTAATGACTTTTTCAATCGGGCCACAAGATCAGCATCTGATATGAAGAAGTTTCGAGATGTGCACGGCTTACGAATACCGTCAGTTGACGTATTCAATGTTTGTTTCAGTAACTCCAATTTCAAATCATTTTCTAAGGAAAACACATTTTCTCTCTCGTATGCTTTTTTAATACCATTTCTAACTATGAAATCTGGTGGAGTATTTTTTCGTCCAAACTTTTTTGCTATTTTCCTCGTTGGAGACATTGGTGACTCTATAAAGTTTATTGACAACTCTTTGTCAAACGAATAGTTATTCCTCAGCAATTCGCTTCTAAATAAACTCCTGCAATAATCATAATCTGGTTTTTCCGTAAAATCTAAACTTGTGATATAATCAAAATACTTTTCCAAGAACTGCGGATAAAAGTCTGATTTAAAACATGCTCGGAACAATGTTTTTCTGTCAGCCATGAAGTTTTTCTTCAGAACATGAACTAAATCAGGTTCAGATAGAACTTCTGGTGTCTTCCAAGGCAATTTTCCAGTGAGCCAGTCTAGAATATTATAACCCAGCGTTTCTAAATCAGATCTTCGCGAATGTGCCCCTATGTGAGAATCCCTCGAGCTATATTCTAAAGTACCATCATGCGCTTTCCTTGCATCCATACCAAAATCCTTATGTCTACCATCTGCATCCAAAAATTTTGATGCTAGACCATAATCTAGCAAATATACTTGACCGTTAGTTTGTGAATATATTGCTTCTTTGTGCAATTTAATGTTACTTTTGTTAATTTCAGTCTTTTCAATATTCTTTCCGGTGCTAAAACTTCCAAAATCATCTAGAAGTTTCTGATATGATCTATCCGAACATATGGAGCTGTTAAGATCTTCATAATTAACATAGTGCGACAACTGTCTGAGATTAAATGCATGATGTCTGTGTAAAGTCCGATTGTCTTTGTCTGAAAGGATTTTTCTTAATTTTTTCTTAACGCAAGCTAATCTTTTCTCTTCATCAACGTCTTGACTGTCAGTGGAAGACCTCTCTCTGATTATAAAATCTTCATCGTCGTAATAATTGGACGTTCTAGATTTATTTGATTTAGATTTTTTATGTTTCCTAGGAACTAAAACTAGTTTTGTATCTTTCTGGAATGACGGAGCTGGTTTGCTGTAATTCTTATTGAATTTGCTACCATCGAATCCGAGCATTAAATTGGAACTCTTTATGTCGGAATGAGTGTAGCCTTGACTGTGTAAATATTCCAACACATCAAGAATTTGCAGGGCTATCAACAACACATTTCTTAGGTCTAAAACCTTTGTTCTAGATATAATCTTCTGTAGATCAATATCGTAGCGAGGTAAAACCAGAAATCTGTATTTTGTATCTGTGTTTTCATCGACAAATGATCCACTGGCAATGTACAGGGGCATTCCAAGACGTTTATGCTTCTTTTGGAGACACCATTCCTTAACTGAAAAAAAATTTGTGGCAATTATAACACACATATTAGACACAATTGTATTTCATTATTATACTATATTCTTACATAAGAAAAATTGTGATTGCATAAAATTTGAGTTATCAAGCAATATTAACCGAACCAAGAGCATGGACAGGATATGTCTAAGGTGGATTCTGTAACTATCAACGCCCAATAGATTTTTTTAAATGCCTCACAAAAGTTCTTGTCCAATATCATTCAAAATAATTTTCGTAAAGAGTTTTAGCATGACCTATCAACATAGAAAGTTAAAAAGTTTCTACCTCTTATAGTTTAGAAATGTCAGATTGGAACCAACTTCTAAAGTTCTAAACCATAAAAACCAAATAAAACTTGCTTTTGCTTTTGCTAAAAACCAAATAAAATGCTTTTTTCGGAAAGTGAACAGAAAAGGCTACCACAAAAACAGTATACTTTATTAAAAAATCATGTATGAAATCTCACTTTCATTTAAAAATACCTATTTATATGCCCCTAAAATATAAAATTATCCAAAATCTATACACAATAATTTATAATTATACAAAATTTCATTAATATATATATATGACAGACGGATGGACAGAGTGAAACTATTAAGTGTTCCTTGTAGTACACAAGCCCACAAATTGATGGAACCTTATATATCGAAACTATGGAACCCTAAAAATTAAAAATCTACTATGGTGCAGCCAATATAAACTAAATATGTTTTTGACTGGTAGGAATGATGTAACTTTGAAATCTATATTTCTCTGTTTTGCTAACAGAAACAATAAAAACCAAAGACCTCAGGATCTTAACTTACATTGGCCAATGGCCATGCATTGAATTTCGTAAAATTTATAACCTAGTACAAGAAAAACGCATTTAATGTTTATTTTTTATTTTATTAGATAAAAAAAATTATGACCTGGTTTATTATTATTGCATACACATTTTAATAACAGACTTCAAGAGCCATAAAGTTTCTATTGTAATAGAATTTTTATTACTATTCTTATATCCAAGTATTATATTACAAAAATACTAAAAAGTACTAGTAATTTCTGGTATTCTACATTAGGTGAAACTAAAATGGTTAACTGACATATCAAGCCTCAATTGTGCCAACATATTAAAACCATGTTTAACGCTGAGCTACAGTTTTTAATGTCAGATGGGCATGTAAGTCAAAAGGCTCTCAACATTGTCAGTCATCCCTCTGGATTGCAAGAGTAAAGGAAGAGACACTACAAAATGTTTGAAACTATTTCTATAAGTCAAAACAATATATTTCATTGTGATAACCAACCTCAAAAACCTTTTGATGTGATCTCAGGCATGCCAGAGGGACATCATACATCTGTCTTGGGACTCGCAACGAAATTATGGTGTATTTGGCATTGGCTTAGTATTATTATTATCACCAACCTTTAGGAGCCTGTGCAGTGCGTATCAAGCAGTGAACTTCCACAAACAGTGGACCGTTTGAATGTGGTTCTATTTTGACCACATACCTTGCATTACATTTTGTAACTTCTTTGTCTATCTCATCAGAAGCTAAATATATTCTCCCAAAGCTGCCTTTACCTGTAACATCAAATAGTAATGACTTATAACACATTAAATCAAGATTTTAATTATATATTTGGGGAATAGACCTAAAAAAAGATTTGAAATATAAATTACAAGATTATAAGCAGTGGGCATACATAAATAAACTGTTATTTAAAAAAGATTAAAGTCTACAAAAATAATGCAAATTATTCTGTATAAAGAACTCACCAATAGGCTTTCCAAGTCGCCATTTCTTTTGTGCGACATCTGTGAAGATTATTCCGGAAGGCAAGGCCTCATTATCTGAAAAGCTGACGTCGCAGCTCGGCGGCTCCTCGATCTTCTTTCTTTTTAATGCTAAACTATCTTCTGTCTCTATAATACGCCGGGGCATGGTAAATACTGTGTTATAATTCCGAGTTCATTGATCTATACTTTTACACCTGAAACGTGGTAAAGTCAGTGATGAAATCGATAACTTAAGACACATAAGTATCTATTACTGAATTGTCGAGGTTTACTACACATTTAAATTGTCAAAATACAATTCAAAGTCATAATAAAAGAATGTTACCTTCACACTTTACAAACTTGTTACATACCTACTTTGCAGGACACTTTATGACTACGATTTCTATATGAACCAAATTTCAGAGGAAAATAAAGTCAATTTAAGGGTCAATATGAGTAACGATACACTTTTCTTACTTAAACACACAAATATTTGTAAAATAAATGACTAAAATTATTTCACTGAAATCGCCATGTTGTTAGAATTCAACCGATCAATTTAATGTTGCCAGAATATCATTTATTTTTAAACAGCTGGATTCTTGTAACTAGAGCTAAATACAAAATTTTTGAAAATACCCTTGTGGCGCGGGCGGAACAATTAGCTGTCCCTACCTATTCCCTACCCTGTAATAGCAAATAAATATTTTCCATATTAAAATGAAATAATTGACGGCCGTTTAGTACAAATTACTAATGTTTAGACTAGCACTGGGCAGTTTGTCTCACTAAGTGGGCTTCGGCCCACGGAAGAAGGATACATACATACATGTAAGTAAGACTAAAATCGAAGCCGTAGGCAGCTATTTGTCTCACAAAACATCAAAGGCAAAAACCCATAAGAGTGAAATAGAAAGCCATCTCCATGTCTTTTCGTTTTTTTTAAGATTTGCTCAGGTATTTTTCTAAGGTTTTCGCAAGTTGGCGTTGGAGTTCAGTTTTACGACGTTTACTTTAAAGCGCTACAATTAAGTGACATTTTAAATTAGTAGCAATTTACTGTCTCAATGTTGGCAACTGAAGTACTGACAGCTAATATCATTTGTAACAAGCTCTCATGATGAATTATATTTAATTATTATTTAAATAAATAAAAATTCATACTAAAATTTGTATGTAAAATAAGTATAATAGACATTTTGTTCAAATCGCAGAGGTTGTGTATTTAAATAGTGATGTTTTGGATATCGATAACCCTTCAAAATATTATAAAGTATAAAGAAAGAGACGCTTAAAGAAAAATGTTTTGCCTACTTTATATTTACCAATTATATAATTATACAAATTGGTAAGATCTAATAAATTACGTAATAATAGTGTGGAGTATTTTTTTTAATTCCTGCAATGCAGTAACGGTTAAACATCATCACAAAAGCATGTCACATATTTTCAAATTTAACCTTGCTTTTGGTTTTTCAGGAAATAAGGTGGCCTTTTGCATGGATACTTCTATATACTTTATTAATGGACCAGATGACGAGCAGACTGGTGGCCTGAAGGAGAGCGATTACCGCCACCTGTAGATACTCGGAATAGAACGAGTTATAAGTATGATCCCGGTCTTTAAAATCCCCAACCACCCATTGAGTATCCGGAGGCCGTATGTATTTATCTGATCCAGCTGGAAAATTCGTGCCAAAGCATGGCCCTCTCACATAAACGGACCTCTGTGCTCTTGTTCCGTCACATACTTAGCTCCATGCTGCGGTGGCAATCTGCGAGCTTTTTGATGTTTTCGTAACTTGTAAACTAACAAATGTTTTCAATTGTTAATAAATAATAAAAATATTGATTATTTTCATTTATATTTTCACGTACTCCAACTCAAGGTAAAAATGCACAAAGTCAAAACTCGTCAAAGTCACATAATTATTCCTCAGGTAAAAGTTATCTGACGATTGAAAAATCAGCCCAAAGTAGTTTAAAATATCTAAGCGAGCAGAAAACAGAAATGGCTTAATTTTATAATAAGTAAAGATTAGCATTTTAATCTTCATATTGTTTCTCATCGACATAAAATGCCGACTAGGGACATCACTGGCGTACGGCAATATTTACATTTGAAGTTGCTGTCAACTGCTATCATGCAACTTGTAACCAACTTCAGACAAATTATTGTACAAGCTCGAGCCACCTTCAAAAAATATCTCTTTCTTCCTCATTTGCATGTGTAGTATAGGGGGATAAAGAACGATATATGATTTTCCTCTTGCTAATAGCCGGGTCTCTATGCTATGTTATTGCTCTGAGCTTCGGCCTGACCGTGCATACCACCTCGCTCGGTCAGAGGACTCCCTTTTGGGGCTTCCACTATTCTCACAGTTGAAAATAGATAAATATGACTAGCCAGTGTGAGAAGGTATAATAATAGTTAGGAATTATAGGACATGCGAAAATTTTCTTACTTATTGGTACATATGAGAGAAAGGTTTAACACAGATACGTATAACATATGAGAGGTACCTAGCACGGATATGTCTACACTATATATAGCCTTCTGGCTAACTAAATTAATCTGATTAAATAGGCTTTGCATGTGACATCTGTCAATGTAAGACATTAACATTATCTACTTTTTATACATACCTACTTTATTATGCAACAGTCAAACCACATTAAGTAGTTCAGTTTTTAAATATATAAACAGCGAAACCGTCTTGTTAATGTTATAACACCTATCATCACGTTTTATATATTTTTTGCTGTAGCAACACCAGAAGCAAAGCATGTGTATCCAGCCCATACATGATTAAAAAAAAACAACGTCATACGACATCATCATCAGCTGTGCATTACTGGCCGCCGCGCTGGGCTCAAAATAATCTTGTCGTGTCGCGGCGGCGTGTCATACCGTATAATTTTGGGTTAGAAATGTGTTTTAAAGCTCGATTAAATTAAAAGACCTACATTATACAATAGTTATATATAACAAGAAGAAACGTCTTGATACTTATACAGTACAACCACTCGGCAATCATCATTTTTCTAAGGAAATGACAGAGGATGTATGAGAATCCCAAGTGCGAGACGGAGTTGCGCACGGAGGGTCCCATACCAAACGGCAAAAAAAACACGTTTAGGCTATATGCTCAAGAATCCGGATCGCCGCTGAAAATTTTGAGCACTGAAAATAGAACTCTGCGCTAATACAATAGAGTTGAAAATTGAAGTTTCGAGTGTTGAGCTGTCATATATGATACTCATTTTACTCGTCACTCATGTGTTCGATTTTCAACTCTATAGTATTAGCGCGGAGTTCTATTTCCAGTGCTCTCAATTTTCACCGGCGTTCCGGATTCCGGAGCATATAGTCTCAGCCTTATTACGTGGGAGCACCACTTAAATATTTATTATAATCTGCTTTTAGTATTAATTGTTATAGCGCGGCAAAAGAAATATCTGTGAAAATTTCATAATCTTCTTTTATTTTTGGCAATCACGGTTGCAAAGATTTTGCTGCATGAAAATTTAATGACAATAATTTAGACATTTTAGAGAATAAGAAAATTAAATAGACAACGCAAACGTGGTGGTGACAGACAGACGTACGGACGGATCGACAGCGGAGTCTTAGTAAGAAGTAATAGGGACCCGTTTGGGTACGGAACCATAAAAACGTACCTATTTCGTACATTTTTAATGACTGTTTAACTTTTATTTAATCAGCCCCACAGCTGGGCAAAGGCCTACCCAAATTTTACTTTACTCTTTTTTACTGTAGGTTTGTTAATTGATATTATTATTTTACCCTATAATTATTATGAATACGAGTTTGAAATTTAAATCAATACATTTAAAATTTTATTTGTAATTTTAAATATTTTATACTTCTTTCGAAATTCGTACAGCAAAGCGGAAACGCATTCACGAATTGAACAGTAGAAATTACCTACTCCGTGCCTACTCTTTGAACGTGAATGCAATCACTCTGAGTACAAGAAGGATAGAGCCAGAGGGAGGGAGAGGGAATTTGTGAGTGCCGAGTGCATTAAAATAGAAAACTTTTTCATTCACCGCCTTGCGCTCCGAGGTGCGGTCGTGTAGCGGGCGCTGTACTTTTGTTTATCAACAAATGTGTAATGTGAAGTGCAAATAAACATGTACAGATAGCGTTGAATTGTGTAAAGATGGATGGCAATGCTGATTCGGATCATTCTATGACATGGGAGGACTTTTTCGGTTCGTATTTGTAGATTCTCAAGTTGTTTGTATGCAATAAGCTTTTAGTCAGAACTTATTTTGACCGGAATATGGATGTTAAACTTTCAACTTTTGATCTTCGTAATTTAAATTAGGTAACTTACCTGTTGTTTTTTTTAAATTTAAATGCTACTCCATTTGCCATCGTTTTTCTAATTCCTGGAAGTAACTGATCAGATTTCCTGATTATCCCGAGTCTAATACGGGATTGGACAGGTTTCTCCTCTTAAGGCAAGTGTGCATTGCGTTTGCCGGTTCATTGCCTGAGCTTTTTACCACGACACCCACTGCTTAAAATACATTAGGCGTAGTAAACTTCACTAGTATCATAGACGAATTTTTGCGGTAAATCTGGTAATCTGTTCTGTTTATTTCCTGTGGCCAAAAACTCTCTGACAATTTTTTGAATAAAAAGTAAAAATATTGTCCATCTACAATCGCCATCTTAAACTATGTACTAACCAATTTTAATAGTAGGTAAATCGTTTTCATTTAAAAAAACATTTTATGAAAATATTACAAAAAAAAAATGCTTGCTAGTACGATTTTCTAATATGATAAAAAAAATACGGAAACTTTTCCATTATGCAGTGACAGCCACACATCAACGTCTAAATTTAAAAAAAGCTAAATACTGAAATATTTTATTCGAATCTGACGGCCTACGATCTACCACCGCGCGCTCATTCGTCAATTCAAATAGCGCATGCTTCCGCGACTTCCTGTTACACACTTCCGTCCCAGTTCAATTTTCACGAAATCACTCCCACAAATTGCAAAACAGCGAGGGGAAAGATGTTGCTACATCAAAAACCTATGAATGAAGCAGTTGTGCTCTGTGAACTGTGATGTATTACCATTTACCGTTGTACAATGTACATTGATCGTATACATTTCCCTGTAAAGTCGAGTATCAATGTTAGTGCTCGTCTATGCGTCGACATCCTAATTACATACTTCATATTTATGGTCCGGTAAAGTCAATTACGGATTTTTGGGCGTATAATCTACTGATTATTTAGATACGTTTAGGCAGAAAAATATATTTTGTCATACTCGAAAAAAAAACTTTATACGGGCGAAATTTGCGTTGAGAGTCAGCCAGCCATACATGAGATGATTTTTTTACTTCGACATGGCAATATTTTTTTGCCTAATCGTCTTTATAATAAGTAGTAGATCATATTATATGTATGCATAAAATATCCGTAATTGATATTAACAAACCTTATATAATAATATTTAAATGTATTACTTTATTGCACGGCGGCAAATGATTGACACTTAAATTGGTAGCATTATAGTGTTCCTGTTGCCTTTTGTTTACCAACAGATTAAATTGTATCTGAACAGAGTATGTACCATGTTTTAGCAATACAAACTCCATTATTTTTCAACCTTTCAAGTTTCCGTAATATGCTAAATATAAAGCAAAGCTTTATGGCGAAAGATTTCCGTTGTATACTAATTTTTAGGGTTCCGTACTCAATGGGTATAAACGGACCCTATTATACTAAGACCCCGCACCTCAGTCCTGGACTGTCCAGCTTGAATACTTCACCATAGAGGAAATTCGTAGCACCAAGCCAAACCATATCGTTCAGTTTATGAGCAGCATAGGTCTGGGGCAGGTCATATAACGCGGAGGAGTCACAATAGATCCACTTGAATCGCAGTGACGTCGGGGCTCGATTTTGACGCTGTCCGTTCGTGCGTCCGTCCGCCTGTCTGTAACCAGGTTGTATCTCATGAACTGTGATAGCTAGACAGTTATACAATAGGTACTAATAAACGAAATTAAACAATTTAAGTAACCCCCGAGCTGGTGATAATGAATTATCAATTATAGCTAAGAACACTCTCGATCATGTCAACTTTCAAACAAAAAAAAAACTACATCAAAATCGGTTCATCCGTTTCACGTGTTTCTTCGTCAGACTTATAACACTCCTCTGTTTTCGTCGGGGGGTTAGAAACATAGTGAAATAAATAATATTTAAGCTAGGCTCCCATACCACAAAATTATTTTTTTGCCGTTTTCTACGGAACCCTTAGTGCGCGAGTGCAACACGCACTTGGCTGGTTTTTATTTAGCTTGCGATTGTGTTTAAAGCAATAGTAACAAGGTCAAATTATCGATGAGTTCAACACCTTTGAATACCAGAAGGCAGAAAATATTGTGAAGAAATTATCAGTTTTGTAATTCGAATCCGTTCAACACGCCATTTTGAAATATTTGCCAATTTTATGCATGCCCAATATCCGGTTGCTAAGCACAAAATAAAAGTTTAATCCTATGTTATATTCTGTGGTATGGTAATGGTAGTTAGAACAAATAATTAGTCGATTCATATTTTTTTTTTGATAACCAACAAACTAATATTATATTTTTTAATTATTAGGCATTTGTTGCATGGGTATTTGGTAGTGGGTACTGGTATCTACATTGTAGGGCATTGATGGCTCAACTTAATTAGCGCGAGAGGCATGCTTTGCCACGAATGGATCGCCTCGACCAAAGAAAAGCATTCCATTAGGCGATTCTACGGATGGAACGGAAAACTAGCACGTTCTCTTTACAATATGTATTTTGCCTTCTTTTGTTTTGCTGAATCCATTGATTGCCATTTTACTGTCCCATACAGTACGGGTATGTCCGGAGGGAAGAGTATGTGAAGACTCGAGAATATTTTAAAATGCACAGAAAATTATTACTGTCAATGTTACCTTCTTTCTTTACTCGCCCGTCGGCAATATGTTATGTGTTCTGACAATAAACTATACAGTGGGTAATAAAGATTATTGAGCCTAAAAAAGACGAGACAAGATAGATTAATCATTGAGTACGCATCATTTTAACACAGATAACAATGTATATATATATAAATGGCTAAAAATAATTGACAGTACCTAAGTTATTACTAAACGGGCAAGGGAAACATCTTGAGGAAATTGACATTGAGAAAAGCCCCAGCAGGTACACGACGAAGTATCAATGTGGAAAGATTTAAAAATTAAATTTTTGATTCATGAAAGTTACAGACAATCGTTTCCCTCCTAATGCGTACGCATCGCCGGAAGTTCCATTTTCAAAAAAATCGTAAGTTAGCGCCTTTTATGGCTGCCAACATAATAAACGGAAGTGATTATGTTCAAATGTAGAATTATATCGAGTGATCACAGTTCAGTTTAAAGTTTAATTATGTTGTGAAAGCAAAGAAAGACATTTCCAAATATTAAGGCAATGTATTTGGACAGTAGGCACTAGGCACATTTATTATTACATAACATTCTATCATAATAGAATGCTTTAAGAATTGAATAGAATAGAAAACACTTTTTTTGCGCACTCTTAATAAAAACAATAATTATTTATAGTATAGAAACTGTATAAATAGTACTAAAAGACATGTATTTTATCATATTGGCAACATTGAAAGACGTGTATGATATAGACACTATATTAGGCCGGAACTATATTGTCCGGAATTCGTAAGGCCAAAGGGAAAATTCAGAGCACTGAAAATAGAACTCTACGATAATATACAATAGAGCGAGAAAAATCGAACACACAAGACGTGTCGAGTCAAATGTCAATGTATATATATGACAGATCAACTCTCGAGTCTCGACACTTCGATTTTCAACTCTATTGTAGTAGCGCAGAGTTCTATTTTCAGTGCTCTGTACTTTCCCTGGCCTTACGGATTCCGGGCAATATAGTTCCGGCCATTAGGCCGTCATCAGGTCGTTCCAACATTGGAGGACGTGTATGATATAGACAATATATTAAATATTGTCTATATCATACACGTCTTCCAATGTTGCCAATATGACAAAATACATGTCTTCCATTACCTACTGCCAACATGATAGTATGCAGGTTTTACTCTCGATCGCTGCTTTCACTCGCTTTCATAACCTTCGCGTATAACGCTAAAGACAATGCATAATGATTATTGTGTCAAGCTGCAGTGGGCTAGCGTAGTGGACGGCTTCCTCATATTAAGAAGATACCCGTGTTCCAGCAGTTTAGTTGATGATGGTGATGAGATTAAACAACTATATTCTATTCATCCGTGGGGTTCAGTGGTTTGAAGCTTGGCTCTCGACTCGGACGTCGTGGGTTCGATTACCGCGTTGTAACAACAAAAAGTGTTGTTTCCAAGTTTGGTTAGGACAATGCAGGCTGATCTTTAGATTGTCTGAGAAGAAAGATGGTCCATGCGTCGGATGGGCATGTAAAAAGTCGGACCTGCGCCCGATCTCTCGCCAGTCGTGTCGGTTATGTGTCCCACTGGGCTACGAGAGTAAAGGAAGTGCGGAGTGCTCTTATGTACTGCGCACACACTTGGGCACTATAAAATAACTCCTCCTTAGCCTGGTTTAAATGAAACCGGCCAACGTCGCCGAAATCAGGGGGGAGATATTTTTTTTATTCATATAATTTTTTTTATTCATCTAATTTAATCGGAATGTAAACCAAAAGAAAGGACATTGGAAATTGTACTATGCAATAATGACCCACGGCGACCAAAGATAATATTTGTTTAGATGTAGGGCTTGGACTAAATGATCCGGAATGCGGCGGGCCCGGGAAAATTCAGAGCACTGAAAATATCATATAGTCCCAGCCTGAGCGTAATAAAATTTACAATGACATAGGAGGTGGTGTAAATACTCTCATATTTTGTGACAACGAATTTTCATACAAAATATTATTAACATTTTATTGATTATCCCCACTTCTCCTTTTTTTTTCTCTTCAATTTTTTACTCGTCCTTTCTTCGCTAGATTGAGATTTAATTAATCCCCGACGCAAAAAGAGGGATGATATAAGTTTGACGTGTCTGTCTGTGTCTGTCCGTCTCCTAAACGAAATATCCGATTTTGGTCTAGTTTTTTTTGTTTGAAAGCTGACACGATCAAAAGTTTTCTGAAGCTATAATTCATCATCATCAGCTCGGTCACTGCTTGACAATTCGGGGGTAACTTAGTTTTCAAAATTTTGGTTATTTTCAAAGTAGCTATGAACTATAAAACTGTAAACAGCCTGGAAACGCGCTAATTAATTTGAAGAAAACGTTTTTCTTTATATAGAATAGAAATCGCTAAGAACGTTGGCGCCAAGTTTCCTGTCTTGCTACTCGAATTGCTGCAAGATCAAATATTAGTTGATTTATTCCATTTATAGACGGCGAAAACTAGCAGCAGGCCTAGCATGCGCACCCTAGAAACACCGGAGAATCGACAAAATGACAGATTGAAGATACATTAATACCATTCGGAGTAAAATAGGTCTTATTGTAAGGCAGCAAGGTCGATGCATCGTCGTTATGAGAAACATTTATTTTCTTCCCGAGCATGAGCTCCCGAAATGGCCTCTATTGATAGCTAAAGTAGAAACGTTTTCTTATTTCAATGTCAAATAGTCTTACAATAATGTCAACTGCTCCACATCATGGCGGTCCAAGACAAATAGTTTCTTTACGTTCAGTCATTTAAATTTACAAAATTTGATCATTTTTGACAGAAGATTTCCCGGCAGCCATTTTAAAAATATGGCTTTTTAGAAATGTTGACTTCTATTGACGACCTTGTTACCATGTACTAAGAACTATTTTGCAACGAACTGTTTTGGATATAATATATCTTCTTTAAAATTATTTTTTCGGATCGCTATGCTAAGCCCGCATTTTATATTTGAGGCATTGATCATGGGTTAGATATTACGTTAGTACTATTCTGTCGTACTAGCTACCAATTCTGGGACTATATGATCCGGAATCCGGCGAGCCCGGGAAAATTCAGAGCAATGAAAATAGAACTCTGGACTAATACAATAGAGTTGAAAATCGAATGTCGAGTGTCGAGCTGTCATATATGACGTTGACATTAGACTCTATACTTGTGTTTGATTTTCAGCTCTATTGTATTAGCGCAGATTTTCATCGGCGTTCCGGTTTCCAGATTATATAGTCCCGGCCTAAGAGACTCCAGACGAAGTGCAATGTCAGAAGTCAGAACGATTACGAAGCTCTTTTTGAAAGAATCGTACAGAGTTGTAAAAACTGACACTAATTGACACTTCGATTTTTCAGCTCTATTGCACTAGCGCAGATTTCTATTTGCAGTGCTGTTTTTTCAGTCGCGACCAAATTTTTACATATTGAATAGTGCAGAATAGCTATTGGCCTAGTTCGTAGCGGCCTCGCTTTTTGTAAAATTTTGCTTAAACTTTTAATTAAACCCAAAATTGCAGAGATTTTCATAAAATGCGCGAAGGCACTTTTTTGAATTCCTGGATTGAACTACTGCTCTAAGAAAATGAAATAATAAAATGATAATGATAACTCCTTTATAGTCGTATAGTTCGTAGCGGTCTTAGAATTTTGAAACATCTTTGATTTAATATAGAAAAAAATCTGATTCTAAGCCAAATGAACTTCGAAAATAGCTTTAAGTTAACTGTGAATTACTTACTCCTATCTACGATAATATTATTAAGCAAAATTTATACCAGAACAATTGTTACTTCATGAGGAATAAATATTTTATAATTTCAAAGCATGAATTTATTAAGCTATTTCAATAAAAACGATAAATACAACTGCAAAATTACTACAGATAAAGTAACTAATTAAACTACTAAGTAACATTACTAGTTACCAGTTAGTAATTACCTATAAATTAATTATATTTACTACTTCTAGATAATGTGTACTAGAATATTATAAAACCAGAAAGATTTGTTTGTTTGTTTGCATTGAAAAGGCTCCGAAACTACTGGACCGATTTGGAAGAAATTTTTCACACACTTATAGTGGACCACGGGAAAGGACATATACTCATTTTTATTGCGGAAAATGAACAGTTTCTGCGGGATTACAGTTTGCGCGCACAAAGTCGCGGGCTTTATCTAGTTTTAAATAATTTGTAACTTCCAATGAAACGTAGTCATAATTAAAACAGGTAATTATGATCTCGATAATAACGATATCATTAATGTCTACAATGTTACCTGACAATTGACATTCTTGTGAAAATTCTCCTTAGTTTTTATTGAATCCTAGTAGGTACTTTTCAAGGATACTTTACTAACGGAATTGCATATATACTATTACAAACAAACGATTTATTTGTTTGTTTCCCATACAAAATAAGTACCTACTTATAAGCTTGGCTCTAAAATAACTATGAATTCTCGTAAGAAACTATAACCCTACTATGTAAAGTATATTGACTATGTTACCCGGGCCATTATTACGAATCTCTTGGCACCTCATTCATTAAAATCGGATCAGATGTTTGGGCGCTAGGTGGACCAAAAATACATGCATTCATAGACTGCCATTACCCTTCCTTTTCGCTTCGCCGCAGTCGGGTAAAGAAGCGCAACAAACGTGTAGCCATACCATACTAATTATTCACATATAACATAATATTACTTGTCTATATATTTTCTGCCCACTGGCTCGTTTAAATTGCGAATGCCCGAGTGGTTTTGTATAGAGCGCCCTCTGTTGATAAACTCTGTGCACTTTTTTAATTAAAATACGTCATAAATCATTAATTCATACTTCAAACGAGGCAATCTTGTATATATACAATCATTATCTCGGTAACTGCAACGGCTGCAAGTATTTATATGAAATTTAGTATGCAAGGTGTTTTGGGGGGAGAAAAATCGGTCTAGCTAGGTTTTATCCCTGTGAAACTGCGCATTTTTTGAGTTAATATATGTTTTTTCTTTCGTCGTGCAATAAATGATTATGTATCAATAATAGCAACTCCATGTCAGTCAGATTGGCAGTTTGGTTAATTTTTACGTTGTTCGGAGTTCGAACTTCGAACCCCGGTAAAATATTTTTGTGTGTGTTTTTTTTTTATCTACTAGAGCTACGAGCAGATCTCCGTTACCCAGGCGCTAACTATAATACGTGCATTTTATTGCATTAAACACAGTTTTTATTAAACATTAATTTATTGTAAATTATACTGGGCTTGAAGATATTTAACCGTCTGTACATATTAATTACTAGCTGACCCGCGCCCACTTCGTTGGGCGTCAAATATTTTTTTAATGATGATGATGAGGATAAAAATTTTCCTAAGTTACTCCTTATAACATCAGCTATCTGCCAGAGAAAGTCCCATGAAAATCGGTCCAGCCGTTTCAGAAATTAGCCGGAACAAACAGACAGACGATCAGACAACATTTTTTTATTATTGTTAATAGTAGTAGACTTCGTTTTGCGTGGAACTATTAATGTAAATGGAACCTTAAGATAAAAGTAGCCTAGGTTACTCCTTATAACATCGGCCATCTGCTAGTGAAAGTCCAGTTAAAATCGGTCCAGCCGTATCAGAGATTAGCCGGAACCAACAGAGAGACAGACAACAATTAAAAACTTTTTTTTTGGTCTAGGTACCGTATAAGCATTAAGTGGAAAGCTGTTAATTTGTAATTACAAACAGACACTTAACTTTCATTTATTTGTATAGATGTTTATTTTATTTATTTATTTATTTATAAACTGAGAATACAAACATTAAGCTTAATCTATACAGTGTGACATAAACCATTGCTGGTTTTTCCGCACACTGCTATTCGTTGTCGGTAGCTCATTTTACTTTTAATACCTAGTTATATTTAGTTTTAGACAATGATTATTTATATCTTAATTATGTTATTACTAAGTTTAGCAATATGTTTTCAAGGTTACACACATTCTAATAATTACGAAATCTAAAAAGTCATAACCCCTAGGTAGAACTACAATACCGTCAATACACCGCGCGGCCGCATCCTCATCACACAATGGAAACACACGGGCAGGCTTCAGCATAATATAATTTATTATCTAGGTTTATTTTTTTTTTAGAAGTCTTCCAGTTACTACCATAGGTGTAAAATAAACAGTTATAGCATTTAAATCGAATGCGGAAACAGTTTTGCCGGCACGTTAAGATTATAGTTAAGATTTTTGTTTTAATAATAATAAAGAAATAATAAACTTTTTAAGCGAGTACAAAGGGTGTACTTCTTTGTATGTATGTATGTAACAAAACGTGACGTTTTTTTATTCAGCACATGTGCTGACGTCAACTGTTAGCTACTTGTGTATGATTAATTGTTTTGTAACGAGTAACGACACTCGTCTGGCTTTTTGCAATAAAAAGAACCTGCTGAATGTTTATGGTATCATTGTACCGTGGGAGAGCCACGAAGCTCGACCAAAGGGACGGCCATGGCCACATTGAAAACAGACGTAAAATAACGATTGCATCGTGTTTCGCGGCGTGGGGATATTGTACAATTGTCCATGGTCTGCGATAATTTGTATCTGTTATTCTGTTCTGGTATTATAAATAGGCAATAATTGTTGGTCTGCATTGAATAAGCTCCGATACTAGTGGACCTATTTTGATAAAATTCGGCACAGGTATTATACGAAATGGTTACATTTTATCGCGGCAAAATGTACGGTTCCCTTGGTATTTACATACCGCACGAAGTAGCGGTCAACGTCTAGTTATTTAAGTTCAGGGAGTCGTCTCCTCGTTTATCGGTCTATGCCATTATTCATAAAAAAGTTCATAAAATGTGTGGATACGCGTCCGTGCTTCGATTTTACTATAATACAAAAACCGTACAACTACCCCGTCTAGACGACGCGACGCGGTCTGCAGCGCCGCGCATGCGCAGTCCAATCTGACCGTTGCCAAAGTCGACGGGGCATGCAGTTGATAAGCTTTTCAAGTTATACATTGGATGTCTGCTAAATTGTTAAGGGTATATATTATAATATGGACGGAAGACGAGCGGCTCGCCTGACAGCAAGTTGCCGTCACCTATAAGATCGGGCAACAGGTGTGTTAATATTATTGCTTACAAAATAATATTTCAGTATGTATAAATGATACCTCTAGGTGTTTATTAAATTCGATCGTAACGATAAAATAAAATATGTTAAATAGGAAAACACGTATAAACTGTCAAGCGATATTTGACATAAAACAAGAAAACAAAAGGTCTTTTCGAAAACGGAACACTTGAATGTGATTTTCCTCTACACGTTGGCACCCGGCGCACGTGTCAAATAACGCCAAAAGTTGAGTGTTCCGCTAAAAAAAACACTCGACTGTTCTGTTTTCGAAAAACCCTCGTTCCGTGTCAATCCGCGACAGATAACGCGCGCTAATGACAAATGTCACACAAACGTCAATTAGCAATATGGCGGGCAAACGTGAAAAAAATGTAGGTTAAAACAAGCCGTGTTTATACTGTTTTCGTAGAATCGTCAACATTGACGAGCGTTATTAGCCTTATCTTATCATTTGTCATAAGATGAAAACGGGGTTTAAAAAGGAAACAGTTTTTTGTCACTGTACCACTCTGGCATTACAGACCTTAAATTAAATTATACTTACATAATATACACAATATACTATTCATACTATTCAGAGAGTCAGTTTCGCGCTGTCGCTTGCAATATGGTGCATCTTTTTCGGCCAAATCACGCTTCCTGTAGACGTAACTTAATAAGCGTTTTTAATTTTTTATGTCATAAAAATGGCTTAAGACCATACATCCAGAAGCTTTAACCTGAACCTCAATTCTAGTGTTTAAAGTAGACTTTCATTTTACTTTGATTGTATTTGACTTGTTATCATAAACTGTCTTTGTGAAGTTTGGACTTTGGACCAATCAAAACGCGTTTGGCACTAGTTTAACGTTTACGAGAATAGCGGTTTGGTAGTTTTAGCGCATCGGGACTTGATTGTAATTGTATTATTGAGCTTTATTATAGTTTTATTTAGCAGAATTGACCCTCTGGTGGAAAAGTATTTTGTTTACATATAAAAAAACAAACTTGACCTAAGCACTCGTGTTTCAACTGTTTCAAGGCTTCGAACTAAAACAATCGCGCGTTCATCGACATAATATTATGATCCACGTATTATATATGTTAATTGTACACTCGTGTGCTTTGTATGCGACCACTAACATAGAGAAGTGCCTAGTTTTTTAGAAATGTACACAAAATAAAGTTGAAATATATGCATTTTATACATTAGGTAGGTACATAATATTATGTATTTATCGGTATAGTAGCTTTTAGTAAATGCTATGTCCTTACTAATATTATAAAAAGGAATGTTTGTAATTTGTTTCTCGCGAAAACTACCGAACGGATTTTGTACGACATTTAGTACGATAGTATTTTAGACTCTGGAGTCTGGATTAATACATGGGCTACTTTTTATCGCAGCAAAATGAGTGGTTCCCGCGAGATTTCTTTTGCGTGTACGAAGTTGCGGGAAACATCTAGTCATTAATATAACGATAAATGGTGTCACTTAAAAATACGACATGTATCTAGGTTCAAAATACTGCTCAGGTATTTCAAAGTCCTTATATCCTTTGCGTGTGACTAAAGCCTCCTGAATCACGATTCAAATGCCAAGAATGCGATTTGCGGTCAAGTTTAAAATATGCAAAAAACACGCGCGAACTATGTTACCCAGTGTGGTCTGTTTTTTTTTTCTAATTTGTACACTCAACTCTGTTTTTTGCCACAAGCTATAAGTTACAGCCGTTAAAATTAGTCCAACCGTTTTGAATGCCTATTTGTAGTAGACAAAAACATCATCTCTAAATTATGTCGATATGGCAAAAACTCAAAATTGTATGAGTTTTAACTACAAGAATTAAGTAAAAATATATTTTTTAGGAAACTATTTATATTTATAATAAACAAGAAACTAAATGATAAATAACCGTTGCAAAAATATTCAAAAAAAAAATATAGTCGTTATTTTACATCGAGGCTCACTCATGCTGACATGATATTCAAAATATATTTTTGAAATTTTAAAGGTTTAAGAGTTTCTGTGCGCTTTGTTATTTATTATTATTATTTTTTGTTTAATTTTAATTATTTGCTTTTGCATAATTTGTGTAGGTATTTTATTTCATATTTTTTGTATTGTATTTTAATGAATATTTTATATTAAATTTTTTTTTTATTTAGTTTTAAGTTTGAATTGTATAACTATATGTCACAAGAAAAGAAAAATGTAAATAACAAGTCCAGTTAATGATAGGGGTCAAGAATTTAATTTAAAAAATAGTATTCAAAATATGCCAAGTTCTGAGATTTTTTTTAATGACGAATCCCCTTGGAATCAAGTGGCCAATTATTAAGAAATTGGGTTTTTTTAAGCGTGCCTTTACAATGCGGCTGTTCGTTTGTGTCATCAACACTGGCTGATTCGAATTGAAAATTCAATGACCAAACTTTTTAATAACATTTCAAATTACGAAAAATTGACCATGGGTGAAAGAGAAAGATGAGGAAAAATATGTATTATTAGATTTTTAAAGATAAAATGCTATTTTGTTCCTTTAAAAAGTTGTATGTTTTCTTCGTACGTGTCTAGAAACAATTAAATCTAAGAAGATTGACACGCATGTACTACACTACAATCGGAGTAAATATTTTTTTATACACGAAGTCGCTATCAAATGAAGGGATTCTGTTTATTAAATCCTATATTAAATTTATAATTATAATACAGTTACAATCTAGATATTATGTTCAAACTGCAAAATGGTATTCTCATAAACGTCAAACCAACGTCAAACCCGTTTTGATTGGTCGAACTCCAAAAATCTGTTTATGATAACAAAACGATTCATTTATAATTCAATAAAAGTAAAACGAAAGTGTACGTTGATTACGAGAATTGGGTTAATGGATGTTGCTGGTCTTATTCCAGAAAAAAATTTAGACAATGTCTTGTCTATGGTCTCACCTGAGTGAAAGGCTCACCCTCCTCCATCATCAGCTCAGCGAACGTCTCTTTAGTCAGGTATCCTCTTACCCTCCTCGTCGAAGAACTTGAACGCCGCTAGCAGAGTCTCCGCGCTGGCCGGGTAGAAGCTGAAACATGCGGGAAGAAAATGAGTTAGAAAGTTTATACAGTATCAGGCCTAAAATAATGCACACTCCGAAAAGAGATTGGACTCTACAAAGGTGACACTTGCTGAAAATAAGAAATATTCGGCATGGTAACTACAAACGACAGCTCGGGCACCGGCGTGTCAGCCATGTTGACGTAAGCCTAAGGTTGACACCGAAATAATAGTAAACTATGAAAATAAAAATATTTAAAAAGTAAAAGGTCCAGCCACGCACATACAGCCGCGAGCTGTCATTCGTGTAAATCGGTGGAATGACGACTCTTTACGTTAGATTATATATTATATTCTTTGGCATGGCATGGCATCGAAACAACGCCCCTAGTGGCAAACAATGGTAACTAATTCGATGCCATACAAATACGGTATTTTCCTGATTTTCTTTATTACATAAATGAATAGTGCTCTGAAAAATAAGACAGTTTACAAAAGGAATAGTATACTAACAATAAAAAATTACAAAGATATTGCGGATTGTTTGAAGCACTTTTGTGAGTCCCGTGAAAACGCCACATATAAAAGTCGTACAAGTAGGTGACGTCACACGCTAGTAATGTTGCTACGAAATGTATAGCCATGTGCACAAAGTGTCTAATATCTCGTATTTTGCGCGATTATGTTGATACATACCGTAGTAAATCTTTTTGTATTTGATGTTTAGTATTTGGTTTTATACACTAACGTTTTAAAAAAATATTTTTTGACTTCGAAATGCATATAATTACAAAACTATACATAAAATCCTAATTCTTTTCGCTTTTATCACGTAATACCTAATTATTTCTTAATTTATTTAAAAAAAAAACATGTTGTCAAATATCCAATTCTAGTTAACTTCTTCACGACGAGTAACTTAGCAAAAACACGTTCTCAGCACACAGTAACACAGTAAGGCTTAAATTTCTTTAAAAAATGCTTAGCAATTCATTAAATTAATGAAAATATCAGCAACACACACTACCACAGATATGGTTCACACATACACGCACGTAGTAAGTTTATATAAGCTAAAGACAGTTTGGACACATTGTGTTTGAAATATGTAGTGTTGTACCCTTAAGAAGTTTTATCGATATTGTTGTCCCATCGAGAAAGTTATTAGTTGAAACCAAATCAACTTTCAAATCGCCGTCTAACAAAAACGAGTATTTTAATTGTGAAAACTATCGATTTATGGTCGAAATATTATCATCAATCCCTATGAGTTTTGACGTTCGGTTTCATAGTGAATAATTAAAAAAAATAAAAAAGCCGACTATGAGCTGAAAGCCTAAGGGGCACTATATACGGTCCGGCTTTCCTTCAGTTCGGCCTGAACTTACGTCATAAGGCCATTTCGGCGATTATGTCGGGGATTACAAAATACAATCCACAATATCCTTGAACTTGGGGTTCGGCGGATCGATATTCGGCCGGCACGGCGCCTGACGCCTTATGCCACCCCAATCCCCATTGCGATTAACGATTTGTTCTGTTGATTTGGCTGTAAGTTAAAAAAATCGGTTGTCTGTAAAGTCGGTTTACTGACGATAGTTGAACGTGACAACGTCATGTTTGGCGAGGTAACGCCGGTAACGGCATGAGTCATGTTTTTTCGTGCGTGCAGCCGGCTCCATCGAATTATAAGACGCTGTCACGTCAAAAGGAGCAAAAAAATACCACGTTCGTAGTATGGAAGCCCCACTTAAATATTGCTATTAGTATTTGTTGTTATAGCGGCCGCAGAAATACATATTTTTGTAAAAAATTCAAGCGTCTAGCTGCCGCGGTTCATGAGATATAGCCTGGTGACAAACAGACGGGCGGAACGCGGAGTCATAGTAATCGGGTTTTTACCCCTTGGCTACGGAAGCCTAAAAAGTATGATACTGCCCATTTGCCATGGTATATCTTGGTAACTTACTAACTCAAGAACGACGAACGATTTGGCTGGAAATCGGTGTGGAGGTAGCTTAGAACCAGGAGACGGACATAGGATACTTAAGTGCCCCGCCGAGTCTGTCTGTCTGTATGTTCGCGATAATCTCAAAAAGGATTTTCATTCCGCTTACATTTACCGACACACCTTAGGATGATTTAGGTCGATAATAATTGTTAAGGTTTTGTGAAAATTGTTTGATTTATGACGATAATTGTTGAAGTTGTCGGAAAAAATCAAGCCGCCTGAGAACTTTTATCGAAAACGCTGCCTAACCTAACCCGTTGGAGATAAATAATAAAACAATGTATGATAGGATTGTTTCTCTTTTATTGGTCTACAAAAAAGTCTGCGATGAGATATGTCTATCTTTTAAGGATCTACTTAAGGTTACTATACCCATTCTAAGTTAAAAAAAAATATCAGAAATAATGTGGTATTTTCAGAAGCTATTTGACGGATACAATATTAATCCTTATCTAGGAGATATCTTAAAATTAAAAAATACTTACGTTACGTGTTTACTATAAAGTATGTTATATTTTTACTCTGTGCTATTACTATATTGCCGGTATATTTGCTAAATAAATTTTTTGCCACGAACACTCCCACGCGGGTGAAGCTGCGGGCAAAAGCTAATTATATATAAAAGGCAAAGCTGATTGACATCAGACATCAGTCTCAACGCACAGGCCAAACCCTTGAGGCTAGAAAAATTTTGCACACGTATTTCTCATATGACGTTGGCATCCACTAAGGAATGATTTTTTAAAATTCAACCCGCAAAGGGGTGAAATAGGAGATTTAAGTTTATATGAATTTTTTTATTCCTTGGACATATTTGCATGAAATTTCGCATGAATTGAGTACGGAAAAATGATGAGTTACTTATTTAAGTGTTTTGTAAAATTCAGCCCCTTGGTGGGTACAATAGAGGATGAAAACTTAAAACCTAATTTCACGCGGGCAAATAATGCTAGTATAATATGGAACTTAATTAAAAAATTCCCTCGTCTTTGGCCGCGCCTAAAAAACACAATGATATTAGTTCGGATTGATTTAGTGCTGCCAACCCCTCGGACGACGATGTGGTATAAAAATTAAAAACTAGATTCTATTTTTTATTTTTTTTATTATTTTAAGATTTTGCAGATATATAATAAACAAGTGAGCTCCAATTTACATTTTAACTTTATAAATTTAATATTTTACCGAAATACTACTTACTTATATATTTTATGAACTAATTATTTGAGATTATTATTGAAGTTAGTTTGATAGTGTTCGCTTTATGAAAATTTACTCGCATTTCTTGATTAGGAAATAGCTCGCTAACATCGATTATGCAGTCTCTAATCCACCGCATGAATACTATTTTATATTCAATGCGCATCTATGCTAATACATCTATGACTCACACTATGGGAACCTTCAACCGATGCGATTGCGGCCAATATGCATGAACGATTACTAAATAGGGTTTCTTATTACACTAAGCCATTGCTGTATATAGGTTCCGTAGTTGATGGAAGATGGACAAACGAGCAAACAGAATATTATGGCAAGCTATCTTCGCAGCACATATACACGCGCAACACCAGAGTGGTTACAAGTGCGATGTTTTAAACTCCCAACCATGGACCTCCAGCTCAAGCACCCTCGCTCACTAGACGTGACGACTAGTGCATAGGCCGTTAGATAAGAGTTGGCGCCTGCAACATGTATACATATTACGTTGTGTTGCTGTCTTTGAATAGTCGTGACGTGGCGACGTGCCACGAAACTCTGGACTAATACAATATACTTGAAAATCTAACACTCGAGTGTCAAGTCAAATGCCAATGTCAAATCTGACAACTCGACACGCGTGTGTTCGATTTTCAAACTCTATTGTATTAGTCCAGAGTTCTATTGTCAGCGCTCTGAATTTTTCCGGGACCGCTGGACTCCGGATCATATAGTCCCAGCCTATACCTACGCGTTATTGCACTCCGGTTTTTTTTGTGGCTGTTGTATGTTACCGGCCAGGCCGGCCCATTCGTGCTTTAATAAAATTGTTGTGTGCTCTTAATTCTATCATAATTCTTTGTAAATTAACAAAAATCCATTCACCTACATTCTTCAATTTTATAAAGAGGAAAGATTTTTTTGCATTGAATAGGCTCCGAAACTATGTGACCGATTTTGATGAAATTTGGCACCGATATAGAGTAGACCATGGGGAAGAACATAGGCTACTTTTAATCGCAGCAAAATGTACAGTACCCGAGGGATTTCTTTTTGAGCGTACGAAGTCGCGGATAACATTTAGTTCTTTATGAAGTAACAAAAATAATTTTAATCTCAGAAATAACGCCCCATTTAAAACCTACCATAAACAAGTCTATTGTCTCTGCTCTGTATAGCTCTATACTCTGTAGTTTATGGTCGAGTCTATGGACGGGAGCGGCCGTGTAATTACGGTTTCAAGTTCAATGACATATCGATCCTTCCTAAGGCGAGGGACTTTATGATCCTGAATCCGGCTGGTCCGGGAAAATTCAGAGCACTGAAAATAGAACTCTGCACTAATACAATAGAGTTTGTAAGTCGAACACACGAGTTCGAGTTGTCAGATTTGACATTGGCATTTAACTTGACACTCGATTGTTAGATTTTCAACTCTACAAACTGGTGTTCCAGTTAGGCCATGGTTTTTTAAACACACACAGAATAGCAAAGTAATGTGCTCCACAGTCTGTCGAGTTAGACTCGGACATTGCTGCTCACCGTTATTCTTAGCTAAAATTGGGGTTAAGGATAACTTTCTTTGTGATTGTGGCCTTGACGATGTTACCTTGGATCACATTTTTCTGTTGCCCTAGAAACCAATCCTCCCTTTATGGCCTTCTTCCTTCCTCTATTCCTCGCCCTATCAATTTCAAATCCATTCTATGTTATGTAAATACTTCTTTTATTGAAATTTTATGTACATATGTATTCGTTCTAACAATATAAAATTGTGAAGTTTTACTAACCCTATTTGTTTGTGTTTGTTTTAGGCTATTCAACAATTTGGTATTAGTTAAGTAAGACACCGTACCCTTGTTTCCCCACTAGACCTGCAATAGAGCAGAGCATAAACAAAATAATCGCTCTGACATTGGCAACTCACTGAGGCCGGCATGCATAAAAGAAGAAGAAGAAGAACTCTATTACATTAGGCGTGAGTTCTATTTTCAGTGCTCTGAACTTTCCCCGGCCTTTCGGATTCCGGATCATATAGTCCCAGCCAAGGGTCGGCTCACGCCGAGACGCGACGCCGCGCACTTTTTAAGATAGCAATTCGAAATTGAAGTTTATTCAATACCTACACAAAAAGATACATGTTTCATTGCAATTTGCAAGAGCGGCGCCGCGCTGCTCAGATCGGTTCTCGTTTTTTTTTTTCGATTCGAACTGCAATGAAACGTGTATCTTCTTGTTTATTAAATAAAGTTCAATGCTATCTTAAAAGTATCGCGCCGCGTCGCGACTCGGTGCGAGCTGACGCTTAGCTCCTTACGTTATTATGAGGCAACAAACATCCTCACAACCTTGCGCATTTATCATATTGATAGAGTATTTTGAAATAGCTGCTGCTACAGTGTTACCGTTTTAAAAGGAGTTTTAGGTAGTGCTGTGTAGGAGTTTTTAGGATGAATTAGGTGTTCTTTTTTGGGTTTTTTTTTATTTAATAACGCGAAGTAACTGCTAATCGATAAACGATTTGAAAGTCAGAACCCCGAAGAAAATAATATTTTTCTCATTTTTTAAATTATTTTCATAATATAATTCATTTATTTATTAGGTTAGTATTAATTTGAGGAATGATGTATCTTATACTGTGCTTTAATCCTTAGATTCAAAAATACCTATTACTTATGTTGTTAAAAACACTTGTCCCTAACAAGTGTTTTTAACACCCGACGCAAAAAGCACCCCTCTTTTTGAGCTATAAGCTTATAAGTTTGACGAGCTTGTCTGTCTGTCTTTGCGTCTGTCCGTGGCATCGTAGCTCCCAAACGGATGAACCGAATTGGATCATGTTTTGTTTTGTTTGAAAGCTGACATGATCGAGACTCGTGAGTGTTTTTAGCTATAATGCATCACCGTGGGATACTCAAATACTCGGGCAAACGCAAGATAGTGTTTATTATAGATAAGCTAACCCGTGGCTTGGTTTCAGGACTTATACTGTAAGGTAACTGATACAAAGTATGATATATATTTGTAGCCGTCTCAGGTGACTGTGCCGATGTTCATCACAAGCTGACCTTATTACATTTCCCGTTAGGTCTATGCCAGTTGTCCACAATTTACTTCAACACCTACATGATATGTCTATTATGCATAATCACATCTTCTACTTATATTTACTAAAGTTGCTAAAGCAAGATCGGAATTTAATAAAAAAAAAAATATTTTTGATATTGATGTATGATGTGAGTATGGTTACTTGTATTATTTTTAAGTATATTGTCAAAGTTTCTAAGCTCAAATTTCCATGTACTTAGATCTAGGTTCATATATTATTATTAATGGTAGCTTGTGATTGCTGTTAAGTTAGTATAATTTTATATTTTATAACTATTAGTGGAAACCTACGAGTATTATTGGCTTAACTCTCAACAGTCTGCTTTCTGCTTTTTATTTATAAGCTGTTGGTTCCCCGAATAAATAAATAAATAAATAATATTACGTGGAAATTACGATATTTTTCCCCTTAAAAATGGGCCCCTTTACTGAGACTTCGCTGTCTGTCTGACTTCGTGTCCGTCCGTACGTCCGTCTGTCCGTCACCAGGTTGTATCTCATGATTCGTGACAGCTAGACAGTTGAAATTTTCACAGAGGAGGTATTTCTGTTGCCGCTATAACCATAAATACTCAGAACAGAATAAAATAAATATTCGTGTGCGGCTTCCATGCAACAAACGAGAATTTTTAGCCGTTTTGTGCGCGAGCCCGTTTAGTTTATTCGTTACCACTTACCACTACTGTCCATTTCCAGGGGGCCTAGCAGGAACATTTGATAGCGGCGTCAACGTAACGTTATCGAATGAAATTTGTGTACGGGCCTGTCATGATTCTGACAGATTTTCATACAATTCTCATTCGATAACGTCACTTGCACCCCGCTGTCTAATGTTCCAGCTAGGCCCACTGAATTATTGACTGGCACTGTCTCATCTTGGCAGAGTGTAACTTGAGAGCCTCTTAAATTAAGAACCGTTTGTATTCGGCCCTTAGAAGTACTGATCCTCCTATAGCCCGGCGATACATCGTTACCACTATTGTCCAGGCACATTATGCAAGCACGACCCACGGTGAGACTTTCACCGTATCGTATGGCCTGTCAAGTAACATGTAAATACGTTAATCTGGCCCCTAACACTACTGTTATAAATCTGTGTAAGTTTGTGAGAATTGATGGATGGATGGATGTTTGGTTACTCTTTCACGCAAAAACTACTGGACGGATTTTGATGAGATTTAGGCTCTGGATCAAAACAGGCTAAATTTTATCGCGGGCGGAGTCGCAGGAAAAAAATAGCACGTTAATCTGGAATCATAAAAGTATGATACGTTAAAACCACGTTAATCTGGTCCACAACATATAATACAACGTTAATCTGGTCCGTAACGTATAGTACCACGTTAATCTAGTCCCGTGGTACGTATACTCCGGTCCGATTCAATGTAATCTAAGACAGGCACTATATAATCCGGATTCCGGCGAGCCCGGGAAAATTCCGAGCACCGAAAATATAATTTTGCGCTAATACAATACAGAGTTGAAAATCGAAGTGTCGAGTTGTCAATTTTTTTAATTGACACTTGTGTGTTGAGAAAATGTGTCATTGCATTGTTTTATTGCACGGGAAATACATAAGTGGCATTTAATTTGGTGAATCATAGAGTATCGTTATCTTTTTGTGTGCGTTTTGTGTTCAATCTGAAGAGACATATACTTCAAAAAGCAAGTGCGAGTCGGACTCGCGCACGAAACCTCAAAAAAAACCCACGTTCGTTGTATGGCAGCCCCGCTTAAATATTTTTTTTCTGTTTTTAGTGTTTGTTGTTATGTCGGCAACATAAATTACATAATCTGTGAAAATTTCAACTTTCTAGCTATCACGGTTCGTGAGATACACCCTGGTGACAGACAGACGGACGGACAGCGGACTATATACGACCCTATATACCACAAATGTGATTCGAACAAAGATTTCAAAACTAAAGATAGTCTACGACGTACCTACATTTGACAGAACAAATCTTCATACGTGAAAAACTTACGCTATCTTGATTTCACTGGTGAAGTCAACATGGCGTAACGTCCGATTTTAACATTTTGACATTTGAGATGGACCTGAAATGTCAAAATGGCCCCAAAACACCCCACAAGTCCATTTAAGTAGGGAAAGTTTATATCTCGACATGCCTCGTCTATGGTTTCGTTATTTTATCGGATCCACATTACCTACCATTCTTTATGATATTTGCTCGATGTGTTTCGTAAACTGCGTTTCGTTTTCAGTGCACATATTGAATTAACCTTAATTACGTCTGTGCGAGGTAGGCGGCATACAACATAATGCAAACAGACATAACCCCTTTTTTTTGGTTTTATCACAATACCACAGTTTTATTATTTTTTGCCATTTGAAATGACACTGAATGTTCTACTCTATTTATCTAAGTTCATTCAACAGTTTTCAGGGTTGTGTACGTTAAAAGGAAAAAATATAATTTTATATATTATTAAAAGATAATTTCACTTAGAATAAAAATTTTTTTTAAGTAGCCCCCCTATTGTCAAGCAGTGAGCTAGCTGATGATGATTAATTATATAGCTAAGAGCAGTCTAGATCATGTCAGATTTCGGACACAAAAAACTAGACCATAAATACACAAACAGACACGTGTACGTAAGAAACCATAGAGCTTAGCTCCATGGGTAGAACTTGGAACACCCCTCTGATTTCGTTGGGGGTTAATAAACAAGACAGGCAATTAATTTTCAATTACTGCGTTCTTAAGGACACATCATTGTAAAGGTTTCTTGTGTCAGTTGTGACGTACATAACGTTATCTTATATACTTGGTTATTTCTGTCTGTCTGTCTGTACGTGTTATCTACGTTGGACAAATTTGTCCGCGTCCCGCGATAACCGTAACACTTGTACAATTACGATGTCAGATGCCGCCCGCTGAGTATTGTTTTTGCCAGTGGACGGATAGCAAAAAAATAGTTAAGTGTCCAAAAAAATTGGTCTCAAGTCACGGATCACGTATGTAGAAAATCTATTACCTATTATTAAAATCTAAAATATTAGGTCATTAATACGATATTTCAAGTTTTCCATTTTGTAAACAGAGTGACGCAAAGAAAAAACCAAAAGAGGAAAAAAAAAAATGAATTACGGTTTTCGAAACACAAATGCATGAGTAAATAGCAGTATAAATTTGAAACTGGAATTCCTAACCAAAGCAGATATTATATTTCAGATCAAAGTTTCCAGTACGACAAAACGCCAATTTCATATGTAAGGACCTAATATTAAATATTAATTTAAACTGTATGGTTTAAAGGGCTACTATAATGTGTATAAAATGCTTAAAGTGAGTACTTAACGTACGAGGGGCGGCTGAAAAGTTTTGAGCCTAAGTACCTTAAAGTACAACTAATTACTCGCGCATCATAACACTAATTGCGGGTATCCTTAGAAACATAAATGTCAAATTTCATGTCATTTGCATCATTACGCTTTTAGTAATTGAATCGTAAACGTCACAATGTCTGAGTCTTTCGCACTTTGCACGAAATTGGAGTACAGAGCTGTGATAAAATTCTTAACAAAGAAGAATAAAACACCGTCGGAAATATTTGAAGAGATGACAGCTGTTTATGGGGAGTCTGCACCTTCATTTGCTACCGTCAAACGTTGGAACCGACAGTTTAAACTTGGCAGGGAGTCACTCGAAGATGACCCCAGGTCAGGACGCCCAAACACCGCTGTTACCGAAGAAAACATTGAAAAAGTAAAAAAACTTGTTCTGGAAGATCGGCGAATCAAGTTGTGGCAGATAGCTGAAGCCATGGGCATTAGCAAGGAACGAATCGGAAATATTTTGCATGATCACCTGCACATGAAAAAGGTCTGCGCGCGATGGGTGCCGAAAATGCTGACGCCGCTGGACAAGCAACGTCGAGTCACAACTTCACAGGAGTTTTTGGACATCTGTGGCGATAATCCAGACGACGTTTTTTCTCGCCTTATTACTGTTGATGAAACCTGGATTCGACAGTACGATCCGGAGTCAAAACAGGAGTCAATGCAGTGGATAGAAAAGGGAGAAAAGCCGCCACGGAAGTTCAAAGTGGAAAGATCGGCGTCCAAGCTCATGGCCACTGTTTTTTGGGATTGTGAAGGTATTTTGTTTATTGATTACCTTCCGAAAAATACTACAATGAACGGAGACTACTATGCCGCATTGCTGACCAAGTTACGTCAAGTGGTTGTTGAGAAAGGGAGAGGCAAACTGACAATAGGAGTCCTGTTTTTGCAAGACAACGCGCCCGTCCACACTGCGCGAGTTGCAAGGCGTGCCCTCGCCGAGACAGGATTTGAGGGAATCAACCACCCACCCTACAGTCCTGACCTGGCTCCTAGTGACTATTATCTTTTTTCAAATTTGAAAAAAGACCTACGGGGACGGAGATTTTCCAATGACGAAGAAATGAAGATGGCCGTAGATGAACATTTTGAAGACAAAAACGGCGAATATTTTTTCATTGGGTTAAAAGCTCTTTACAATAAATGTAAGAAGTGCATTGAAATACAGGAAGACTATATTGAAAAATAAATTTTTTGTACATTTTTATCAGCATTTTTAATACCTTAGGCTCAAAACTTTTCAGTCGCCCCTCGTATTTAATTTGATAAGGATCATACCGTGTACGCCACCGGACCCCGGCCGGTCCAACCGCTATGTCCCTGCATTTTAAATCTGTAATACCTTCGAAAATATTCATTTAAATTACATGCTGTAAATAGCCACGTTGATCTATATTAAATGCACAATGTATATAAGGTATTCTGTACTTTAATCTTAATCGATAAGAATTAATGTTGTATTGCTTAAAATCGCTTCGTAAATAAGCCATTATTTCTTGTAAAAAGTAAAGTATAAAAATGGTTATTATGGGTTATCCCTAAGAGATAGACATACACCATCGCGAACTTTTTTGTAGACCTTTTAAGGTGTACAATACTGTAATACATTATTTTGATCTACCTCGTAGGGTCCAGCCAGCGTTTGCAATGTAAGCGCAACAAAAATAGTGTTTATTTATAGAAACCTCTAGTCTAAAATTATCAGTGTTTCTCTACTATATCATGCATGTTATATACATATAAACCTTCCTCTTGAATCATTCTATCTATGGAAAGAAACCGCATCAAAATCCGTTGCGTAGTTTTAAAGATAAGAGCATACATAGGGACAGACAGATAAAGCGACTTTGTTTTATACAGTGTTTGAGAATCGAATTGAAAAGAAAGAAACTGCCTTTGAGCATAATTTGGTCCCTAAAACTAAAAATTAATATAAGTAACTGCCTGGTAAGCTGATGTCGCTGATTCCGCGCCAGGCAATGCAAAAACTGCAATGCGTGATTATGTGTGGAATCGGCCAGTTTTACACGCCTGGGGAAATAAAACACGTCTCGAGTGGTCAAAACGAACCAAACGTTCGTTTCGTTAGTCAGTGATGCCAGTCTTAAAAATATTGCCAGATTTATTAAAAATATTTTTTACTAGGTGTTTCCCGTGACTTAGAAAATAAATCACGCGGGAACCGTACATTTGCTGCGATAAAAAGTAGCCTATGTAATAATACAGAGTCTAAACTGCTATTATACCGAATTTAATTAAAATCCGTTTAGTAGTTATGCGTGCATGACTAACAAACATCCACACATTCATGCATCCATACATTCTTACAGACATTCGCGTAAGGACTGTTTTGTTTAACTCGTGGTAACTTTCAACGTATTGTATCTCGACGACATTTGACATGATACTTTCCGATGGAACCCTAAGAGACTTATTCCATTATCCAATTCGATAACCGACATCGCGCGTAGTCTGGCAGACGAAAGTTGCACCTGGGTTATTGGGAAACTTTTACCTTGGCAACTCTATGCGACCTTCAAAGTCAATTTGACAGAAATTACGTGGTTTTTCCTTGAAATATTAAAAAACATTTATTTCGCATTTAATTTTAAATCATGTTAATGAACTAATTAATTGATTAATTATCAAGTAACTCATTAGGTTATTTAAATATTTTAGCAATTAGAATGTTGCCACCTTTAGATTTTTTTAATTTGCCTCTACATTGCTCTGGTTCAACTTTCGTTTGCCAGACTCTATACGTCATGTAATGACAAAGATGTGTATATGTTTCAATATAATATAACATACTAGCTTTTTTCCGCGGCTCCACCCGTGTAAATACAGTATCCCACGGGAACACTGCGCTTTTTCGGGATTTAATGTAGCATATATATTAATCTAGTACCTAAACTTCTACCATACCAAATTTTTATAAAAATCCGTTCAGTTGTTTCTGCGTAAAAGAGTAACAAACATCCATCCTCACAAACTTTCACATTTATAACAGTAGGACACGTGCCACTCAGGTGATCGGCCACGATATTAGATATCGTTATCGCGTCATATGAAAACGCTCTTACCTGTATGTAATAATTATAAGTTATACATACCTACCACACAACACCGCGAGCTGGTCCGCCCACATACATAGCCGGGAAATTATGCATACTGTGTAAAGAGGTTACACGTTTAACGTTTTGTGAAAGAACTGGCCGGAAACATTTAATAAATATGGTCCTTCGCTGATTCCAAAGAGGATATATTATTTTACATTTGAAGTTTTTTTTGGACTGGTGAGAATTCCATATGTTCCTTCGCTTGATTCTAAAGTGAATGTCTTTCGCGTAAAAACTGCGCTGGAGATTAACAAAAAAAAAACACGCAATAGTTTAATTAAGTACTGTAGAAAGGTTTATGTTTCATTTGAACTATTCTATTAGGTCAATCAGATCAAAATTCGAAATATATGTAGGTATAAGGCGACGATTCGATTAATTGATGAGGGTTTTTGATATCTTTTCTGCCGTTAGGGGGCAGACGCAACTCACAAACTACTACCAAACGAAACATCAAAATCCGTTCAGTAGTTTTTGAGTGAAAGAACAAACATCCATCCTCACAAAACTTTCACATTTATAATAGTAGGTATGATTCACATGGATCGATTTACGCCGCACGATTTCTGCGACACGGCGAAAATCGACTGTGTGAATGACAATGAGGGTTTTTGATATTTTTTCCGCCGCCAGGGGGCAGGGCAGGGGCCAACTCCCACAAAGCGTCATCTGGTGGCGTAAGTGGTATCAAAAACGGTCAATAAGAATAAATTTCGATTCTTTTTCTGTCACCAGGCGGCGCTAGGTATCCCGACGGTCCTTGTCGTGTCAAAAAGCTGTCAGATATCACGAATTTAAAAACCCTCATTGGAGTAGCAAATTTTTTGCTGCGAAACTTGCATGCATTTAGTTAAGTAATGAATGTATCATAATGTACTATCGAACAAGTTGCCGCTCGACCAGTTATAAGGTCAAGATCACTTCACAGCGCCGTTGAATCGTACGCACCACACATAACGTATGCAGTCGTTGCGATCACTTCCTTTGTGGTTATATATTTTGAGGTGTCAAAGGAAAATGTTCAGAAACTGGTCGAGCTCCGGCTCTGACCAGTTTCTGAACATTTCCCTTTGGAAACTTTGTCGATCTTGTACACCTCAGATAAAAATCCTTACCTAATTAATTATAAGGCGAATCTTTGGTGAAATAGAGCAATATTGAGAACCTAATGTAGTAAGTAAATAGACAAATATCTCACTCGAAAGCTCGATACTACATATCTCGAAAGTCGAACGCCCATATGTAAGATTTCAAGTATTTTCAAGTAGCTCCGTGTGGTATTCGTAATGTACCGCGCCGAAAGAGTTTTTCCGGGGAGTTCAATGGGTGACGTTGTGGAATTTGTAACATTTCATAAATTTGTGTTTGTGTTCTTAATGTGTAATATTGGTAGAATATTAACCATTAAATATTCGTCAACGTGCACAAGTGTGGGCAAGTGGTACACAACTTCTAAAAATGTGCTATTTTGTGTTTCCCGCCAAAACTCCCTAGGAACTTTCAGTAAAGCTTCTACCACTTTACTGAATCGACTGACATGACTCATGGACTGCACTGACAATATATTTGGACTTTGACTAGACTTTAGACTTGACGATATAGGAATACGGTATTGAAAATTGAAACGAAAGTTCTATTTCCCGCCTTTTTAATTTGTCACTGGCAAATGGTTATAAGCCGATGCCATATATAAATAAATAAAAGAAAAGCGCGCCGAAAAACGCGGGGTAAGTGACATTGACAGCTGTCAGTGTCACTTAAGTGCCTCTTTAGGCCGCGCGCGCAAAATGGTGGGAAAAGTTATTTTGATTTCGAAACTACAAATGATAATCAGTTCTAAAACATACGTATTATATGCCAATTACTCAAACGCTAGTTAAATTATGAGACGCTCAAATCACATGCTGTCCTTGACATTCATTGGAAATAGAACTCTGGACTAATACAATAGAGCTGAAAAAAACAAACAGACGATTTAACAGTTGTCACATTTGACATTGACGTTTGCCTCAACACTAGTGAGTTTGATATTCAACTCTATTAAATTAGTCCAGAGTTCTATTTGCAATGCTCTGAATTTTCTCCGGTCGGAGAGATTCCGGTAATATAGTCCCAGCCTTAGGCTGTAACGTCCGTACCGTAAAAATTTGATATCCGTGTTATTTAATTATATTTGCTCTATAGATTCCTAAGCCTGTAGATACGCTCAGAAAAAAAAAACCGCCCAAGTGCATGTAGAACTCGCGCACGAAGGGTGCCGTGTCAAACGGAAAAAAAAATCACGTTTGCTGCATGGGAGTTACATATTATGTGTGCGCGTGGCTAGGCGCAGTTTAGACCGGCCTCACTATGTGGTTCGCACTTCGCATTACTCTGTCTTCACTTTTTTATTTGGTCTGAGAGTGTACCCATATTTTATTATAATCTAAAGAATACAATCGACGATCATAAACAATGTACAAGTAGCGTTTTCTAACATGTTTAAATAAGTAATAATTCGTCGAATACAGAAGTTGCGACACACGGCACACTCCCACACTGATATATCGACTAGTGACGACCCACGCGTTAAAGTGTAACGATTAAAACCATAGACTATAGAATTTCGGACTGCAGAAATTCTTAAATTCAAAATATAAACCATAACTTGCGGGGATGCTAAGGAAAATATAAAATACTAGGTAGCTTTTGCCCGCGGCTCCGCCCGCGTTAATAAAGTATCCCACGTGAACACTGTACTTTTTCGGGATGAAAGGTAGCCTATGTGTTAATTGAAAGTCTGAACTACTACCGTACTGAATTTTATCCAAATCTGTTCAGTAGGCTTTATGTGAAAGAGTCACAAACATCCATCCATCCATCCTCACAAACTTTCATATTTATAATAGTAGTAAGATTTACACTGGCTGGCTGTTTGCTAGGGTGATATGAGAATGTGAAGGAGCTATTCTTGCTTTTTAAACCTCGACGCAAAAATAGGATTGTTATGAGTTTGACATGTCTGTCTGCCTGACTGTGTGTCTGTCCGTGGCATCGTAGCTCCTAAACGAAATGTCCGATTAAGATGCTTGTTTGTTTTGTTATAAATCACCATCATCAGCTCGCTCATTGCTTGACAATTAGGGGGTTATTACAATTTTTTAATTCTGTTTTTAGCAAATAATGTTAAAACCCAAAACTACGTGCTAAGTTTGCATTTCTATTTTCCATCTAGGCCATTTCACAACTTTTATTACAAAATGTTATGTAATAATCAATTTAAGTTTAAGATGAGTTTTAAGTCTTAAACAAATTAACTTTTAACGATAGATAGATTGATTAATTAAAG
This sequence comes from Phengaris alcon alcon, assembly GCA_037179445.1. Taxonomy (NCBI): domain Eukaryota; kingdom Metazoa; phylum Arthropoda; class Insecta; order Lepidoptera; family Lycaenidae; genus Phengaris; species Phengaris alcon. The sequence continues at coordinate 983,838 of JAYRCH010000158.1, read as the reverse complement.
TGTGAACCTTGTAATTAGTTAGCTATTTACATATGTCAATATATTATGTAATTATTTTTTTATTTCTTTCTGTTTGTACAGTAAATTAAAAGCAATGCACATGTTATTCCTCTGGTTTTGGGGGTATCCACTCTATCCTCTGTATCCAGGGAACAGACGGGTCGCATTGTAGCCACTTCGTTAGCTTTAAATATTTATCTATGAAATTGGCGTTTGTCTATAATATTAGTGCTTGCAACTGAAAGAGCGTTTTCCAAAGATTTCAAAACTAAAGATAGGCTATGGACGTTTGACAAAACAAACCTTCTTACAAGAAAAAGTTACGCCATCTTGGTTTTCACCATACCTCAAATGTCAGCCATCTTGATTTCACCATACTTCAAATATCAAGATGGCCCCAAAACTCCAAAAGTGGGGCCACTTAAGTGGAGATAGTTTTTGCCTCAACAGTCAACATGCCTCGTCCTACTAATATTATAAATGTGAGGATGGACGGATGGATGTATGTATGGATGGATGTGTATTACTCGTGCACACAAAAACTATTGAACTGATTTCGATGAAATCTTGTATGGTAGTAGTATGAGCTCTGGATTAAAACATAGGATACTTTTTTTCTCGAAAAAGTACAGTGTTCCCGTGGGATACTGTATTTACCCGGGCGGAGCCGCGGGCAACAGCTAGTCTATAATATATACGTCTATGGCGTATTACGCTATAACGATATCGAGCGCGATAATGTGAGAGGCAGCTATATGTTTTATATTGAAACGTGGCTTTGTCATCACATGACATATTGGCGCGATATATCGGACCTAATCAACGTGAAAACGCTCGTATGCGATCTATGATGGATCTATGCCGTTGTAATCCAGATGCAATTACACACACATCTGACCTCATTCTATCTTTGGTCGACGTGAACAATTTTATTGGTCCATAATAAAATGCCCAATGTCTTAAAATAAAATATAAATTATTAATATAATATTATCTACCATCCATAAACTAGAGACAGTAATAGTCTTTGCCTTATCTGTGGTATAATTGTTTATGGTAGACACACGTGTGTCGATATTTACAATGCACGTACCTATGTTATGACATTACTGCATACAGTTATGGGTCTGGCTGCATGATTTATTTTCTATATATATATTATGAGGCAACGACATGCACTGATATGCATAAAATAGGGTGCGAAAGTTACATTACATGTATGGTTGCTCAAAATCTATTAGGCGCGGATATTTTGGGCATATGATCTACTGCTTTTGTCAAGATATTTAGGCAGAAAATAATTAACATTTTCACACACAACACAAATACGTCTACAGTTTACACTGAGAATAGCCTTTTAGTTATACGAAATATAAGTAAATAGGCTTCACTCGTGACATCTGTCAATATGACATTGACAATTACATCTCTTAAACTTACTGTTGTCATTACGCAACACATACATATACATATTTATTACTTGTCATGCTATTTCATTGAAGTCCATTTAATATAGTTACCAGTTGGTGGAAGAGTGATATTTTTAAAGAATTTCAAGATCTAATTCCCAAACGCTATTTAAAAAAAAAAGGTTGTCTGTAAAGTCGGTTTACTGACGATAGTTGAACGTGACAACGTGATAAGACGTTATCACGTCAAAAGCTTAAAACCCTAGGCTCTAAATCGCAGGCCGTCTCTTTCAGCTCCACAGAATAACAAGGGCAGCCGGTGACGTGTTATCCTCTTAATTAAAGTATCATCATATAATATGTTGATATGAATCAAAAACTTTCAGTACAGTTATAAGAGAATTGTATGAACGGAGGAGTATGAAATTTTGCACGGACAAAGTTTATGAAGATAGCTAATATGTTCTAAAATAATGCTTAGAAATATATAAAATAATAGTAAATTATGTAGTAACATGCAGACGGCATAAACCACGCTTAACCTCCCACATTCTTAGGTATTTTTCCATTTATTCCGCTGCATGTCTGTGGGCGCAAAGCGATAAACCCTTCATACAATCGCATTTTACAAAGCCATAATGGCGTTCTTTGACGTTCGAAATTCGAAATTCAAAAATGCAATTACGCGTGTTGCCAGTCGTAAATTCATTCTTCCTTGGGCGGTCTTAAGTTATGAGGACGGACGTAGATTTTATCAAAGTCTATAGAATTACACGTAACTATTATGTAATGTGACCTTCTATTCAATGTTTACACTTACCTGTTACTATTAGATTCCTTTCAAAATAATTATCATTGTTTAAATACATTTTTTTTAGCTTAACACTGTCATAATAAGCGCAGGAATATATTATGGTGTGTGTGTATCTTGGCAAAAAAGAGTATGACGCGGTGAGAGGCGGAACTAAAAACATTTGGACTGTATCATCTTTTATCTGTATTAGATTGAAATGACATATTAAATGTAAATATAATATAATGTCATTACAATCTATTAAGGATAAAAGATCAATTGAAAATGTTTTAGTTCCTCCTGTCACCGCGTCATACTCTTTTGTCCAAGCTGTACGTATATGTCTATTTCAGTGTCGCAAGCACATTTTTTTAGGGAAATAAAATTATAGGGGTGCATAAAAAAAATCATACCCACTTCACATATTAACTATAAAATGCGCAAAGTTTTTACTTTTAGCAGCATAAATTGGTGAAAATAGAATTATAGGGGTCCCTAAAAAAATCATCCGTATTATGTTTTATTTTCTCATTCTACCCCATCGTTATGGAGGGTAGAGGAAAGGAGAACTATCTCTGTATGCAAAAACTGTCCGCTGAAATGCGTTAAATTAGGGTGGCGCCACAGTCGCAACAGAGTAAACTTCAAAGTAAGCGCCATTACACTAAAATAGAAAAATAAACATGGAGAAAATAACTTCCTTTCCGTTGTAGCGAATTTTTTCAGTTTTTGAATTCCTTATTGACAAATACAATAATCAACAAACGAATACATTCCATACCCTTTGCCGCTGCTAGCGCCGCTTGTCGAGGATTTTTCAACTGCCATTTACTGCGTACAGCTGGACACTTTTTCAAGTTGTCCCCATACAGAGATAATTCTCCTTTCCTCTACCTAGATTTTTTAAAGTAAAGGCGAGGTTGCATGAACGACACGACGAATCGGCCTTCAAAGTGGTTTACAAGTTGCCCGGAATGACGGATTCGCAGAAAAAGACCGCCGCCTGCCAGGCCTCATCGCTCTCGAGCATGCAGCGCACCACACTCGAGAGCGAGAGGTCCCGCTCAAGCACTGCCACGAGATCGTGGCGCTGCACGATCACACACCTCCAGGGTGAGCTGGACCGTGTCCTGCGCAGCGCCACTATCGTGGCAGGCTGGCGTAGGCTCCGTAGACATATCCTGGCATTCTCTTTGGTTAGGTTTTTGAAGTTTTCTTGACTCTTGCGCTTATCGTGGGGAATTGGCAGCTAACTGCCAAGATTGTGGGCTGCGAAACGCATACTGTATTTGTTATCATATGACTTGCCAAGTCCCATCCAATAATGTTGCCATAAAACGAAATTTATTATTATTATTGCACGTGTCGTTAAGTAAATAAGATGTTTATAATCTGCACTTGACTTTTATTGTTATGTTGGTCATCCACATTATGGTAATGTTGGCAAACCTGAGTTGCATATGAAGATAAACGTGACTATTTTGATAAAGGGATAGAAGAATTTATAAGCAAATATATGCGAATGCGAAACCAAGCCAATTTCTATAGTAAAGACGCTTAGGCAGAATATGTAAAGACGTTTAGGCAGAAAAATAATTACTTATATTTTTATACAAAATAAAATTGCACTTTTTACGACACTGACGGTCATTGACCTCACATCTGATTTCAAAATAATTTTAATTATATCAATTCAACCAATTGAAATCAGCTGTATGAGGTCAATTACCTTTTCGGCGCCGTAAACTCATTCTTATTAGAGTTTTTTTTTCGAACTTCCAATTTTTTTTGTTCCTTAAGTATTATACATGAATGAGACGTACCGGCAACACACTTGTTACTACTATGGCGTTGCGGATGTCCATAGGCGTCAGTATTCACTCTCCATAAGGCGATGTGATTGCTCGTTTTCCTCCTATACATTAAAAAATATATAAAACTAGCTGTTTCCCGCGGCTCCGCCCGTGTAAATGTACTATCGAGTATCCCGCGGGAATACTTTACTTTTCCGAGATAAAAAGTAGACTACGTTTAAATCCAGAGCCTAAACTACTCCCATATAAAATTTAATTAAAATCCGTTCAGTAGTTTTTGCGTGAAAGAGTAACAAACATACATCCATCCATACATCTATCCATCCATCCATCCATCCTCACAAACTTTCATATTTATAATATTAGTAGGATCTGTAAAAATACGTTCCACGTAACACGAGCTAGCTAAGAAAATTTACCATAGACAATAATAACCTAAAAGTCTAGACAATAATAATTTAAAAATAGCTAAACGTTTATTATATCCTCCAGCACTAGTCTACTGCGGTAAAAATATATTATATCCACAGCCGATCATACAACCTCCTTTTTTTAGTCGGTAAAAAATATACGAGACCGGAAATATTAGCAAGAGAATATGGCGGCACGCGCTGTTACGAAATCTTAAAATGCGTTCCATTTTACAATAACATGATAATATTACGTCTGTATTTGGAACGCGCTAAGTTAAACGCACTTGTAACACCTCATTTCTGACAGTTACAATAGGTTTATTGAACGTATTATTTTATTAAATCATTTACAATACGTGAAACGAAAGCTTTTTACCCCTTTTTACGAAAATTATGCGAACGGAGGAGTTTGAAATTTGGCGCGATTAAAGTTGATCTAGAGGAGGGTGTGCGGAATTTTCGTAAATAATTCTTAAAAATACCTAAAATTAATAAAAATACCAACACACTCGTGATTTGTGATCGTGTTTGATGCAATCATTTGTCATACGTTTGACGATTCACAACGAATCTGACAATCTGTCTGTTGTCCTTTCACATTCAATAGACAACCCTAATGAAGACAAATTAAAAATCAGTTATCGTCGAATCTGGACCACTAGGGACCTCTAGTTTAAATACGTAAATCTATCTTGTTCGATAAAACGTGTAGTGAAATACTTTTTTGGATTTCATTGAAATACTCAAAGTTACGATTGTTTAAAGTAGTCAATTAGTCAGAGACATCCGAAGTGTAACGTGACGTCATTAGACACGACTTGCATAGAAAATTCATTCTAAAGTCTCACTCACGAGTCACGGCCCATCCAGCAAACCCAGCACCGATAGCCGTCATTAGTGTTATGAGTGTCAATCGTTTTTAAGTTTTGTATACAAGTCCGCGGCCTTGGGCTCGCAGGCTGGATGGTCGGGCCCTTATATTTCGTTTTGCCAGAAACAGACAGATTAAAAACTTTGACCGCTCATAATGTCTTGCACATTTTTCAACAAATATTGGTGATTATTTCACAATTTCTGTAATTTTGCTGTCTAGTATATTTTTTTAAGTAAATTTCATTGTATTTCATATTGCATTCTGAGTTCATCAAAATAAAGAATCACATAAAGCAGTAGCGAAGGTTCTCCATCAAAGAGAAGCCATAGCCTGTAATTGTAAGATCAGTAGCAGAACTTATTTTAATACCTATCTTAAGAAATTTTGTACCTCGGACAAAAAAGATTGTCGTGTCCGTGAATAAGTACGTAGGTATTCATGATGTATAAGGCAATGTTGTGGGTTACGACTTTACGACGACCTACGACGAAGTTACAAACTGAATTGGTATAGTTATTGTGACGAATTAAACGTGACGCCGGGGTGAATCGTGTTATATGCACACGTCGTTACTGATACAAAGCAAATGTGCATTTATAAAGTACTTTTGAAATTGATAAGAAGTCAATTTCGTAAGTCAATATTTTCCGGTGTATGAGCCTATGACTTTTATATATCATAATTCATACACCTCACCTCATGCGAGAAATGTATCGATTTTATCGATACATTTCTCGCATGTCGCATCACTTATATTGTCTATGCTAAGTATTTTTATGTATTTTGTAAGCGTCAGTTCATACCGAGACGCGTATAACCCACTCGGATGACCACTTAATTATCATAATATACATATTATGTTAAATGTTATTCTAATGACAATCAATTTTGTTCACAGGTAAGCCACTTGGCGCCGTGGTGATTTTATACATTGAGGTTGTTTTAAAATCAATATTTTCTTTTTAGGGTTCTTACTGTTAAAAATTACTGAAATTTCGTCTGTCTGTCTGTCACCAGGCTGTATCTCATGAGCTAGACAGTTGAAATTTTCACAGATGATGAAATTGCTGCCGCTATAACAACCAATATCTAATAATAATAGCTCCCCACACCGATTTCGGTGACGGTGGCCGGTTTCATTGAAACCATTCAATGAAACCCGCCACCGTCACCGAAACCCAAGCCAAACCGAAGGCCAGCTACGCAGGAGTAATTTTATAGTGCCCAAGTGTGTGCGCAGTATACAAGAGCACTCTCTCCTCCTTTACTCTCTTAACCCAGTGGGACGGATAACCGACACGACTGGCGAGGGATCAGGCGCAGGTCCGACTTTTTGCATGCCCATCCGACGCATGGATCATCTTTCTTGTCAGACAGGTGATCAGCCTGTATTGTCCTAAACAAACTTGGAAACAACATTTTTGTTGTTCGAATGCGGGAATCGAACCCACGACCTCCGAGTCGAACTCCAAACCACTGGACCACGGAGGCATAACAACAAATACTAAAAACTGAATAGTAAAAATATTTTGGGGGACCTCCCATACAATATATTATGTGATTTATTGGCGTTTTGTACGGAACCCTTCGTGCGCAAGTCTCACTTGCGCTTGACCGGTTTTTTTCTCTTTTGTATGGATAAATGGATGTTTATGTTATTATTAAGGTAATTTAAATTGTTTGTGAACTTTAAAACAGCATTTTTATATTATTAGTTTGTTTATATTAGGTCTTTACATATGAAATTGGTGTTTTGTGGTACTGGCCACTTTGATCTTAAATAATATCTTCTTTGGTTAGGAATTCCAATTTCAAATTTATACCGCTATTTACTCATGCATTTGTGTTTCGAAAACCGTAATTCATTTGTTTTTTCTTCTTTTTGTTTTTTCTTTGCGTCACTGTTTACAAAATGGAAAACTTGAAATATCGTATTATTTTCGAGTACGAGTTCCACCGTGGCACCACTGCTGCAGAAACGGCTCAAAGGATTAATGATGTGTATGTCGGCGGTGGCGCAAAAAAAACACAGTGCGTTTTTGGTTCCAACGCTTTCGTTCTGGAAATTTCGACCTGCAGAACAAGCCCCGTAGACGGTCGGAGACTAAAGTTGATAATGAAGAATTGAAGACTATTGTGGAAGCGGATCCATTGCAAACCACGTCCGAGCTAGCTGCAGGCTGCAGTGTTAGTGATAAAACCGTTTTAACCCACCTGAAGCAAATTGGGAAGGTGAAAAAGCTTGAAAGGTGGGTACCTCATGAATTGAGTGCAGCAAACCGACAAAAGCGCGTCGACTGCTGCGTTACATTACTCAACCGGCACAATAATGAAGGGATTTTAAATAGAATCATTACCTGTGATGAAAAGTGAAAAGTGAATCCTGTACGATAGTCGGAAACGCTTATCCCAATGGCTGAACCCTGGCGAACCAGCCAAAGCCTGCCCCAAGCGAAAATTGACTCAAAAAAAGTTACATGTGAGCTTTTGGTGGACTAGTGACGGTGTCGTTCACTACAGCTTTCTTAAATCTGGCCAGACGATTACGGCAGATGTCTATTGCCAGCAACTGCAAATCATGATGGAAAAGCTAGCTGCTAAACAACCGAGGTTGGTCATTCGTTCTAGGCAACTGCTGCTTCAGGACAACGCTAGACGCTACCAAATTAGAGGAGCTTCAATTGGACTTCAATCTAAGACATCCACCGTACTCCCCGGACCTTGCTCCAACAGATTACCATTTTTTTCGAAATTTGGATAACTTCTTGCAAGGGAAAAAATTCAACTCCGATGGGGCAGTCCAAAGCGCCTTCAAAGATTTTATTGATTCCTGTCCGAATGTTTTTTTTAGTAAAGGAATCAATGAACTACCTATGAAATGGCAAAAGTGCATAGATAGCAATGGTATATTAAATAGATATATTATTTTTAAAAAAATCGACTTTATCTCCTTTACAAAACGCCAATTTCATATGTAAGGACCTAATTTATACGGTACCTAGTCCTATTTCGAAGCTACTATGTAAGTACATATATGTACTACGTTTGAAAGTTTCTGTAAAGTTAATCAAATCTGTTTAATATATCGTGGCGTCGCGTTATATCGCCAAGAGACAGACATTAGACGTTTAACATAAAAAATCTCGAAGTTTGTAAACATAACTTAATAAGTAGGCCATGAAACTGGTTGTACCGTAGCGTTATTTTTGACACAAGGACGTCGGTCGGCGTAAATGCCAGTGTCTCAGGGAAAATATAAGAAAAAAAACATAATCAGAGACCATAAACTATAGAACACTAGATGTTGCCCGTGACTTCGTGTGCGCAAAAGGAAATCTCTCGGAGACCGTACATTTTCCAACAAATAGCCTATGTCCTTCGCCGTGGTCTTATATCTGTTCCAAAATTGATCAAAATCGGCCCAGTAGTTTCGGATCCTATGCAATGCAAATTGCAATGCAACAAATTAACAAATCGTTCCTTTTTGTTATGCTACTATAGATGTTTTTTTAACAAAAAGTCAGATAAGTGTAAACTTAGTGGGAATAGCAACTATCCGGCTCGAAGGACCATAGAATGTATGACGAAACAAAAACTTTAAAATATATTATGTATTTAGCAATCCCCTAGCAAAATATGTATATTTTATTTGATTAATAACAATTTGACAACATTATTAGGAAACAAATACAACTCTGTTTCAGTGTTTAAGCACTTTCGATGTGCCGATTCTTATATGTCTGCCATTCCTTTTTTTATTAGGGTTTCGTAATACACGAGGAACCCTTATAGTTTCGCTCTGTCCATCCGTCTGTCTGTCCGCGCTTGTAGCTTCTGAAATTATGGATATAAATAGATGAAATTTGTTATAGATTGTGTATAAATCATGGTTTTAGCATCATAAAATAATAATAATTTTATATTTTAGGAGTCTCTCTCATACATACATACATGTGAAGTAGGGATGAAAAATAGTTTTTTATTTTACTCCATCGTGTGGGGTATCGTTGAATAGGTATTTTAAAATAAAGGCGAGGTTTCATACATTACATTTTTACAAAGTCGACCATTTTCGAGTAATCGGCCTCCAAAGTGCCAACTTACAAACGTAAGTTGGCTCCCTCCTAGAATTTCTAAACTATAATAGATCGAAACTTGTAAGTTTCCATGCTGATAGATCATGCTAAAAACTCTTTAGTAAAATTATTTTGAACGAAATAGGACAGTAACTTTTGAAGTAATTTGAAAAAACCTATTACGCGTTGATATTTACGGAACCCACCTTAAACATGTCCTGACATGCTCTTAGCTGTTAGGTTAGGTTAGGTTAGGTTAGGTAATGTAAGCTTGTTTTTTATATACTGTTACATTTTAGCCAGTTTAACCACCACATAGGTTAATGATTAAAATTGTAGGAGCTAAAGTTCCACGTCTTGCGACAATATATTATACTTAAATGAAATGAACTCTATAGGTATTTATTTACGTTCTGTCTTATGTTCGTCTGCAAAATTATCCAAAAAATACATCTACAAAATAATGCAAAGTATTCGCGTGTGCCGCTAGGCTGTTTGCGCTGTGTTCTTTGCAACAAATGCGATAACCAAGTAAAAAAGTAGTCTATAGTCTATGGTGTAGAGATGTACCCTTTGTTTATCGATAATAATAGATTTATGAATTTTTTGAGGTGACGATTTTTTTATGGATTAATTTAAATGCAAAAGTCTGCGAGGGATGTGCGTACACAAAGTTTATATCCGGCGATATGTACTTCCGTTTTACGCGAGCCAAGTCGCTAAGATAGATAATAATAGTATGTTTCTTTTCTATTACGTACAAGCTCAAGTAGATGACTAATATTTGTAAAATATAGTCTCTGTATCTGTTATCCAATGACAGAACACGTGTGAAGAATTTGAGTCATTACTCATAATCCAATGTAACTTCATCATCATCTGAATGTAGGTACAAAGTAGACAAGATCTTCGTTTTGTTGCAATGCATGTTTTTCTTATGCTGGGTTAATTTGTATGTGGGCATTGTAGGCTGTAAAGTAATAAAGAAAAGATGTGCAAACAAAACTAACTTTTTTTTTGTAATCTATGCTAATATTATAAAAAGGAAAAGTTTGTTTGTTTGCATTGAATAGGCTCCGAAATTACTGGAGCGATATTGATGAAATTTGGCCAATTTAGAGTAGACCACGGGTCTAATAGTACATAGGCTACTTTTTATAGCAGTGAAATGTACGGTTTCGGCGGGATTTCTTTATGCGCGCACGAAGTCGCGGGGAATATCTAGTTGCTTATTATTATAATACTAACAATTGCCCGATAGCAGATATAAGACGGAACAATTGGTATTTTCAACAAAATACCAATTGTCCCGTCGAAATCTCAGTTAAAAGTGATCTACAAATAACACGATCAGTTCCAATTAATGATCTTTAAGGTATTCTAATTTAACACGTACAAGTTCTTCCGCCAAAAATAGCCGGACCAACGGGTTCGTTAAATTCGGAAGCCACACACTACATTCTAAGTTTAAACGTTTTGAGAATTTGTTTTGTTTAGTTGAAATGGCTGCCATGATGTTTGGACTCATTGGAGTATAAAAATAACATTATTACACTTTAACAGAACTTTATGTTCGAATTAAATAAATATTAAATCTAATTAGTATGATCTCTCATAAAAAGTTTGGAAATCTTAATTCATTCTGGTTGAAACACGGATTAAAGTTTTAAACATAGGTATAGCATTGATTGGTTTCTTGACATAGGACATGTACAGATTCATATTATGAGATAAGTATTTGATTTATAATATAAATGATTATAACTAAAATATAAATGAAACATAAGTCCAAGGCATAAGGTAAATAGTAAACTTCTGCTGTGATGTCATTTTTTTATAATAATCCCTTTTATGATTATTTATATAATCTGCACTGTGCTACTATATATCTATTGAAAAAAAAAACTTTTAATTTTCGAACATAGCAAGTTCTAATTTCGAATTCATCGAACTGGTAATGATAGTCAGTAATGTCAAATAACACATTACTCACGTCTATCGCACACTCACTGTTAACTTGGTATGCTGGAGACTGGGACTACATGCCATCGCGCTAACCACTGAGCCGCAGAGGACATCAAAGTGCTCGTGACTATTCCGATTAAAAGCCAGTTAGGTTAATAAGTTTGGTGTAAGGCGTTTAATCCTTAGCACTTACAATCTAGATGACCTAGTTCTACTAGGTACTAACTCGAATGCAACTACATCATCATCATTAATATATCAGTACGTGAAGCGAACATTTTCAAAAAATAATGCGTTAAATAAAACAGTATGTTTTGTTTCACAATCTTTCGACATGTTACAATCTCGCTAGTTATATCATAATCTTAGGCAACTTTCACATGGCACTGCGGCGGCAGCGGCACCGTCGCCGCCGCGGCGCTGCTGCATTAATAACCCTAGGATTTTTATGGATAATGGAGCCTTACACATGGCGCCGCTGCCGCAGCGGCGAGCCGTGTCGTAGTTCTCTTAAGTTGTACGAGTTTAGTGGGTCGTTACTCGTTTACACACGGAGAGGAGACGTCGCCGCGGCACCGTGTCAAAGGGTATTTTCCATTTTGACCTAATAATCACACTGGTTCGTGAAAGACCAGTCTTGTGGGACAAATCTTGTGTTTGTGCCGCTGGCTCTGCGGTGAAACGTCGCAGCTCCTGCGGCACCGCGGCGGCGTCGTGTGAAAACTCCCTTACGGTATTTACAATTTTACGGTGACATAAATGTAGATATCGATTATGGGCGAATTTCTACCTCTACTTTTGTCAAAAAACTTAAGATATTCTTTCAGAAATCAGAATGTCTTAAAGTCGTTGATGTATGTTGATGAAGTGCTTATAAATAGTAGGTACCTGGGGTAACCTGGGTAACCGAGTTCTGATAAAAAAAAAAACAAACAATACAAAAATATATTTTGTCTGACCGGGTGATTCGAACCACCCACATTCCGAATTTTCGCACAAAGCAGAAATTATACATACGCATATCAAAATGCCAATCGGACTGACATTATGGAGTCGAAATTATTTGATAACTACATTATTGTTGCACTACGAATGAAAATATACTGGGTGCTTTATCAGTCAGTGTCCAAACTTTCAGGAGTGAATTTGCAACTTTTACTATGGTATCAACTTTCCTACTTGAAAAAAAATCAGTTGTTTCCTACACAAGGGCTATGGCATAGAAATAGCATTTTGTACATTCATCCTCACAAACTTTCGCGTTTATAATAGTAGTAGTAGGGTAGTGGGGATTGTCTCGTCTAAAGTATAAGATTAATACGGATTTAGGTCCTAATATTCATGGCACTGCTATATTATCGTCCATTCTCTATAATACTCGTGTCTCAAACATTGCGTAAGGCGCTCTTGAATGGCTCTCGGCTCTCGCTGTGCTATCGCGGCTAAGTCACATCACACGTGCGCCCGCGCAGGATATTATGGCTATTGGCTTTTATTTCTCCTAATGTTTACACTTAGTGTTGGGAGGGTGTCGATAAAATCTTCTATCGATAGTTGTATGTAACGTCCTGCAGGTGAGACTGTTTATGAGGTGATGCAACTCGAACAAGACACATTCAAAACTACAGAACAGATAACTGACCAAATAAAAAAGCTACGGTCTATGCTACGCCTCGCAGTGTAATTACACAGTGTCACACATGTAACGAAACTACGCCTTAACTTGCAAGCTGTCGCAGTGTGTGGTTTTTTATATATTACTCGCTTTTGCCCGCGGCTCAGCCCGCGTTAATACAGTATCCCACGGGAACACTGTACTTTTTCCCGTGGGATAAAAAATAGCCTTTGTTTTAATCCATAGCTTAAACTAGTACCATACCAAATTGCATAGAAATCCGTTCAGTAGTTTTTGCGTGAAAGAGTAACTAACAACCATCCATCCATCCTCACAAACTTTCACATTTATAATTATATATAGTAGTAGGACGTAGTGCGTAGCTACACGCGCACCACATACGAGTACATAAAAAACCGGCCTCAGTTTTTTTTGACAAAGCTCTGTCTTCACTTATTTATTTCGTCTGAGTTTTCAACCTAAGCAATTTAAAATTTTAAGGTATACCCTTATGGGTATAATATTATTATTATGCTAAGCGACCCGGAAAGGACACCTTGTTTATTCATTACATTAATTTTGAAATAAATCCCATCTAATATATAAAATTCTCGTGTCATAGTGTTCGGACTTCGGGGACACACTCCTCCGAAACGGCTTGACCGAATCTTATGAATTTTTTTTTGCATATTCGGTAGGTCTGAGAATCGGTCGTAATCTATTTTTTCAAATCCTAAATTTATTTTTTTCGACATTTTATTTTTATTATTACATATTAAGTCAGAACAGCTGTCGGGGTCAGCTAGTTTCATATAATAATTATTGTCTTATGTAACATCACATCATACTTTAGGCGAAGAAAATATAAAAAGAAATATAAGCGTTTGGACTTTGGAATGAAATAAAGAGGAATTGAGTTATTACATCAGCGCTGTAATCTGATACAAAAGCTACGAGCTTATGTAAAACAGCATCCTAATCTTTGTTATCTCGGGAAATAATCGCAAACGCGTACAACATAACATTAATTATGTTCCTACGGCGGGGCTATTCACAATTCCTGTTCGACTCGGATTGGGAAACATACAGCGCGGTCATTTATCAACGTTTATCACAGCAAGCGTTTATTGGTTGCCGCGCAGAGAAATCGAATCCCAGTCGAATTACGCATTGTGAATAGACTTACTCGTGTTTGAAAAACTCAATATTGATTATGTTATGCGGTTCTTCTCGCCGGGCTAGTTCCGGAACCGGTGGTAGGCATTATGTAGACTGACGTTCAGATAGTCAAAATTGGTATTTTTATACAGAAGTGTATAAAAATACCAATTTTGAATAAAAAAATAAATATTCAAAATTGGAGTGAACATGAATGTGTTTATGTGTATGTGTTTTCTTAATATTTTAATTCTTATTCTAATAGGGATGTTGCCTAGAGTGGAATATTACATTTTAATGAATTAAATTTTAAAATTGTTGATTAAAGATACATAAATATAAAAGAAATAGGTATTTAGATTGACGCGATTAAAAATTACTAGCAAATAAAAAATAATGCCCATCTCTTTCTCGCAATACGATTGTCGATACGATGTCATTACAAATGTAACTCGTGACGTCACAGGCCGATATATCGCTCTCTTTCATATTGTAAATTTAAATTGTTTGTATCTTCGTTATTTTTTAAGATATACGAAAATGGGTTCTAGATTGTTTATTAACGTGTTGTCTAACATCGAATAGACGAAAAACATTTTTTTTAGGCCTACAGGTAAACATTGTATACTAATTTAAATATTGTCGTCGTTACTCTTAAACCTTAAATAATAATAATTTCTCCATTGATATATTTTTTATATTTTCACACGTCAATCTGGTCCCGTGGTAAATTCTCGAAGAACTTGTGTTACGGGTACAGGTAACGGAAATATATAAATAATACTTTAATACTATACACATATTTAAGATTTTTATTGTACACATATTTAATACACATCGATAACCCGGGAACACAGAAAACTTAATAGTTCCCCGGCTGGATTCGAATCCGCGTCCTCCGGTTCGAGCACCAACCCGCTAACCACTGAGCCACAGAGGTCGTCCAATTTATCGATATCGAGCTGTGGCCAGTGGTGCATCTCTGCGTGCGATATGCAGGTCGTCGACCCCGCTAACGATGGCGATACACTAAATACTGTCTACTAATAATTCAGTCAGTGGAAAACTCCGTAATATTTAATTAATAATATAATATCTAGGGACGCTTCACACCACGCCAATCTGGTCGCGTGTGTTACAAGTTCCAAACAACGGAAACATATTTAATACTTTTATATTATACACATATTTAAGGTTTGTATTATATTATACACGTATGTAATACACATCCATGACCCAGGAACACGGAAAGACTTTTCTTTCCTTCGGCGGGATTCGAACCCGCGACCCCCGGCTTGAGCACCAATACGCTCAACCGCTGAGCCACAGAGGTCGTCTAAATATTAAGTATTAAATGTAAGGATTGAATCCTTACTAATATTATAAAATCGAAAGTTTGCATGTATGGATGTTTGTTATTTTTCACGCTTGATTGACGCTTAGTCTAGAGCGAGTGTGTCCAATTAGGCTGGGACTGCATGCTCCGGAATCCGGAACGCCGGTGAAAATTCAGAGCAGCAAAATTAGAGCTCTGGACTGAATACTGGAGTTGAAAATCGAACACATGAGTGTCGAGTCAAATGTCACTGTCATATATCGACACTTCCATTTTCAACTCTACTGTATTAGCGCAGAGCTCTATTTTTAGTGCTCTGAATTTTCCCGGGTCCGCCGGATTCCGGATCATAGAGCCCCCCCAATCCCCAGCCTTAGTCCGTAAGAGAGTATTGTCTATGTGAGACAAAACTGTCTCATTGGACTGTCGTGTCCCAACTCCCAACTGAGCGCTCGCCCAAACCAGCGGGCTTACCATGGCGATCCGAAGAAATAAATTTAAAGAAGAAATATTCTATCCAAATAGTTCGTTGCAAAATAGTTCTTAATCCATGGTAACAAGGTCGTCAATAGAAGTCAACATTTCTAAACAGCCATATTTTTAAAATGGCTGCCGGGAAATCTTCTGTCAAAAATGATCAAATTTTCAAGTAAATGACTGAACGTAAAGAAACTATATTCTGTCTAGGAGCGCCATGATGTGGAGTAGTTGGCATTATTGTAAGAATATTTGACATTGAAATAAGAAAACGTTTCTACTTTAGCTGTCAAAAGAGGCCATTTTGTGAGCTCATGCTCGGGAAGAAAAGGAATGTTGTTTCTCATATCGACGATGCATCGACCTTGCTGCCTTACAATAAGACCTATTTTGCTCCGAATGGTATTACTGTTTCTTCAATCTGTCATTTTGTTGATTCTACTGTGTTTCTAGGGTGCGCATGCTAGGCCCGCTGGTAGACTACACGGTATAGCTGCGGCCTAATATTTTAAATTGAGAAATCGGATTTGCTAACTGCTATTGTAATTTTGATTTCTACCATAGAGGAAAGTATACTTGTATGCAGGGTTTGGAAATACCGTTTTTTTTTTTTCAAATCTCGATTTTCGCATTTTTTAACTTAATGTTTTCATTCAAAACCATTTGCATATTTTATAAAAACTTTGATGTTCTTTTAATTACTACGAATACAATGTAAGGTTACATAGAGTCTATAACAGGGGTCGCCAAATGGCGGACCGCGGTCCGCATCCGGACCGCCGACCCATTTTGTGCGGACCGCGAGAACACAGTAACTTACACTAAAGACTACTTCCGATATAAATAAATAATAAAATTTACTCCAAACTTCAGACAGATAATTCGCAACAAAAAATGTCATTTTTCGCATTGATACCTATGTAACAAAATACATTTGTTATTTCCTCAATTACATTTTGTTGAATAAATATTTTTTCTTATAAATAAAATGTGCGGACCTCGATGGTCATTTCATTTCTTAAAACGGACCCCGAGCGAAACTAATTGGAGACCACTGGTGTATAATATCTATGGAGTATGGTTATAATAGGGGCGTTTCCTAGTGTGGAATATCACATTTTTATAAATTACTTAAATTTTAAAATTGTTGATTAAAAATACATAATTTTAAAAGAAATAGGTATTTTGATTGACGCGATTAAACATTATATGCAAATAAAAAATATTGCCCATCTCTTTCTCGCAAAACGATTTGTGACGTCACAATCTGCTACCGCCATACAACGTGACGTCACAGGCCGATATATCGCTCTCTTTCATATTGTAAATTTAAATTGTTTGTATCTTCGTTATTTTTTATGATAAGTATACGAAAACTCTAAATTAACGTGTTGTCTAACATCGAATAGACGAAAAAAAATTTTTAGGCGACATGCCTATTATTGGCAGGCAGTTTCATGGCTGCCGTGACATTTCAGCATTAATTAGCTGAACGTGCTTCACTTCCATAATTAGAAACTAGAAAGCATAGCGCATCCCTATCAAATTAAATTATTGAGTAAGAAAATCAGGAAAAACCAAAAATTAGATATTATTTTAGGACCAGACTAAGGGTATGTCGTTATCGCGTTAGCGTCAGTTCACACTGACACGCGACGCGGCGCGCACTTTTTAAGATAGCGATTCGAAATTGAACTGTATTTACTATGCAAAAAGACACAAGTTTCATTGCAAGAGCTGCACAATAGGGATGTTACCTATTGTGCAATATCACATATTACAAATTAAATTTTTAAATTGTTGAATAGACATACATAAATCTAAAAGAAATAGGTATTTAGGCTGACGCGTTTAAAAATTATAAGCAAAAAAAAAATATTGCCCATATCTTTCTGGTAAATTTAATTTGTTTGTATCTTCGATATTTTTTTAAGATATACGAAAATGGGTTCTAGATTGTTTATTAACGTGTTGTCTAACATCGAATAGACGAAAAAATTATTTTGCCAACACGCCTATTATATTGTGCTAACAGCTAGGGGTTTATGACAGACTAGCTTTTGTCCGCGGCTCCGCCCGCGTAAATATTTGATGTATTCCACGGGAACACTGTACTTTTTCGAGATAAAAAGTAGCCAATGTAATTACTGACCCAGCAGGGTACACAAGTGAAAGATTCGGATGCTACACACACCGGCATATTTAGCGGAACATAAAATAAAGGTTTGATATCAGTATCATATAAGGTTGCTGGCTGGTTTATACGTCATTTAATTTAAAAAGAAATATTTTCAAATTAAAAAACAACTGAACATCACATTTTATGCAATTGTTTTAATTTTATTCAAATACACCTTATCTGGAGCGAACTTCGAGTATTTCTTCCTTCTGAGTTTGATTTAAAATTTCATTGAAATACTGTTTTTTGTTAGTTTTTTTTTAATCGCGTATCTTTTTGGAGTTGAGGACTGAATTGACTGACTTAGCCCCAACGGAGATTGCCAGGGCACTCGAAATGCGAAGAAATGGTCAAACCTACAGAGTGATATCCAGAGATCTTCGTCGACTAGTTTCAACGATCCATCGCAGTATCCAACGGTTCAGGGAGACCGGTACTTATGTGAGATGAGCAGGACAAGGCAGAAAAAGACGCACTTCTAGTATGGATGATCGTTTCATTCGGCTTCGTGTACGTAGGAAACCCCGTTTGACGGCCGTCCAAGCCCGACATGAGTTAGAAGCAGTGCGGGGTGTAACCGTAAGTGAGCGTACGGTACGAAGAATGTTCGAAGAAGCTGGTTTGCGTTCATTTGTGCCCGCCAAGGCTCCAAGGCTCGAGGTAAATCATCGTAGAAACAGGTTAACTTTTGCTCAGGAACATCGACTTTGAACGCGGACCAATGGAGTAAGGTATTGTTTAGTGATGAGTGCAGAATTCTCTTAAATCAAATTGACGGCAGGCAAATAATATACAGACGCAAAGGAGAACGATACATTCAGACAAATTTTGAAACTACAGTTGCATACGGTGGTGGATCAATAATGGTTTGGGCGGGCATTTGTCTGGGAGCTCGCACAGACTTGGTAGTGATTGATTGACTAGTCTGACTGCAGACCGCTATATCAGAGAAGTTTTAGAAGAAAATGTCGTACCGTTTGCCCCATATATCGGTGACGATTTTGTTTTTATGCAGGATAATGCTCGGCCGCATACCGCTCGGGTCTCAAGCTTATCTTAATGATATGAATATCACTGTTATGGAGTGGCCGGCGAGATCACCGGATATGAACCCAATAGAGCACGTTTGGGACTTGCTGAAAAGAAAAGTTAAGTCCAGAATTCCAGCTCCTGCCAACTTGGGTGAACTGCGAATCGCCGTAATTGAGGAATGGCGGAGACTATCCCAGGAGACCATCGATAACATCATTCTCGGTATGCCTAGACGGGTAGAAACTTTAATAAGAGCACGTGGATTCCTCCAGCGATACGATATATTGATGCGATATATTCCTCCTATATTTATACGCGATATTAATCACCATTTTTCTAATTTAATTAATTGTTATTTTAATATTAATTTTCACTTTTCCCGGTTACATGAAAAGTTCAAAAATGTACAATTTTTCACAAATAGCCTTTACTCGCAAAATCTGTTCTTAATGTGATCTCATTTTAAGTAAAACAAATGAAACTTTAATTAACAAAAGAAGTGTAGTAAGTAGATTTTAAAATAAAATCATATTTTTTCAATTATGGACCTTTTTTTTGTGTTCCGCTAAATATGCCGGTGTGTTTATATTATGCCAACTGTTAATTAAATTGCTTTCTAACTAAATCCAGCCACACACATATCTCACACACACAATTACTTCTCGCACGCGTCATTATTTACACACCTTAGATACAGGCCCACAGCCTGTGTCAATCCAGAGCCGATCCGAAATCCGTTCAGTAGTTTTTGCATGAAAGAGTAACAAACGTCCATCCAACCATTCTCACAAACTTTGACATTTATAATATTATATTATAGTAGGACTATACCTGCTTATGAATTAGATTCCCTGATAGTACATACCTGAGGCCAGATTGCATATTTTATAATCGTTCAATCATTCATTCGCTACAATCCTATGGAAAAGACCGTTGATTAGAGTCTGAATTCGAAGCTACTTGCCACTCACTGGCATTTTAACCACTTACCACTCATCCGTCAAACATAAACAAGCATCTGACGTCATTATTGCCTTAGAGATCATAGTCGTATAAATCTTAACAATTAATTATTGTTAGTGAATCATCAGTCAGTCGCCCGCGAGGACGAAAAGCGCGCGCGTTATTTGTTTTTTTTTCTATTACAAAATTGCGTGAAGTGTTCTGCCAATGCGTTATAAGCCAGTGTTTTTAATTGTGTTTCTTTATAATGTTGGTTTTAAAATGTTTATGGACATGTAATTTATGAATTATGACAAGGTAATTAATTATATATAGTGTTTGTACTCTATTATTGAATGAATAAGGTAATTAAGTAACTATAATTCTGCATTAAAGCTCATACCATATTGTTTGTCAGTTTATTATTTTATTAATGAGAACGTATAAAAGTTTACTTTTTTTTTTTTATTCGCGGTTTTTGTGAAATTAAAACTACAGTTTTTGACTCAAAAACATAGTATTGAAAAATCCAATACAGTTCCAAATGTGGTTTTAATTTGGAATTTTGAATACAGTTTTAACAGAAACGTAACTGTTACATTGTTTTTGGTTTCTGACTAAGTTTCCCATGTGAGTCATCGCGGAGGTATCGCTGTGTCAAGTGCGAAGATATTACGTACAAGCAAATATCGACTTTACATAGCTTGTTATAAAATTTAATATCAAACAACACTAATCTCATACATTTGTGTTATGTCAAAATTACGGAACTATAAAAAACTAAAAGATGAATGCGGAAGATGTGTTTTGTTAACGTACGGTTAAACGTACCTACGTTAATAATATTAAGTATTTAAGCAGCTAAGCTTAAAAATACCTTAAAAGCTCAACAGCTTGTGTGGTAAATAAACGAGAAGCTTTTTTTTTAAATTATATCAAGTATACAAACTTACGAAATATTTTTGATATTACTTTTTTTTTTTTTTATTAATACTTTTATTTTACGTTATTTCACGTTTCTTTTTATCTTTATCTTATGAAGATTTTTTTTTATAATAATGTTGATGACACGAGAAATAACCACAATAACCGACTATGGCAAAAATTATGAATTTTAATGATCGAGTTGTGAATAAATGTATGTAATAACAGGTAATTACTACGACTATCCTTGACCGTAAATCGCGAATAACTATTTTCTCATTGTAGTTAAGGTAAATTCATGTCTCTTTCTAACTGTATAGAGTAAATTGAAACAAAAACTTTTGGTTTGAATTCACTTAAATCATCATCATATTGCCGACTAACGGTAGTCGCTAGGGCTAGGGTCTGCTAAATGTTAGTAGGTAGCATAGACTTATACATGAAGACAGGCATACATTTAGCCTAAATTTGTTTCATACATGGAAAAAGTGACGCCATCGATTGAGAATCGACCGAACTACGATTTAAGCGTTCGACTTTGACAAGCGTAACACTGAGCTCTATACTGTAACATTTAAAACTCGAGTGGCCCATATGGGGCACTCAAAGTGAGGACATTTTATCCTCGATATGCTCGACATATCTCTAATATAATACAAATACAAGTGTGTACTATGAGTAATAGCTGCTGTTCACCTACTGCAGGCAGTGCCTTTGATGATTAGTCTTCCCAGATACGCAGATAATGTGTAACGTTAATAATGTTAAAATCAAGGCCTTTATTGTTTCTTGAATATATTTTTAAATACCTATTTTAATGATATGCAGGCGCGAAGGCGACGACATTTTGTGGAGGCATGGAATGTAGCATTCGAAATTCGAACATCATCTGTCAAATCGAAAGGTCGAAATGATACTTTAAATGATAGGGTTGGCAAAATAAAAGTATTTGACAATAAAATTATCATTTTTACCTCGTAGCTTGTTCATAGTAAACAAAAGTTTAAAGATGAAACTGGAAAAGGCCAAAACGAGAGAAATTTTAATATACCTAGTCTTGGCATAAATACTAAAACAAAGAAAAAAAAAGTGTGTTAGTTTAATACATAAATATAAAACAATTTAAAATATAAAAAGCTTATTCGAAGTGGTCTCCATTGGCTGCAATACAGTCCTTTAAACGTTGAGGCCAGTTATCAATAGAAGCACGCACTCTTTCCATGGGAAAATTCTTCACTGCCAATCGTACGGATTGTTTTAGGGACTCCAAATTATCATGGCGTTTAGAGCAAGCCGTACTCTCTAAAACGAACCATAAATCATAATCCAGCGGATTAAGATCGGGACTAGACGACGCAACGGCCAGTCTTCAGCTCTGATGAAGTCCGAAACGTTCGTTTCCAACCAGGACTGCGTAGACCGAGCTTTATGACCCGGCGCCGAGTCTTGCTGGAAGGACCATTGTTGGTTATTGAACATGGTGTTGTTAAGGGGCTTCACTACCTTCTCAAGAATGGTATCTTGATACACTTGTGCCGATGTTTTGATACCTTTTTCACAAAAGTATGGCTCAGTCACTCCTTCATAGCTAATACCCCACCAAACCATCACTGAAGTCGGGTAGTGCCCACGTTGCACTCTGTCGACTAATTGGAAAGCTTCCGTAGAGCTTTGAGCATAAATACGGTAATTTTGTTTGATAAAATGTTGGTCAATTGTAAAAAAAATCTCATCCGTAAACAAAATTTTTCTGTGACCGCGTACCGCTTTGTTTCGATTTTATCACCATATTCTTTTTTAAATTATCAGTTAAGATATGACCAGTACGTCTCTTATAGGCTGCAGTCATCTTTTAAAATACGCGACATGGTTCTAGGTGCTATCTTCATCTCCCGAGATAAAATCTTTTGCTTCCGGACAGGATTTCTTCGAATTCTTTCCCTTACTGCTTTGACCACCTTTTTCGTACGAACACTACGTGGAAGGCCAGACCTTTTTCTGTCACAAACAGAGGAGGTCTCATTGTACCTATTAATAGCCCGGTATACAAACATTTTACTAATACCAAGCGTATGGAGAGTTTTAAAAATTGCATTTGGCTCCATACCTACTTTGTGTAATGCAATCACAGCGATTCGGTTCTCTTTATCACCCCACTCCATTTTAATATCGCAAAATATTGTACAATGTATTGGCGCCAAATGAGAAAACCCAATGAACAATAATTTAAAAATGACAGATTCCAAATACAAATGTAATATTTTGTTTATTTTTAATTGTAACAGTATTTATGGCCAAACTAAGTAATTTAGTAAAGATAGGTTTGGAAAAACACGGTACTTACCTAGATTAAAAAAAGAACAGTAATAAAGATTAGAATCCAGAAAAATATATTGTTGTATTATTTTCTTACACAAAACTTTTAAAATTGGGAATAAGGCTGCCCTAACGTGTTAGAAATTAGATAATTTGCATTTGCAGTTACTTACAGTTGACAGCCCTAAGATGGCGCCATGTTGGCACGTGATTATTGCATTCAGAGTTGCCAGATCACATTTTTCGACATTTTTACCGAAGTCGCGAGAGATTTTTCAAGTTTTTTGTTTCTTCCTTTGTATTCCACGTTCATACGTAAAGTAAAGTAAAATATTTTGCCTTGTGCATCGTACATCTGTATTAAGAGATTGAATTCTTGAATGACTTAATTTGATAAAGAAAAACACACAAATGTATTGTGTTCTAGTTCTTGCAATATAAGCCGAAGACATGACGAAACCATAAAGGTTCCAACTTCCGAGACGTGAACTACGGAACCTTAAAAAACGATTAGATGCGTGTGAACTTATAAACCACTGGATTTTTTTTGGGTTCGACCGACCGACTTCTCGTAAATGGTTGACTTTGTTAAAAAGTCATGTATCAAACCTTGCCTTAATTTAAAGAGGCCTATTTAACGATACACGATGGGAAAGAATGAAAAAAAAAATTTTTCATCCCCACTTCACGTGTATGGAGAGCCACCCCTAATATAAAATTATTATTATATTAGGCAGACAGATGGACAGACAGACAGACGGACGGACAGAGCAAAACTATAATAAGGGTTCCATGATTATTACGGAATCCTAAACACCATTCCACATTTATCAAGGGACAAAAATGATTTCTCTGTAATCGAATGACAGGAGTTTCTCGCCTTTTAATCTGTCATCCGATACTGTCACACTATGGCTTTCCCTGGAACGAATGCAATCGGCACAGCAAATAATAATTTAAACCTAAAACTATCTCCTAACTATTGGCTTAAGTTATACTTGTTTGTGTACTTTTTATTTTATAGTAATTTTGTATTTCATAGGTATATATTGTTAGAATATTTATGTTATATATCTTCATTGTATTTATATTATTGTGTTTTATCATGAATGTATCCCTATTTCACCTAGGATTTTTTGATTTCTTCTTCTCAGCATATATTTTTTTTTCACTTTACCGGCACCTATATAATTTTGCTCCTGTAACGCCCAAAGGTTGATTGGTAGATAATGCCATAAGGCATTAAGTCCGCGCCTTTGTATGTACAAAGGCGCGGACATGTGTTTGTGCATTAAGTTTCAATAAATAAATAATAATATTATCTCTATTTAGAGTGGACCTTAATAATAAAATTATTCTTTATACTTTAAAATTTAATAAATTTACACGTGAAGTAAAAAAAATCCCGTTTGTTTTTGCTTCCCGTTTGATAGGTCGTTTTTTTTGTCTTTAAATTTTAATGCAAATAACATAACAACATGCAGGAATTATTTGCATAACTATTTGCGTACCATTTTCATTGAGCAAAATGATAAACACGGAATGATATAATCCATTTGTCAAAACAAAAATGTGTCTGCTTTTGTCGGAATTCGATTGTGTAAATAATGTTGTATTTAATTGGCTTAATGTTTATTTATCTTTACGTAGGCTCAGTGTAACATTTACAATTGAAATCAACTTAACCTTTCAATGACAGCATCGTTCAGTCAGTCTGGATTCTGGAAATGTTTAGAAACAAAAAATTAGGTAGGTTATTTGGTTTGTCAGCACACAGTACCAAACCCTTACCGTCAGGCCTACTGACGGGAAGGGTCAGTTCACACCGAGATACGACGTGACGCGGCGCTCTATTTTTTAAAGATAGCGATTCAGAATTGGACTTTATTTACTACACTAGGAGATACACGTTTTATTGCAAGAGCGGAGCGGTGCAGGTCGAAATTCGAACTTGCAATGCAACGCGTAGGTATCTTGTGTAGTAAATAATATTCAATTTTTAGCTGACGCTAAGCGACTGACGACCATCCGTCGACCGCGACCATCTTTACTAAGCACCATATTCGGTCCGGTTTTCCTTCAGTTCGGCCTGAACGGATGCAAAATCGTATCGTCTGTGTGCAATTTCGAGATCGCATCAGTCGACCGGATGGTCTGAAGCGATTCGTTCCAGTGTTGCCAGCTCTATTTTTGGGAAAATTAATTTCTCGCGTCGATTTCCACTAAAAACTACTAAAATAATACTGAAAACTATAAAAAAGCTACTAAACTTAGGAATCCGTAAAGCCCCCAAAAACCACGGGTTTTTAGGTTTAATTCTATTTTAAAAAATACAGTTAAATTAAAATATACTAGGAAATATTACGTATATAGTAATTAGACGGGTAGTTTTAAGCAAATTACGGACGGATGATAAGGTTTTTTTTTGTGCCTAGCCTAGACCATTTTGCATATGATTACTGTCTGGCTCTTTCCTACTAAAACACTACTAAACAACTAAATTCCTACTAATGAGGGAATAAAATACTTAATTTGGAACAGAACGAACTGATGCGATTTTTCCGTGTGTGTGATCGAATCCGTTCAGGCCGAACTGACGTCAGTTCTAACTGAAACGATCGGCCTCTCGTCTGTGGAGGCCTTTATCCTACTAATATTGTAAAGTTTGTGAGGATGGATGTATGGATGGATGGATGTTACTCTTTCACGCAATAACTTCTGAACGGATTTCGATGAAATTTGGTATGGTAAGTATTTAGGCGCTGGATTAAAACATAGGCTACTTTTTATCCCGAAAAAGTACAGTTTTCCCGTGAGATATGGGATCCTATGTTTACGCGGGCGGAGCCGCGGGAAAAGCAAGTATTATGTAAACGTGAGTTTGTTTATTTGGTTGTTACGCTTTCACGTAAAAACTGCTTAACCGATCATCATGAAATTTGGCTCAGATATTATAGAGTAGACTACAGGGAAGGGCATGGGCTACTTTTATCCGGAGAAAATGTACAGTTTCCGTGGGATACTGTATTTACACGGGCGGAGCCGCAAGCAGAAGCTAGTATCATGTAATATGAATAAATTATAATGTTCGCAGCTAAACAGAAAACATTAATACATATTATTATTTTATTTCCTTCTTCGTTTCTAAATAATTTACCATTAGATTCTTTATGTTAAGTAACATTACGTATTCCTTACATAATTTAAATTGTAAGCCATTTTAGGAGTACATTCGTCGCTAGTCACTGCATTTCTGTCTATTTCTAGACGACAATCGACATGCCTACATCTTGAGTCAGACTTGTTCTTTGTTTGTGTACAATCAAACAATTTTTCAATTTACATTATCAATAGTATATTATTATAACATAGTAGTTTAAGCTGTAGATTAACACATATGATATTTATTATCCCTAAAGTTCAGTGTTCCCGTGGGATACTGTATATACGCTGGCGGAGCCGCGGGCAAAAGTCTAATATACGGAAAACGTAGTCGTGTGATGAAGTTACATCATCATGACTAGGTACGTTTTCCGTTCTTATCATTCATTCACAATAACTTTTCTTCATTCATAAATTGTTCTGAACATTTTCGATCCAATAAAAAAATCACGGGATTGCCATATTCATGAATCACGGCCCACTGGCCCATGGCCCAATTTTGTCGTTTCATGTAAAGTAGCCATAATTTATAAGGCAAGAAAATACAAGTCGTCCTTGAAAAGCAGTAAAGTATGCCAACTGCCAAGGGGGCCAAGTTGCCCTATAATTTATTGTGTTCTTAGTTGAGTTACCACCCGATCGTCACCCAATTTGTGGAACCTCCGCCGTCTCGTCACCTCAAACATTAAGGGGCCCCATACGCGTTTTTCCTTCAGTTCGGCCTGAACGGATGCAAAATCGTATCGTCTGTGTGCAATTTCGAGATCGCATCAGTCGGCCGTATGGACTGAAGCGATTCGTTCCAGTGTTGCCAAGTCTGTTTTTGCGAAACTACTAAACTCGCGTCGTTTTCGACTAAAAAATTTCATCGAAATCCGTTCAGTAGTTTTGGCGTGAAAGAGCAACAAACAACCATCCATACATAGTGCATACATTCATACATCCATCCATCCTCACAAACTTGCACATTTATAATGCTAGTAGGACTGTTGCACGATGAAAGAAAAACATAATATATAACTTAAAAATGCGCAGCTTCCCAGGGATAAGACCTATCTAGATCGATTTTTCTCCCCCAAAACTCCCTGCATACAGAATTTCATTGAAATACTTGCAGTCGTTTCCGAGATTCCGATAACATAATATAATATGTTTTTAAAATGTCTCACGTTTTTTGCCTGGCGATAAAATTAACTATTTAAATTGTTTTGTGTACAGTGTCAGCACTGTTAAACTGAAGACGGTCAAGTGTGACGGTCCATGCGTGTTCCAGGGTTCCGTTGCTCTTCGATCTACATTGATTAAATTACTGAGTAGTTACTGGTTACTAAGAATACGGTAATATCTAGTAAGTTAGTAACTTAGGAGTGTCATGCAAGTTTAGTATTTTTCTTCTATGTTTAGCGTGCAAGAGTAAGGCACGGATTCCACGAGCGTTTATTAGTGGTCGCAACTGAAAGAAACTATCGTGGGTACGAGTGCTAGTAAGCTTTCGGTGTGTACTGACCACACACCAAAACAAAATAGAGCGGCGCCGTGCTACGCAGTGCGGTGCAGGGGCCTTACTCCCGAAACTGATACGATTTCGATTTTGATTCAGTTTCGATCCTGATGCGTACTCCCGAACAAAATCGATTCGAAATCGAGATCGCGTTGAGATCGTGTCTTATCAGCGCCGTTAGCTGTATCCGGTTGCTGACCTCACGTCCACAGTGTAAACAAGATACAGCTGAGTGCCGTAGTCTATGACGAAGATTAATAAAAATATGGAAAAATTATATATTTTTCACTTTAAATAACATTTTGTGTATGTTTATTCAAATGAATCTCATGCAAAGTAGGTTTTTAAAGGTTATTTTTCTAAAAAAAAACCGTGACAGTAAATAATAGTTTCAAAATTCCTGTTTATAATCTTTGACATTCTCTCAAATGTCAAAGTCATATATTGATTTATTTTGTCAGCAAAACTCAAGTGTTGTGCACAAAACACATTCAAATTTCAATGTATTGTAAAAATGTAGTTATTTGTTTATTTTTGGTGAAAATTTAAGTGGTATATTTGTAAAAATATAGTTAATTGTTTATTTTTGGTGAAAATTTAAGTGGTATATTTAATCTAAATGATACAATAACAAATTCGTGTTTAGTGTTTACATTTAAACCCGAGCATAGTAACAATATCAACATACGACTTTTCATAACTATTTATTACATGAATTAGCGGCCAAATGTGTAAACAAATGCGTAAAGCTTTTAAATAACTTTGCACATAACGGTGATATAATTTCAGTGAGTCGGTTTCTTCATATGAGTAGTTAAATCTGCGACTCATACGTCAAATAAATCATTTTTAAGGCAATCATTGCATCGAAGTTCCTCACAATCCATGTCCATTGCTAATGTGTTGAAGTTGGTTATTCTTCGTAAATTTTGCATCTCCCGAACGCTTATTCTAGCTCGTAGCTCCTTCAATAACATTAAATAATGCTGCAATACTACAATAAAAATCATGTAATTTAGTTCAAATACAATAAAACAAGGAAACTCGATATTGTTAATCGATCTTTAGCCATCGTGTAATTTGACGTTTGTTTTCGATCCTGCCTTTCGATTCTCGGGAGTACCAAAAGTTGCGATCTAACGAACTTCTCCGTCCAGGTTAGTTACACATTGAGCCACCGCACGATCGTGCGCTAGTGTAGGTTTCGGGAGTATTAAAAGCTATTAAGATCGAACTGATTCGATTCTGGATTGTGTCGGGAGTAAGGGGCAGTTCGAAATTCGAAAACTCTTGTTTCTTCTTATGTTGTGAATAAAGTTCAACTTTGAATCGCTATTTCGCTATCTAAAAAAATACAGCACCGAGGCGCGTCACGTCACGTCTCGGCTTCGCTTAAGCTTAAAGACCTCTTCTTGACTGCGTAACCCTAGCATCAATTAGGACAATAGCAGCTGTTGTCTCTGGACAATGCGACCGGAAGACTCCCATTGCCGGTGTCTTAGGTCACTAGGCCGATAGTAATAAGTGCAATACTATTTACTAGTAGGTATATTTATAATTACCCCCTTTATCTTTAAAATCTGTTTTCAGCGGCTTCGCCCGCGTAAATACAGTATCCTACTAGAACAGTGTACTTTTCCGGGATAAAAAGTAGCCTATGTTACATAGCTTAAACTACTACCATACCAAATTTCATCAAAATCCGTTCAGTAGTTTTTACGTGAAAGAGTAACAAACACCTATAATAGTAGTAAACTTTCACATCTATAATAGTAGTAGGATTAACATTACAGATACGCTAACCATGGCGCTGTTTTCGTCTGATACGTTGGAAAACAAAATGGTTTAGCGTATCCGTGGTGTAAATATCATATACAGCGTGGTTCGTCTCCAGGTTTAGAGATTTTAACAGCAGATAATAATAGGCTTAATTTTATCGGTAAAACACCCCCCTTTTGGGGGTTAGATTAGTTGCAACTCGCAACTAATCTAACCCCACCCTCCCGAGCTACAGGCAGTTGAATATTTATGTTTTGATTACTGCCTATCCTACCTAAACCTAAATAAATAATTTTATTTAAGACATACACACATCAAAATGGTCTCATTTAATTGCTCATAATATTTTTGACATTATTGAATATTTTTTTTCATTACTTGCTCAAGAATATATCGAAAAGAAATAAATACATTTGAATCTCAAGAAAGGAAAATTGTAGCCTAGTGTTGGGTTAAATATTTCATTCGGATAACAATACACACTGTATATGATGCTTGTGACTGCTAGGAATGCTACATGTAATGTGAATATT
The DNA here is from genome assembly GCA_037179445.1 of Phengaris alcon alcon. NCBI lineage: Eukaryota > Metazoa > Arthropoda > Insecta > Lepidoptera > Lycaenidae > Phengaris > Phengaris alcon. The sequence goes on along the minus strand of JAYRCH010000158.1, from coordinate 953,540 downwards.
GTAATGCATGTAAATAGCTAGTCACCGGATGACAACGTTTGTGTGATAACTGCAAAGTGAAATGTCAAATGATTCATCACAATTCACAAGCTTCAGAGTTTTGACTTCGATGATTTATGGCCATAAACGAACAAACGGATCGCCCGATAGAAAGGGATTACTTTTGCCCTGATTCTGGAGGCCTTCATTTGGCTTATTTAATATTAAGGCATTAGATATTCAATCGTTTCAAACAATTTTGTGATTCGAACGCAAATCAAATCCACGGGAATTGTACATCTTGTCAAGATTTAAAAAACTTTATCCATATTATTATATTTAAGCAGGCTTTGAACTGGTATTTTTAGTGGTAATATTGCATAATTTCAAATATGAAAAAATTAAATCCATCCATCTTCATAAACATTTCCATTTATTATTGTATTGGAATTTTAAAAAGCCATTTTCACCCTTTTATACGCGAAAAAAAGTATAATCTGTCAACCTTAATTACAGCTGTCAACGTCAAAACACTGTCATTTCCGTAAACACCATCCTCAATCCGTTTAATAACCTAAAAGGTTTTTTGTCTGTGACATAATCCCGATAAACATCGTGGCTTGTCACGATTTTGAATCATTTTCTTTTATGTCTGTGGTTATACCAGCCGCTTTCAAATATTCCTAAAATGTAAATCTTACCTTCCATACAATGAGGGAAATTAAATAACCTAACCAAGAGCGTGTCAGGACCCGGCTTGTAGAAGAGTTCCGTAGTCTGTACATATCTACCCTTAATAGGTTTTTTTAATAATTTTTCTTATGAGTATTTAACATGACTTAATTGCATGGAAAGTTGCAAGTAACGCTTATAGTTTGGAAATGCCAGGTGCCTGGAGTCTGGACCAACTCGTATACTTTAAATTACTCAAAAATAGTTCACTTTATAAAAAAGTCGTGTATAAAAGCTCACCTTTATTAAAAATACCTATTCTCGACCTATTCGATACCACACGATGGGGTAAAATGAAAAACAGTTTTTCATGCCTACTTTATATGTATCCTTCCCCTAAAATATAAAAAATATTATAAAAATATAATAAAATCTCCACATACACCAAATTACATCTATTTGTATTCATAATAACATACTAAGTTAGAACTCAGACAAGCGGTGAGACAGACGAAACGATAACGATAAAGGTTCGTTGTAGTACTACGGAAGCCTAAAAAGTAAATGAAAAGGTCCTTCGAGCCGAATCATGTAAATATAGAGATGGTTACATCGTCTACAGTTTAATTCTTATTAAAATTTGTATTTTTGTCTTCTAGTTTATTTATGAAATAAAGGCCGAATTATCAAAATGGTCTACTTAAGGAATTGATTGAGTAGTTGTTTGTAAGTTGTAAGCCACCTTAACTTCATTTATCTGTCCTTATGTTTTGTTATTAGATATATTTATTTTGTTGCAGGTAGCACAACAGATCTAACGCCTACGCTGATCGGGATTTACGATTCGCTCCTAGAACCAGCAAAGAGTTTGAGACCAGAGGAAATCCGTTTAGAATCAGCCAAAGATGCAAGAAATGATCCACCAGTAAGAGAAACAATGCTAGAACAAAAAGACAGTGTTGTGTTCGCGATTCCACCGAAAGACCCTTCCAAAATTGCTGGCAGCGTTAAACTACCCATCGCCACTATAAACAAAAGTTCTCTTTATTCAATACGAACTAAAAGTGATAAAAATGGTGCTATAGATATTAGTGACCCCAGTGATAAAGACGAAGTGAAAGCTAAAGAAGTTCAAAAAGTAAAACAAGACACTTTCGACAATCTATCACCTAACGTTAAACGCATAATAACAGGCAGTGGAGCAACAACGCTGAAATTCCAAAAGAAAACAATGACAGTCGGCAGATCTTCAACTAGACGATGTAACATACCTCTGGTAGGTGCAACGTCTAAGATATCGCAGTCAGGCGTAGAAATACTACCGTCTGTGGAGATATATGATCATCCGACTTCGTACAAAGCAACAGAATATCTAGAAAAGGCAAATGAAACTTTACCTAAAGCAAATGAATCCATAATTAAAGTAAATAAATCCCCAGCAAAAGTAAAATCTGAGTTAAAAATAGAAGAGGAACAGACAACTTATGATGTTCCAACAAATAATATGCCAGCAATATATGACGTACCGACAGTATGTAAAACAGCGTTCGAATCATTATCATTGCCATTCATAGATCAATCTATAGAACTATCTATGACAACAGATAGAGAATTCGATACAAAATTACAATCTAAAGACAATTCACCACAAAAACCTGAGAAACCACCAACACCGGATTCTTCGGCAGCAAAAATACCAAAAACAGCAGCCAGATCGAATAGTCTACGAAAGGAAATAACTAATCCGGATTCTAGGAAGTTACTGAAGGATCCGTACCCAGAATCAGTTGGATCTACTGGAAATCTAAAACTTTCACAAGAGAAAGAAGTAAGACTGAATCCAGCTACTGAAGTAACTAGACCTCTATCTATGAGTTCTATAGCATCTTCCAGCTCAACTTCTAGCAGCGGTGTGCAGAATAAAGGAGTGAATTCAGCATATTTGGCTTCAATTGAAAGTCTGGATGATCATAGTGATGCTGATATAACTTCAGCGAATAGCAATAATTTTGTCAATGGTATATTAAAGAGTGCTGAAGAAAGAAATGATATATCAAGTAAGTATGAAATATTTTAAATAGACTAATAGAATTCAGAATGTGCTAATTTGATCAGAAGATTTTACAATTCGTTCGTATTGCGATCTCTTGCAAATAAACGTGTATCTTTTTGTGTAGTAAATAAAGTTAGAATTCCTATCTTAAAAAGTGGTCGCGCTTCAGTGTGAACTGACGCCAATAAATGGCTAGTTTATTGAAATCAAAATCAAAAAAGTTTTATTTCCATGTAGGTTACAAAGCAACGCTTATGGAATTGTCCCTACATGATGCCTACCACCGGTTCGGGAACAAACCCGACGAGAAGAACCGGTGTAAGAAACTCGCACGCGGCCATCTTTTCGCCAAAATATAGAAATTTGTTCTTTTAAATATAATTTAATATTTTTACAATATGTAAACTTAGTCTTTACAATATTAACAAAAGTCAGATACATATAGTACATAGAAGCAGCTGCAGCCGTGCAGGTGGCCATCCTACTCCCTTAATGTGCGATCGTCAATACAATCATTGACAATATAATAATAAGCTTTCGCACACAAACGTTCTTTAACTACTTTTTTAAATTTATTAATGAAAAGATTTTGAACGTTGTCTGGGATTCTATTGTATAGGCGTATACTTTGACATAAAGGATTTGCTTACTTTACTTAGTCTGAATACCTGTATATCTAGCTTGTGCTTATTTCTAGTGTTTATACAGTGATTGTCACTTTTAGTTTTAAAATTACTAATATTCTTCCTAACATATAATACATTATCCAAAATGATCTCGGAGATTCAAAAGGGGACATATTGTAAATTGAACATATTGCTCGCTTCTGCAGCACAAATATTGTATTAATGTCGGCGGCATTTCCCCATAAAAGGATGCCGTAGAACATTTTACTATGAAAGTAACTAAAATAAACTAGTCGCTGTCGTCGTGTCTTCGACAGAAACTTCTCTAATTTTTCTGACTACCCATGCTGCAGAACTGAGCCTATTTACAAGATTAGCAATATGAGGACCCGATTGTAATTAACTATCTATTGTTATATCTAGAAACACTGTGGTGTCCACTAAATTAATTTTCTCGTAATTTAAAAGTATATTGGTTTGTACTTCCCTAACATTGGGCAATGTAAACTTTAAACATTTTGTTTTTTTAGAATTTAAAAGTAAGCTGTTAACATTAAACCAATGTACTATTTTCGAAAGAGCACTATTTACTCAAAACTGTTGTCGCTTCACATTAAAAATTAGTGAAGTGTCATCGGCAAAAAGTACTATCTCATTCTCATTATCTTTAACAAGATAAGGTAAGTCATTTATATAGATTAGTAAAAGAAATGGGCCTAAAATTGATCCCTGTGGGACACTTAATTCTATTTTGGTTCCAGTCGACCTTTTACTATTGAAATCCACCCTTTGAGTTCTATTTTTAAGGTAAGAAATCAAAAGTTTGAGTGCCGAGTCCCTAATACAATTGTGGTGCAATCTTCTGATCAATGTAGCATGCTCAGCACAATCAAAGGAAGATGGAGAGGTCGCAAAACACACCTAATGCATCCTGTAACCCCTCCCAAGCTTCAAAGATACTACAAAGAAGACCTATACCGGCATCCATTGTGGATCTTAGTAAAACCGTATTGATTATTATGTAATAAATTGTTGAAATTAAAGTGCATTAATAACTGTCCTAAAATATTTTTTTCATACATTTTACTAAAGGTCGCTAGAATCGATATAGGCCTGTAATTTGTCGAGAATTGGGAAGCTTTAATAATCAAATTCATACCCTTTTACATTTGTCATCTCTAGATTTTAATATTTATTTTAGAAGGACTTCAGGGATGTTAAGGGTCTGTGCTATTTCTTGATGAACTTTATTCTTTTCCATCAAAGATATAGCGCTCTAGACAGTTTTCTTTGTTTTGACGCCTTTTTTTCTTCACTTCAGAACAGAGCGCTCGCTACAGATATTTTTGCTTACTTCTTACTTGTTTCTTTCTTGCCTCCAGGGCGGAGTGCTCTAGACGAGATGGCCGGTCTATCGCAGCTGGAGCGCGTCTGCGCGGAGATTGTACAGACAGAGAACGTCTATGTGGAAGACCTGAGGCAGGTGGTGGAGGTGAGTTAATTTATCATTCAGGGAACCGTACATTTTGCCGCGTCACCACGCGCCGCGCCGGTATAATCTACACTGGCGGACACATAAACTGCATCATAGTGCATACAATCATGACACATACAATCAATTTAATCTACACTGGCGGACACATAAACTGCATCATAGTGCATACAATCATCACACATACAATCAAATTTTATTACAAAATATGCAAAATTTTTACATTTATTGGTATTTGAAAATAAAGTCTGGTTTATAAACACAAAAACAAAATCAAATTTAAATATGGTACTGTCACAAAAGAAAGAAAATATACTATAGAAGAAATCAATTTACTAAAGATTAACTCGTTACGTTAATGTTGTGATTGATGGTTATTTTTTTTTTGTTTTGTTACATGTTGAATTATCGTTACTAATTGTTTAATTGCTAGTCTGTTTTCATTTTAAACACGTTTTTTTCTCACGAATATGGACGTATCGTCCGAAAAAGCCGCACAAATTGTTGCTCTAGTGCAGCAAGGCCTAGACCAACGAACAATTGCTACAGACTTAAATGTAAACCAGTCTACGGTTTTCCGAGTTTACAGAAGGTTTATGGAGACAGGTTCATTCAAAAGAAGATGTGGAACCGGCAGAACTCGGATGACAACGTCTCTTGACGACAGGTTTATTGGGACAACTTCCTTGCGAAATCGGTTTTTAACGTCTATAAGCATTAAAAATGAGCTCCACCAGGTACGTGCCGTAGCAGTTAGTGCACGAACCATATGAAGAAGGCTAAAAGAGCGTAATATCACACCTTTCAGATCCGTAAATGGACCAAAATTGTCTGCAGCTCACAGGCAAGCTCTACTAAGATTTGCTCGTGAACACTTAAATTGGACTGAAGAGCAATGGGCTTCCGTATTATTCACTGATGAGTGTATGACTTGTCTGTACGGTGCTGATAGTCTTCCGTAGACGAGGAGAGCGATATGCTCAAAATTGCATTGAGGAGAGGGTTCAATTTGGAGGCGGGTCTTGTATGGTTTGAGGCGGCATATCGATGGATGCTCGAACTGACCTTGTGTTTATTGACGCAGACAAACATGGCCGTGGTAACCGTGGTTTAACATCACATCGCTATAATATAACGGAGATATTGGACCCTCATGTGGTACCTTTTAGCGGATTTATAGGCGAAAATTTCATTCTGATGCAGGATAATGCTGCACGCAGCGAAACAAGTTGAGCAATACTTTACTCAGGTTAAGATTCGTTCCATGGATTGGCCAGCATGTAGCCCGGACCTCAATCCGATAGAACACGTGTGGGACAACCTAAAAAGAGCTGTATTTACAAGAAATCCGGTCCCAACAACGGTTGCGGAGCTCAGAGTTGCATTGTCACAAGAATGGGACAATACTCCGCAAGATCTTTTAAAAACACTGATCAGGTCGATGCGAAACCGACTTGAATCAGTTATTAGGTCAAGATGAGGTAATACACCTTATTAAAAACAAAAAAATATTTTTTTCTTAGTATTGTAAAATTTTCATAATAAAGCCGTTTTTGTTCTATTCACTGTTTCATTCCAAAAAGCTGCAAAAGGAGTAATTTGATTCTTCTAGTGAGAAAAGTTGACCTGTACACAGATGAATTGATTTTTTTATCAGATTAAGAACCAGTCTTAGCATTATCATTGAAATAAATCAAAATTGTTTGCACTTTCACTAATTATATTTCATTGAAAGTTATCTTGCACTATGATGCAGTTTATGTGTCCGCCAGTGTATATCTGTACCAAATTTGATCAAAATTGGTCCAGTAGTTCCGGAGCGTATTCGATGCAAAACAAACAAATAAACCTGTCCTCTTAATAATATTAGTATAGATATCTGCACTAATAAATACGTGGCGCGAAACGAAACTTCCGAATAAGCTATCGGAGACTATAGTCTTTTCGCGTTAAGAAGACAGTAAATGCTAATAAATCACTCGTACATTTCTCAAAATGGCTTACTGTAATTGGTTAATAACACGGGTTATTTTAGCGCGGCGCATACGCCGTATATATTTTGTTTTTTTGGCGTTTCACGCGGATAGACTATATATAATTAGTAAATTGTGAAACAGACTCAAAATATCCGCGACTGTATTAAAACATTAAACAGTTTTGTACTTTAATATTATAATTTGCCGTTATTAAGCTAAAGCGAGGACGGAACAGTCTTATGAAATCTCATCGTTTTATGAAAGACCTTTGGATAAGTATGTACTTATCCAAAGCTAGGTCTTTCATAAAACGATGAATTGCTAGTAAACAAAAGACGCAACGTGTGCTGCCCTTATGTCGGAAACGCCTACAATTTAAATTTTCAAATTCGGAATCGCAATTAGCATTTCCATCACTGGTTAAAATAGTGTGTCTTCCATCTCGCTCTTTCATCATCTCCGTCTTTCACGTCTTCCGGTAGTTGTTTATTTAACCTACTGCATTTCCCTGCCTTTGAAATAAGACTTGTGCATTTCGTAATGCTGTTAGGTTAAACTTGAGTTCACACTCGGCTCTGTATTTTTAAGATAGAAGAAGTAACAAAAGAATCCAATGCCGCTTCGCGTCCCGGTGTGAGCTCACCCTAAAGCATTAGATAAGCAGCTTGGTAAAGTACCAATCAATCACAAATTAATCATCTTGTTTATCAACCAATCAATGGAGATGATTAATTATCATTTATCTTAGGTATATCTCGCTAATGTGAATAATAAAAGTTCCCACACCGATTCCGGTGGCGGTGCAGTGGCTGGTTTCGTCTAATAGACTAAACTTGAGTCCTTTTAGGCGTTGATTATAATCAAAGTTCTACTCAAATATTAACTAAAGATATGCATATTACGTACATTTGACAGAACAAATCTTTTTAATAAGAAAAAGTTACGCCATCTTCATTTCACCATTCATCAAATGTCAAAATGGCCCTAAACAACCCCAAAAGTGGAGCCATTTAAGTGGGTACAGTTTTTGCTTCGACACACCTCGTGTATAATATTATATATTTCTATGTAACTACTGCATAACTTCATTTGACCTCCAGCTCCGGCACTGACAGAGCATCATTTATTCGCAAACCATCATTACCATGACACCACACGGCAACCATGGAAACCATAACAGTAACCATGGCAACCTGTCCTACTAACCCAAAGACAACTGACCCACTGGCTAACTGCAGTCTTAATCAATATTTAAATTGCTTCGAACATGCAATGCCTCGCGAATTCATTACGAAATTGGCGCCAGCCGTCCGCCATCTTGTCTACCTTTTAAGCCTCTGGGGACATTTTTTGAGGTTAAATAAATAATTTCAAAACTAAGGATGGGCTATGAGTATGGCGTACATTTGACAGAACAAATATTCGTATAAGATACAAAAAATTAAACCGACTAAAGTAAAATGCACAAAAAATATGAAATAAAACATATTTTCCAAATAATTTCCCTTTTTTTGGCTGAAATTTTAACTATTTCTCTACTCAATCTTCATAATTTTCAAGTCGGTGCCAGAGCGAACAACATCCTGATAAAACAAAATAATAATAATTTTTCCCTTTTTAGTGATATTTGTTAAATTATTATTAACACATTTTAAGAACGTTTAAAATAAACGATCGAATGTATAATTGAATACGCGCCAATCTTCTATTATGTATTGTATATAAGATAACGATGATGATTATTGTAAGTTACATAATGGCATATGCTTGCAATTATTTAAACAATGTCGAAATTTCCAAACGCGTATCTTTAAAGACTGATGAGTTCTGTTCAGTGCTTTTGGATCCAGGGTATACCTTGGTGCAAAATCTTACTTTTTAGTAGTATATGCTTGGGTTACTTCAGAAAAAGTCGAAATCACTATAATATGTGTCCATATAAGTTTTGAGGAGTTCCCTCGATTCCTCGTGGATCCCGTCATCAGGTTACCGCTTTTGTGAAAACGGGACCAACTTCGAAGTATACCTTTTACATCAAAAAAAAAATAATATTGAAAATCGGTCAACAGACGGCGGAGTTATCGTTGAACATACAAAAAAAAAATTAAAAAATACATTCAGCCGAACATACAACCGCCTTCTTTTTGTGGAAGTCGGTTAAAAAAGTCACGCCATCTTGATTTCACCACATCTCAAATGTCAGCCATCTTGATTTCACCATACCTCAAATGTCAAAATGGCCCCAAAGAACCTTAAAAGTGGGGCCATTTAAGTGGGGACATATTTTAACTCGACATCCCCGTCTATAAAATATGACGTGTATGGGTTAAAATTTAAATAGACCCAATATTTATTTTTTATGTGATTTATTAACGATAAGACACAGGCTAGGTATTGGTAACTTAAACGTAACTAAATCCTACTACTTATTATAAATAAGAAAGTTTGTGAGGTTGGATGGATGGATGGATGTTTGTTTGATGACTCTTTTACGCACGGATTTTAATAAAATTTTGTATGGAAGTAGTTTAAGCCCCGGATTAACACATAGGCTACTTTTTATCCCGAAAAAGTACAATGTTCCCGTGGGATGCTGTGTTTTCGCGGGCGGAGTTGCAGGCAAAAGCTATATAAAATAATTGCAAACCATTTTTGATATTGCAAACAAATCTTAGGAGTAAAATAAAAAGTGCTTTCTAATCCTAAAGTCTCTTGTTACGGTTTTCACTTTAGGCTTCAATTGAATCACCATGAAATTCATAATTTAATTAATGTCAAATATCAACGCTTATTTTATATTTTATAACAGAACAAATCGATTATTTAAAACTTTCGTGTCTAAACGTTTCGTTGACTTTTTATATATACAGGTGTGTGTTTGTCTGTTTTAAATATTTAACATGATACAACATTAGGCTACAATATTACGTAACTAATGTCAGTATCATAACGATAGCTGAAAATTCACGTGATTTATAGAAAAATAACATCATTAACAATTTCTGTCAAGTGACACGGGACAGCTCTCACTATGCGGACAAAGGCTATATTTTAGTGACTAGCTTTTGCCCCGCGGCTCTGCCCGCATTTCACGGGAACACTGTACTTTTTCGGGATAAAAAGTAGCATTCCAAAGCTTAAACTACTGCCATACAAAATTTCAACAAAATCCGTTCAGTAGTTTTTGCGTGAAAAATGAAAATGTGTCAAACATTATTCCATCCATCCATCTATCCATCCTCGCAACCTTTCACATTAATAATAGTATTAGGATGTTCAAATTATTTTAAGTTAGTATTTTCTCAAGTGTCAGCGGATTCGAGGGCAAAAGCTAGTTTTTGTTGTAAGTGTAGCTTATAGGTGTAGCCTATAGGTGTAGGATGTAGGTGTAGGTTGTAGGTGTAGGATGTAGGTGTAAGTTGTAGGTGTAGGTGCCTATAGGTGTAGGTTTATCATTCCAGTTCACAGTTGAGATAGAACAACGTCTTTTGGTACTAAATTCGAAAAAAAAATTACTAATAAATTTACATTGGGCTATCTAAATCGCTTAGGTCATTAACCGCACATAAACAGCTGATTTAAAGGGGAAACAAAGACTTTGCCTAAATAACATCAATAAAATCATCTGATGATCTTAACATAAAGAGCGTAATGTAATTTTATTTGGTATATTTTTTTTTCAATTTTTATATTACTATATTATGCCTCGACGTCTTTACATAGACGGTAGATTATAATATGCCCAAAATATCCGTAATTGAATTTAAACAACGTTATTTTTTAAGTGCATAATTATCTATTGATGGTAATCCCTACGGTATAATATAAAATTAGTCTTACAATGGTCTCCACTCAGCCACACGTGCATCTATATCGGGCACATGCTCAATGCATCTGTTTATATTTTTGTTTTGATTGTCTCTAGTGCATGCTCAATATGCTCAAGTCACAAAAATACGATGCTTTTCACTAATTGCACATGAAAGTTTAATGGCACTTACAATAAAAAAAAAAATTATATTTTTGTCTGTACATCTATCTGTCTGTCTGCACGTCTGTTTGTTTCGGCTAGTCTCTGAAACGGCTGGACCGATTTTCACGGGACTTTCACTGACAGATAGCTGATGTTACAAACCCTCGTACCCACGAGAGATTTTTGTGGTTCCGACAGAAAAAACTGCATTGCAAATAGAACTCTACAGTCTGCGCTAATACAATAGAGCTGAAAATCGAAGTGTCAAATGTGTAATTCGACAACTCTACACGATTTTCAGCTCTATTGTATTAGCGGACAGATCTATTTACATAACTATTTTTTTCTGTCGCGATCGGTGACCACTAACAATAATAAAGTTCAGTCTCCTTTGGTTCTACGCAAACAAAGTTACATAAAAGTATTATTAATATTATTTATATTCCTTAACATAGGCGACTATAGCCGCCATTTGAGAACATAGTCATGTTTAGAAAGCTGCGTACTTTATCTAAGTATTTAGTGAAAGTATTTATTATCACGCTAATTAGTCACGAGGAATTAGCTGCTAATGAGCATTGACAGTCACCTGATGGTAGGACAACAACGACATTAGATAAACGCATAATTTGATAGAAATTTTAAAAAATGGTCCCTACACTTCACACTGGCCATATTCAAGACTGTATATTCCTGTATTTTTTATTGCATTAATGAATACTGCTCTGAATAATAAGACAGTTCACGAAAGGGATAGTATACAAAAAATCAAAATTTTCAAAGATATTGTGGATTGTTTGAAGCACTTTTTTGATTCTCGTGTAAACGCCCCATATAAAAGTCGTACAAGTAGGTGACGTCACACGCTAGTAAGTTGCTACGAAATGTATGGCCATGTGCACAAAATTTCTGATATCTCGTTATTATGCGCGTTTATGTTGATACATGCCATAGTAAATCTTTTTGTATTTTGATGTAAGTAAACTAATTATGTAGGTTTTATACACTAATAGTTTAAAAAAATATTTCAACTTTTTTGTGACTTCAAAATTTATGCAATTACAAAACTACGCATAAAATTTTTCTTTTTACTTGTTATACCTAGTTATTTCTTACTTTATTTAAAAATACTAAATTTTTACATGTATGAAAATACCCAATTATATTTATCTTTTTGTAAACAAAAACATTAAAATCGTCAAAATTCATTGTACTATTCTTACCCGACTACGGCGAAGCCAAAAGGAAGGGTAATGATTTTGGCAGTCTATGTATGTATATACTAGCTTTTGCCCGCCCGCGTAAATCCAGTATCGCACGGGATCACTGTACATTTTCGGGATAAAATGTAGCCTATGTTTTTATCCAGAGCCTATTATTTTTCACCTTGTTGTCTAAGACCATATACGAAGACCTCCCATTTTGTATAAATCATTATAAACTAACCTCTAACACGTTTACCATTATGACATCCTACAGGTTTATAGTTCCTTTCATATTGATCACTATTTGTCAAAGGAAATTTAACCTTGTATCTTGGTAATAGGCTTTAAAACGTACCGTTAATAGAAACATATCGGTAATTTTTGTTATAGGAAATTAAACCTTATTGCACGGTGCTAACGGGCTCCCCTAATAGGGTTGTCTGTTTTTGTCGGATTAAGTCCAAGTTTATAGTCTATGCCTAATACGTCTGATTTAAAACGTGAATTCCCGGATTTGAATCTGGAACGCGGCATCTTTTTCAATATAGCGACCTTAAATGGCTTCCGTGATTTTGTTTATTACTAAGTCTCCGCTATCCATCCGTCTGTCTGTCTGTCACCAGGGTGTATGAGTGTATCTCATGAAACGTGATAGCTAGATAGTTAAAATTTTCACAGATGATGAATTTCTGTTGCCGCTATCCTACCTATCAACAAATACTAAAAATATAATGAAATAAAATGTTTACAATAAACAAACATGTTTTTGTTGCCGTTTAGTACGGAACATTTAGTGCGCGAGTCCGACTCGCACTTGGGCGGTTTTTTCTCTATTTATGGTATGTTACTAGGTACAAGGTAGGAGCAGAAATACCAGATGATTTTAAATTTTTTAAACCAACAATCCTTAACGTACATAGCGCAAGCGCTATTACACGCGGCTATAGTTTTAATGTGCGTTAAGAATGCAGTGAATCCTTAGTACAAATGTCAATGTATTAGAACACTGTTTATGCGTCATTGGTCAATTTTGACATTTGTACTGACGATTCTCTGCATTCTTAACGCAAAGATAATATCGTTGTATTTTCAATAGCATTTCACAATAAATAATTAAATTTTAATATAACAAAACCTAAAATGCAGTGGTTTTTTGGGGTCTTTAGGGATTCTTAAGTTGAGTAGCTGTTTTGATAGTTTTCAGTATTCTTTTAGTAGAAATCTACGCGAGTTTAGTAGTTTCGCAAGAACATAGCTGGCAACACTGGAACGAATCGCTTCAGTCCATCCGGCCGACTGATGCGATCAAGAAATTGCACACAGACGATACGATTTTGCATCCGTTCAGGCCGAACTGAAGGAAAACCAGACCGTGTGACCCCTTAGATTTTAGATACGTTATTAATTTCGGGCGTTAGTAAACTGTATTATATTATGTAGTTATGTAGTTCTACAATCAATATGGTATATATCAACTTGGACGAGTCTAACTGTAAAAGTTAAAACTACCCACGCCTGCACGTTACCACAAACCGGATCATCGGGAACACCATAGACCAGAGATGCAATAGATTAGTAGGGATGAGTCTTGAAAACCTAAAGGGCCATACTCACGGCCAAGCCTGCAAATCCGGCGCCGGTACTTAGCCACCACTAGTGTTAACAGTATCAATTGTTTATAACACCAATGCTTACAAATCCGCTTCAAGGCCGCGGCATTGCATTTGCAGACTGGACCATCAGTATGGCCCTTATGAAAGGATGATTTAAGATTATTAAAGGACTATTAACATGGAGTTGGGATAGCTGTAACTGTACATCGTTTAGATTAATTTATATATTCTGAAATATTTAGGTTTTATCACTTGATGATATGTAAAAAATATACAATTTTATCTGTAGTTTTGTAATTAAATACATTTTACAGTTACATTATGTGTTCTTGCTACCTATAACATTTCAAACAACTTCAGGAACGCACGGCGTCAGACTTTTGTTAAGAGCGTTTTCACGGAACTTACGAAATTCTGTATTACAAAATCGCTGTACCTCTGATAATATTGATTTTCAATATACCATTTCTTCTGAGAAGACATTTAAGAGTAACATTAATTTATGCAATAAGAAAAAGTCTGTTAACTATGGTCTATTCCGCAGCAGTATCGTTATAAATAGAACTTTCGGTAATGAATATGAAAAGTCCAGTGTCACGACTCGTTCCACCGGTTTCATCCATTGTTATTGTCGTGTAGGATTACATTTAAATCAGTAGACAGTGTTGTCAGTGGGTTCCGTTCCGTGTGTATGTAAAAAGTATATCTATAACTATCATCACACCATTAATTATGTACGGTTTTACCTTCAATATAGATTAAAATTTCGTTCATAATATCATGCCTCGTGATCTCAGCCTCTGCGGCGACGCGACATTTTTATTCATTATTATTCTCTCGCGTCAATAGATTTTATCGACAAAACATATTTTGCTTCACTTGTTATGTTTACAACAATAAATGAAAACACCATGAAACACAGTGAACAAATAATTCTAATTAGATTAATCATCAATCATACTTTAGTAGAAAAACCGGCGTATTTTAGTATTTCTTTACTATAGACATGTCGTGCCAATTATTATAAGTGAAAAACTGTACTTTTTGTTACCCGGGCCACTAAATTACGAATCTATTGACTCCTCATTCATTAAAATCGGACCAGTAGTTTAGGCGCTGCAAAAGGAGCTTAAATTTCGTTCAGATACTATATAAGATACTCAAAGAATACTTAAATCTCAGTCAGGCGATGTCCTTGTCATTCTGGCAAGAGAGTGACAGCCTGTTGTTTTTGGTCCCTAACTTTAAGTAGCGAATAGCGATACTTCTGTCGTTGCGTTAAGCTGTAGTCCAATCGGCATGACGCTGCCGATTGGATTTAGAACTGACCTTGGAGGGGTTAATGTTAATGTTACACTGTTTATGTCAATAATGTGGAAGTGAACTGTGTGCGGAGTTCGATTTTTGTCACTACTCGCCGTGAAGAAGTTAACTACAAATTGTATGGCATTTAATTAGTTAATATTGTTTGCCGCTAGGGGCGCTGTTTCGATGCCATACAAATTGTAGTTAACTTCTTCACGGCGAGTAGTGACAAAACCTCGCACACAGCACACTGATCCAATTCGCGATCGGTAGCATCATGCCGATTGGACGATAGGCAGTATACGGTACGGCTATTGTAAGTCTTTTATTCAGAATCTCCCTGGTATTGCAGATCGTACTCTTTCTTACCATCAGGCGAAATGATCACGCTGACCGCGGGCTCATGTTACAGATTTCATTACTTCGCATTGCTGTTTGTTATTTTAGACCATTGTAAAGGAGCTTACGCAATTGTGTTCGTGTCGCTGTTGACACTAAATACTAAAAACGCAGTAAAATTTCGTTTAGAGTTATAAACATAAAATAAAAAAGTGTATTCACACCGAAATGTAACGATACGTGACATGGCGCTGCATTTTCAAGATATGTAGCTATGAAAAATTGTACTTTATTCATTACACAAGAAGATACACGTTTCATTGTAAGAGTTCAAATGTAAAGTGGCAGCTCGCTGCACAGCGCATGTGCAGTGTCTGATGTCATACGAAACGTGTAACTTTTTGTATAGTGCATAAAGTTCAATTTTGAATAGCTATCTTAAATATGCAGCGCCGCGTGCGCGCACGCGGCGCACGATGCGTATCGTCGTGTGAACTGACCCCACAGACTACCATGAACATAAAAAATATGCTCGCAAAATATTGTCAAATCTTCACTAATTAATTGATCGCAATGATGACGTCTCGAAAAAAATATACCTAATTTTGTACAAAATCTTATGGCATTTAAAATCTTTATGTCTATCATTGCGAGTTGCGACAATCAACGGCGTTTTCTGTAATTACTTTCCCTGTATAAAAGTTAGTAAATATCGCGTTCTCGAATACTGCGTGTAAGATCGCTGACATCATTTTTATGAGAAAATTCACATACATTTGCTTACTTAATCTTTTGATACTAACGTGTAAGGTCCTTTACAAATCATTTACTATTTTACGATCCATATTTCACTGTGAATATAAACCTTAATTGAATTACTTAGAGTTGAAAATCACGATGCCAGTAAAATATGAGGCAGAGCACAGGTTTATGGTTGAGGTCAGTAACATAACTACCTTTTGTTTCAAGTAGGTAAATAAGCGTATCCCAGATAGGTAGACTTGTGTTAAAGTTTTATTGCTTTGCAGAATGTATTGTTCTAGAAACACACTTGACGACTATATGATAATTTAAAAAGCCAAAAACGCACTTGGAACTCTTTCTGTGTTGCGGGTATGCACTGTCCATGGGTGGCGGTAGTTGCTATCAATCAGGTGATCTGGCTTCAAAACTTTAAAACTTTTTACAACATCAATTCTAGTTTGTCGGTTTAATTTCATTGTAAAACTTAGGTTTTTTATGGTAATATGATACTAACTGTGTTTTTGTCTGATTTCAGGGCTACCTTCACGTTTGGAGGCGGGAGGCGACGTTCTCTGAAGAGGAACTGTCAGAACTGTTCAATAATATTGAAGACATTTACGCTTTTAATAGGTAAGATATGTACTTAAAAACTTTTCTCACATACCTATACCTAACACATTATAAACGTAGGAGAACCATGCTTCGGCACGATTGCCCGGCTCGACCGGACAAATACCACGACCTCACAGAAAACCTGCGTGAAGTGATGCTTGCGTTGTGTTTCGCCGAGTGAGGGAGGTTGCCGGAGGCCCAAAGGAGGTTGGGGATTTAAGGGCCAGGAACGCAACACCTGTGGAGTTACAAGTGTATCTACTCTGGTGTTGCGACTGTCCATGGGCAGCGGTGATCGCTTACCATCAGTGGATCCGTCTGCTCGTTTCCTGGTCCATTTCATTAGAAAAATTACACATTAGAAACAATTATTCTTCCGTTTTTAACACTTTTGATAATACATAATATTATAATGTTTGTTAGTGAAGCTCATAAGTTCAATGTACTTTTATGTAATATATCAAAATTAGAATTGTTTAAGCACAAGAGTGCGAGTAAATGTTAAGAAACCCCTTATTTGGATATAACCTTTTTTAATTTGTCCTTTTTCAATTTTAAGTTTTATTTGTCATACATTACCATAAATGTTGAGCTTATCAACGATCAAGTCACGCAGCATTTACGTTGTCGCGTTATTGCGGTGACTGGTGAGTGTACACGGGGCTTTATCTGCCCCTATGATTGATCCATAGGGGTTGGATTTGCAGGGACGTATTTTTGTTTTTTATTTAATTCGCTAGTTTAATTACGCTGGGACTATATGATTCGGAATCTGGCGGGCCCGGGAAAATACAGACCAATAAAATAGAACTCTGCGCTAGTAAAATAGAGATAAAAAAAGTATCGAGCTGTCATATATGACATCGACATCTGACTCCATACTTGTGTTTCATTTTCAGCTCTATTGTATTAGCGTAGAGTTCTATTTTCTGCGCTCTGAATTTTCCCCGGCCTTCCTGATTCCGGATCATAATATAGTCCCAGCCGGGACTAAGACGATTCATTTACAATTCCATAAAAGTAAAATGAAAGTGTAAGTTAATTACGACAATTGGGATTCATATAATTTTCATTCGATAACGTTACGAATACGCCGTTGTCAATTGTTCGTGCTTACCCCACTGTAGGCTGTAGTAGAATTTAACGTGTGCTTAACATCTATCGCATGTGCACACTTTAAGAGTCCAGCCCTGCATTACGGGGGCGTTAGCGAGGGTTTAGTTTTATCTGAAGGGACGTTTGTGTGAACTCGAGATTATACTGTTTCGTACGCAATTTGTTGCTAAGGTTTATTTGCAACAATACAATATAATTTCATTTATTTGATCTTACGCCGTTTTGAGGTTCCAACAACACGGTAATATTTTACAAAAGAAACATCTTCAAAAAGGTGGCCCGTGGCGGCATACTGGCAAAAATTACTTTTCACTACGTTTCAGAGGCATAAAAACAGAGTTAAAAACAAATGTAAGGAAAATGCGCATAGACGTACGCGTGAACAAATTCTCATTGATTCTCACTATCCGGAAAATCTTCGGCGGGAAAAAAACACTGAAAATAGAACTCTGCGCTAGTACAATAGAGTTGAAAATCGAATACACGGCAGCATTTTAAAAACTCGACGCTTGTGTTCGATTTTCAGCTCTATTGTATTAGAGAGATTTCGGATAATGTAGTCCGAGGCTTATTAAGTTCGGTGTATATATTATTAAGGCTATATTTCCGTGAACACATGAACATACGAGTAAATTTGACAACTCGTCACTAGACACTTCGGTTTTCAATTCTATTTACAGTGCAGTTTTGCCTGTCGCAACGATACGAGAGCGCACTCTGTGACTCGGTGGTCTTTTCCTACCGCTTTTACCCCTGTCATGTACGTGAGCATGCGATTGTGTATTATGTATAGTCCGTATGGACTATACACTATAGAGTAATACTTATATCGTTGGCATTGTCAGAGGTAAAATAACCCTGAAAGGTTTGTGGTTTATACCACTTTTATTTTCATGGTACAAACTTTTTTTTCAGATCTCTCTGCTCCGAACTAAACAGCTGTAAACTCGACGCGACCTGCATAGCCCGATGTTTTGCCAACAACACCGCCGGCTTCGCAGTGTATACCTCCTATTGCACTGGCTACCCGCGAACCATGGAACGGTTGGCGGCACTCGCCTCGAAACCGCAGAGCGCGCGAGAGTTTAGAGAGAGACAGATAGAGCTGCGTCATCCGTTGCCTCTCGCTTCTTATTTGTTGAAACCGGTGCAACGGATTTTGAAGTACCATCTGTTACTGCAGGTAGGTTTATATTGTTTTTAATGGAATTCTTATTCCATTCAGCAGCCTGGTGGTAAACAATTGCGATTTACGGCTGCCTATGGCCACTGGAAACCATATACAACAGAGAAAAACATGTGTAACCGGTCTTTTCCTGCATCCTCTTAAAATCCTTACTCACTCGTAAGGATTTTGGGGGATGCAGGAAAAGACGTATCCTTTTAATCGGGGTACCTCTCCGGTCGAGCCAGCCCTCTTCCGCTGTTCAGTCTTCTCAACCTAGGCACGATTCTTGATCATTGGCTTTGTTAACACCAAAATAAAGCATTTCCCTTTAAGGCTGCAGTCACATCTAAGCAGTAACATCGTAAATTCTCCTAGGTCCTAGGACATAGGGCATCTTTGCACCTGCCAGCGCAGTCTACTTGTGACCAGTGACCACGGTTGCTGTAAGGTACTTTACAACCGAAATGGGATAAACAAAATTAAAATAAGCCGTGATAAAATCTGTAAAAATGTTTAAGTCACGTTTATTTTTTCAGAATGTAGTGAAACAGTGCGCGTCCAGTGACACGGAGTATGCGTTGTCCAAGATGACTGGTATTGCCCAGCACATAGACGACATGAAGAGGCGACATGAACACTCTGTAAGAGTACAGGTGAATATTTTAAGTATATTTAGCCAATTTAAAACACTAACAGCCAAAACAGCAGAAAACTCAAAAGCTCCTTAACTCTAAGAGGCTTTCGTGTCACATGCTGTGCTTGGCCATTCTGCTAAGCGGAGACAGCTCCCAAAGACAAAACGGTTTATACGAATTTTGAGTCTAGTTTACTTTTCATAGCGATATTGGATAATAATGGTTATAATGGATAAGAAAATAATTAGTGGATACAGCTCAAGGATTCCGACAATTACTTAGTACCTACAAAACAATGAATTTTCCTCAACAATAACAATTGATCTTCATAACGTATTTATATTCTTATCTCATTTTCAATACATTAAATGAGAAGAAAGTATATTTATTTATTGAACTACTAAAATACATTAGCAAATAGTTGAAACAAGAGAGTACCTATTTCTTCGAATGATACATTTTTTTAGTGTCTTAAATTCTATGTTGACGATATCTTTTGCATGCCGGTTTGATCATACTTTTTAGCGTGCTGTCTTTAATCTTTTAAGTATGTATTTGTATAAATAATTAACCAATGTTGTCTTCGTATAAATATTTCGTACATTTATTTAATTATATGATTTTTTTTCAGGAGATCCAGTCGCTTCTATACGGGTGGAACGGACCGGATCTCACCACGTACGGAGAGTTGTGTGCCGAAGGGACATTCAGGTAATATATAATTTCTAACAATAGTTATTTTCGACCTGAATACGCTTTATTCCTTTTACAGTGGGGCAAATAGTTAAAAACTAATTATAAAAAAATCGTGAGATAAACTTTTGGTGTTCTTCCTCCAAAATTGAATTACTTACAACCGTGATTATATATTAAGGACGGGGCATATCGAGGCTAAAAACTTTGAGTGCCCCATTGGGGCACTCGAGTTAAAACATTTGAAGTAAATTTAATACTTTTATACTATACAATATACATAATATATTGAAGATTTTTATTATAATATTATAGACTCAGACATCCATGACCTAGGTACACAGAATACTTTTTGTTCCCTCGGCGGTATTAAGCCAAATTGTCGTCTAGAGGTAAAAAGAGGTTTTTTTTAATACAATTTTTATAAATTTAATAACATTCCAGAGTATTCGGCGCGAAGGCGATGCGTCACGCCTTTCTCTTCGATAAAATGCTGCTGGTGACCAAGAACAGGGAGGATGGGATACTGGCCTACAAGTCGCATATTATGGTAAATACACTAAACTAGATTTTGCCCTCGGCTCCGCCTGCGTAAATACAGTATGTGTTATTCCAGAGCTTAAACTACTATCATACCAAATTTCACCAAAATCAGTTGAGCGTGAAAGAGTTATAAATATTCATCCATCCTTACAAACTTTCACATTTATAATAGTAGTAAAATTATATGTTGTTCATTACAGATATTTTGGGCATATTTATGTAAAGACATTTAGGTAGAAAAAGTAATAAAAATTACGAAACAAAATTGTACTAAATAAAATCACATTACGCTCTTTACGGCGCCGTTATGGTCATTTACCGCATACAGCTGATTGTATTGTGCTATTTAGTCTCTTTTCCTTTAAATCAGCTGTTTCTGTGAGGTTAATGACCTCAGCTTCTTAGATAGCGCAATGTAATTTTATTTAGTATTTTTTCTTCTGTCTAATGTTTATTAGACGTCCGCGACTTCCTAAGTGCAATAAGAAATCTCGCGGGTACCGTACACCTTGATACGATAAAAAGCAGCATATGTGCCTATCAACAGCTTAAACTACTACCATACTGAATTTCATCAAAATCTGTTCAGTAGTTATTGCGTGTAAGAGAAACAAATATCAGAGCTAAACATGCAAACAAACAAATCTTTCCTCTTTATAATATTAGTATAGAATACACCCGTGTGAAGCCGAGGCTGGTCGCTAATGCATTATAAAAGATAGAGATGAATATGTATGTTTTATGTTTCCAGTGCAATAATATGATGCTGGTGGAGTCTATAGCGGGGGCGCCGCTGTCCTTCCACGTCATACCCTGGGACGCGCCTCGCTCGCAACTGACGCTTCAGGCCAGGTCGCCCCGACACAAGCGAGAGTGGACCTTGTTGCTGAAGCGGGTAGGTTCTGTTTTATGTAATTAAAGGTAACAATGGGGCACGAACTAGAATATACCTTATTGCCAAATCGTGTACTTTCAAATAACATCGTACGAATATAATGGATGTGTATTCTGTTTTTGCAGGTAATTTTAGAGAATTACAATGCGGTCATACCGTCTCATGCAAGGCAGCTTGTAATGGAGTTAGGACAGAACAAAACTGATGGTAAATTAATAATAATATATAGCTGGTAGTATATGGTTTTAAGTCTGACAAAAATCAAAATTATTATGCACTTTAATTTTTATATTATATTCGCCAATACTCGTAATGGCTGGTTTTCGTTTATTTATATTTAAACTGACATCTTAGTCTTTCAATAAAAACTATGATTTACAGATATTATGACAAAGTGTATTAATTTTAAAAGAGGCCTATTTTATTACAGACGATATTCTTGCTGAAAAGTCACACAACCTCATAACGCAAGCATCAATGAGAAAGCAACTTTCAGCACCAGAGTATTTAGAGAAGCGAAAACTCGAAAGGGAAAGAAGAAAATCCTTCGAGTCAAACTCAAGAGGAAGATCAAAGAAAATCAATAGAAAATATACAACCGGAAGCTCAAGAGATACTAGTAGAGAATGCGATTGTGCCCATGTATCAAGTGAAAAAGGTGTCGATTATACTTGTGACAATTGCTACATAGATCTATGCTCAGATTGTGAAGCAGAGGTCGATGGAGAAAAGAGGGAAGATAGGTGTACATGTCAAGAGAAAACTTCGGACAAAAAGTGTCCAGAATGTGATAAGGCGTTACAGTACATAGATGCGGGCACTCCAGAAAGAAATGATACAAAAATAAGTTGCAAATGTTCAGACTTCAATTCATCTCAAGAGAGTTTTACCAAAGATTTCACAAGCTCACTTCACAAGACAAGAGGCTATCATTCGTCTGATAATATTATTGATTATGTAGAATCAAAAGACTTAACCGATACGAAACATTCGTTGACAAACGTGAGAACTATTCAGAAGACTTGCTTGAAATGTTGTAAAATTAAAGAGAATATACCGGTTACTGATTCTATAAGTAAACTACCCGCAAGAAAGTCTAGATGTAACGATTTAGAAAAATCCAAAATTGATACCGCGAGATCGAAATCAAAAGATGATCCGCAAAGATCAAAGCTATCAAAAATAGGTACTTGGAGGCGAAAATCTGAACCTGGTCTTCAACAGAATGCTATTATAATAAAGAAACTGCAGGACAGTGATGGCGAAAGAAACGAAGCCAACGGATCTGAAAAGATAGAATTTGAATGTCGAAATTGTGGTTCTAATAAAATTACAAGAAAAAGTAAATTGAATGAAGGATCATTTATATCTGATTCCGAAAATGATACCAGACGGAAAGAAAATGTCAAATCTAATTTAGAAATTAAAATGTATAATACTAAAAATATGCCAAAGAAAATAACGAAGATTAAAAAGAATAGGGCTAAAGGGCTAAGATTAAATGATACTTCTGCGAGGTTTTATACTGATTTCTCAACGGATATGTCGACGGAGAATATTTTACACATAACAGAATCAAATGATAGTCTCAATATAGATAAACCAAAATTTAAAAATTTGCCACCGGAATTACTGACCAAATTAAGTAAAGATGAAGACATCGATGAAGAAACCTATAGAAAATTAATAGAAAAGACAGATTCATTTAAAAAGAATGAGCTAGAGAAAGTGAAGTTTTTAAATAAACAAAAAGTGATCAGTGAAGGTTCTGAGACTGATGACAAGCAAGATGTTACACAAGCTAATCAAGACGTTCAAGAAAGTTGCGAAGAAACAGAACAACCTCTGGAGCAAATTATTTCACAACTAATATTGCAAAATAGAGAATTCCAAAAGCTTTTGAAGAAACAGCAACAAAGAAGTAGTGGGCAAAGGCGACATCAAAGACTACTTAAGTCTTATTCCACGCCAGAACAAGTTGTCCAATCTAAAAATGATATGTCTAAACTTAAACCAAAATATGGTCGTCAATTATCAGAGAACATAAACGTGGAGATTGACGAACCAAATATTATGTCTAACAATGAAACTGAGGATGGATCAGACGATGATCATATTTACGAAACTTTAAGAGTGGAAAGTAAATTAGATAAACTGGCACATGATAGTAACGATAACAAAAATTTAAAAGCCAATATGCTTAACGATTCTTCACAAAGCTCTTCTTCACCTCGTACATTGTGTGTAACCGAAAGTAAACATTTTCGCGGGCCAGAATCTGACTATGTCTATCTATCTTTCGACGAGATCAAACGACGTGAAAACTTAGATGATGGAATATACGATGTACCAGTTACACCTGAAAAAGTAAAAAATTCTGAAAACAAAAATGATTACTATGTAACTATGGAGAAGCAGGGACCTGCTACTGCCGATCAAAATTTATATGACAATCTAATAGAAGTTTGTAGAAGAAAGAAAGAAGTTCCTGATTCCTTACCTGTAGATTATTTACCGATGAGTCCCGATCAGCAAAGTCCAAATACACCAGAAATATGGTTAAGTCGACAAAAGGAGCATTTTAATGTTTCAAGAGATAGAAAATCTGGATCACTTCCTAGAAGCTTTCAAGTAGTTACAAGTGGCCAAGAGGACAGTAATTTAAGCACATTCAAATGTAAACCAAATAGTAAAACATATTTGAACAGAGACGGAAAAGTTGTGAGCGCAGATAGACCATTTACTATAGCATCAGATCAAAGTGAAATAAGTTACGATGATGTTGAGACGTATATGAGTGAAGGTGATATTCTTAAATTTAATAAAAATTCAAAGGCGAAACAAGAAGAACAAACCCAAGATATAAGTCAATCTACTTTGGAACTAGAAGAAGAAATTGATAGATGTTACAAAACTAATTTTGAAAGAGTTAATTTAGATACGAATAAAAATGAAAATATTCAAACTATTCAACCGAAGCCAAATATATCTTCAACTTCGTCGTGTGAAGCTTTGACTTTAGAACAAAATAGTGAAAAAGCAAAACACGTCGATATTATTCACCCTGAACATAAAATATACAAACCAACAGGCAACGTCTTATCTCTTAGGAATGTTATAAGTCGTTTCAAAAACCGTACACCACCTAAAAATAATGAAGAGACTGAAGTAAATGCTAATGATATAAAGAGTGAAGTAAAATCAGATTTAAAAAGTCCTACGAATGAAAAAAGGTCTGCTTTGAATCCTAGAAGCTATTCGAAAAATTTACTTCAGCGATTTAGGAGCATTATTGGTGATGAACAACCAGATGATAATCAAAACAAGAACGAAGAGTCCAGAACTCCTGCTGAAAACGAAGCGAATATAACAAAAAGTGATATAACAGTCATTGTTACAGCTAGTAGTGATAACAGTCCAACAACATCAACAAATATTACTTTAACAGACGCACTTAGTAAAAGTGTACATGAACAAACTACAAGTGATAGTCAAGATAAAACTATCATCGATATAATGTCACAGAGTTGCGATAACCTAAGCCCAAAAATAATTAGATCGAATTTTGAAAAGAGTGTGAGTTTGGTTACAACGATGTCACAATCTACTGGCAGCAATTCATCACCTTCGAAATCAAACAATAGTTCCTATCAAAGCTCAAATAAACTACCAATTTATATGCAAGGTAGCAAATATTTAGGTGCGAGAATTGCTCAATCAGATTATGAAGATCCAATGACCTTATTAAGTGAAAGAAGTGCCCTTAAAAATGTTAATGTACTTATAAACAAAAATGCCGTGAGGCCTGACAGTTTATTTTCGAATTCTTCATTCATAACCTCTTCTAGTGAAAGCACGTATCACGAAAGTAAAGCAATAACTACAAAGAATTCAGAAAAAGTAACGAAATGTAATTCAGACGAAAATTATTACGAAAAGTCTTTCGAAAAGATAGAACAAGTTACAGACGAAGATGTTTTTAGAGATTCAGCTGTTTATTCTGATCAAGAAGATGATGATGTGGTGGAAAAACCAAAAGTAAATAAAAATGTGACTAAAATTGAAAACATTAAACAAAATGTTTCATATAAAACGGTCAAAAGCGCTACAAGTAGCGCCACGAATACTCAGTCGAAAGTAACAGTTACGGCTCATACAGCTAAAGAGGAAAAAATCGAGATTTTCAAACCTGTTAAATCAAAAATAGCTCCTCCGGTTCCTATTAAACCTAGACTGTCAACCATTCCCTCAGTTCAAACTGTTATTATTTCTGGCAAAAGAACCAACCAATCAGACACTGTAGAGCAAACAACGAAAAATGTTAAGTCTGCGGTGACCCGATCAGAATCATCACCGCTGGCTAAAAATAAGGTGGGATTAGCTGAAACAAAAGATACAAAAGAAGGTAGTAAAGAGGAGTCCAAAAATAGCATTCAAATTAAACGTTCCAGTTTTGAAAGAGCTAGTCTTGATTCTGCAACGAGAAAAACTAGGGTAATTCTAGACAAAAATGTAGTGCCTGATCCGAAAGCATCGAAGTCAGTTTTAGAAAGGCGGTTAGAGATAGAGAAAATGTCGACAGCACCAGGCAAAGTGAATCAAGGTAAAAAACCGGTGCAAGTAACTAGACCGATATCTATTACAAAGAAAGTAGCGTCGTTCGAACGAAGTGTCAGTAGTGAAGTGACAGTTACGACTAGTGTTGCCAGACCATTCATTAATAATGTTGCCAGACCAAAAAACGTTCAAATTTCCCCTGGCTCTAGCGAAGTTGACTCTAAAGAAAGTTGGGTAAAACAGGTCGTCAACAAGTTTCAATGAGCAGTTGTTATTAGGTAAATGCCGTATTATGTACTTAAATTCATTATTGTTAATTCATGGGCGATAGAGGCATGGAAGAATTTAGTGATTGCTATCAAAAAATATATGACAACTTCAAATATTTAGGCAGCATTGTTGCCAGTCTTCCTTGCATCTATTGTCTATGTTCCGTTGTAAATATTGTTTTTATCGTCAAACCTCCTTGGCTTGATTCGTGCCATAGACAAAATAAAGTGCCAGCACAAAAAATCACCGCACTTGTAAATAAAATTGTTATCATTTCTAAAATTATTTAATTGTGCCATCGCCTTAAAATAAAAAATAATATTATAATTGTGCAATGGAACATAATATTTATTGTTAGTTTTAATTTTAGTTCAGTAGTTACTAACACCAAAAAGTAAAAATTTAAGTGACATTTTTCAATTATTACTTACATTCCTTCTTATGCTGCCAATGTAAAATATCAAGTATCTTGGAAAACCGTTATATTTTTAACATTTAATAATATACCAATTCACAAAAAAACACGATGATTTGGATAATTTGTATCTTGAAAGTGTATACTTAATTTTTGGAGACTGCTAGTGTGTTTTAAGTTTAGTTTTAGTAATTTTCTCATCGATTATAAGAACTAACACTAAACAGTAACCTATACTCTACTTAAAAATATATTTTTTACACTTGTAGTTGCAAAACTTTATTTTTCTACGTATTCAAATATATCAATGTATTAAAGCTTTCATACAAAGTAGTGATAAATCAATTACATTTCTGTAAATATTTTGTCACAGATTTTTTGCAATATAATTTTTTTATTGAGTTAAAATAAGTTTTTTTTTTAACACGATGCATCTGTGACAAAATAGAAACAATAAAATAAATTATACTCATTTAAAGTGCATTGAAGTTTATAAACTAATAAGTATAAAAATATTTTGTAATAAAGACCTTAAAAGTGCAAAAAATTGTTTTGTTTATGATTTTTGCGAAAAAAAATGTTTAAAAATTCTTCAGATTTTTGTTGAAAATATTTTTTTTTGCAAAATTCATATTTAAAATGATAAGCAAGTGTTGTGAACTTCTACACATACTGTAGAGTAGTTTTTTTACTAAGTATTACTAATGAATATTGCCGAGATTAGGATAGTATTGGAAATAAATGATTTTTGATATTTTTGTGACTTTTAATTAAGCATGTATTTATGTATTAAACTTGCGACAAAACAATCATATTATGGGTGTGAAAAAAAACGAATATTGAATACTAAATTACCAAGTTGCCGAAATAATGTAAGGAACAAAAAAATCCAAATCTGGCGACTAAACAATACCAGATTTGTTCCATGAATATTCGAAACTGGCAGACAGATATTATTTTAGCGAACAAATAACCATCTTGGCGACAGTTTGAGAGTAAACATTTAATTTAAGAATAGGCACATATATTTTCATTATGTAGGTTATTCAAAAAACATATTAAGCAGCAAAACGAGCGCACATAAAAAAACCTAAAGGAGCGTACAAAATTACCATCTTTAATTTTTCTGTTTCCCATTTTTTTTTAATGGCGGATAGGTATTTATTTTTCGAAAAATTGATATGGGTGTCGTTTACCTGGTTATGGGGCTGCTGGATACAAAAATTCATTCATTTTGAAATTCCAAGATGGCAGGACATAAGTACTTCATTTTATAACAAAGAATAATATGGGTGTCCTTTTGTAGGTTTCTGGGGGTGCTGATTACAAAAAATAAACCATTTTAAATTTCCAAGATGGTAGAAATTAAAAAAAGGTATACAGGGTTACCTTTTAAGTCGACCTAGATCCTTTATGGGGCTGTAGTTTAGATCATTTCTAATTGATTTGACTATGAAACACCATATCCTAAACCCAACGGTTTTCAAGATAATCTAAATTTAAGTATTTTTTTAAAAAAGGACATTTTTTTGTCTTTTGTTGTATCTCTTTTTTGTAATTTGAGCCTCTGGTATGTTCGTTTATACGTTTCTTTTAGAAGATGGATTGCTCTATCCATTTTAACTTCAAATATCAGTTTCCAGAATAAAATGAGTCGTAGAAGATGATGAATAGTGAGATATGAAACAAAAAAAAATTAAAACTAGTTTTTCTTTCTCGAATATGACAAAAAAAATCTATGGAAGTTAGATTGCAGATATGCTTAAAAACATCTCCATTTTGTCAGCTTTCCAAAAAGGTATAACAGTATTGGGTAATAGCAGTCTTCATTAAAATAAAACTCACATGATAGGCCCCCGGACATTTTAACCAAATTATTAGTTAGCCATAAAAAATGAAACAAAACCATGTAAATAGGAAAACGTATATTAAAAGATTGTTCACAACTCGTGTTCTACATGTCCGCCTCTGTTTCGCACACATATCCTCATTCTTTCATCTCTCTCATCATCTCATCTCATCGTTCACACGTGGACGACCCAGGTCAGACCGTCGTCTTGAAACTGAGCCAGTCTCTCTAACTCGTCGGTAAACTCCATCAAACACACTGACGTCCGGAGCGCGGCGGTTGGGATACCGTCGTATGTATTCAGCACGAGCTCTTGCTGATACACCATCGCAATATCCGTAACAGAATAACATATCAGCATATTCCTCGTTCGTATAAGTCGCCATTTTCAACAGTTCCAAATCAAGAGAGCACATAACAAGAATCGTATCTACCACGGACGAATCGCATGAGCAAACTAAACAAATAAACTTTTGTTTGACCATCCAAAATACTGAAACTATCTTTTTTCTTGCTCACACTTACACAAAACCAATGACATCCCGCACGCACGCACCCCATTTGAATCAAAGACAGTAACGAAGGACCGTTTTTTTTTTTGCTACCTGGGGTCATTTTATCTAAGTTTTTATTATGAGGTCTGATGTTATCCTAAATTGTTATACCTTTTTGGATAGCTGATAAAATGGACATGTTTTTGAGCATATCTGAAATCTAACTTCCATAGATTTTTTTTGTCATATTCCGGAAAGAAAAACTAGTTTTAATATTTTTTCTGTTTCATATATATTCACTATTCATCATCTTCTACGACTTATTTTATTCTGCAAACAGATTTTTGAAGTTAAAATGGATAGAGCAATCCATCTTCTAAAAGAAACGTATAAACGAACATACCAGAGGCTCAAATTACAAAAAATAGATACAACAAAAGACAAAAAATGTCATTTTTTTAAAAAATACTTAAAATTAGATTATCTTGAAAACCGTTGGGTTTAGGATATGATGTTTCATAGTCAAATCAATTAGAAATGATCTAAACTACAGCCCTATAAAGGATCTAGGTCGACGTAAAAGGTAACCCGGTATAGGTGTCCTTTTCTATGTTTCTGGAGTCGCTGGTTACGAAAAATCATTCACTTTTTTGTAAAATTGATATGGGTGTCGTCTTCGAGGTTTTTAGGGGTGCTCTATACAAAAACGTTATCCATTTTGAATTTCAAAGATAAAATATAATAAAATAAATTTCTAGATTTTAATGGGCCATGTTAGTTACAAAAACAAATAATTTATTTACAAATTTCAAAATGGCGGATGTATTTTAATTTCTGTAAAATTCTTCTATCTCGAAAACGTTGCGTCCTACTGAAAAAATAATGAAAATTTGCTCCCCCTTAGTTTGCAACCAAATATTTTCTTCATGATGGGAGAAAAAGATATTTGAAGTTTCAAAATTTTCCAACATTTCTATAGCTTTATACACATATTTTCTTCATGATGGGAGACGAAGAAATTTGAAAATCCTGAATTTTCCAATAATTCTATAGCTTTATACATCGCTCGTATCTCAAAGTAGGCATATTTCAGATCTATAATCACTTCTATCTCGAAAACTGTGATTTATAATCAGCACCCTCAGAAACCTGGAAAAGGACAACCATATTAATTTTAATTAAAAAAATGTAAACCATTTTAAAATCTCAAAATGGATTTAATTTTCATATTATTTTGCACCCCCAAAAACTTTGAACGACGAAACGACACCCATACCAAAGGAAAACAAAACTCCAACTGTATCCAAAAATGCGATTTTCCGTAGCCTGCAAATTGAATTTTCAGCCAACCATCATATTAATTCGCTGCCAAATTCAGTAATACAGTATGGTCATATGCAGTCGCAGCTTATTTTTTGTGCGCAAGATTAATTATATCCCTTTTAATTATACTTTTAATGTGACTCTTCTTTAAATTTTTCTCTGCTATTTTTTCAATATCCGACTCGAAGGACCAATATTTAATAGGGGCCGCACCGCATCGTAGTTTTCTATATTTCTATATTCTGTGTTAGCAGTAACCATTGCCTAGTGGGGTATATGAATAAAAAATTTGAAAAGTACCTAATTAAAAATGATACAACTTGACTAAAAAATTAAAAAATATGCTTTATGCTATAAATATGTTATGTTTTAACGTACTGATGACGGTTATATGTCATTATAACATATACTTAATAAAATAACTTCACAGACGGCTAAGATATTATATTAGGTACTTTAATAAGAAATATATCCAGGTATTTTGAGATAAAATATTTATAAGTCATAGACGTATATTGTTATTGACGAGGCATGTTGAGGTGAAAACCTCTGACGACCTCTGTGGCTCAGTGGTTCAGCGCGTGCCGGGGGTCGCGGGTTCGAATCCCGCCGAAGGAACAAAAAGTTTTTCTGTGCTCCTGGGTCATGGATGTGTATTAAATATGTGTATAATATAATAAAAATCTTAAATATATGTATAGTATAAACGTATAAAATATACTTCCCGTTTTCTGGTACCTGTAACAGAAGTTCTTCGCATACTTAGCACGGGGCCAGATTGACGTGATGTGAATCGTCCATAGATATTATTATTATTATAAACTGTCTCCATTTAAATGGTCCCACTTTTGGAGATTTTGGGGCCATTTTGACATTTGAGGTATGGTGAAATCTAGATGGCTGACAGTTGAAGTATGGTGAAAACGAAGATGGCGTAAATTTTTCTTGTATGAAGATTTGTTCTGTCAAATGTACATCGTAGGCTATCTTTAGTTTTGAAATCTTTGATTATAGGACCTATCTTCGCCGTCTAGATGCCCGTAATGGTAAGCTTTTGAAACGTATACAAATAACTGTTTTGCATACGTAGGCCACTTTTAGCAACGGTATAAGGACGTACCAACTACCAAGATACTTAAGTTGCGTGCTGAGGTTTTGTATACTGAGTTACTGACTTGCAGCCATCTTGGAATTATGTATACTCGCAAATCAGTCAGTACTTGCTATTATTTAAAATTTAAATATCGGTTTAGGATGTGGTGTGATTTGGAAATGTACAATATCACAGGTTTCAATTCTGCCAAAGTAAAGTGTTAACAGATAAGTGAGTCTTTATACATTTTGTTTTAATGTAAAATGTTAACCCATGTTATGACTTAAGGTTAGACGCACTATGAAAAGGATGTATTTCATATACGGTAGAGCCAAGCTTCGAACACTACCCACACATTTTAATTCTACAAGCCTAACATACGAAACTCAACAACTTAAATCAACCTCAAATTAATTGACAATAAAGTAGGCAATGCAATATTTGAATGTTTATGAAACCTTCAAAATTATCTTTTATTTTTATATAACAAAAAAAGCCTAACAGTACAAATATTTTCCAAACATAAACAAACAATAAAAAAAAAACAAAAAGGATGTTCTTTTTTTCAAACGCAAAATGATGGTTCGTGTTTCCTGAAAACGATGTCATCGCGTGCGCCAGACAGCACGACAGACACCACCAGGTACATAGACCGAGAGCTTCGGGACGAAAAACGTTTTTAATTACAAGGAGCTAAATATGTTGGAAGCTAACTGCCTTATAATATTAGATTAATTATTACTTGAAAACGATATTTACAATTGTAAGGGCACGATTACAGAATAAATTTATACTATATAAATAAGGTTATAATCGTGCGGCCTTAATTACTACGTCTCGCGTCGTGATTAGGGTCAATTCACACCGTCATATCATTTTAAACTTCATTACTATATATAATATTATTATTATCGCTTTAGAAAATTATTACGCCCGTAGCCGTGAGCAGCTGTGGTTGTCTCAATCGAAACTGTGTTTTATAGTAGTAGTATGTAAGGAGAAAATGTTTCAAAATTATATGACAAATGATAATGCTGCTGCCCGCAGGCCGCACCTCTGTCGTTGCGCTGTAAATTGACTATTACCGTGACGCGCTAAAATTTTGGACTAGAGAATATCGTATATTATCTAAATATAAATCACCAGCCGTGACTGTCTTTCTTCTTGGTGAAGAAGCCAGATTACAACGCAAGCCTGCTGCAGGTTGGTAATAGTTAAAGGTAGTACATATAGTCTTTATTAAGATTCTAAATTAAATCGAGTTATCAAAATAGTTACTTACCAAATAGTTAAAAAGAAATAGGGATGTTGCCTAGTGTGGAATATCACATATGTATAAATTAAATTTTAAAATTGTTGATTAAAGATACATAAATCTAAATGAAATAGGTATTTAGATTAACGCGATTAAAATTATACCCAAATGAAAAATATTGCCCATCACTTTCTCGCAAAACGATTTGTTACGTCACAAGTTGTTACCGCAATACATTTTGTAATGACAAATGTATGGCGGGTGCAACTCGTGACGTCACAGGCCGATATATCGCTCTCTTTCATATTGTAAATTTAAATTGTTTGTATTTTGGTAATTATTTAAGATATGCGAAAATGGATTCTAGATTGTTTATTAACATGTTGTCTAACATCGAATTGTCTAGACGAAAAAAAGATTTTTAGGCAAACATGCCTATTATTTATAACACAACATAGTTCCGTCAGCTCTTGGTCTATAAACGTCGTAGGAATTGACGAGCAAACCACCAGACACGGGAAAAGGGACAAAATGAAGTAAGAAAATAATCCATTTTCGTTTTGAATTTCGAACTAGACAGTGAACGTTGCAGCGTTCTCATTTCAAATTGAAATATAATTTTTAATTGTCTCTTAAACAGCCAGTATTAAAAAGATATACTTTTTCTCATTTCAAATATTTTTTAAAATATTCAGCCAGCATTCTTGTTATTTTTTATTAAGTTAAGGGATGGGATCGACGAACTATTTAGGCAAATCTAAGTTGGGATATAGAGCTAAGAGCGGCTCAAGCGGGGGCTCTGATCGCGAGATGAACGGGAAATTCAGACGCACTAAAATCAAGTAAGTAAACAAATAATTTTTATAGTATTTTTTTTAAATTAGCAACGATAAATTAATGATCGAGATCTTCAAAAGAATCGACCTTAATACCTACTTCAAACATTTTCCTATTAATAATGCTACTCACTAAATAAAGTAGGTATCTGTAAGTAAATCAAAATCGTTGAGATTTCACTTGCAGCACGGAGCACCGTCCGCCTATGTGGCTGTAGGGAAAATGCTAAGCCGCCACTCTGTGGCTCAGTGGTTAGCGCGTTGGCGCTCAAGCCAGAGGTCGCGGGGTCGAATCTCGCCGAAGGATCAAAAAAGTTTTCTATTTATTCAATTAAATATATTATTGTGTATAATAAAAATAAAAATATATGTATAGTATAAAAGTACTAAAATATACACTTCCTCCGTAACACAAGTTCTTCGGATACTTAGTACGGCCAGATTGACATGGTGTGAAGCTTTCATAGATATTTAAAAAAAAACTTATTTTGACTATGGTGTAGTTTCAATATTTAGTGCGTTAGGGCGTGTAGACATTAGATAGTATAATCTTGGTTTGGCGAGTGAGTACGGCGGGTCGCTCCAGTCGCGTTTGGTGGAGCCAAAGCATATGTCACAATAATAGTTATTAATAACTATAAACAGATTGGGTTTAAAGTTTAATCGTCTATGGGGAAAGAATTTTCAAACGAACAAAAAAGAAAACAATGCGACGAGTGTCACAATATATTGTGACACTCGTCGCATTGTTTTTCTTTATAAGGTTTGGTTAACCTTATAAAGTTTGGTAAAATCAACTACGGATATTTTGTGTATATGATCTATTGCTTATATAAAGAGGTTTAGGCAAAAGAAATATTGTCATACCCAAAGTAAAAAATCATCTCATATTGGGTGAATCTCCGCTCAACGAAAACTCGCCCATATAAAGGAAGTTTTTTTTTCTAATACAACAATTACTTATTGTTCTGCCTAAACCTCTATACATAAGCAGTAGATCATAATTATGCCCAAAATATCCGTAATTGATTTTACCGAACTTTATAATATATAAACAATAAGCCGCTCTTACCCCGTCTTACCTTAACAGTGTTTTTATAGCGGACATTATACCATCAAGAAAGGTACTAGGAATAAATTTTAAATGCAGTAGTTAGATAAGTTATTAGCTAGGTTTTATAAAATCGATCACACATCAGTAGCAATAATCTGCGTAGAAATCTATAAATGCCTCAAATTTTTTAGTACCTTTCATTTACAGCCTTCCGTACACCAATATACTTATTTTGCAAAGATAATAAGTCGAAAGAATTTTTTTTCTACTTAAGTAGTATTAAATTAAATCAAAATCAACCGAAGTTAAACAACATTTGTACCGTTTGCTAACATGATTTATTATGTTGATTAATTATTTTAAGACACTTCAACGTAAGCTCTATTAAACTTTTTAAAGAACTGTGCCAATATCGATATGTTTACATTTTTTCTTCTATGTAAATTGTGAATATTTTACTCTATGGTATATGGGGGTCTACCCAAAAAGTTGCGCTTTGTTTACAATTACTAATAACTATAGCAACCAGCAAAAGTTTAATCAATACTTACATCTTACTGCTTACATAAATATAACACAATCCACACGCGCCTACTGCGCTATGCGTCAGTGCGGTTCTATTTTCAAAATGTTACTTTTTATTTTATAGTTTTAACTTTTTTATTTTTAAACAATGTATAGCACCAACTTTTTGAACAGGCGGCCAAATAAGATGGGTGAATACGGCTTGAAGAGAATTCCTGATTATACAGAGTTAGCTTATAAAGAGGCTGTATCGAAATTGAAATACTTTTTGTCGGGAAACAGCGCGCCAAGTGTAAGTTATATTTTTTTCCTTTCTTTTTTTACTTTCTTATTGTATCATGCCTATTCACTGTTCAATGCCTATCCGAAAATAATATTTTAATAGATTAGGCTGCGACTATATTATCCGGAATCTGTAAGGCCGGGGAAAATTTAGAGCACTGAAAATATAACTCTGCACTAAAACATTATATAATAGAGTTGAAAATCGAACACACATGTGTCGATTCGGAGTTTTGCCGGAGAATTCAATGGGTGACGTTGTGGTTTTTGTATTTCTTTCCTAAAATTTGTTTTATTTCGGTTCTTAATATGTAATATTAAATATTTGTGTTAAATATTCGTTAACGTGCACAAGTGTGGGCAAGTGGTAAAACTTCAAAAATTGTGCTATTTTCTGTTCCATCCAAAACTCCCTAGGAACTTTCAGTAAAGCTTCTACCACTTTACTGAGTCGACTGACTTGACTCATTGACTGCACTGACTATTTATTTGGACTTTGACTAGACTTTAGACTTAACGATTTAGCAATACGGTGTTGAAAATTGAAACGTAGTCTTTTTCCCGCCTTTTTGACTTGACACTGGAAAATGGTTTTAAGCCGACGCGATATATATAAATTAAAAAAAAAAATAAAAAAACTGTCGAGTCAAATGTCAATGTCATATATGATTCGACTCGACACCCCGATTTTCAACTCTATTGTATTAGCGCAGAGTTCTATTTTCAGTGCTCTGAATTTTCAATTATAATATCGTGGTTTATTTAACACAGGTACGCAGCTACGGATCCTACAACAAGGAAGAAGATGACATAAGCAAGAAATATCAGATGCTGGCCGAATACAAGCCCAAACCGCGACTCACTGCTAAGTACACCAGTTTATATGCTGATAGTCTGAATAACTATACTCCTCCGCAGACTAATGGTGAGAAACATTCTACTCTACTGCTATGAAGGCCTCTGTGGCTCTGAGGTTAGCGCGTCGGTGCTCAAGTGGTGGCGAGTTCGAATCCCGCCGAGGGAACAAATTTCAATTCCCGTAACACATTACACAAGTATTCGGATACTTAGCGCGTGTGGCACGGGGCCAGATTGACATGGTGTGAAGCGTCCATAGGTTATTATTTATTTATGATTTATTTATTTATTTTATTCTTCATGTAGACATTAACAAAGACACATTTGAAAGTTACAACAATACATTGGCGTACTTATCTCTTTAAGAGATCTCTTGCAGCAAACCTATAATTGTGGATGCAAGAGAGTAGATAGGGCAATGTACACAAATACACAACATAATATAGCTAAAACACTAACATTCAGACTTAAACTAAAACTTACACAATACCTAAAAATAAATTAAGATACTAATAATATACTATGTAAGTACTATAAACATACTTATATACACATATCGCAATATAATATACATACATACACATACATACAAATGACAAAATTTTATGAAACGAACGACCATTAATTAAAACTGCTCCTGAAATTTTCAAAGTAATTTTAATATAAACTAAAAATTAATCTAATGATAGATAGTGCCGTTTTAAAAGCAATTTTAAATGCATTAGTTATTTATTACAAACTATAAATGAGAAAGTTTGTGAGGATGGATGGATGGAGGTTTGTGACTCTTTCTCGCAAAACTACGGAATGGATTTTGATGAAATTTGGCATGGTAGTAATTAAAAAGCTTTGGATTAAAACACTGGCTACTTTTATCCCAAAAAAAAAACAGAGTTCAATTTTGAATAGCTATCTTAGAAATGCAGCGTCGCGTATCGTCGCGTATCGTCGTAGTGTGAACTGATCCTTAACTGACAATAATTACGAAACTTTTCCAGGTGTTTTAATTATCTACTTCGAGTTATTGATACTGATTATATTTATCCGGCTCCAGCTCCAGCACCAACCGCCGACACCAGCACCAACCCCGACGTGGTGCACTTCATACAGAAGCAGGAGGAGTACATCGAACAGCT
Source organism: Phengaris alcon alcon (assembly GCA_037179445.1). NCBI lineage: Eukaryota > Metazoa > Arthropoda > Insecta > Lepidoptera > Lycaenidae > Phengaris > Phengaris alcon. The sequence continues at coordinate 915,954 of JAYRCH010000158.1, read as the reverse complement.
GGAGCGGGAGAGCCAGTACTGCCGGGTGCGTGGGTACAGCTCGTATTGACATTTGTTGCAAAAGTCTGGCTGCGATTATATTATGATCCAGAATCCGGCGGCCCCGGGCATATTCAGAGCACTAAAAATGGAACACGGCGCTAATACAATAAAAGCTGAAAATCAAACACAAGAATATGAAGCCAAGTCATGTGTTTAATTTTCAACTCTATTGTATTAGTCCAGAGATTTATTTACAATGCTCTGAATTTTCTCCGACCTTCCGGATTCCCGACGATGTAGTCCCAGCCTTGAGGTAGCCTTCAGACCTATGCGACTGCGATGCGAGACCGCACAGACAGACCTAACCTAACCCAACTAATCCGGTTACCGGTCCGGGACCGGTCGCGCGACGCGCGTTGCGGGGATTGTTCAGTGCTTCTTATAAATTCATACTAAGCAGTGGCTCCGAGATCCTATTTCGTTCTCGGGTCGTGGTCTCGCGGGGGGGAGCTGCCCCTCCCATAGAAGATAAAATAAACGTCAATTTTTATTTACCAATTTTCAGTATACCAGACCGACCATCTTCTCGAAACAGGGCTTTGCCCTTGGCGAGCTGTGATAAAAACACGCACTCAGCACACTGGTCAAGTGGCAACTAGTTCCATAGACCTACTTTTAGCTGCTCCTATAAAACTTATTCACGCTTTTAAATGAATTAGGGCCTGTTTTACAATCGCCTAATAACTGACGAATAGCTTATCCGGAAGTTTTATCGCTGCTTACTTTATACCGAGCGACAGAGACAAAAGTTCCGGTTAAGCTATTTTTTTTCTTATAATGCGTTTGTGAAACAGGCCCTTAATATTTCAATAATCGTTTTCATGCTTCCACAGGACGAACTGAACAATCTTCTCGGCAAAGTCAAAGAAGTGATATCAGAGAACGAACACCTCCACGAGGCTCAGAAGAACAAGATTATATCGCGAATGTTCCACACGTACGAAGGGTCCGACACTGATGATGTTGATGATAGCACGGGACTGGACAGTGATAATAAGGTATGCTTGAAACCACGAGGCTAAATCTTTCAGTACCTGCAGTTTTACGAGAATTCTGCGAACGAAGACGTATGCCATTTGGCAAAGTTAAAATTTATGTGAAGGAAATGTGCAATAAGCTAATATTTTTTTTAATAATACTTAAAAATACATGAAATTAATAAAATCTGATTATTACCACACACTACCGTGCGTTTAATAAATACATTTTGTTACACGGTAACGTTTGTCAAGCTGCCACAACATTTACATTTTTTTATCTAAGATGCAAAATAATCCTTATAAAGTACTTATAAAGTTCAAATTAAAAAATATATATATATCATGGGTAGATTTTGACCAAGGCGACCTGTGGTCAAAATCTAAACGATATTTTATCAAGTAGGTATCGAGTCAATACGTAATTGCAAAAATCAAACAAAATCAAACGCAGGAGTGTCGAGTTGTCAGATTTGACATTGACATTTGACTTGACACTCGTGTATTCGATTTTCAAGTCTATTGTATTAACGCAGATTTCTATTTTCAATGCTCTGAATTTTCTCGGGCCTGCCGGATTCCGAATCTTAATTATAGTTTAGCTTCAGATAACAAGGATATAGATAGCTTCAGGGATGTTAATGAAAGTATACGAGTAGGTACGTATAACTGAATGTCGCTGTCTTTTTCGAGATGCAAAAGAGTGGATTAAGAAAAAATAAGGAAAAAGAAAAACCGCTATCGTTATTTCTGGTTCCGGAATGGAACATTATACATTAGAAGCACAAATCTCTCAACTATTTTCGATATTATCTCGGTTTGGTCATCACGCGCCGACTCATTCGCACACGCGTTAAATCGTGCGAGCGCGAGCGGGACAACCTGAAAATCCAAACGAGATAATTTCCCCGCACAAAGCGCGAAGGGCGCGAGGGCTGTCCAGTATCCGCCTATTCAGATACAATCCAGGGACGACTTGGAAAACCGTGCCCACGTAACTTTAATATACCTGCCTACTAGTGTGCCTCTTTTAATATTGTTAACTTTTACCTGAATCCCAATTCTCATAATTAACTTTCATTTTAATTTTTTAAATTATAAACTTATTTTTGGAGCTTAGACCAATCAAACCGGGTTTGATGTTTATGAGAATAACATTTTGCAGTTTTAACTTAACGGGACTGGATCGTAACTGTATTATTACAGGATTTATTTTGCAGAATCGACCTTCTGTTATGTCTCGTTCTTCTTATTAATGAAAGAGAAGGCATGATATTATTTAGACAAATGATTAACATTAACAGGAGTTGGTGAAATTAGGACCTATAAATGTATCACTCATAGATGGTTTCGGCGCTCGACTAGATGCCGCGCTATCTAACAACAACTGCTCTGTGAATGCGGAAGCTTATTATTGTAGTGTGGGTTTATAATATCATTGTGTGTAAGACAATTTCTGGTGTGCGTGAATTCGGTACATACATCACGACACGAAGATTTCAATATTACTGGCTCGGGCACGCCGACTTCAGCGCACTATTTTCTGCCGCATTTTTCAAGCACGCCAACGGTACCTTGTCAAGCACCGCGACCAATCATTTATCTATGGTATCTAATCACTTAATATATCATCAACATACAGGTAACCCCACTGAAGTCCCGCAAAACAAGACCACGCTCGACCAAGCTAGAAGGACCAAACATCGTGTTCGAATCCCGCATCGCTGAGCTGGAGGCGCAGTTGACACAGACCAAAATTGATTTGAAGAAAGTCCAGGTACCTATCTAATGTACCTAATTAAATTTTTCGCAAAAATTTTTTAACTGCGGCTCCGTCCGCGTAAATACAGTTTACCACGGGAACACTGTAAGTACTTCTTTGAGATAAAAAGTTGCCTATTTTCTAATTTAGAGCCTAAACTACTACCACACCAAAATTTCATCGAAATCCGTTCAGTAGTTTTTGCGTAAAAGAGTATCAAACATCCATCCATCCATCCTCACAAACTTTCACATTTATAACTTAGGCCTTTCATCCGTTATTGGATGATTTATACAGTATTCTAGGAGCGAAGTAACCACTCTTGAAATACTGTAGTGACTGGGACAATTGTATTTTTAAATGTCGTATGGTTGCACAAGCACATACGGCATTCTCACAACACAGTCAGCTTAGTCCAGAGGAATAAACGGTCAATACGTCTGGGGCCAACCATGTGCGGGTTTCCTCACGATGTTATTCCTTTATTCAGATCTCAAGTACATTATACGGACGCCCCGTGTAATGTACTTGAGATCTGAAAAAATATCATTGGTACACGCCACAACCTGGGAATCGAACCTGCACTCTCTCGAGTGCGAATCAAACGGTCACACACTCATCTGTTTTAAAAAGTAGTACACATAAAATAAAACACGGTCGTATGTCAATAACCCAGGACTTTGGTAAAAAAATGTAGCGTATAACCTCACCAATATTTCAAAAAAATTTGGTCGACGCACCAAACTTACAATAAATATTGTCATGCAGGACGAAAACAACGAAAACAAAAGGAAGCTGGCAGCGGGTCTCGTGGACTCTACATGCCTGGATGGATTCAAGAGGCAGATTGACAACTTGCAAAGGTATTGGCGACAGCTCACGCCGAGACGCAACGCGACGCGGCTCTGCATTTTTAACATAGCGCTTCAAAATTGAACTATATTCACAACACGATAAGATACATATTTAATTGCAAGAGTTCAGTTTTCGAGCTGCACCGAGCTGCGTATTATAGCGCTGCTCTTGCGATGTAACATGTAGTGATATGTCTTCTTGAGTAGGGAATAAAGTTCAATTTCGAATAGCTATCTTAAAAATGCAGCGCTGCGTCGCGTCTCGGTGTGAGCTGACCCACATCACGTTTGAAAGAATTTTAATCATCCTCAATTACCATTGCACGAACCATAATATGTGAAATAATTTCAATCATCTTCAATTACCATTGCACGAACCATAATATGTAAGTACGAGGGCGGCACTGAAAATTTCGGGAATCAAGGAAGTGACACAACATTACTATTTAAAAATGTATTTATTGCTTTTCGAAGTATTCTCCGCGAAATTTGACACATTTTTCCATACGATGGAACCAATCATTGAAGCAACCATTCCATTCGGAAGTTGGGGTCTCCAAAATGGCCGTTTTGTAGGCGTCCACAGCTTCTTCAGGTGATGAAAATCTCTGACCACGCAATTTATTCTTTATTTTAGGAAAAGTATAGAAATCATTAGGGCTTAGGTCGGGGCTGTACGGCGGATGGTCTAATAATTCTATGATTTCTTGCTCTAAAAACTCTTTTGTTCTGTGCGCGGTGTGAGAACTCGCATTGTCGTGATGGAGGATGATGCGGCGGTTGCAGTTCTCTTTACGGAGTTCAGAAACGACCTGTGGCAAACAAATGTTAGCATACCATTCTGCATTAACCGTTCTTTGTCCCTCAAGAGGAATAGTCGCAACATGGCCGGCTTTGGAGACAAACGTGGCCACCATTTTTTTTGCAACACTCCGTGAACGAACAATTTTTGTTGGCTTTAACTCATTTTCGAACACCCAAACTCGTGACTGGTTTTTTGTTTCGGGTTCGTACGCGTATATCCAGGATTCGTCACCTGATACGATGTTGTATACAGCATTTGAGGATCCTGCGTGGAATCTTTCTAGAGTTCTGACGCACCAAGTAACGCGAGCCGCTTTTTGCTCTTCACAGAGCAAATGCGGTATCCATCGGGAAAACAACTTTTTTACACCTAATTGTTCATGCAAGATTATTTGTATTTGACTCATGCCAATGTCTAAAGTTGCCTGAATTTCGCGGTATGTCACATGTCGATCTTCCTCAATCAGCTTACGCACAGCATCAACGTTTTCTTGGGTGACTGCAGTTTTTGGACGACCTTGACGGGGATCATCACTGAGCTTGACACGTCCACGTTGAAATTCAGCAAGCCAGCGATGCAGAAAACCAAATGCAGAAATCATCCGGTCAACACACTGTTTTTGTGTTAAACCACTTCAAAAGTCATAATAAATCATCGCTCTAGAATTTTCTCGAGTCAATTCCATTTTCTCAACGACTAAACAAGTTTGACAAGACCTGGTGACAAGACCGAGAATCTTTTTTTAAATAAATAAAAGGTATTCGATTTTTGAAAAACCAAGGAGTTTTAAATAAAAAATATTTTAATATGACAGGAACAGTGGAAATATTCCATTCCCGATACTTTTAGTGCAGCCCTTGTAATGTATTATTATCATTCAAAATCCTTTTTATAGCCTCTTACAAAATAGCTTTAACTTAGGGATAAATCGACACTCGAATCGCAAATATCTAAGCTCAAGCTGAACCTGGACCAACGGGAAGGCGACTTGGACAACAGACACAAGAGGGGCTCGGACATAATAGAACAGCAGCTGAGGGAGGAGAGGAACACCTTGGAGACGGAGCTGAGGCGTCTGAAGGTGGGTTGAAACTTGAAATGGTGATGATTACTGTCCCAATGGTAGGTCACAGTGGCAAAGGCTGGTCCTCCTTCATAGGAAACTGGCAAGCCCTAGGCTGTACAATAGGTAGGGATTTTAATGAACCCTACAAATGGTAAGTGGTAAGTGAAGCCGATTGGAATGAAGTTATAGGAAACCGACGCCACTGGTAGGTCACAGTGGAGCATTTGCGAAGTTAAGATGTTAGAAGCCATAACCGATTCTAAAAATACACGCCTCCATCGCTGTTAGAGTTAGAGCTACCACAGAGTAGAAAATATATAATTGATTTAGTGCAGTTTAGAATTTTACTTAGCGGATTCCGGACTGTACAGTCCCAGCCTAAGTGTTTTCGTTTATGACGAATAATATTTGCGTAAACATAAGAAACCAATACGTTGTATACGTGATGTATTATTACCATGACAATCATCACACAGGAGGAGCTGGCATCGGAGCGGAGCAAGACCCGCGAGCTGAACGGCGCGGGCGCGCGGCGCGCCATGCAGGAGCGCAGCGCCGCGGAGCTGCGTCATAACGCGCACACTGAGCAGCTGGCGCGGGACTTGGCTGCGCAGTATGAGCTGGCTGCTAAGTTGGAGGTAAGAAACTTAATTGGCTTCCAAACCAAAAGAAGAAAAACAAAAATGCTATAATGTGCATCCATAGGAAAGGCTTATCTAAGCCCTCGTTCCCACGAGCGTTTTTTGTGGTCGCGACGCGACTGAAAAAACAGCACTGTAAATAGAACTATGCGGTAGTACAAAATAGCTGAAAATCGTGGCTCGGCGGCGGGCGATGACAGCAGAGGCAACGCGCGCAGGCGGGCGCCATAGTTACCACTTGCTAGAATTTCCGTTGAAAAAGTCAAAATTTTGCGTGACGTAATATGTGAACGGCCCCATAGTATAAAAATGACTTGCAACAATTCCTATAAGTTGCTTATGACAACCTAAAAAAATAAAAATTTCATGTGACTAGGGAGAGTAGGGGCCTCATTGAAATTGGTTCTTACAGTACGCATACACCGTCCTATCGTCCAATCAGCATGACGCTGCATGCTGATCCAATCTGCAGTTCGTCCGTATACACCACAAACGTCTAACTGTCATGCCAAACCACGCCCATACACGGTCAGTTCTAACTGATCCAATTGGCAGCGTCACGCCGATTGGACAACATGCAGTATGGTATGTAGCTACCCTTATTGAAGGCACAAAAATATTTAAGCATTATATTTAAACTTTATATTTATTTTTACCAAAATAATTGTCTGTATGTCAGTCGAATTTACATTTTATGGACACACAGAAACAGTTAAAAAAAATAGTAATATCACATTTTGAACTTAGATCTAAATAACAATAGTATTGTCCTACTATATTTAATAGCTGTGATTAAAATAAATATATTAAAATCATCATTTTAACGCAAAAATTATAACATAAATAAAACTATAAGTCATATATTGATCGTAGCCATAAAATTACGTTGGGAATTTTACTATGGAACTTTTACCCACGGCGACCAGAGATAAAATTAGGTAAGATGTAAGCGTAATTACATCTGGATAAACGGCATAGGTCACATATCTGCCGGAGGTGGGGTAAATATAACTGTAATAATTTAACACGTTTCAACGAATGTTCATATTAAATACGATTAATTGTTAATTTCCTTTGTCTCCATTCCTCCATGGATCTGTATCGAAATAATTACGGGAAATGAAATGTAAACGAAAATTGTACAATCTTATAGTATTTTCATTAGAGATCGTCACTTTTCTAAACAGCGGGCCAAAAACGCCCAATATCTTTTAAACTATACTTCCTAAGGGGACGTGCATAAATCGCGTGAGACGTTGTTGAGGATTTTTTTCACTAAAATACGTTATATTTGCTGAGATGCATGTTTAATCTATAAATAAAAATAAAAAAGCCATACGTTTTCCTACGTTACAATCTTAGTTGTGTTAGTATATTTACAGTTTTTGTTAGAATTAATTAGTTGCATTTTTGACAAAATTAATATTTAACTACAGATTAAACTGGTTCATTAGATGTCGGAGTCAAAAGTAGATTTTAGAGTCCAATTTAGAATTTTTAAATTAACTTTAAATTAATAAAATTAATAAATGTAAAAATTGTTATAATAATAATAATATTTCTTGTCGTGTTATTTTGACATAGTTTCACTACGCAAATAAAATAAAATATTCGGGATGTAAGCCTGACAATTTTTACCGGCAATTTTTATTAATGTGTAATATCAATTGCACGTCTATTGACTTTTATTGAAATACTTCAGTTATTTTATGTTTCGTGTATTTATGAAATTGTTCTTTATCTATTTCTATTCGTATGTAGGGACAATAAAAGTAATGTATCGTTTTTTGTTCGTATACTAAGTTTTTTTCTTTGACTTTTTTACAAGTACTATGTTGTATATTTACCCCGAAACTAACCAAAATAGGTAAATTAATTAATTAATTTATAATAATAATTAATTATATATTAGAATAATTATTAATAACTTTAAAAGATGACATTTGACCAAATTAATGTGTCAGTATTTCTTTACTGCATGGTAAATACGTGACATTTAAATTGGTAGCATTAGAATTTAGAACGTCATCAGTTCCATAGATTTTATGTCCGTTCACTCCGAGACGGGACATGATTGGAGTTAAATTAAAAAAAATTAAGAAATTAATTATTTTAATTAAATTAAAATACTTTTAATTAACTTGACAATTTTTAAATTTTACAATCCATTTTAGAGTCCAATAACATTTATTAGCAATCCCCAGGATGTTACGCTCAGTTAATAAGTTACGTCCGTGAACATTTTAAAAATATAAATGCTGCGTTGATGAGCGAGGTGTTAAAATTTTGCCCACAAATAGATGCAAAATTATGAGAATTAAATTATTAATTATGTATCCCGTGAACCGTGACAACTAGACGGATGAATTTTTTTACAAATGGTTTATTTCTGTTGCCGCTATAACAAAATATAAGAACAGAATAAAATAGATATTTAACGGAGGCTTCCATACAACAAATGACATTTTTGCCATTTGTTGCCCGATATTAATGAGGGCAACTTACAGGTAGACGCTTGAAACATTAATTGAATATTGAGTTGTAATTTGGATTTATTAATTATTAATAAATAAATAATAATATAATAATTAATATATAATTAATATTTAATTTATTATTCCCCCACTCCCTATTTCTAAATACCTCAGGTAATTTATGGACGTCCCCTATTCCCAAATTCTCAAATCAAGAACATTTATGTTATAACATATTCTTATTTTGTTTTTTACATAAATACACTATGCTTCATGGAGACTAGAGGAAAGGAGCACAATATCTGTAAAAGAAAGTGTCCGTCAATAGTCAAAAACTATAACCCGACAACGTAAATTGCCTATGTCACCCGGACCATTATTACGGATCTATTGACACCTCATTTATTGAAATCGGATCACTAGTTTAGGCGCTACGGTGGAACAAACATACATAGACAGCCAAATTATTATTCTAACCATTCCTCTTGGCTTCGCCGCAGGGTAAAAAGCGTATAATGTGGGTGGCGCTTTTTTATCTTTTAACCCTGTTTAAGTTTTTCTACCGTGGTTTGGAGATTTTTCATCATATAATAAAATGTTACACTTTTCAAGCCCTTTCATTTGATATATGTATGTGTGACAGTTCTACAAGGGTGGGGACGTTTCGCCCCCTTCTTTCAAAGAAAGTGGCAAAATTAATACGGAGAATTAAATCTAAGCATCTTCTTAGGTTAAATTTATAAAAATATTTTCGACTACCTACATGAGAATATAGAATATTCATGATTTTGTGAATTAATTACTAAAGTCTAATAAGGTCGCCCAAAAATTTTAAATAACTAAACTCAACTAACTTCACTCCATCTCTTATTGCTAACTTCACATCACACACACTTCTGACTAGCGCCACTATGGCTAGTTTTGGAACTATTATTTAATTACTTTTGTCGAGAGCGATGGTCCTCCTTTCCTCTAGTCATCATGACACTTCCTATTCCTCATAGGAGTAGATACTTCACACTAGACAGAGACCACAGAGACAGACCTCCATTTAATTTTTTCATACAAAACGATTTAGCTTCAAGCAGTTCACACATTCAGCCAATTCATACATTCATATACAATTCATTATTTAATATATTATGTACATTTGACTTGATTATTAAATAAAAATAATATAATAATTTAATTTCTCCTTATGGTCCAAGATCCTAGGGCCGTCAGACTTTACTTATATTCTTACGGAGAATGATTATGCAGCGAATGTCCGTACTTACTAATACTAAATTTGCCGTGGGTCGAAGGAAATTATCTACATCACGTATCACCGTCATACATTTTTTATAACCAAAATAGTTTTGCGAGTAAGAAAATGATCGGTAATATTTTTGTTTGCTAATAACTTTTAATCGCTTCAACCTAAATACACAACAATTTCTTTTAGGTTTAATGATAATTAAACCTAAAAGAAATTGTTGTGTACCACACCTACCACACTGTTCAACAACTTTTAAATTTATATATAAAAAATAAACAAAAAATTAAGTAACACCCGTCATTGTCAAACACGTCAGATTTTAAACAAAAGATAACTAAATCAAAGTTCGTTTGTCACGGACACACACTGACATTTCGTTCGTGAGAAAATAGTTCAAGTCTTTCGGCCCTGGGATCGTAGTCTATTAAAAAAATTGTCTATGTTATCGAAGTCTATGTTTTAATCATCAGCAATCTCAACTTTAATATCCATGTAAGGTTTGTCCACACTATGCGAGGGACTGTTCACACTGGATCGCGCTGCAGACGGACTAGCGCTGGTTTCAGACACAGCAGACCTTTCCGACCTATTGGAACCGCTGATGGCAAAAACGGGATTAAAAGATGGCGAATCATATTCCCCCATAGCAGCGTTGTACAGGATGTTGTTTATGAGATATTGTGTTGTATGTTTCGCATGTGAGCTGGTTAGATTCCTTACTTTCATAGCCACGTGCTCGCCGAAAACGTCGAATTCGTCTCTAGCCGTACGCAGCTCCTTAATAATGTCTATCGCGTCAACATTTTTCTCCTCGTGTCTTGGCTTTTTTCGAATCGCGGCAGGGACTTCTTTCTCTTTTTCATTGTCACTCGTTTCCTGTAATAGAGAAGAAATATGTTCAGTTTGGAATAGGAGGCAAACCAACGGATCGCCTGATGGTAAGCGACATTGAGGAACTCGAAAAACTTTGGTAATCGACTATTGTTGTATGTACAACCGGAGATATGTTACATGTAAACTCATTAGGAAAAGAGGAAAATATGCAACATTACAAAGTTTTTATTGTATCTTTTTTATGGAATAAGTGTCAATTTACATTGAAACTAAACGATACGTGATATGTCGCAGCATTTTTAAGATAGCTTTTCAAAATTCAACTTTATTCATTACACAAGAAGTTACACGTTTCATTGTTCGAAGGTCAAGTTGCACCGCGCTGCACAGCGCATGTGTAGTGTATGCCTGATATAATTTGAAACGTGTATCTTTTAGTATTGACGTAGTGTCAATTGACCGTCAATAGTGACAGTCATTTTTATTTTTCCCTACTAGACCGCTTTAATTTGACACTATTGACAGGCTGCTGGAATTGCAGGCTGGACCGTGAGTAAGGCGCTTTAGAAAGATAATACTTTATAACAGTACTTTTCCACACCGATTTCGGTGGCGGTGGCTGGTTTCGTCGTACCCAGGCCAGCTACGCAGGAGTTATTTTATAGCGCCCATTTGTATGCGCAGCACACAAGAGTACTCTCTCTTCCTTTACTCTCGTATCACCTATTGGGACGGATGACCGACACGACGGGCGAGAGATCAGGCGAGCCTGCAGTGTCCTAACCAGAGTTGACTTGTAGTTCCAGCTCGGGAATCGAACCCACGACCTCCAGAATCGAGAGCCAATCTTTAGCCCCTGGACCACAGCGGCTAAAATAACAAATGTTTTATATAACATTCTCTATTATTATGGGTATAAACTATACAATGAAACATTTTAAACGTGGGAGCGCCACGCTTTGGCACGAATGGGCTGGCTTGACCGGAAAAATACCACGACCTCACATAAAAGCGGCGTAAAATAACGCTTGCGTTGTGTTTCGCCAAGTTAGGTTACCGGAGGTCCAAAAGGGGGGTTGGGGACATTGAGTACCAGTCAACGCAAGTGCGCAACACCAGAGGAGTTAGAGTACTATTGTAACTCCTCTGGTTCACTGGCGAGTGTCCATGGGCGGCGTTAATCGCTTACCATCCATCATGCGAACCGTCTGCTTGTTTCCTGGTCCATTTAATTTAAAAAAATAAACCTTCACACACGAGAACTTACTTTAACACGATTTTTCAAAAACATCATTTTCTTAAAAGCAAACCACGTTGATTCTTCGCCATTTGGCTTTTTTAGTTCTCTTTGAAATTGTCCAACAAGAGATCTAATTTTTTTTTCAACAACCAATCTTTCGACGCCGAAAGATTTTGCCATATCACACCAAGCTTCATGTTTTTTATTACGATCTTTATAATCCTCCAAAGATATATTCCACAGTAGTTCTCTCTCTCGAAACATGTTAATCAGTTTAAAAACATGCTCGTTCGTCCATTGAAAAGACATCACACACAATATTAAACCTTTTTGGAAATTGTTTACAACAAAAAATAAACACGAAAAACAAAAAAAGACTGGTTTGAAAATAGAAAACAAAAGAGCGTAGGTACACTCGCGAATGGAAACGAATATCGACTGACGAACGAAGTTATATAATGTTGCTCAGCAAATAGTGACAGTGGGTGGCAGTGTTGCTGACTCTCAAAAAAATTCTCCCGAAAGTAAAGAATAAAATTGTTGCTGGTTGCAAATGAAATTAATATTACGGATTTTATCGCGACAAATTTTTGGTAACCTTCATAATCATGACGACTTATTTTCATCTTTAGGTTTTCACGACGATTCGATTAATTTTATACTTTACCTTCAGTTTATTTACAATAAATAACATTTGCGTTAACTTGAAAAATAAATAAAACAATAAATTTATTACAATACGTAAATAATATAAAAACAAATTCGAAGTTTTATCAAGATATACGAAATATGTATTATTGTTGTTTAGTTACTTTTTTAAGCTAATCGTATTACTATTTAAAATAAAACTAATAGTATAGTCGATAAATAAAATATAAGATCATTAACAAAAATAATATTATGACAGAGTGAAAATAAATACTATCCGAAATCTAAAAACTCGGAAAGGAAACACTCCCCTTGACATAATACATATTTATTTCCTCACTAATCTGGGGAAAATTCCTAAGCTAACAACACTGGCGTCACGAGCGCGTCTCCCCTCGTATTACGTTGAGCTGTGCTCCCACACATTTATATAACATTGAACAACATAATAACATATTATAGCATTATTTAGTGTTTTAATACTCAACAAATGTTCTGTTACACTCTCTATTGTTATAGCTACTACATCTTAACTTTTAGTAACATTCTAGAACTTTTGTGGTGCACCTAACCATTCACTACTATTAAGCTGGAACTAAGTATATGTTCTGGAATCTGGAAAGCCAGGGAAAATACAGAGCATAGAAAATAGAACTCTGCGCTAATACAATAGAGCTGAAAATCGAACACACAAGTGTCGAGTCGAATGTCAATTATATCAGCTCGACACTCGACACTTCGATTTTCAACTCTATTGTATCAGAGCAATGTTCTGTCAGCGCTCTGAATCTCCTGGGACCGCCGGATTCCGGTTTATATAGTCCCAGCCTTATAGATTTTTACTTTATGATGCGCAAATGTTTTATCACGTTGCGCAACATTTACTATTATAACACGTTTCGTGACGATCAATAACACAACATTCATTCATCATTTAAAATAAAAAAACACTCTCAACGTGCCTGAAGCACATAACATCAAAAAAGAATAGAAAATTAAAAATTGTACACCTAGCGCCATCTTTGCATTGAGCCGTACTTTAGAAAGTTAACTTGTTATTAAGAAATACTTCTTCGACAGATGGCTTTATATGCGAAATCGTGTAGTGACCTTGTAATTTCGCTCTACAAGCCTCTAAAGAGGTTTCAGTTGAATATCATTTTGTTAATTTATGTTATATTTGTGATTCCACGTTGCTCAAAAAACACCTACTTTCACTAATCTCTCTTGAAGTCTTGAGTCTAAATAGCTTGAGAGTAAATAAATAAATGTGATCGCTGTGTAAAATTGCTTTTTTATATCTATAGGCGCCAAATAGCTATGAAACGATTTTATTATTTTCTACTAGATGATCGTAAGGCTCGAAATACAGTATCCGAAATCTATCCGTCCGTAAAAAGACATGAAAATAGAAATCCGAGTTATTACAGTAGATCTGAAAATTCAACACACGATAGTTAGGTTTTTAAACTGCTGCCGTGTGTTTGATTTGCGACTCTATTGTATTAGCGCAGTTTCATTTTGAGCACTCTGAATTTTCTCCGGCCTTCCGGATTCCGCATTATATAGCCCCAGCCTAGAGTAATTGATGAATTTATGTTTTTACTTACATAATAAATAATTGGTGTTGTCGTCAAAGTACTCGACTCAGGATATGGCTGCGTGGTGCTCGGGCTCGGTACTGGCAGTGTGGAAGCATATACTGTAGTCTGTGAAAAACACAACATAGAATTTTCTGGACTCTCATATTTAGTAGTATCACTGACACAATGACAGCTCGAGCACCGGCGAATGTCAGCCATGTTGACGGAAGCATAAGGTTGACACCGAAATAATTCTAAACGCGTCGGACAAATCTATCATAATTATATGGAATTATAATGTCAAAGCATGAAACGATCGGCGGCCAGCCCCGTGAACTAAAGTCCTGGCTGGAAAAAACTCACGCCCCACTCGTCGCGCGCACCCCCGGCGTACGTCTAGCCACACAGCTGCGAGCTGTCAATCGTGTAAATCTATGACGGTTCGTTACGTTATTCCTACTACTATTGTAAATGTAAAAGTTTGTGAGTATGGATGGACGTTTGTTACTCTTTTACGTAGAAACTACTAAACGGATTTTGTTGAAATTTTGTATGGTAATAGTTACAGCAGACCTGATACAGGAAAGTTTAGTTATAAAAGTAACAATAAATGGTGCGTACTACTACAATTTACATATAACAATAATAATAAATGAATGCATATATATACGAATACTTACATAGATATATTATAATAAACTAATATATATCATAATCATTACAATTGCAATAAAATATTGGATAAAAATTACATACTTATAAATAATAATCAATCATACTATATAACCCTTTAACTAGAGGCTAAGCTGAGATAGTGCTCACGCAGCCTTTTCTTAAATAGCCCAAGTGTCTTACACTCACGTATCTGAGTTGGTAAGGAGTTCCAGAGCTTAGTAGCGTGGACCGTGAAGGAGTAGGCAAAAAAGTCAGTGCGATGGGGAGGGATATCTAGAAGGGTGCGTCTAAAGTGTCTACAAGATATGTTGTGAAAATTAGGAAAGGAGAAGCGCTCGTTTAAGTAAGAAGGAGATGAGGGACTAAATAAAGTATTGAAAATAAAACTTAATATGCAATAATTTCTGCGAAGGCGAATAGGAAGCCACTGGAGCTGCTTTCTGTATTGGGATACGTGGTCTCGTTTCTTTAATTCAAAAATAATACGTATGGAGAGATTCTGCAAACGTTCTAACTTGTTTAGGATCTCTTCATTTGCATCCAGGTAACAGACATCAGCATAATCGATTATAGGTTGAATAAGGGTTTGTGCCAAAAGAATTTTAGTAGGAGCTGGAAGGAAGTTTTGGAGTAACTTGAGCGAATGGAGGGCGTGGTAAACTTTACGGCTAACATTGTTGGTATTGGCATTCCAAGACAGGTGAGAGTCAAAGATAACTCCCAGGTTTTTGGCAGAGTCGGAAAAGGGAATCACTAATGGGAGGAAGAGTTGAATTATTTAGTAGTGCTAACATCCGTTTGCTCCCTATTAATAATGCCTTTGTTTTAGCAGGGTTTACAAGTAGACCAAAGGATTGTGCCCATTCACTTATCCGACTAAGATCATCATTAATAAGAGCTATAGCGTATGCTGCATGAGGAATAGTGAAATGACGGTATATCTGAAGGTAGGAGTTAAACCAGGACAGGACAGAAGGGGACATATTGAGAGACTGAAGCATACCGACTAGGATATCGAAGTTAATGGAATTAAAAGCATTGCTGAAATCTAAAAGAACGAGGACACTAAGAGATCTATTTTCCATTGCCCACCGAATGTCATCAGTGACATTTACAAGCGCAGAAACAGTGCTATGACCTAGAAAGCCAGATTGTAGTGTACTTATTAGTTTATTTTCTATCAAAAATGAAGAGAACTGCTGGTGGACGATGTGTTGTAAAACTTTAGATAGGAATGGGAGTATAGATATAGGACGAAAACATAATAGAGAAGTAGGATTATTAACTTTTGGTAGAGGAATGATATTTGCCATTTTCCAGGATTGTGGGAAACAGCAAGAGGATAAAGAGAAGTTAAAGATATGAGTTAAAATAGGCAATAGAAAGGGGAGAATCAGTTTAATCATTTTAGAACAAAGCTTATTACAACCAGCTGCCTCAGAAGAAATTGATAAAACTGCCAATCTGACCTTAGCTTCCGTACAAGGAAGAAAGGAGAAGGATGGACAGGTGACAGGTAAGTTGGACAGAGATTGCAAAGTGTTGATTTTAGCACTAGCACTTAAAGTCACAGGGGGCTGAGAGAAATGTTTATTGAGGGTATTCAACCAACCAATACCAACGGATTTAAGAAATTTCCAGACATCTGCAGTGCCACGGTTATGGAGAGAGGAGTAAAAATATCGTCGTTTGGCATCGCGACATAAATGATTACAGTGATTACGTAGAGTTTTATACTTAGTGTGGTTGACTTCGTTAGGAAAAAGCTTCAATTTCCTCTTGGCCTTATCACGTGCCACCATTCGCTCCTTGATGGCTTCAGTAAACCATGGAGCCGGGTTGTGCTTTATTTTGACTCTCTTGACAGGCGCGTGGTGATCATACAGTTTTAAAATTATATTGTTAAAGCTGTCAACTTTGTCGTTTATATTTGTACTTTGAAGCACAGATGTCCAGTTCAAATTTTTAGCATCTAGCTCAAGCGCTTGGAGATCAATATTATTAAAACTACGTTGGGATTTACGTTTAGGGGGTTATATTTTATAAGACAAGAAGACAAGGTTTTCAAAACAGGTTGACAAAACTGAAGACAAGTTCTTTTGAAGAAGACATGCTTATGTGTTCAGCGCTGCCCACAAACACTACCGGGGAAGAAATTTTTAATAAAATAAACATATTTTTTGAAGAAAATAATCTCAGTTGGAACGATTGCATTGACATTTATACAGATGGGGCCAAGGCGATGACAGGTAAAACAGCAGGAGCAGTGTCACGCATAAAAAATAAAGCACCTAATTGTAGTTCCAGCCATTGTATTCTGCATAGATAAGCAGAAGTAAAAGCAGAAGTAATAAAGCGGTAAAAATAATTAATTTTATCAAATCACGACCACTACAATTCCGATTGTTGACAAGTGACCCCTTTTCCAAAATGAACTGTTATCTCAGACCCCCATGGCCAAATTACATATTTTTAAGATCAACCCCCTTATTCATAATGGTCCACTAGCTTAAAACAGCTGCTACAGAGTGTTATTTTTCATTCTGACTTAGGTCAATAGAAGAAGACAGAGTAATTAGCAATGCTTTAAGTTAGCAGACTATTATGAATAAGGGGGCCTATCTTTAGTTTTTTCCTATTGATACAAAATACCTAGGTACTAAGGTACCAACTGGAAAACTTTGCACTTGGTTAAGTGAGTAAAGTTGACTTCATTTTCTCATCAAAATTTAACAAAATAAAAAGAAATACAATTCAGTAAATATCAAGTTTAATTTATAATGATTATTACAAATTAAGTACTTAAAGAATCTTAAATAGGTAGGAAATTATATTTAAAAAAGTATTAATTCGCAAAGAGAAAATAAAACATTCAGTGTGATGGATGAACCTGGTGACTATCTACCAATCTAGCTACATCCGGTTCAATATTGGTGAGTTGCAGCCTTAAATCTCCACGTTCGTTGATTTTCAAACGGTTTCTTTGTTTCGTCAAAATGGTTACCACACTGAAGCTTTTTTCAACTAGGTATGATGATGGAAAAGCGATAAGGTATTTTTCAGCAATGTTCCACAATGTAGGATACTGTGTTTCAATATTGCGTTGCAACCAGAACTTCTGATAGCCTTGGTTAAGCTTCTGCTTAAGCTCTTCGTCTGTGCTGATGGTAATCAACTCTTCTTGCATTATCACATTGGCTTCTTCTATGGCTGTGGTACTGTACGGATTTATTATCCATTGAGGAATTTGTAAAATCCTTGTGTAATGCGTCCAAGTGAGTGACATATAATAAAATGTCATCAACTTGAAGCATTTCTGGTAATTTTGACAAATGCGGAAACTGCGAATATTCTTTTCTGCCTACATTTTGTTTATAAAGGATTAGTTTACCCACGAAGGCCCATATTATTGATTTTGTTTTAATCAAGTTAAGATCGTCACCCTGCAGCTACAAATTAACTTTGTTGAACATTCCAAAGATATCAGACAAGTAATAAATATCTGTTTTCCAATTGTTCAGATTTTCTTTCAAATTCGGATCTTTGTCTTGTAAAAACTCCAACACAGATTCAAAAATGGCTGAAAATCTTTCTAAGCAAGAGCCTCTTGATAACCAGCGAACTTCAGTGTGCAGATGTAATCGAGTAAAGACTTCGTCGTTTTCCTCACATAGCTAAGCAAATAACCGAGAGTTCAAAGAATTGCTTCGAATCTTGTATATATCATTTATTACATATTGTAAAGACTTATACAATCTAGGACTCAGCTTTTTTGCTACTAAATGCTGTCTGTGAATCACGCAGTTAATAACTAGTACATCAGGCAGTTGTCGCTTTAAGTGAGCTATAAAACCACGATGACGACCAACCATAGACGGTGCACCATCAGTCGCAACAGAAACAATGTTCTTCCATGGAATAGCTTTGTCAGTAAAAAAATGTTCAACGGTCTGAAAAATCGATTCTCCTCTGGTATTAGTCTCTAAATATGTAGCAAAAAGCAGTTCTTGGCACATATTTTCATCTTTGATATATCGAACTTATCCTAACAACACAGCTTCATTGCCGGGTAATGTAGACTCGTCCAACTGGAGAGAGAATGTAACGGATGTTTGTTAGGTATTACTTACTTACTCATTGCTAAACTTGGATACATGTATTAGGGAAGTAACTATAGTAGGTAATTAGGTATAGAAAATTTGTATTAGGTAAGTAGGTACCTATCAGCATAAGAACGAAAACCAAAGCAAACTGAACACTTCAAAGTTTAGGTACCTACCTACTTAACAACTTCAGTGTAAGTAATTTTTACAAATACTTTTATACCTACCTATTTAAAATATGTTGTGTTTACCATAGGGCAAAAAAAATTACAATCAAATACTAAAACAAATTAAACTAGTAAATTTTTACAATTGAAACATCTGAGGCAACTGCAAACTGTTGCAAACAATCTACAGATAGCTCAACTGATCACTATCACACAGTGGGGCAATGCTGATGCGCTGTGCCGGATAAAAACTGTTTGGTACTTACACTGTAAATTTTTCATAGACTGCAGATATTGTATAGTTACGCTATTAACTCGCGTAGGGAGCTCAGCATATTGTAAATTCTTTTTCAGTCACTTTACTTCACTTAATTTAGCTATGAAATAACTTTGTAATCTCTTGAAATAAATGAGTACTTATATGAGTTATTATCGTTCAAGCTCCAACGAATTTCAAAACGCAAATGAACTTTCAACCTAAGTGCAAGCTCATTAAATAGTAAAATATCAGGATCACGTTTGGACTTGTTGATCGTTCGTGTTAAATTGCGTAAGCGTCAAATAGAGAGCAAGTCAAAACGCGCCTGAAAGACGTACGCTCGAACTCATTATCTTGCACAAACTTGTCCACACTGACTTGCCGAGTTTTTCATCTTGTACGAACTTGAGACTTTACATTACTACAACAATGCTATTTCCTACAAAACTATTAATTATTCTTAGTACACGTAACACGACATAAACAATACAGTACCTACCTATCTTGAATGTTTTAAATAAGAACTTGTGTTAATTTAATAGGGGTCGATTTTTAGACCTCGTCGACCCCCAAAATCAGTTTTCGTTTATGTCGACCCCTAGTAAACTGATACCGACCACTTTGGGAATCCCTGCTCTAGCGTCTGTTGTTTTTTTTTCTCAATAACATTTTCTTGTACTTACCTTCCTTTTTTTCAACCTCCACACCTTATCTTCGTCAAGTTGTCGCCAGGAGGGCGTGACGGGAGGGTAATCGTCGGGCTCCTAGTGGCATTGTTTAAAATATTAATAAAAAAGTGTGAAATTAGTCACATCCTAAATGTTGCCTTGTGGCTAATTTCACATTTTTCCAATTTTAATTAAAAATTCTTGAATAGAGATACATAAATCTAATAGAATAAGTTATTTAGGTTCACGCGATTAAATATTATAAGAAAATGAATACTGCCCATCTCCACGCAAAACGATTTGTGACGTCACAATCTGCTACCGCCCTACATTGTTTAGTGACAAATGTATGGCGGTAGCACGTTGTGACGTCACAGGCCGATATATGGCTGTCTTTCTTAGTCTATATGATCCGGAATCCGGCGGGCCCGGGAAAATTCAGAGCACTGAAAAAAGAACTCTGATCTAATACAATAGAGTTGAAAATCGAAGTGTCGCGTGACACTTGTGTGTTCGATTTTCAGCTCTATTGTATTTAGCGCAGTTCAATTTTCAGTGCTCTGAATTTTCCCCTTACGGATTTTGGAGTATATAGTCCCAGCTTTATTGTAAATTTAAATAATACTTGTATCTTCGTTATTTTTTAGTATTTACGAAAACGGGTTTTAGAATGTTTATTAACATGCTGTTTAGCTATAAATACACAAAAAATACTATAGGCAACATGCCTAAAAAGGTTTGGATATCTTGGGACAGATGATATATTTGCTTGGCATTAAAAAACTATATTCAGGAATATAAAAGTTACAAACTGAAAAATCTCATGTTGAACACTCACATACACTATTTTCCATCTCTCCCTCTGTCACACACACACAGACATGTAAACTGAAACTCTTAAAAGTTTTTATGTATTAAAGATAAATTTTGTTTAAAACTTACTGCATAATTCACAATGCCAGTCTCTGCGGCCGCCATCTCTATACTTGTGGCACACTCGTGGCCAATTGCCTTCAATATCTTCTGCGACTGGTTGGACAGTATTGGCACAGAGTCGCTATTGCCAGCTTCCGCTTCACTGTACGCCTGGAGCACCCTCAAGCCCTCCGTCCTTGCCTTCTTCTTGAGGTCTCGCCAAGTCTAAAAATGAATGATGATATATATATATATATATATATATATATATATATATATATATATATATATATATATATATATATATATATCTATATAAAAGGAGATGTCCCCACTGACCGACTGACATATAGACGCTTGCACCACTGTAACCTCTAAAAGTAGAAACATTTGGACAGTAGTTTTAATTTACAATGTAGATGTCGACTAAGAAAGGATTTTTATCCACCCTTAAAGGGGTGTAATAGGGTTTGAAAGTTTGTATGGAAATACTTTAAATCTGCACTGATTTTGATGAAAATTGAGATTCATGCTCTTAAATACATTTCACTGAATACATGTTTCAGGGTTTGTTATAATTCACCCTCTGATGATGTAATAAGGGTTGAAAAACTTTTAATGCATGAAATCATTATCATTAAGCTATGAAAAAAGAATCTGTCCCGATTTCCATGAAATTTAAAGAAAAAAGCTACTTGTGTAATAGTTTTGTTGATTGTTACTTTCTACAAATATTCCAAAAGCTAACAAGAAGTATACTGGCACATGACTTAATGCTTATGTAAAGACATTTAACCATAAGCCATGACCATGGCAAAAGTTTGATTATCTCTGTGGCTCAGTGGTTAGCATGTTAGAGCTCAAGCTGGAGGTAGCCTTTGAATCCTGCCAGGTAATGGAAAGTTTTCTGTGTTCCTGGGTCATGTATGTGTATTAAATATGTGTAATGTAATAAAAATCTTAAATATGTTTATAGTATAAAAATTATAAATATACTACCCATTGCCTGGTACCTGTAATACAAGTTCTTCGGATACTTAGCATGGGACCAGATTGTCATGGTGTGATGTGTCCATAGATGATATTATTATTAGTTTAACTTGCAACAAGTAATATTTGTGTAAACATAAGGAATCAATATATATGATATTTACATGTTTCCATTGTTGAACAGTTTTGTGTGGTCCGTGGTTGCTCAATCTAGCAGCCAGGGAAACCCATTCATCGTCTAATTTCTGTGCCCCTAGTGGGCCACTAAACTCTCCAGCTGCTAAAAAGGGGTTCTCAACCATGTATTCCACAAGTATATTCAACTGTGCAGAGGTGCTTCTGACACTAAAAATATAAATACACGAAATATAAAGTTATATTTTGTAACTTTCGAAATGATAATTGATGGTGGGCAAAAATGTATGGAACTTAGACTTAGCCCCTCAAATTTGTATCAAATAATAGGAAATATTGTGTACTTATTTCATTTTATAGTAAGAGGGCTCAATTCGAATCCAGCGAGAAAATGGTCGTTTGGCTATGTTTTACCTGCAACTTAACATGTAAATGTATGGAGTTTCGTTTTGAAAAAATAGGCAAATCTCCAATATAACGGATTTTAAGCTGAACTACCATACTTCAAGGAGACACTACTATTAATTGACACCACTTTAATTGGGATTTAGCCCAAAAATGCCCAGTGCTTCGTAGATGATAAGATTTCGTTATTTATGTTCCGATTAATTACTTACGTTTTTCTTGTACCTTCCATTTTAGTGTAACAATAGTAATAAAAATATTTAAGTGTAAAAACTGTACAAAACTGCGGTCTTACCGCTTACAGCAATTTTGTAAATAAACATTTTTTCTTCATCCTCTTCTTCATTTATTTTTAACAAGTACCATTGTCATTAGAGCATTTTTTTAATTATGGCAGTATAGCATTAACCTTGCCAGTGTCGAATTAAAAATGCAGGAAACTAGATTTTTGGAAAGTTTTGAACACCGTTTTCTAAAGGGCCCCCGAGACGATCAAACGGTTTGACTCAAACCTTAAGTGTTTAATGCAACCGTTTGACGTCGGTTTGATCGGTTTGTCAAACGGCACTGTTGAGTTTCACTGTCAAACAAAACAAAATTATGTAATAGGCATGTTGCCTAAAAATTTTTTTTCGCCTTTTTTTTTATAAAAATAGTTAGACAACATTTTAATAAACAATCTAGAACCCATTTTCGTATATCTTAAAAAATAACGAAGATACAGAAAATTTAAATTTAGAACTACGATATATATTGTAAATTCTCTTTCATATCATCTATTTTAAAATATAATTTATAAAAATGTGATATGCCGCCACACTAGGCAATACCCCTATTCCATCAAACGAGCTTCAAACCCGTAAATGTTTGACAAACCGTTCAAACGAGCTTTGTAAACGATCAAATCAAACCATGACTAAACCAAAATTTACGTGTTCGAGTCAAACCGTTTGATCGTCTCGGAGGCCCAAATCGTCAAATCAACCTCCAAAATCTAGTCAAAGTATCGTCAGTGCCACGTCAGCAACGTCAGTGCAGTCAATTAGTGAAGTCAGTCGATTCTCAGTCGATTCAGTTAAGACTTCAGCGGTAGACGATTTACTGAAACTTCCTAGGCAGTTTTGTAAAGAACACAAAATTGCACGATTTTTGCAGTTAATGATATATAATGTCCCAATTTTATTAGACTAACTCAATATTTCAAAATAATTTTCAGCTGGACTTGGATCGTCAACGCCGCGACGAAAATGACTTGAAACGCGAAATAACGATGAAGAACGCAGCTATTGAAGAACTTAAAATCGAATTGAAGAATAAATCGGGTTAGTTATAACTTTTATAAATCATCATTCAGTACTACGTCACTATAAATTGCTTTGTAAACTTTATAATTATCTTTGAAATGCTAAAAAATATTTTTCCATTTTGTTATGTGAAAATTCTAAAGATTGATGTATGTTCCTATGTCCTTTGACGGCTCATTTTTCACATTTGACGGACCTTTCCAGCTACCCTGCAAGCTGACCTCGCACAAGCCAACGCGGAAAAGGCGTCACTTGAGGAGGAGTTGGCCAGCGCGCGTCTTGCGCTAGAGAGACAGCAGAGACAGGCTCGCCATGACACTAACAGACTCAATTCTGAGGTAAGTATTATCTTGTGGGAAGAGTGGATGCCCCAAAGGGAGATCTCCGACCGAGCGAGGTGCTATGCTCGGTCAGGCCGAAGCCCACTTGTATGAATTTCAGATGTCGTATATATAGTGCCGATCATAGAACTTCGATAGCGCGATTCAGGATTGTGGCGCTTATTGTTCCGCCACATCACTCCCCCCCGAAGACCTGAGGTCGAATCTTGAGTCGCCAGAGTCCCATTGAGTCGGAACTGTGCTGCTGCTGCACGGGCTCCAGTGAGTCGGAGTGCTGCCGTGCGGGGCCGATGCTACGTGCTGACCAGGAGAGATGTGCTCTGCTTGCTGACCGGTCGTTGTAGTGAGTGTGCCTGTTGAAGCCGATGAGGGTTCGACCAGGCCGCGGTGCGTTGAGGCTGGTGGTCGAGGTACCCGATGAGGCTGAGTCTGGCTGGCGTGGTGCGGAGAGGGGTGGGAAGTGATGATGATGATGTCCAGAAGGCGTGTTCTGTCGAGGGTCACCAATGTGGGAAGAGTGGATGCCCCAAAGGGGAGATCTCCGACCGAGCGAGGTGCTATGCTCGGTCAGGCCGAAGCCCACTTGTATGAATTTTAGATGTCGTATATATAGTGCCGATCATAGAAAACTTCGATAGCGCGATTCAGGATTGTGACGCTTATTGTTCCGCCACAATCTCATCTGCCCGTTGATACTCTCAATGAACCCCGAGAAATGTGAGTGTGGTCAACACTGGATATTCTTTTCCCTCGACAGAGGATTTCTCGCCGAGAGTCTGGATTCCGTATAAAAGTATTTTTGTGCGTATATCATGATATCTTTTAATCAACTTATACACTTCTGTAAGTGTATAAGTTTTCTAAATATCCAAAATTCTAAATCTGTCAAGAACCCACTATTATTATAGGATTGTTCGTGAATCTTGTGGGATTTACATGGGTGACTTAAGCCCGAGCAATTTTTACTGCACTACGAAATTCAACCACCTGAATGCCGAGGTCACAAGCCAGATTAATCCCATTAATATTATAAATGTGAAAGTTTGTGAGAATGGATGGATGTATGGATGGATGGACGTTTGTTACTCTTTCACGCAAAAAACTACTACTGAACGGATTTTAATGAAATTTGGTATGGTAATACACAGGCTAATTTTTATCCCGAAAATGTATACAGTGCCCATGGGATACTGTATTTATGCGGGCGGAGTCGCGTGCAACAGCTAGTAACCGTATAAGTAGTATTCCCAAATCCCATATATTCCTCTTCCAAGTTCGCAAGTGACTTTTAGACGGTCGTGTAAATCCCCTATTACGAAACTTCAACACCTAATGAACGTAGCGTAAGACTCAATCTCTTTTCAGATCCACTCGCTGCGTCAACGTCTGGACCGCGCCGACGCTGACCTGGTGCACTCACGCCGGGAGAACCTGCGGCTGTCGGAACAGATATCTACTCTGGAGAAAGAGGTACTTTCTGACCTATAGATATAATAGTAAGGGCCGATTCACACGAAACGAACACAACAACGAAATGGCAGCGGCCGCTGGCAGGGCCTGCGCGCGACCTCCCGATAGCCTATTCCTTTTGGACCAGTTTAGTTTATACATTTGGCAAGGAAACTCATGTTGTTTGGAGTGAAAATAACACTTATTGAAGAAGAAAGGCAGCGACGCGACGAGCACTTTCAGTGTAACATAATTTTATACTTTATGACACACTTAAAAAACTTTGTATCTTTGAAAAGTCGCAACCCGATGATGCGCACCGCCGCGCGACCTTTTCGAACTTTCTAAACGATACTAAGTCTAATACTAAGTAGTATGTAGATATAGTTTAAAATTATTTCACACTGTAAGTGCTTGTCGCGCCGCGGCCGGCCGCTGCAATTTCGGTGTGAATCAACCCTTATAGGCATTTATATAAGGCCATTATTACTGATCAACAAAAAATAGCTAAAACTACTGTGGTATGTCATGGGCACGCAGATAATAACGCAGTATGCGGATCTTTCGTCTGCCTGTTACTGTTACAATGGTTTCTAACGCCCGATATTAGTAACGTACCTATCTAAAATCTTACATAGACTTCAATCTCAGATTCTCAAACAAAAATTTACGTAACTTGACGTGAAGTTAATCCTAGGATCGTTGAAATGTATTGAAATGTTAATCTGAGATAACTAAAATGAGATTGAGATTGATTATTAATTGCGGGCGTATGTCTTTCTGTCTTAGCAGATAAATAAAAAAAGTATAAATAAATTCACCTCATGCCCTGGTTAAAGGGGGTAAGTCTTCAAACAAGCCACATTACTATGAAATTCGGCGGTAAAATGCAAATCAATTGGCAAATTATTTGTAGTAGATGTTTGAAAATAAATTGCGGGTAATAAATGAAAACCTTATTTACTTCTAGCTCAACATGAAGAATCTGACGCCAATGCCTTCTGAGAACAAGAAGGATAAAGAACTATCATCCATGCTTGAATCCATGGAGAACAAGCATGGTAAGTTTTAGTTAAACACGTCTCGCTTATTAATCATAATTGAAACAAAATAACATGGGCAAACTATTGATGTTTTGATGATTCAGGTATTTATGGATGAAATAAAAAAAGACAGATCTATAAAATGAATAATAAGAACATTAGCTGCTATAAGTGTAAGCTTTACATCTAATATTCCTAATGATAATAATACCAAAAACACTAATGCTGCTTTTTTCTACCATGTTGTGGCAACATCTAAATAATTGTCTGTTTTCAATTATTGTCTATTTAGTCTCTTGTATTTTATACATTATGAAAGTAGGCGTTATTTCTTCTTCCTTTATAGCTCTGTCTTCTTTATCATGAGTTGGCTTAATACAATTCAAAACAGTTATAATTTACCCTTTCATAACGCTTGCATGATCAATGTGAAAGGGATTCAATAGTTTATTCATCAGATTGTTCATCTACTATTATTATATCCTCCAAAACTTTAGAATCAGTGTAATTAGGCATTTAAAAGTTATCAAATAAATTTTCTGCATTCAGATTTCTAATTTAATTTTCAGTCACTGAATATATCAAGTTTACAATTAGGCGTGAATCTTCTGCATTCAGATCTCTTACGTCTAGTTACGGTCTACATAATTTTTTTATATTGGACATTAAATTCAAAACTGTATTTTCATTCAAGAACAACTCCCGTATAGTAGTTGAGCAATAGATTTTTGATTCTTTTCCTTATTTGGAAAGTATTTTTCAGACCTGTTAATTTTGAATTCTGAATTCAGAACTAGCGTATTTTGAATTCTGAATGCAATTTTTTTCTGGATACAGAACTTGCGGAGCCTATTAGACACATAAATAGAATTCTGAATGCAGAACCTGCGGAGCCTAATGGGTTCTTGGTATTCCACAGCTAAGACCGTGGCTGAGCTGGAGTCCATGATACAGTCCCAAAACAGTCTGATGGAGAAACTCACGGGCGAATGTCGTTCGCTTACTGACAAACTCGACGATGCTAACCGTAGGCACAAGTACGAAAATGTCTAATTAATGCATGAAAATCTCTTGCCTTCGTTTTTCTCAATGATTTTGCAATGACATAATCTTATTTTATTGCTCATGTCCAAATTGTTATCATAAAAGTTAAAGCTATAAATGTAAAAGGGATGCTTTATGCTATCCTTTACGATCGTGCACCAAGCAAATCGCTATTTGCAATACAATTTTACAGACACATATTTTTGGGCTTATAAGCATTCAACTAAAACACTGCTGGTATTACTGTGAATTGTCGGTGTATGAACTTTAGATGTTGAAATTACAATTGTCTAACGTCGTGTTGTGTTTTTATTGGTGGCAGGCAGAGCGCAGAGTCGCGGCCGTGCAGAATCAATCAGAACACAACGCGACCGAAGAAGACCAGAGACATCTACTCCGATACGTACAAAACACCAAAAAGAGTCCGATTCGTCGAATAATCCAATAATTGTTGGGGCGCTGACGACGAATCAGGAGCTCTCAAACCAGGGAGAGAGAATCTACAATTTACCACTGATGATTCAACAGCCCTTTTTACGAGAGAAAAAGGAGCCGATTAAAGTTGACATCAGTGTGAAGTTGATTCCGAAATCAAGAAAGAATGATAAGAAAAGGCGTGATTCAGAAACAGAGGCGAGGCATAAAAGCATGAAAAATAGTATAAGCATGGAAGTTACTGATAATAACGTAAAAGTTGTTAAAGAAACGCATGAGTTTGATGATGATAGTATGATTCAAAACTCCAGCAGCGAAACAGATCAAATAAAAGAAATTTCTAGGGACGCAGATATGTTACATGCTAATGTAAAAGGTATTGAAAATAGCATTGACAAAAAAGGAGAAAATGTAGAAGTAGAGGCTTTAAATGTGAATAAAATTGAAACAGAAGATAATAAAAGTATCGAAACAAAAATTGAACACAATAATGAAGATGAAATTGAAATAGACGAAATTCAATTACATGAAATTAAAGAAAACGGAGATGCTATTAATAAAATTTATACTAAATCTACCGATAATGTAGAAGTAAAAAATGAAAATTCTTAAATTTAAATATAATGCACTAAATCAATGTTATGCCCCAGTATTATTAGTAAACTGCACTTGTTTAATTACTTAAAACACAATCGTTACAATTTGTATTTCCATTCATTCGTTTTTTTTTTAAATACTTAAGTCAAACACTTAAGTCAACATTATAAGGCAAGTGTTTGGTTGGTTTATACTTTATGTGATGCAATACTATTTATGTATCTAAAGAAGAAATTTGTTAATTTGATTATAGCTTGTAAGCATTATTTCATTTCTATTGATAGGTATTTTTAATTTCTAATTTAGTAATGTTCCTATGTTAGAAGGTTTAATATTGAGCAAAGTTATTTAATATACATAGTATGTTCTTATGTTATAAAAATATTAAGTGTAATGATAACAATTTGGACGTGCAATAAATGTATTACTATATTATTTTCGTTTACATATCTTTCAGAACTTATTTCTTCATCATTAGCTCACATACTCACTTCAGACCTTCCCTTTCAGAATAGAGAAATCACAGTTGCTTTGCCGAAACTCAGAGCTTATGAGAAAACTAAGAAATCTGTGGTCTTCTCATAAA
Organism: Phengaris alcon alcon; assembly: GCA_037179445.1. Lineage (NCBI taxonomy): Eukaryota > Metazoa > Arthropoda > Insecta > Lepidoptera > Lycaenidae > Phengaris > Phengaris alcon. Next base: position 886,654 of record JAYRCH010000158.1, on the reverse strand, counting down.
AAATATTGCACGACTACCGTAGCTCCGTTTCGAAGTTATACCCCACTTAGTGGTTACCCTAGCAGCTTATATGACTTAGATCGCACCTACTCTACATCTACCCCATACACATGTAGATATAGAAGGGATAGATCAAAAATCACCAGCAATATAGATGATCTAAACGCGAATTTGAGTGATCTATCTATAGACAGAATTGATTCTGACGATGATGCAACTAAGGTAAGGACTGCAGTTGATGATTTGGCAGTAGTAGCTTTTTACATGTTTCGTAGAGTTTATAAATATTGAAGCGTGTGTGGATTTGTTTTACGCATTCTAGAATTAATGTTCAGATTGGCATCAAAACCAACAATGAGATCAAACATTGCAATAATTACTAACATGTATTCGAAATTAGACGACACAATTAATTTGTAATGCTTATCTGCTCTTTCGAAGAGAGATTGTAAATACTGTGTCTATTTGTGTGTGCACTTGTGTGTGTTTGTGTGTGTGATCACATTGTGTTTATCCAGGGAAGAACTGGCAACTCTGCAGCGTCAAATAAGGGACCTGGGACAGTCTCTGCCAAAGCCATCGCACCCACCTAGCACATATCAAGGTATTTGTGTGTAATGTGTTCAGTTAAAATAAAATGATTTCTATGCATGCCTTAAATCGTGATGTGATTTAAACCAGGGATGTTACGGAGCTTCGACTCCGGTTCCGTTAAGTCGGAACTTCTGATTATTATTACACCTTCGGTTCCGACTTCGGCTCCGACACTTTTAAATCGAAGGTTTTTATCGGAGGTCGAAGCATAACATAGCGGCGGCGGCGGCCTGTGTCGACTGTTATGAACAGGTTCATACATGTCGCGCGGGGAATCCCCCCGACTCCCACTACGTGCACTCTATCGTCAATTATTTTTTCACTTGTTGTTAATTTGATACGCACACGACACGTTCATAGGTTATAGATATTTGTTTTGATTTTTGCGGCTTATTATAAATAAAAGTGATCTGTTTTTGTGTTAAAGTATAATACACTACTTTTGGAGTCAATTCATTTGATTTTATTTGTTTTAATGCTTTTGTTCATTTAATATAATGTAATATGCTTACTTTGGGTTTAAATTAATTTATTTTAATTTCTTGTTTATTTGGAAATATGCCAATTTTTCTTTCATTGTTTGTGTTTTATTTTATAATTGAAAATTGAAATTAAAAGAATGTGACTAAATAATGTTTTATTTGTCCTTAAAAAAAATCTCTCTCTTGCCACCACTTCTGATCCTGCCCCCGACTCCGATTCCGACTCCGATAAAGCAAATTTAAAAACTCCGACTCCGCCTTCGGTTCCGATAAAACTACCTCCGTTACATCCCTGCTTTAAACTACTAATACTAATGTATAATATCATTAATTTGTTTCTACTTTCTTCTTTTTATTCGCTACTGCTATAATGTCCCATGCTACCTCAACTCTACTGTCAATTTATCTAGAGAAGTCGTATACAAAATAAACTCACTAAAATCTTCTGTATCTAATTTATTCGTGATTAACTAACTTCTATCAACCATCAACCAGTCCATGATTATTAACCAACATCTGCAATTTTCAGCACGTACCCCGCACTTACCCACAGCCGACAGGACTCCAGCCGCCCCGACCAACACCAGACCAAGACATCTCCGAGCTGAGCCCACCAGACACTCCCCACTCGGAGAGAACGGATTCAGAGACAATGTCAACCGTCAAAATGAAGCTGAAGCAGTAGAGAATCCACAAAGCGCAAATATACAACATAATCCTGATGATAATCAATATCACACAGAAATAGCGCAAGATTATCAGATTACTGACGATAATAGTCAATATCACACCGAAATAGCGCAAGATTATCATAATCCTGATGATAATAGTCAATATCACACAGAATCTGCGCAAGATTATCAAAATTCAGGAGATCATAATCAATATCGCACAGAAACAGTACAAGATTATCAGAATTCTGATGACAATAACCAATATCAAACAGAGCCAGTGCCAGGTTATAGTAGTTCTGACAAAAACGGTCAATATCACACAGAAAGGGCAGGGCAAGATTATCAAAATCCTGACAATAACGTTCAACATGAGACAGAAGCTGTTGAAAAATATGAAAATGATACTGACAAATTGGAATCAGAAGTAGACGATTCTAGACTTGAACAGCAAACAAATGAAAGACAACAAGAAGTTTCAAAAGCTAATATAAAATATGATAACGGAGTACACAAACAAGGTAGTAATGAATTTGTTGAAAATAAAAACGTAGAACCTACAGAGTATAGAGAATCTCATGAATCTAATGATTTACAATATACCGATCAACCGAATCAACCTACTGAGCAGTATGATGAGCAGATTTATCATCAAAATTACGAGCAACCTCAGTACTCCGAGCAGTATGAAAATTATGAACAGTATCAACAAGAATATGCAGATCCTAATGCTCAATATGATAACCAGTATGAGAATTATCAAACTGACGGTAATTATGTAGAACAGAACCCTGATAATACACAATATAATCAAGATGTCAATCCAGAAACTGTTGTTAACGAACAAAATTACGATAACACACAATACAACCAAGAATATAACGAATATGAAACTACACAAAATGTGAACGAAAGTAGTACACCTAAAGACAACTTAATAAGTAAAAGTTAGCAAATTTGATTATTTTTATTTTAGTGCAATATTTTGTTATGCTAAGCTTTTAAAATATTTATGTTATGTATTGTAATTAAAGCTTTACATGTTAGAATTGCCAATAAAACTGTTTAGGCAAAATCAAAAGTATTTAAGACCTGTTCCCCCCTGATTCGGAATTAAAACATACCTATGCCAATATATGAAGATTCAAAGTGTATGAACCATAAAATATGCAAACTATATAAAAAAAGAGATATGGATCCATCTCTCTAAGGCAGAAAAGCTAAAATGTGTCCGACAAAAAGTAGTTAAATCATAGTTCCAAAACTGGCCATACCGGCGCTAGAGTCAGAAGGGAGTGTGATATGAAGTTAGCAATAAGAGATGAAGTGAAGTGAGTTGAGTTATTAGATCATTTTTAATTTTTAGACGACTTTAGTAGTTTTTATTAGTTAATTCAGAAAATCATTAAAATTCTAATTACTCGCGGATTCGATAATATTTTTATGAATATGCCAATTGCTAAGATTTAATTCTCCGTTTAAATGTTGGCGCTTTACACCCTTGCGACAGTAGGCACTAGGCAGAAGTTCCACACCCTATTTATAACGCTTTATACGGACTCATTTTCATGTATAGAGATGGTACACCTTTGGTACACCTTACCACTAGTCTCCATGGTAATCTACTAATAACAATAAAATGGCTACTAATTAAAATAATAGTAATCATATGACATATCGATGACATGTATTTATTAAAACAAATCAAAATATACAAGACTGGATAAACAAACTCGTTCGAGCGTCTTGCCAAACGCTTCTCAAAGCACCTAAATTACGGGCTATCACTGTTTCAGCATGGCAGAATGAGATGGATAGCATGTGACTTAAGGGCCTCTTAATTTAAGAAGAGTTCGCTAATTAGGCTAAACGACTTAATTTTTTTTATTGCTTATATGAACAGTACCTACCTATATTAAAAATCAATATTTTAAAGAGACAGCAGCGATTTGTTTGCAAAGTCTCGTAAAAACGCTCCATACAAAAGTCGTACCTAGCTGTGACGTCACAATTCGGTTAAAGTGTATGAAGTATAGGGCCGCAGGAACGTATATTTTGTAAACATCTCCGAAATTAATGCGTTTAAGTTGGAACACACAAAAAAAGTGCACTGCATACACTACACAAACTTTATTTCACGTCAGGTTGTGTGAGGCCATGTTACCGCTCCAAAGACGTTTTGAAAGTGATAAAAAATTCTTACCTAACCTAAACCAAAACTACACAAACGTTATTTCACGCCGGGTTCTTGCGAGACCGTGTTACCACTCCGAAGACGTTTTGAACGTGATAAAAAAGTTCTTACCTAACCCAAAACTACACAAACGTTATTTCAGGTTTTTATGAGGTTGACGTGTTTTTTACAATTAATTTATTTTATATTATTTAAATACATAAAACGTTTATATATAATTATATTTTTAGTGATAAAAACAGATTTATGTAAGTAACTTTTGTAAAAAACGCGAAAAAAATATTAAAATTTTAATCACAAAAATAAAATAAAAATACTCATTTCCTCGCCCTAAAATTGGTGTCAAAATGATGGGGTAAGTACCCCCCACAAAACCCAACCATCAAAATATATAAATTCAGGCTATTCTAAAGCCCATCCAAATTCTGAAAGTTTTTTGTATTTTTGAGATGTATCTAATTACTAAACTACACATAGAATATTATATTTTTTTACGTTTATCAATATATCTGAGTCTTTAAATTAAACTAAATATTTCACAATATGAGTAGTAGTCTCCCCAATTCCTGCGCGACAGTCCATATTTAACAGTCCAAATGTGATAACGTTTTCTCCGACCTCAGTCTTTCCCGGTTATCTTCTATTAAAGTTTGCAGAATCCTCGCACAGTATCGATGCACATCGTCTTCTCTTAGTGCTTGTGGACTCAGATGATCAAGTGTAGCAATGGGCTGAAGCTGAAAGGAAAGGCTGGGACTTTATGATCCGGAATATAGAACTCTGTATTGATACAATAAAGCTGATTATCGAGGTGTCGAGCTGTCATATTAAATGACATTCACATTCTGTTGTATTAGCGCAGAGTTCTATTTTCAGTGCTTTAAATTTTCTCCGGCCTTATGGATTCCGGACAATTTAGTATCAGCCTTAAGGCGTGACTCCTGCTCATGTTTTTTCGAAACATTACACATGAAACCAAAACATTTGTTTTCATACACAAGCTGTCTTCAGCTTTATAGAAAATGCTGCTGTATAGAAAATGTTTTTGATTGAAACAAAACATTTTGTGTAGACAAGATCATGCGTTCCGATGAGGAAGGCGTAAGCACTCGCAGTTTTAGCGATTGCAGATGCAGAATCTAGGAGACAAGAAGTCTAAAAAGGCCACATTAGGTGTTTCATAATTTTTTTTCAACTCATATTATGTGCGCCATTTTACGCATTTCTAATAAAACTGTCAGAATTATTTTTTTATATTAGGATGAAATCAGATGATCATGTAGCCATTTTACCATTTCACGACTTTTGTATAGAAAAAATATATGAAACATCTAAAGTGGCCTTTTTAGACCCTCAGATTTCGAGTTAGGCCATAATTACTGACCCGTAATTTTAGTATTTATCAGGAGTTACAAATAGAAAACCAATTTGCGATTGATAAATAGTTTCTTCTGTATTTCTATGTCTAATGTTCATGTGAGTGGTGTAACAGTTGATAAGAAATTAAACATTCCTTCCCCAGTGTTGGCAACAGCTACCACTAGAAAGTTGCTAGACATGTGGCAAAAAGTTGCTAGATTGCTAATTTTTTTCTTTCAAAAAAAGGTAAGTACTAAAAGGTGCTAGAAGTAACTAAATGCTAATTGCTACAAAAAAATTTGCTCGCTCGCTCTGCTCACTCGTATTTGGCTTAAAGAAGATATTATAATATTTAGTACTGACGTTCAGTTTCAGGCTATTCATATAATTGTATTTTTCCGAAGTACACAGTCTTTCAGGGTGACAAGTTTAAACATGTAAAAGTGAAAAAAAATTTGCTCGCTTGCTCCAACATATTAAATTAATTAGTACACTGCTTAATGGGCGGCAAAATGTCTAATTCGCAGGGGCGCCAAATCTTTAAATACACCTCTAAATCACAAAGAAAAATGAAAGGAAAAATTTGATGGCACATCTATGATCTCATTAAACATTGCTTTACAAAAATAGCATGTTAATACATAAAGGTTCGCCATCCCTGCTCTAGTAGGTATATACTCAATAGTTCAAAAGTACAAACTTTTGACATTTTAAATACCATAAATAGGCTTAGATATTGAAAAAAAAAGGATAATACAAGTTCAGTTTAACTTTTCAGTTTGAAGTTCTCGTTCGAGCTGCTGGAAGTACAAATTGTAATTACGTCACTTAAAAGTAGCTAAAATATTTAACTACAAGTTTTAATAAATTGTGGCTGCCTAACAATGAAATATAGCTAGATATAGCCTTAAGGCATGCATCATGCCAATTAAGTTCTTTAAAGTAACTTAATTGGCAACACTGTCCTTCCCCTCTCTACCCACGCGGGGAATGTTTTGGAAACACTTTTTTATTATGTGTGGCTTACCATTACTATACAGATGAAGACATAATAAAAATACTTTTTCATATTGTAAATTGTAATCAAATTAATGTAGTTCGTTAGTATTAAAATATTGATGCATATTCAATATTATTTCATGAACAGTTTGAAATATGAATTTAATTATAATAACCATAAAGTCATATTATATAAAAGTATAATAGGTACCTAAAAACAAGCATCTGAGACCAATGAAGTTTTCTTATTTAAGTAATATGATTCATAAATAATAATTATTTAACCATCATAACATATAGAAATCTTTTTTTACAGTTGCTTGATAAAGTTTTCATTAAAAACAAGCCAATTAATAGATTCTCCTTCAAAAGAAATTTAAAGTATAATGTTATACATAAAAAATTTATTTACATTTTTTTAAACATAATCATTTACTAGTCAACCCCCATACACATTTATGTGAAGTCAATAGTATATCACCACATCAGCCATTTGCATCATTGGGCAATAAAAAGCACAAGAAGATGGACAGCACAGGAAAATATGGTGCGATGCTGGATGCATACTAGCCAGTCTCTTTAGGGTTCTGTAGTACTCAAGGAATTAAAGTATTACTCAATTAATTAATTAATTAACTCAACTCTCTCTGGCATTGCTAAACAATGAGACTTACAAACTTACAATGTTCCATGCTGACAGATCATGCCAAATACTCTTGAGGAAAATTATTATGAACGAAATGGGACATAAACTTTTAAGTAGTTTGAAAAATACCTATTACGCATTGATATTTACGGAACCCTTCTTGGACATGTCCTGACATCCTCTTGAATAGGTTGTTTTCTATTTTTGCATATAAACTATTGATTTTTGGGCCCTTAGGTACAATCTAAGGATAAGTTTCTTATTTGCATGTATACCTCTGTTGCTCTATATAAAGTTAGCAGCAACAAAACTTCCGAATAAGCTATACAAGCACTTATTAGACGATTGTGAAACAGGTCTCATTTTGTAAAAGGACTGCTGATACATAGCTCTGTCCACCTGACTATATTATACTAACTTACAAAATATAAAATCAGAAACATGAAGTGAATAATAATGTAAATTTACTGACTTATGAGCTATTCCCCAGACTTACCAATAATATGTACCTATAAACCTGGACAAATAATCTCATTCAACTAAGTTATTAGCTGTTTCTATACATCTATGTGCGTGCAAAAGGTTGGTGCTTGCTTTCTAATATTAGTAGTAGCGAAAACAGTAGCCTATGTCCTTCCCCATGGTCTACTCTATATATCCATATCAAATTTCATCACAATTGGTCCAGTAGTTTCAGAATTCAGAGCCTTTTCAAAGCAAAAAATAATCAAATCTTTCCACTTTATAATATAAAGTGTAGATTAGACTAGTGTTCCGCAAATTTTTGGGTTCAAGGTACATCTAGGAAAATGAACATTTTTTGGTGGTACACCACAAATTAAAAATTAGATTTTGTTTTTTTGTAACCCTTACTTACTAAAAATAAGTTTTTAAGATAACCATACAACTAATGTCCACGGTACACCAGTGTGCCATGGACCACGGTACACACTTTGCGGAACACTGGATTAGACTGTACATACAGTAATATACTTGGCACAATGTCACAAGTCATATTTTAGTGTATTTTGTGGCATTGTGTTTTGTCCAGTACTATAACAATGTCACATACCTTGTACCTGTAATTTTCAGTTTTCTTTGTCTTACACAAAAAGTTACTTCCTTTTCTAAAATTATGGTAACACTAGGTAGAACTTTGTCTATAATTGCTTGTATCTAATATTTTCTTGCCGCACATAGCACATATTCCTTTTTTGTATGCACACGCTTGGCAGTAATGTGAGCCAACCTGGTGTACCTTTGTCCGACATATTCTAAAAAAAAAATTCAAATTTAGAACAATAAAATTTATAATACAAATGAATAAGACAAAAGCACTTTTGCTATATACTTTTAGTACCTACTTTTATCCCAAGTTGTTGTTTTCAACCAGTGTTTTTTTACAATATATATATTACAATCACGTCCCTACATTCTACTAATATAATGCCCATAGAATCTTTGAAACAAGTAAATTTTTTGTCTCCTTTTACAATTTTATAAATAAACAAGGCATAAGCGTAAATTTATCTTATAAACTTTCTATTTACTTACTTGCACTCGTGAAATTTAGATGTATACGGATTGTACCGTGCCTTTTTAGCTGTAAGTGCCTTATTTTCACCAACTTTTCTGCCACCGGATTCAACGGTATTTCGAGCGCCAGTTTTCCAAGGATCTGGTGTGATGACTTTTCCAAGCTTTTTCTCGCATTTATCACAAACCATTTTTTAGGAAAATTTTAAATATACAAATACTTGTAACTTGACACAAAAACAACCCCAAAATACAAAGTACTATGTCAAAATTAGGTACGTCAACTGTTTCACTTCTTCTTAAAATTAGTAATCTCCATTGTTCGCCAACAATGAAATAATAAATGTTAGTATTTTTCTACCTGTATGTCTACCTTTCTGTTCCGAGATTTTGATTATATAATCAGAATCTTGGGAACGGCAGCAAGAGTTCCATGAAATTTAGTAGGTATGCAGAGATACGACTAACACTAATGATGCCCATAAATACTGGCGCTGGATTTTCGGGCTGGATGGTCAGGATGGTCATAAACGATCCTCAGTCTCGACTTACGGCTTTGATTGTCTCATTTTCATTTTTCGTTTTTAGAATAATTTTACTACGTGGTGGGATTTAAAAAGAATTTATGTTGCAAAAGGTGACCAGGTAAGTATATTACGGTTACAACTTGCATAAGAAAATCTCTCTCTGTTTCCTGTGTGTTGTTGTCATACTATATTCATCAAATCTAACATCAAGTCTTACTACTAAAGCGTCTTACTCACGGTCCAGCCTGCAAATTGAACACCGAACACAAACACAACAACCGTCATTAGAGTCAAAAGTGTCGATCATTTTAATTGTAGGGTGGACGGTGAGTATGGCGCTTTAGGAAAATTTATGATCTACAAACACAGAATTCAGACTTTTTTTATTTGTGGAATTTGAAATTGCAGGCTGGAACGTGAGTAAGGCGCTTTACGCCAACGTGCTCACCACGGAGCCAGTAATGTTATAATCATGTAATAACGTTTGTTACTATGTATTTGTGTGTACTGTGTAATTAATTAACGATATGCCTTTTTATTGTTTGTAACAACCATGAAATTAGATTTTTTATAGACATTAATAAAATTCCGAATTGGGTATACGCTGTAAACTGTAAGTATTTGATTTTCAACTACATTCAAAATGAAGCGATTGTGGACTACTGTTTTGCTTTATGTACTCTTAGTAAGTTTTTTCATTTAAGGCGAAGACACTGTCGAAGGCGTATTTATGGGACGCCTCCGATAATTTATTTTCATTTCAATGCATTACAAAATATTCATTAGTTAGTTATTAATAATAATATTATGTTGTTAGAGCACTGTATCGGCGAAGTTCTACATTCAGGAGCTAAATCCATCTTCGGGAAATGTACAGGACGTGAGGGACTACAGTGATGCTCTCAATTTATTAAGAAGTGTTGTACCGGTATGGCCCGACTACCTTATTATAACCAGCCCATAGATGTATATTATATTATAGACGAGGCATATTGAGGCAAATACTGTCCCCATTTAAATGGTCCATCTTTTGGTTTTTTGGGCCATTTTGACATTTGAGGTATGGTGAAATCAAGATGGCTGACATTTGAGGTATGATGAAAACCAAGATGGCGTAACTTTTTCATGTATCAAGATTTGATCCGTCAAATGTATGTCATAGCCTATCATAATATGTTTATAGTACTCTTTAGCTTATAATATGTAAATCTTTGAACCAGCCATTTTATTTTTACCTACAAGGTACTTAGTACGGAAATAAGCGTATTATTTGTGACTCGGTCACCTGGTGAGAATCGACCCTTGACGTTTTCGATGCTTATGTATTTCGCTACTTTTAGATCACGCGTGTACTCGTATCAATTGATTTTAGTAACGCTACTGTTAAAGTTTCAAAGTCTCTGTTTACAAACCGTGGAAGCTTTAAGGTTGAAGTTTAAGCTCTACATTATTCTATTAAAAATAATTTTAGGTTCTAGTATCAAATAAAAAAAGTGATGTTCCAAAATTATCGGATGAAAGCCGTGAGCTGACAGCAAGTGAAGAATTACCAATTGAATGGGACTCAGACCATACCAAGATTGTAAGGGGGAGAGAAGTGATAAATTGTTACGACAGAAAACATTTAAGTATGATATGCACTAACACTTGTGTTGGAGCAATAGAGCATGGCTGCCGTGATACTGGATGTCAAAATAAACAAAAGATGAAAGAGTTTTGTAACTTACCGTGTAAATTAGCGTACAATATGTACACGTAATACATAAAATAATACCTTTTTTTGTGTTTGTTTTAGAAATAAATATTTTTTTTTTAAAGTTACCTCCGACATTGTCAAGTAGTTAACGAGCGGATGATTATGAATTATATCTCTCCATTTTATCACCATTCAAACAAACAAACCTAGATCAAAATCGTGTCATCCCAAAGGGATGAACCATCCGTTTGGGATGACACGTCACACATACACTCATCAAACTTATAAAACCTCTCTGGTTTTCGTCAGAGATTCAAAATAAGGCAGTTATTGACCGGAAAACACAGTATCAGCCGCATTCATAAGTAACTGGACTGGACTAAATACAATAGAGTTGAAAATCAAACTCACGATAGATGAGTCAAATGTCAATGTCAAATGTGACAGTTGTAAAATCGTGTGTTCGATTTTCACCTCTATTGCTTAAAGCCCGAGTTCTATTTTCAATGCTCTGAATTTTCTCCGGTCGGAGAAATTCCGGTAATCTATATTACCTTGTGACTAAGGCTGGGACTATTCCCAGCCTTAGTCACAAGTCAGAGCGAATCGGCCAAACAAAACCGCTTGTCGGACGCATTTGATAATATTATGTAATTCCTTATCCATAATTAAATACCTCCACTAGTCAGTGTTGAGCGCAAAGGTAGGTGCATAAGCTGGTGGTCGCGGGTTCGAATCCCGCCAATGAACAAAAAAGTTTTCTATGTTCTTTGGTCATGGATGTGTATTATATATAATATTGTGTATAATAAAATAAAAATATTAAATATTTTATATTAGGAAGTAGGTATATTTTATATGTACCTATAGTATAAAAATATACTTCCCATTGAATGGTTCCCGTAACACAAGATCCTCGGTTAATTAGCACGGGACCAGATTTTCGTGGTGTAAAAGTTTCCATAGATGCATAGATATATTAATTCCGTCAGTATATTTTGGTAATTACTTTACGTTTGACGCAAGCCAACCTGCGTAGTTTACGTCTTGGAACCATAGACGTATATATTATAGACGAGGCATGTTGAGGCAAAAACTATCTCCAGTTAAATGGCCCTACTTTTGAGATTTGTGGGGCTATTTTGACATTTGAAGTATGGTAAAAACAAGATGGCTGACATTTGAAGTATGGTAAAAACAAGATGGCTGACATTTGAAGTATGGTGAAAAGTGAAAGCCAAGATGGCGTAACTTTTCTTGTATGGAGATTTGTTCTGTCAAATGTAGGTACGTCATAGCCCATCTTGAGTTTTAAAATCTTTGCGGAACCCTTATGGTTTTATCATGTCCGTCCGTCCGTCCGTCCGTCTTCGGCTTACCTTCCAAATGGTAAGTTCTAGAACCATGGGCGTACCCAGGTAGGGGCAGGGGGGGGCAGCTTTAAAATAAACGTCAATTTTCCAATTTTCAATCTACCAGACCGACCCTCTTCTCGAAACAGGTATGAGCTGCCCACCCATAAGCTGAAATCCTGGGTACGCCCTTGGCTAGAATGATGAAACTTTGTATTTACTACATCGACAAAGTGTTAAAATAAAATCACGACAAGTTTTGGGATACCTCCCCTATATGTAAAGTGGGGATGATTTGATAAGAAATAATCTCGCGTCTACCATAGTGTGGGGTATCATGACATAGGTATTTTAAAGACATGAGAGGCTGCTAAAACGATTTTTTATTTTATATATAAATGGATATATAAAAAAAAAACGTTAGAGTTATAGAGTAACGGAGCGGCGGCGGCGGCTTTAAACGACGTCAAGAAGAACCGAGTACACTTTCACGCAAAAACTACTGAACAGATTTTGATGAAATTTAGTTCGGTAGTAGTTTATTTTACAGAAAAATGCAAGAGGCATTTTTTGTAGATAATTTCACGACTAACAATTTTATACTGACCTCTATTGACCTCCGAGCAAAGGTCGCGAGATATTTTCGTGACCTTTTGACCTTCATAACTTTTTTAGCCGGCACGATATCAATGTCGTTTTCAAATCTTCATTACAACGCCGTAATAAAGGTGTCTACAAAAATTCAGCTCGCTAGGGATTTTTTCGTAGTTATAACCTAAAATTCTGGAGTAGCGGCAGGCTTGTAAAAGGATGGGGCCCGACAGGGTGATAACTTGCCATGAACTGGCACGTGACTAGTGTTGTCTTGACAATATCGAATAACGCCCGAAATTAATATCAATATCAATCTTATTCTCATTTTAGCTATCTGAGATCAAGATTTCAATACATTTCAACCATAGGTAAATCATTGCATTAGTCCGATATCATTGAACATTACTCTGCCGTTTATAGACCTTTTTGAAAAAAAATTTTGTTCTTGTAAAGGGTATAATTAGAAATTGATCCTTTAGTCACTGAAGTGGAAACCTGATGATGGGATCCATGAGGAATCGAGGGAACTCCTCGAAATTTATATGGACACATATAAGTGATTTTGACTTTTTCTGAAGTAACACAAGCTAAGTAAGATATGCTACAAAAAAATAAGTTTTGCACCAAGGTATAACCTTGGATCCAAAAGCACTGAACAGAACTCCTGAGTCTTTAAAGATACGAGTTTGGAAATTGCGACATTGTTTAAAGACCTACAAAAGAAGAGCATATGCCACTATGTAACTTACTGTAATCATCATCATCATATTTACAATGCCTAATGGAAGCTTGGCGCGTATTCAATTATACATTCGATCGTTTATTTTAAACGTTCTTAAAATGTATTAATAATAATTTAACAAATATCACTAAAGAGGAAAAATTTAATATTTTTAAACAAAAAATTAAAGTTACTTCCAAAGTAAAAATTCACAGAAAAGTATGAAATAAAACTTATTTTCTAAATAAATCCCCTTTTGAATTCGGCTAAAATTTTAACTATTTCTCTACTCAATCTTCATAATTTTGAATGCGGTACCAGCAAAGTTGAACGTAAGTTCTATAAAATATTGTTTTATCAGGATGTTGTTCGGGCTGGTACCAGTATTAAAAATAATAATGTTTGAGAAGATTTCGGGCGTAAGTTGGTATTTGAAAAGGTTTTCACTTGTTTCAGATGATGCGTAGATGTGGAATAGGCGAGCTTTCTATGTTGTTCCATTCATAGAATTGCCTTAACAAGATATTGATGATTGCGTATGCGTGCCAAACACTTGGGTAATAGTGCGTAAAGCAACAGATCAGAGGAGTTGTTGCGTACCCGTTTAAAGAATATCCTTTTATTAGCAGACATCGCGTCAAGAGCAAGGAGAAACAAGGAGAAATGCAATAATGAGTGGAGATTTTATATGGCTACCGTCAAATATGAAACAAATGAGTTTGAATCAGTGTATTAGTTAATCGGTCGTGTGCAGCATCGTCGAAGTATCGTTGCATCTGGATCATCTCAGGAATTAGGAGAAAGTAATTTTTTTTTCAGATAGTTACACAGATGCAGAATATTGGATTGTGACGAGAAATGACTATGGACATTTAGTAGAAGAAGAATTAAAAACAACATGTAAGAATCAAATCACTTTATTAGTCTTAACGATTTAATTTCCATTGTACCTAAATTGTTGCATATTGACAAAAGTACATAAATTTATTTTCAGATACCACTTATTTCAAATTTCAAGCCTTCCAAATAATAACCAAACTTTTTATTTCCAGATACTAAACCAAAGTTCCCGTTAAACAAGAAATTGCGTATTGCCAACCGAAACCATTCGTCGAAATTAAATGATAATCCTCGGAAACCAATGCCGAGAACATCAATTAAGCGACCAGAGCCAAACAAACAACTTGATGGGAAACGGATGAATCTGCATAAGCTGCTCAGTCATCTAGCGCTATTGTTACCGACGCTAATGCAGAGCCTGGATCTTCAAGACAGGAACAATCGATTATCCTACAGGACAACAAACCAATGGAATCTGCTCAGACCGCTAGTGCGCTAGTGCTAGTGATTCTAACGGTACATCGAGCTCCTTTCAACAGAAAGATGAAAACCTCCAAGAACTGTTACCAATACAAGAGCAACAAGAATTAAGTATTATATCCATAGACGTGGATACACCAACCTTTTTTATATTCGATGAAGAGGTCCAACCTACCAGTATTAAGGAACAGCAAGCACTTTCTCATTATGTTATCTCACAATTTACGGAACAGTCAAAATTCCTCCAACAACCTCAAATTGTAGCGGCCCCACCAATAGAGATGACTCAAAAACCCGTTGAAAAGTGAATAGGGCTAATGAATATTAAAAGGAATTTGGACATTGCCGCACAGAACTCATCAAACTGGAACATTATCGACGCGCTCAGTGGAAAATCAATCATCTGTAATTACTCAGAACAGCCGCAGCCATCTAAGCAAGACAACGGCAACCACAGAAACCGAAATTACGTATTCGCATCTCTACTAAGCCAAACAACAACCGTCAAACACCTACCCTTCAAGTCACAAAAAACAAATGTGGTGGTACGAGTATGCCTGAGTGATCTCCATTTTGATGATTAGGCATAGTCATCTGATTCTGGCAGAACCTAGTATTAAAAAGTTCCTCTTTACCATCTTATGTTATTTATTTATCTTCTTTTTCTGTTCTTTTATTGTGTTTTTATTGTAATGTACAAAATATATTGTAGCGTACATGTCCTAATTTGTCAAAAAAACGTTTTTTTTTAAACTTAGTCCGTCAGTCTCCTGAAGAAAGACACACTGAAGTAACAGCTGGTACTAGCTCTAGTTCTCAGAATCAACATAGTAATGGCGATGCCAAACGAACGAACGAAAGACAATCTTGTATATATATAATCGCTTTCTCGGAAACGACTGCAAGGTTTGGGAGAGAAAAATCGATCTAGCTAGGTCTTAGCCCTGGAAACTGCGCATTTTAAGCTATAGATGTTTTTTTCATTCGTCATGCAACAATATATCAATAATTTCGAAACTATTATGTCAGCCCGATTGACAGTTTGGCATGCGTACTTGGCTTTGTTCAGAAATTTGCAATCTAGTGGGTTCGAATCTCGGCCAGATAAAACTCCGAGCAAATCTCGGTTACCCAGCAGGGCAATCACGCTAAGTAGTTTCAGATGAATCTTAAACGAACCGTGAACTTTTTGAATGATTCGGTATCGAGCTAAAATTTTGACAGATAGTTAGAACGCAGCCGCACCGCCACCCAAGCGCAAACGCTGTCAAAACAAAAAGTCAATACGATGCTGCTTTCTCTCGCACGTTTCTGAAACGTTTCTTGTTTTGGTGTGTTAAATTGTTGAGAATATGTGGTAAAAATGTCTTATACAATAAAATAAAAATAAAAGTAAAATTGAGTTACGATTGGATTGAAGGATAGTGCGATACTGAATTTTGTTCAGCCGCTCTGGAATCGAACCGAAACTGCATCATAACCAAAGCAGAGTTGAACCTGAATTTAAACGATAAACAATAGCGCGATTGGCCTGCTGGTATATTATTTTAAACGAGGAAAATAACTTGGTGCTATAACTCGGTTTGAGTTTTCCCACGCCCACTAGGCGTACTTGTTAACCGACATCCAAGAAAGGAGGCGGTTATACGATCGGCTGTATATATTTTGATTTTTATGATTTTATTTGTAACATACAATTTATTTGTATGTTCAACGATTACTCCGCCGTCTGTGGACCGATTTTAAAAATTATATTCTTGCTGTAGGGCATAATCCCAATTTGGTCCTTTTGACACCAAGGTCCTGATGATGGGATCCATGAGGAATCGAAGGAACTCCTCGAAATTTATATGGACACATATAGTGATTTCGACTTTTTGTGAAGAAACCCAAGCATATGCTACCAAAAAGTAAGATTTCGCTCCGAGGTGTACCCTGGATCAAAAAGTACACAGTAGTGAACAGAACTCTTGAGTCCTTATAGATACACGTGTGGAAATTTCGGCGAACTACAAGCATATGCGATTATGTAACTTCCAGTAATCATGCGAAGGATGCTTGAAAGGAAAGAAGAAGAAGGAAGCTTGGCGCGTATACAATTATACATTCGAACGCTTCTTTTAAATTTTCTTAAAATGTGTTAGGTATTAAAAATATAATAAATATGATTAAAAGGAAAAAAAAAAATTTTTAAGAGAAAATTAAACCGACTTCAAAAGTAAAAGTGCACAAAAAAGTATGAAATAAATAATATTTTCTAAATAATTCCCCTTTTAAATTCGGCTAGAATTTTAACTATTTCTCTACTCAATCTTCATAATTTTGGAATCGGTGCATCGAACCTTTACCTTTAGGCGAGATCTCGCTGGTTTTTATGTAGACACATAAAAATCAGCCTCAGATTTTTTAGACAGTCTTCCCTTTTTATTTGGTCTGAGCTTAACATAAGTAAAATAAAAACATCGAGACATTTTGGACGTTTATTTACTCAGGGACGGATAGCGCCATTGGCACCTTTGCTCACAAGCGTCCTTTATTGTATACTCTGAATCGCAATTATAGTTTCTACACGCCTGGTGCACGGCCCGTTTGCAAGTATCTGCGCATATTTGAAAATAGAATTTATCAGTTTCACACACAGTCTCCTTATTAGCCAAGACACCTCTTAAGCTGTTGACAGGTATCAAATCCGATGGTAGTGTTTCTTCCCCTTCTTTGACAGGTACCAAATTCAATGGCTGTATTTCTTCACTGTATACCTTGACAGGGCGTAAACTCCTGATAGGTACCAAATTCGATGGTTGTGTTTCTTCATTTTTTAAACTCGAAACCTTTACGGGTACTAAATTTGACGGCTGTATTTCTTCGCTGTCTACTTTAACAAGACGTAAACGTCCGACAGGTACCAAATTCGAAGGCTGTATTTTTTCACTGTTTACCTTGACAGGACTAAAATTCTTGACAGGTACGAAATTTGATGATTGTATTTCCGCACTTTCTTCGTTGGAAGTACTAAACTTGTCAGGTAACAAATTCGATGGCTGTATTTTTTCACTGTATACGTTGACAGGGCGTAAACTTCTGACAGGTACCAAATTTGATGATTGTATTTCAGCACTTTCTTCGTTGGTAGTACTAAACTTGTCAGGTACCAAATTCGATGGCTGTATTTCTTCACTGTATACCTTGACAGGGCGTAAACTTCCGACAGGTACCAAATTTGATGATTGTATTTCAGCACTTTCTTCGTTGGAAATACTAAACATGTCAGGTACCAAATTCGATGGCTGTATTTCTTCACTGTATACCTTGACAGGGCGTAAACTTCTGACAGGTACCAATTTCGATGGACGTATTTCCTCATTTTCTAGTCTAGACGTCTTGACAGGTCCTGAATTTGGGTCTTCTATTTTTATTAGTTCTTCATTTTCCAATGGTTTTGATTGTAGAGCCTAGAAAAAGTAAGAGCCAACATAGTTTAACGGTGTACCACAGACCGCTGTTACTTTTTAATGAAATCGACCAGGAAACGAGCAATGGTATGCGAATACCGCCGCCCATGGACACAGGAGTAACAGATACTTGTAACTCCTCTGGTGTTGCGCACTTGCGTACCTGGTCCTTAAAATCGTCAACCCCCCATGAGCTTCCGGTA
This sequence comes from Phengaris alcon alcon, assembly GCA_037179445.1. Taxonomy (NCBI): domain Eukaryota; kingdom Metazoa; phylum Arthropoda; class Insecta; order Lepidoptera; family Lycaenidae; genus Phengaris; species Phengaris alcon. Next base: position 868,308 of record JAYRCH010000158.1, on the reverse strand, counting down.
ACCTCATTCACTGGTCGAAACACAACGCAAGCCTTATTTCACGAAGGTTTACTGTGAGGCCGTGGTATTTATATATTTATACGGTCGAGGAAGACTATTCGTGGCTTCATGGCTATTCGTGGCTATGCCACGTTAAAACTGTACGTTTGGTTTAAAAAAAAATGAAGTAATGTACAATACACATTTAGGTATTGATTATTATAATATACCCAGTACCTACCGATACTAAATTTCTTAGTAAACTCAGGGCATCACTGTAATGCTTCACTTCCTGTGCATTTTCCGAAGATGGCTTCAGCTCCTGAATGTGGAATCTGGCTGACGCAGCACTCTATAATAAGCATAGTAAAAATAATATACAATGTACTAAGTAATTTTATCGTATTTATCCCTTAAACTTGCATACAGGCTTTATACCGGGATAATATGGGGTTCCCTCGGGATATACTTTAAGATGGGAAATCTTGTCAGTGTAATATAGTATAATTTAAATTAAATAAACTTACGAAGATCACTGGCAACAAAAGAAAAGTGTACAGTATCATCTTGCAATTCGAATAAATTCGAAAATTGAATAATCAATGAATTCGAATAAATTACAAAATGGTTTAGTTGCTTAATTTCATGGTTCGAACCAGCAATTAAAAATGCACAAAATTAATTTCAAAAACAATTAATTATGTATTGTAAAAGTCTAATCTCGTTTGTTTCGGTGATAAGGATGTGTAACTCTTTGATAAATTCTGCATTTTTAAATAAGTAGGTACATTCTAGATCAATTACCTAGGACTTAGGAACGCATTTTGCAAATTAGACATTATTAAATGAAACAACTTAATGTATTTTGATATTATTAACATGTTATTATTACAATTAAAGAAAATATAATACAAATTGTAAGATATAAATCACATACACTTTATTTAAGTACGTGGAATGATAACAGTCGTATAATTTTTTTAAATTTGTATGTCAGAGACGCTTTACAGAAATTCGCACAATGTGCGCTGCAGTTACTATGGTTGAAAATGAGGTTTAAAATAATAAGTCAAATGCTACTCTAAAAAGGCAACATATTTTGTAAAAATGTTTCTGAATTCTCAAACTATCTAGGTAAATCAAATATGTACGTTAAATAACAAAATATTACATTTAAATCTTAATATAATTGGAAGACAAGGTAAAATGTATCAATGCCATTCATAAATTTTATATTCATATTAGTAGATCTTATAATATAATTTCAATAAAAGTCTCATCAAACATTTAAGTACACTTCGAGGACGGAATTCAATTTTTTATATTATATTTAGAAGTGAAAACTTCCTTTGTATAAATGTGATTTAAAAGAAAATTTGAGACGAAAAAGTGATAGCGAAATACAAAAGGACGATAGAATTACTTTGAAATTTAAATTAAGCGCCTTTGCTAGCATTAAACGCCATCTATCCGCAGCTCGACGAACTAATCTTAAGTAACATTTAAAAAGAGGACTACAAAGTACAAGGCATGTTTTGTAGCTTTCACGTCTAGTATCGCGTATTATTTTTATAATAATCTTTATACCTATTTTTGTGACAAAATCTTAAATAATTCTTCACAACCGCTTATACGATTTTAAATATTAATTTATAAGGCACATAATTTTATTTCAGATATATTAATAACACCAATGTAAACTGGCACAACAAATCTCATGTTTTGTAGAAGGTTTACTTACGAACTAATAAAATTTGTATAGTTACAAAACTATGTATTAAAATATACGAAACGGGGAAAGTTTTTAAAGTACGTTCCAAATATTTATGTCTAATCCAACAAGATTTCATGGGTTTACTGCCAATCGCTACAAACTTGGCGAAAAACGAAGATCATATTTTCTTTCATGCAAAATTATCTTTAGTAAAAAGTAGATTAGATTTATGTTATAAATTTTAAATATACTATAATTACAATCTGCCACCGCTAGGGCTTCTTGAACTAGATTTGATTGAAGTGACTGAAATATTGCCAGAGCTACTACTCAAATTCGGAGGTGGGGAGCGTGGTACAGAAAATGTTTTTTCCGTCAAATTCTCTTGACTGTACGACTTTTGGCTGCCAAAAACGGGTATTTTTGACGAAACAAAATTGAATTGTTGCTTCTTATCTGTCATTTTCACAGGTATGTTGCTTGGTTTCGCTAAAATTACAGGTTTTGCACTTGGTATGTGTTCGGTAGATCGCAGCTGCATTTGGTCGAGTTGTGATAAGCGTCTGTTTTCTAAATCCGTGCTTGTTACAATTGGTTCCTTAGGAGATTCGTAGGTAGCGGTCCGGAATTTTATATGACTGTTTCTCGGTAGATCGAAGTCTGAGTGTCGTTTCTTTGGTTCGTTTTTCGTTCGTTTCTTCATTTCCGCTAGTTGTCGCCCTGAATGGTATCTTTCGTTTGTTATAAAGTCATTAAGCATTTCTATATCTAGTTCATATGATAAAAGAGGTTCTTCGATTGTCTTCACTGATGGTGGTTGTCTCTGTCGACTTAATATTTTATCTTTACTGCTTTCCGTACTTTTCATTTCAGATCGTGGTGTCGTCACTTGTATTTCTGTTATGTGATCATTTACATTTTCTGTCTCTTTCGATTGAACTGTACTGTACTTTTGGAAATCAGAAACTATTGAGGGACTAATAGAATATTTAGTTTTAGTTACTTCTACAGTGTCGTCGGTAATAGTCTTCTTATCTTCCAAATCCTGTAATATTCTTATTCCCATTTTCGAAAGTTCTTCTTGTGATTTTTGTGCCATAAAACTAGGATCGTTTTGTAGCTTCATCATTAAAGCCTTAGCTTGGTCTTCGTTCATCTCTGATGGGTTAAGTATGATCGTTTCTGTTCTGGTGTAAGCTGGTTCCGTGGAAGTAAAATGCACGTTTGGGTTTTGTCTTTTTATTTCTTCTAATATTTTGGAATCTATATCTTGCACGTTACCTTCCTCAAGCTCCATTTCATTCACTTCTCCACCTCTAATTATGCCAAATGTCATTTGTTCAATTTGCAAAGGTACTTCTGTTTTAGTTGTTATGTATCGCGTAGAAACCTTCTCTACGTTTTGTGTTATTACTTTGTTACCAAATTCATCTTCAGTGACATTGACTGTAACAGTTTTTTGTGGAGGTTCTTGTTTCATTGTTAGTGAAACGCTTGCCGGTTCCATGTAAAGTGTTCTCGTTTCTTTATCTTCACGGATTTTAGTACCTTCTACTAAATCTGGGATAAGCCGAAGATTTGTTTCACCGATTTCTATAGATTTGGTATATTTCTGTCGAACTTCAGGCATTGATACTTTTTCATTCGTTGATATAGTTAATATGTTTCTACTTTGTACTTCTTCTTCTTTAGTTTCCGGCCATGCGGCTGTTTGTGCGTCTTCATGTGTTTCCTTCTCAATACGCATGCTATTATTGGCAGATCCAACTCTTATATTGCTGACGAAGTCATCATATTCCCGTGTAATATTTTTCTGCTTATGTTTAATAATTTTACTTGTGTCTGACGATTTCTCATCAACATTTACTACATCAGGTTGATGTCTAGTTGATTTAAATGAGTCAGTCATTGCAGACGATGATTCTTTGTTGGTATCATCAGATTTTTGGTTATTTTGATCAAGATGAACATTGAAAATTGGGTTTTTAGCAAGTAATTTCTTCATCATTTCAGATTTTGGCCTTTCTAAACTATTAACGTATGAACTTCTGGATACTTTCATATCATCGGGTATGTTAGTATCATAAGTCATAGATACTTTTTCTTCATATTTAACAGGCGATGATTTAACTTCAGTGGAGTGACTGTCTTGAGAATTTTCGAGTGAACTCATGTTGCTACCATCAGAGGTAGATTTAGCAAATTCAGTGACTAATTTCAAGTGAACTTTCAAATTTTCATCCATAATTCGACGTGCTAAGTGATCAGAAGATTCCTGAGATTCTTTGTTATCCGTTAAATCCGCAATTGTTTGTGGTCTATATATTTCTTGCGATCCATGTCTTTCCGATTCAATGGAACTGCTGGACCCCTTTACTATAGCATCTTCTAAATTACCAAATTCTGATCCCTTCTTTAGTCGGTTTCTCTGGAATGTACTAAGTCCTTCCATAGCAGAAGCTTTAGCAATATTCAAACTCAATCTTGGTTCCTTTTGTTTAATAACAACTCCCTTTTCTGAATCAATTGATTCGGGCAATGCATCTTCTGTACCGGAATCAAAGAAGGTTGACTCAACTACGGACATAGCTTTTCTTTTCTTAGGTGACAATGTACTTTCTTGAATTTCGTCATCGGCAGATATATCCAGACTTTGAGCTCTTTCTAAGGTGCCTGTTGGCTTACTGGATTTCTTTCGTATTTCAAACTTAGAAAGATCGCCTAAAGATGTCGCTTTACGCTCATGTTCATCCACGATTGAAGTATTTTCTGACCCTGAATTTGCAGTTTCATTCAATGGTGAACTGTGAATGGTTATATCACTATTATTTAGTTCAATCGTAGTGGATCCTTTGTCACTTTTTTCGCTATTATTCAGAGACACCACGGAGTGGACATCTTGATTGGATGACAAATTAGATTTAGAATCCTCAAAGAAATTATTTAGTGAATCACTTTCTCTTTTAAATGGTTTTGTGACAATGTCATCAATGTCATCCTGAGTAAAATTCATTGACTCTTCATCGCGAGGTTTTATTTTGTTGACCTTGGGAGTGGATGTATATGAGGTAACAGAAGGTTTAGGAGTAACCGAAGTGTTATGTAGAATACTCGAATGTTCCTTCTCAATACTTAAAAAATCTGTAGTATTTTTCAATTGTTCTATGATAATATCATCACTTTTATTCTTCTCGTGTTCTGCGGGTGGAGACGGCGCTTTTCCTTTAGACTTTTTAGAGGGTTTAGGTGGTTCCTCTTTTTTGATTTCAATCTTTTCTTGTACTAATTCCGTTGAACTTTTTCTGTTACTCCTAGCCGCTTTTGCTGCTTCAAACATATGTTGAGGTAGCTCTTGAGGTATTCCGTTCTCATCCCTTTTAATACCACTAGAATTTAAATCGGTGCGGGCAAACGATGTTGATATTGTAGACGATTCAGAAATTTTTGACGAGTCGTGACTGATATTTGCTTCTGCTTCGTTCGTCTTTATTCTAGCATTTGGTATAGGTGGTGCCATTTTCTCTCTCCTTTTAGCTACCACTGGTTTCTTCTGTTCTATTTCATTTTCATGTTGAATTTGTGCTACTGGAGGAACGGGGGCTTTTTTCGGTTCTGGCTTATCTATTTCATCTGCGCCTACTTTTTCTGGGGATAACGTGACACTACCATTTTCTACATTCTTTTGTTTTAGTACACCATCATCAGGAACGTTAGGTGGCAAAACTCTGATTCCGAATTTCATACCTCGCTTAGGATCATATTCTCTCTTTTGCACTTCTGTGTGTTCTATAATATGTGTTATACCGTTTTCTGGTTGTAAGATTTGAATTTCGCTACCCATAGAATGTCTTTCTATATTTATGTCTGGTTTATTTGCAATACCTGTTGTAATGTCAGAATGTCTGTTCTTCATCATTTTCAAATTCTTTTCGTTTTCTCTCTCCAATGTCGATGGTGGTCCTTGTCTTTCTTTCTTGTTTCTCTCCAAAGTTGTAGTCGTTATGATCTTTTCACTGATGATCTTCTTTATGCCTGATTTGCTGTGTTTCGTTTCTAACGTTGAATTGTTAGAATGTGAAGTGTTCGGTGATTTTGGAGGATGCAGCAGTTTCCCTTCCTTTTCCAGCTGAAACGAAAAAAGTATGATCAATAAATAAATGAATGTAGTACTTATTAAAAAACTAAATAATTTTATATTATTGTGATGGCTTTCAAAGTTATACGACTATTGATCAGAGGCTCTAAAATCGGCAATTTTCAAAGAAATGTTGCACATATTAAAATACAATATTTTACCCCCGACAAAAACAGAGGAGTGTTATAAGTTTGACGCGTCTGTCTGTGTATCTGTTCGTGTTATCGTAGCTCCCAAACGGATACACCGCTTTTTATTATTATTACGAGGGCGGCACTGAAAATTTCGGGAATCAAGGAAGTGACACAACATTACTATTTAAAAAATGTATTTATTGCTTTCCGAAGTATTCTCCGCGAAATTTGACACATTTTTCCATACGATAGAACCAATCATTGAAACAACCATTCCATTCGGAAGTTGGGGTCTCCAAAATGGCCGTTTTGTAGGCATCCACAGCTTCTTCAGGTGATGAAAATCTCTGACCACGCAATTTATTATTTATTTTAGGGAAAGTATAGAAATCATTAGGGCTTAGGTCGGGGCTGTACGGCGGATGGTCTAATAATTCTATGATTTCTTGCTCTAAAACTCTTTTGTTCTGTGCGCGGTGTGAGAACTCACATTGTCGTGATGGAGGATGATGCGGCGGTTGCAGTTCTCTTTACGGAGTTCAGAAACGACCTGTGGCAAACAAATGTTAGCATACCATTCTACATTAACAAACGCTTTGTCCCTCAAGAGGAATAGTCGCAACATGGCCGGTTTTGGAGACAAATGTGGCCACCATTTTTTTTGCAACACTCCGTGAACGAACAATTTTTGTTGGCTTTAACTTTTCGAACACCCAAACTCGTGACTGGTTTTTAGTTTCGGGTTCGTACGCGTATATCCAGGATTCGTCACCTGATACGATGTTGTATACAGCATTTGAGGATCCTGCGTGGAATCTTTCGAGAGTTCTGACGCACCAAGTAACGCGAGCCGCTTTTTGCTCTTCATAGAGCAAATGCGGTATCCATCGGGAAAACAACTTTTTTACACCTAATTGTTCATGCAAGATTATTTGTATTTGACTCATGCCAATGTCTAAAGTTGCCTGAATTTCGCGGTATGTCACATGTCGATCTTCCTCAATCAGCTTACGCACAGCATCAACGTTTTCTTGGGTGACTGCAGTTTTTTGACGACCTTGACGGGGATCATCACTGAGCTTGACACGTCCACGTTGAAATTCAGCAAACCAGCGATAAATTGTGGTTTTGGATGGGGGTGATGAACACCAAACGCAGAAATCATCCGGTCAACACATTTTCTCGAGTCAATTCCATTTTCTCAACGACTAAACAAGTTTGACAAGACCTTGTGACAAGACCGAGAATCTTTTTTTAAATATTCTTTTTTGTTCGCGCCAACACTAGGGCGACGTTTAGAATAAACACAAAGGACATCACTACGTGATGTATGGCCGACCGAAAGGGGCGCTGTCAGAGAGTGACGAACACTTGCATTTAGATCCCCTTCCGCGCCGGATGCATTTTCAGCTCATCCCGAAACCTAGTGAACGCGAACGCGTGTGCGCATATTTATTTGTGCTCGTTAATATAATACCAAATTCGCCGGCGAACCGCGATAAATCTATCGATAATCCGCTCAACAGCTGTGTAGTGTAGTGAGAAGAAACCTCCGCCCAGATACAGAACCACCAGCTCAACAATAAGGTCAGTCCCAGATTTCTCCAGCCCTCACATTAACCTATATACCTACTTCCCTCAGCTCAAAGTCGTATGTGTAAGTTCCTAGCTTACACATTTCTTGGTCCATCGAGCCTTCGTGAAGCCCTTCTCCCTATTACCGGCGTTGGGCCTGATTAGAACCAGCACCTACAGTTCCACTCCGCCCAATTCTGCACATAAAATCAGCTCGATTATTTATATTTTGTCCAATTAATTCTGGCCAGGCCGCCCCGCCATTTTAAAACCAAGTTACAGTCCATTCCCATTATCAATTCGGCACATTTAACATTAAACCCCTATTCTGTACTTCGATATTAACCTATATGTTAATTATTTAAATTATTTTGTGCATATTTCGGCCCATAAATTCATAGGAAAAACCCAAAAAAAAAAAAAAAAATAGTGGGTAGGTTGTCGGCTTATTGTCGAACAAAGAACTCGAACATTCCAGAACTTCCCTAACGTACCTAATACATAATTTGTGCCAATAATATCTCATATAATTTTCTCAGCTCTTAATTACTTACAAAATATTTTAATGTTTGACTCGCATATAAAATAAGTAATAACTAGTGCGTATTGTGAATTACGTTCGGCTCATAACAGAATTGTAAATCGTCGTTGCATTACTAAGTATTTTATCTATATATAACGTTTATATCTTCATATTCTCAATTTTTAAAACACAATATTAATTAACTTAGCATTATTTTAATAGTTATGAGTCGCATAACATCTCAAGTGCCCATACAAACATCGTCGGCTCGCTTCGGTACTTGATTTTTGTGCATTCTGTAGGTAATAGGCACACGCACACGGCGCCCGTGCGAACAACAGCTGTTACATTCATTCTCAATTAGGTATTCTTCATAAAATAAATAGTGACCTTCACATTGAATTCATATCTTATCTACGTTCTGTGTCTATACAAAAATATTATTAGGTGTTACGTTACAGCTGTTTTAAATAAGAATTCTTATCGACGTTCTGTGTTTATACAAATATATTATAGGTGTTACGTTACAGCTGTTTTGAATAAGTCGGCACACTATTGAGATTGAATCTGCTCATACCTACTTACATTGTTTTCATTACGTTATTTTGTTTCTAACGCGCCCGCTAAGATTTGTTTATATTCAAACTTCAGGACATTAATATAATATTACAGACGACTTCTAACGCATTAATCTCCGCTCATCAAACATACACTAATACTATATTAACATCAGGCGATCGGTCAGCTCATTTGTTAATTAACTCGTACACATTTTATGATAAAATTGTATACATTGTCGGCACATTATTAAAATCTATTTTCTGCGTTTTAATTAATTGCGCGCGTATTTTCCGCTCATTACTTTTAAATATTTAACTTAGTTACACGCATATATTTTTAAACATGCCTACAAAATCGCAAGCGGCCATATTTAGGCAAACTATAAAATCTATCAGTCGGCTCAGAGAGATCGCATTGGCATTGCACAAAGGTGACTCAAAGTCGTATGTGTAAGTTCCTAGCTTACACATTTCTTGGGCCCGGGGAATCCCATAGCCTTCGGCACGATTTTTGATTTTGCACTCATAGGACTCGTTGAGCACTCATGCGATTCACCTATCAGCTCAAGCTCTCTCCGCTCATGATTTATGGTGGTCTCCTCCATGGCTCAAATTGCCAGAGGATACCTGGCCCAAGATGCCTTCAGCTCATACTCGACAAGACTTGCCAGGGCTCAAACCAAAATACGTACCATGCAATTTCTCGATACCCGGTGTCGATAGTGATCTGCTCACTCGCTTCAGCTCTTTAGAAAAACTAACTGGTGTCACTGCCTACATGAGGCGATTCATTCGTAACTGTAAACTAAATTCAAACTCGCGACAACTAGGCTCTCTAACTGTAAGTGAACGTAGAGAAGCATTACTCTTCTGGATCCGCTCTGTACAGCAGAATGCATTCGCAGAAGATATTCACCGCCTGCAAACCGATAGAATCTGCACAGTACGACTACAACGTCTGTCGCCTTTTACGCAGGACGGTCTCCTCAGAGTAGGAGGTAGACTCACTCGCTCGGAACTCACATACGATGCTCAACACCCATTCATTTTGCCTAGTTATAGTCCGCTCGTAGACCTCATAATAGATCACTATCATCGCATACACTGCCACCCTGGCACGGACACGCTACATGCTATTTTACGTCAGCAATTTTGGATATTATCTGCCCGTCGCATTGTAAGGCACAGAACGTTTAAATGCATAAGATGTTTCCGTTGCCGCGCTCAGCCCGAAGTACCTATCATGGCTGACCTGCCAGCTGATAGAGTCATACCTCAGCCCGTATTTAGTCACGTATCAACAGATTTCGCCGGACCGTTTCTGCTCAAATCAAGTCAATTACGTAATGCTAAGTTAATTAAGGGATATTTTTGCATATTTGTTTGCCTCACTACAAAGGCGGTTCACTTAGAACCAGTCTCATCGCTCACTGCCGAAGCGTTTATTGCAACATTACAAAGGTTCTGCTCACGTCGCGGACTTCCGGTATTGATACGTTCGGATTGTGGCACAAATTATGTAGGAGCTAGGAATCATCTACTAGAGGTACAACAATTTCTCAATGACAATAACGACGCCATTTCTCATAAACTCTCAACTCAAAATATAACTTGGTTACTCAATCCGCCTAAAGCCCCATGGATGGGAGGTATCCATGAGATTAATGTTAAATCCACAAAGCAACTTCTATACCGTGTTATCGGTGAGCAACACCTCACTTTCGAGGAATTCTTAACTCTGCTCACTAGAATCGAAGCTGTGTTAAACTCTCGGCCCATCAGTCCACTTTCGTCCGATCCCACGGACTATCAGCCCCTTACTGCTGGCCACTTTCTCATTGGCCGTCCGCTCACAGCTCTCCCCGAGCTGACTCTAGATGAAATAGTAATATCTCCGCTCAAACGCTTTCAGCTCATTCAATCACTCTCTCAGCGCTTTTGGAACCTTTGGACCAAGTCCTACCTCCATACCCTTCAAATCCGCTCCAAATGGCTTTCCTCTTCCTCTCCACCCAAAATTGGAGAACTGGTTCTGCTCAAGGAGGACAATTTGCCTCCTCTACAATGGAAGATGGGAAGAATCTCACGTCTGCTACCTGGGAAGGATGGAGTCATCAGAGTTGTGGACTTGGACACGACTCATGGCCAGCTGCGGAGGCCTGTCGGCAAGATTGCCCGGCTCCCACTGGATTCTGCTCAGGATGGGGCTCAGCTCGCCGCCTGTGCGGGCCCCCCAGGATGTTCGCGCCAACACTAGCGCGACGTTTAGAATAAACACAAAGGACATCACTACGTGATGTATGGCCGACCGAAAGGGGCGCTGTCAGAGAGTGACGAACACTTGCATTTAGATCCCCTTCCGCGCCGGATGCATTTTCAGCTCATCCCGAAACCTAGTGAACGCGAACGCGTGTGCGCATATTTATTTGTGCTCGTTAATATAATACCAAATTCGCCGGCGAACCGCGATAAATCTATCGATAATCCGCTCAACAGCTGTGTAGTGTAGTGAGAAGAAACCTCCGCCCAGATACAGAACCACCAGCTCAACAATAAGGTCAGTCCCAGATTTCTCCAGCCCTCACATTAACCTATATACCTACTTCCCTCAGCTCAAAGTCGTATGTGTAAGTTCCTAGCTTACACATAAACGGTATTCGATTTTTAAAACCAAGGAGTTTTAAATTAAAAAGATTTTAATATGACAGGAAGTGGAAATATTCCATTCCCGATACTTTTAGTGAAGCCCTCGTATTAGATTTAATCAGGCCGGTAGTTGAGACAACTAATATTGCCTGTATAAAGTTATTCTCTGTTTTTTTATCAGTGTTTTTAATTTAAAAAATAATAAATTTGATTTTGATCCTGTTTTTTTTGTTAGAAAGCTTTTAGCTATAATTCATCATCTGTTTTTATTTAATTCTGTTTCTATATGACTAATGCCAAGTTTCTGAGGATTTTTGTCGGTAGATTAAGGGTTATCTATTTATTTGCGCTTTTGAATAGATAAACTAAAATATTGTCTACGTTTCCTAAAAAAATTAGCACGTTAGTCTTGTATTGTTATCTGTTCCGTGGTTCTTGTGGTTGATATACCTAATGCAATAATTTCAGGCATTTTAATTTCTAAATTCTTCTTCTTATGACTTTCATTAAAAACAATAGCGCATTCCTTAGCGTAGACGACAGTTGTGACAAATATTAACACCTATATACACATCACTGTTATTCAATAAACAAGCGTATCATGTTGACATAAGACTCAAAATATTTTTCTTTCACATTCATGCTATTTTATTACTGTTGTTGCATAATCAACCTCACAACGTTGATATAAGATTCAAAATACTTTGCTGATATTTTGTCCAAAATAATGAGACAGCTATTTGGTTTCATTGCGCTTGTACGCCGTCTCACATTATAATGGTTGTATTGTATGGGACTCAGTATGTGATTCTTTTTTAGCACTCATTGTTTTCATCATAATGATAGTTTGCGAGTTTGCAACGTGATTATAATACGAACGTTTAATTATGATCACACTTAAATTATGTAATAATGTTAATAAATTAAACAAGAGTATATTTGGACATGGGAGATGGGATAGATTCCGTAACCACCAACGCGCAATAGGTTTTCTTTATATTACTTCAAAAGTTATTTTCCGATTCCAGTTGAAATAATTTTCCTAGAGTTTGTAGCGTGATCTATCAGCATGGAAACTTACATGTTTCTATCTCCTATAGCCTAGAAATGCCAGGGAGGACCAACTGAAGGCGCGTCTCCTGCGCGTTTTTTTTATCGAAACATTACACAAAACATCGAAACATTGGGGCGTGGCTATACACATTTGTGTAGGAATATACAATTTTTTTATCTTTCGAGACGGACGGAAAACATTACCCGCGCGGGTAGAGAGGGGTAGGAATGTTTCATTTCTTAACAACTGTTACACCACTCACATGACCATTAAACATAGAAATACGGAAGAAATTATTTATCAATCCCAAATCGGTCTTCTATTCGTAACTCCAGATATATACTAAAATTACGGGTCAGTAAATATGGCCTAACTCGAAATCTGGGGGTCTAAAAAGGCCATTTTAGATGTTTCACATATTTTTCGTTTTTTTTATCAACATGAATTTTCAATTGAAAAATTCAAAAATTGAAATGGTAAAACAGCTAAGTATAATATGATTCATCTGATTTCATCATATTAGAAAACATCAATTTTGGCAGTTTTCAATAGAAATGCGTAAAATGGCGCTCATAATATGAGTTGAAAAAAATATATGAAACACCTAAACGGGCCTTTTTAGACCCCCTGTGTTTTCTCCTAGATTCTGCATTTTTTCATCACATTTTCTATAGCAGGAGACATATTGTGTATGAAAACAAATGTTTTTGTTTCATGTTTTCTATGTAATGTTTCGGAGACGCGCCTTTACACTACCTCTTTGGGGGCCGATGACTCAAAAATGGTTGAGTTTGTAAATAAGTCACGCTTGAAACCTTGCCTTTATTTAATAAGACCTATTTATCGATACCCGATATACCGATATACAGGATGGGATAGAATTAAAAATATTTTTCATCCCCACTTCACATGTGACACATGGACATTGGACAGCCCCCACTAAAATATAAAAATATTATAATTTTATGTCGTTGTGATAGCGGCAACAGAAATACACCTTCTGTGGAAATTTCAACTTTCTAGCTATCACTAACGGTGCAAGTGACAGGCCGACGGACGGACAGACGGACAACGAAGTCTCAATAAAAGGGTCCCCGTTTTTACCCAAAGGATAAAAACAATGACAGCACACTTTTTAATTATCTTCATTCGCAAATATTTAGCGGATGTAGTAAATGTAACATACATTGCGGTATTGTCATATCTTATGTGAGTAGGTTCGAACTGCGAGGCGTGGCGCGAACTGTCATTGAATTATGCATTCGTGACGTCACATCATGGGATACACTGACTATATAAACGTAAGCAAAAAGACCATCGTACACTATAGTGATACCAGTTAAAGGCTGGGGACTATACGCTTCTGAATCCGGAACGCCGGCATAAATTATATCAGAGCATTGAAAATAGAACACAATAGAGTTGAAAATGGAAGTTTCGAGTATCGCGCTGTAATATATGACATTGACATTTGACTCGACTCAACTCTAGTGTGTTGGCGCAGAGTTCCATTTTCAATGCTCTGAACTTTCTCCGGCCTTACGGATTCCGGATCATATAGTCTCAGCCTAGTTTGACACCCACCGTGCTAACATCGCCAGTACTCCCGGCCCTCTTCATTAGGGGATGATGCACCCCCCACCCCTCGCCGCTCACCCGACCTCCTCCCACCACCTCCAGCTCTACGGGGTAGGGAGAGGCGAGGGAGAGGATGGCGACCGCGTCCTCCAGCGGCGTCCCGGAGAACTCGATCCTGATGCTCTTGATCTTGTCACCTGAAATGGAACAGTTGGAAGTTCAATTAATATGTTTTAGAATCAAACAACTATTATAAAATGTAAAAAATTAAAAAACTATTAAAAAGTTTGTGAGGATGGATGGATGGATGCTTGTGACTCTTTCACGCAAAAACTACTGAACATATTTTGATGAAATTTGATATGGTAGTAGTTATTCTGGATTAAAACGTAGGCTACATTTTATCCCGAAAAAGTGCAATGTTCCCGTGGGATACTGTATTTACGCAGGCAGAGCCGCGGGCAAAAGCAAGTCTGATATAAAAAGTTGTTCAAAATCCATTACGGATATTTTGGGTCGCGTTTTTTTGTGGTCGCGACAGAAAAATCTGCACTGATAATAGAACTGCAATTAATACAATGGAGATGAAAATCGAAGTATCAAGTGTCAAATGTTAGATAGTATGTGTTTCACAACACTAAAAGATTTTCAGTTCTATTTACAGTGCAGTTTTTTCTGTTGCGACCAATCGCTCGTGGGACCGTAGCCTTACGCTCGGCAGAACTTATTTTTGTTTAAAGATTCTCCTACTTACAAATTCTTGAGTTATTGTTCTCATTCTATTTCTAATTTCTAGATAAATCTACTTAAAAACCTATAGAATATTCTACATACCAGGCTGCACATTTGCCGCCGCCGCTGGACCGTTTCTCAGCACGGACTGCACGCGCACACCATCTCGGGCTCCGCCCCCGCAGGTAAGGCCTAGGCCCGTGAAGTCCCGGGCCCAGAGCTTCACTCGCCGGATTTGGGCTCGCTGGAAATGAGAGAACATTGTTTTAGAACAGAATAAAGATTATACTTTGTTTTAGTATGTGTGTAAGGTTGGGACTATAAGATCCGGAATCTTGCGTGCCATAGAAAATTCAGAGCACTGAAAATAGAACTCTGCGCTAATGCAACAAAGTTGAAAATCGAAGTGTCGAGCTGTCATACATGACATTCACATCTGACTCGACACTTGTGTGTTCGATATTCAACTCAATTGTATTAGCGCAGAGTTCTATTTTCAGTGCACTGAATTTGCCACGGCCTTACGGATTCCGGATCATATAGTCAAAGTCTTACAGTACATGTGTTTACGTGTATGTGTTGAGTACGGGGCGCCTATCATAAAAACGGGAGATCATGCCCTAATTTCACCAACATATTAAAACGACGTTACGATTTTCGATCTGTCTAACCCGTCCTTACATTGAATGAGAGAGAGAGAGATATCGAATCCGGGTTTAGCGTTAAGCGCGTTTTAAGATATTTGGTGAAAAAAGTTAGGTTCGAATTCATACCATGAATTTAACGATCTTATAATATTAATTATTAATAGGTATGTTATTATCTTTTGTAATTATTTCTCAATTTTCCCATTTAAAACAATAATATTTAATAACGAGCTATTTCGTCAACCAATTATCATAACCTAAATTATCCACATTCCTAGACAAGTGACATTCTACTATCTATGGTATTTCCTTGCACGATGATTTAAGATAACTAGAAGCACACAACTTTACTATTTAAGCTAAATAAAGGGTCATACTCACGGTCCGGCCTGCAAACCCAGCAATCTGTCAAATTGAAGCGGAATAGTAATAAGAAAAAATATTGTCACTATTGACAGCCAAATTAGGATTCCAGAAGTGCCCAGGAGGCCATTAACTCTGATCAGTTCCGCTCCAAATGTAAGTTTTTCTTAATACTGAAAATAAGACAGCTTCTCTTTGAGTGTCACACAAAAAGTATCCAAGTAGTTTTGGCTTGGATACCAGGACATTGTGGAATCACTGGCAACGAGAGTGTGGATGCCAATGCTAAAGACGCTATAACATCAGATGTGCCTAGTCAATATAAGGTTTATTGCCAGGATTTGATTCGCCTAGCTAAGAATCACATGAATATCAGGCGGCACAATGAGTGGGCAAAATCTAAAACAAACAAGGAAAACACTATTTTGATATTCAAAATGGCATGTTAAGACGATGGTTTTTTAAAGTTAATAAAACAATTAAAACTATTTGCCGAATGAGACTGGAACATTGCTGCTCACCTGTTTTTCTTGCTAGGATTAGGGTAAGGGATAGCTCTTTGTGCGTTGTGAGTGTGGCCTAGATGAGGGCAGTCGAGACCATATCTCTTCCGTTGTCCAAATAACCAAACGTCATACTGTATGTAATTTTAAATCTGCTGTATGTTTTGTAAATACTCCTTTTATTGTAATTTTGTGTACCGATGTATATTGTTAGTAACAAAATGAAATTGTGAGGTATGTGGTACTAACCCTAAATGTTTGTGCTTGTTATAGGTTCTAGATCTTTCTACAGACTTCCTTCAGTTCACCGTACCCTTGTTTTTTCACAACACTCTCTGACATTGGCGATTCACTGAGGAGCCATTTTTAAAAGAAGAAGAAGACACTATTGCTAGGCTGCTGGATTTACTGGCTGGACCGTGAGGATGGCACTTTATTGTGGAAATAGAACTTTGTTATATTACAAATAAAAAAAGCAAAAGTAATATTGAATACCATAGCACTTCAAATTAAAATAAAATAAAATACTTTTCACGCAAGAGGTATCCAACAAGTTATTCTGAAAATTTCAAATGATTAAGACGAACGCCCGAATACGATACGATACGATACGATAGTTAATTAAATTAAGTGACGCTCAAGTGACATGCTGTAATTGTCATTTCGGATAACTGAGACAGCGACATAGGAATAGGAGGGCTATTAATTTTGATTAACGTTGTAGTATTCGGCCGTAAGTTTGCAGGTAAGGCTGGAACTATATACTCCGGAATCCTGAACACCGGTGAAAATTCAGAGCATTGAAAATAGAACTCTATGCTTATACAATAAAATTTTAAATCGAACACAAGAGTGTCGAGTCAAATTTCAATGTCTATGACAGCTCGACACTTCCATTTTCAACTCTGTTGTACTTGCGCAGAGTTCTATTTTCAGTGATCTTAATTTTCACCGGCGTTCCGGATTCCGGAGCATAATATAGTCCCAGCTCAATTATGAAACATAAAATGCGATGGGGATAGGTGTTTTCATGGCGACAAATACACGTCACCACACAAGGTTTAAGTGGCAATTTGTAAAAATATATTGTTTCACATCTATCAGATGTCGGTACAGCTCATTATAATTGACCCCCGACGGCCGACGAAAACACAGGGGTGCTATGAGTTTGACGTGTCTGTCTGTGACGTCACCGAGAGTATTCTTATTTCATCATCATCGGCTCGCACACTGCTTCACAATTCGGGGGTAATTTCAAAGTTTTAATGTTGTTTATATTTGTTTTTACATAAAAACGGTTATATAGAAACTATATCGTGGTTACGTTTGCATCATCCTATGATATCAGCGGCATATCCGTGTAGGTACCTACACGGATATGCCGTAATCTGTGTATTATAAATCTTATACTTAGATAAAATGGGCCATGGTATTATTTAAGATTTAATTGGTTTAAATCTTGCCTGTTGTATGTTCTACTACTGTTAGGCTACGTTCCCACAAGCGTTTTTTGTGGTCGTGTGCGCGACATAAAAAACGCTGCGCCGTAAATAGAACTGTGCGATAGAACAATAGAGCTGAAAATCGTGTAAAATTGACAATATGACTTTTGACACTTGATACTTCGATTTTCAGCCCTATTGTAGGGCAGAGTTCTATTAATTACAGTGCAGATTTTTCTGTCGCGACCACAAAAAAGCGCTCGTGGGCGCGAGGGCTTATACTATGCACTCTAAGCATATCTTGTCGTTCGTTCAATTTTCGGGTACCGGATCAGGTACTGAAGGTCGATTCTGCTATTTTAATCCAACAATAATGCAGCTTCGATACTTGTTCGATACAGTCCGGATCCTATCAAACAGCAAAATGGTATTTTACTTCACTTCAAACAAACGACGAATTTCACCGCGATGCAATTATTATTATATCGAAGCTTGATTGCAGATTGAGCGAACCACTTGGACAGAAAACGGTATTCTACTAAATTTATAAACTTGACTTCAATTTGACTCGAACCGAACCGAAAACAGTTTTTTTTTCACTTTGACATGAGGGGATGTCATAACAAAAAAATATTATATTATTTTACGCACAAATCACTTTTTTTGCCTACCCTTTCTTCTCTACTCGCGCGGGGAGTACTTTTCGTCAATGTCATATATGGCAGCTCGACACTCGACACTCGACACTTTGACTTTCAACACTATTGCGTTGTTACAGAGTTCTATTTTCAGTGTTCTGAATTTTCCCGGGCCCACCGGATTCCGGATTATATAGTCCCAGTCTAAGCATTTGTCGTTCGTTCAATTTTCGCGTACCAGATCCATACAGATCTGTTGAGTTAATGAACCGGTTCAGTTGAGCCGTCCGATCGATTCAATCGATTGAAAGATGTAAGCGAGCTGTAGACTTCCTACGTGTCAATCAATTTATCTGGTTCAATCGCAAGCGCTGAGCTGAATAAGTATGTCGATCAGTAGATAGCTCCATCGAGAGCGCCTAATAAACTAAGCAACTGCTATTCAAAATTAAACTTTATTCACTACATCAGAAGATACACGGTTTCATTGCAGGAGTTCGAATGTCGAGCCGCACCGGGCTGCATAGAGCACCGCTCTTGCAATGAAACGTGTACCTTCTGATGAAGTCAATAAAGTTCCATTTTGAATCGCTATCTTAAAATACAGCAGTTTGTGGCGTCGCGTCTCGTTTCAGTATGAGCGGACCCCATGGAGCAGCCCAGCTAAGGCCGTAGGGGGCTTTCTGGACCGAGAGAGGGGGAAGGGGAGTTGGCAGCAGTAGCTATGGCAACTGCGGAACCTTCGGCAGATTATATGCGAAGTTGCCAGACTCGGATGACAGTGGTTTTAGTGGTGTAAAGCTGTATCCTGCTTTGCCGAAGGAGGAGTATGAAAGTGGCGCGGTTCAGGAGGTGGTGGAAGCAACGTGCGCAGCTGTCAATGTCAACGCCGTGGTGAGTTTTTATTTTTCATACAAAAAAAGTCGCGCCATTTTGATTTTACCATACCTCAAAACCCCAAACCCCAAAAGTGGGGCCATTTAAGTGGGGACAGTTTTTCTGTATCTGCTCCATGGCAGACAGTTATGAGCAACAAATCGAAACACTCTGTATAACGAGTATCAAAATAACTTCTTATGTGTGATATGTCGTTGAGAGCGTCACTTAACGTGCCTACGGTTTTTGTGGACAGCCTATATAATTTAAAGCGGTTCAAGCTCAATCGCACGGAGACCATAGATATAGCGGGCATTAGATGTGGCGAAATTGTTATTATTTTTTATTTTGTTGTGTTTAAAAAAACGAGTTAGTGAACAGCAAAATGTACAATACATCCCACACATGATCTATAAAAATAAATAAAATTGAAGTGTCTGTTTGTAATTTTAAATAAACGGCTTTTCAATAAATGCATATTAATGTACATACGGTACTTAAAAACAATTTAAAATTTTTTTGGTCTGTCCGTTTCTTTGTTCCGGCTAATCACTGAAACGGCTGGACCAATTTTCACGGGACTTTTACTGGCATATAGCTGATGCTATAAGGAGTAACTTAGGCTACTTTTATCTTAGGGTTCCGTTTCCGTTAGTTCTACGCATACGAAGTTGCTAGCACCAAGTTGTTGATAAATAAAATGTATTTAACCTACTGTTCCGCTTCAATTGGACACTGTTGACTGGCTTATAGATTTACAGGCTAGACCGTGAGGATGGCTCTTAAGCCCTCGTTCACACGAGGGGTTTTTTCCATCGGCGTTAGTCGAAACAGCACTGAAATTATAGTACTCTACGCTAATACAATATACATACAGTTGAAAATCGAACACACGGAGGCGATTTGACAATTCTACGCTCTGTGTACGATTTTCAGCTCTATTGTATTAGAGCAGAGTTCTGGTTACTGTGATGTTTTACTAACGCCAACTGAAAAAGCGGCTCGTGTGAACGTAGGCTAAGGCATCGAGTTATTTTATAATATCCATTATCTTAAAAAATATGTCTGTCTGATTGTCTGATGGTTTTTGTCGCCATATCTACCGCTCCCTAGTCTATGGCGCCGAGTTATTTTCTAATATCATGTCAATTTGTCTGGGCTCGGAATGCGGCATTCGTTACAGGCTACAGCTTACCAGCCCACATTATACAAGTTATGGTTGTACCTAGCTGTTACTTCACTAGCTGCCTAGTAGCTAGCCTGTCACTTCGCTCGTAGTTGTCTTGTAGCACAACAAACCCTTTTGTTCATCTTTTAAAAAAATAAACAAAAAATATTGACAGTTATACGGACTGCCTATAGAAGTGAGAATTTCACGTATAAGATATACACAGCACTTATGTTGCACAATACGGCACCTGTATAGCTACAGATATGAGATTTTATCCATCCAAAAAGCGTCTAACGCGCTCAACACACGGCCGCCGCCCATGCGCCATTCATGAGCATGTTGCGGCCGGTGACGCGAACCCATAAGATTTTCCCCTACCAAAAAGTGCTCAATACAGAGATTTCACTTAAAAAAAATCCAAAATACAATAATAATAATAATATACGCTTCACTCCACTTCAATCTGGCCCCGTGCTTACTTAGCACGAAGAACTTGTGTTACGGGAACGAGACAACGGAATAAGTACCCATATTTAAAATTCTTATTATATTACACACATATTTAATACACATTCATGACCCAGGAACACAGAAAAACTCTTTGTTCCTTCGCTGGGTTTCGAAACCGCGACTCTCGGCTTGAGCAACAACGCGCAACGCGCTTAAATACTGAGCCATAGAGGTCGTCATTAAAATATAATATATATTGTCCTGTATATTGGAATTTGGAAAAGTCTTTAAATATCTACCTGTAAATACGAGTCATCCCTACTTTTCTCCGGTTTCGTGAATTCTGCCGCTAGAGCGTGTGTTTTGCCACTCAGGGGCAGAGTCGGTGCTTCATTCTGCCATTTCTCCTCTTGTCTGAACCCTGGATTGTCGAAGGCGAACTCATCCTTGACTGACTCGGGGTCTGTGGCAAATACCAGGTGCTTTCCTGTGGAAAAAAAATTAACGTCAAAAATATTGTCTGTGCCTTATGTAATTTTTTAGAGTTTCGTAGTAATAAAAAGAACCCTTTATTCAGTCCCCATCTAATATACAAAATCTTCGGAAATCAAGATGGCGTAACTTTTTCTTGTACCTATTCAGAAGATTTTCTGTCTTACTCATCCCATCTCTATTAGCTTTGAAACCATTGGTTTAAACGTGCCAATCCGTCTATCATTATCCATAATTTTATGTATTTAGGATCCAAGATCTGCAATCCAAAACGTATATTCCGTTCCGATTCAATGTGATCTAAATGTAAACAAAGTTAAGATATACGCTACGCTACGAGCTTTCGATTTGATTGCACTACTACAAGCATACGGTGTGTCCGCAATTGTATGGCAAAATTGTGGGCCGTTGAAGGGGACGTCAAAAACTTCAAATTTGGATCGATTTCCAATACCCCGGCATTGAAGCGGACTTTTAGGCAAAAATTATAAATCATTGATACTTTTGACCAAAGGTTTCAAAACTAAATATAAGCTATGACGCACATTTGACAGAACAAATCTTCATACAAGAAAAAGTAACGTCATCAAGGTTTTCGCCATACCTACCTCAAATGTCAGCCATCTTGATATTACCGTACTTCAAATGTCAAAATGGCCTCAAAAACTCCAAAAGTTGGGTAATTTAAGTGGAGTCAGTTTTTGCCCTAACATGCCTCGTCTATAATATATACGTCTATGATTTTGACACTAATGACGGCCTGAGGAATGATGTTAGTACCGGTACTTTTAGTTACGTACGTACGTACTTACGGATTTGCAGGCTGGATGGTGTGTAAGGAGCTAAAGTAAAGTCCTTTTCATGAAAGAAGTCCCCAAGACGCGGCGCGGGCGCTGAGATCGTGCGAAAATTGTGGCCAGCATTATTTATGGGTATCAGAATACCTTGATTCTGCTGTTCTGTTTCACTAAACTCCTGTGCCTTGAGTATCATTTCCCGAGCAGCACTTTTTACAACCTCAGGCATTGGAAATAACAATTTAACAAATTTAGTTCTACTAATTTCCGCGGGACTTCTTTTGTGAAAAGTAATTTATTTATATTTTCTACTCTATGGCTATATATGCTGCCTAATTAAATGTCACATAATCACCGCACAAAGAAGCACTTGCAATGACACATTAATTTGGTCGAATTTTTTGTTTACATTTAGATCACATTGAACCTGAACAGAATATAGTCTTTTCTATTATCTAACCTAAAAGTGCCTTAAATCTATTTTAAAGCCCTATTAAAAACTACGGTTCCGTAGTATAAAATATAATTTGTTAAACTCAATTACCGTGAAGATCATTATCAAGTATTATTTAATAATTATTGATTAAAAAGTGAAATGAGTAATGCATGCTTAGCAAACGTTGTGTGGTTAAGTCACGACAGCTATAATGGCGGTAAACTATTTGTAATTTCTTTTCAACGTTAGCCAAATATTAATTATTATTACCTTTTATTATTGTGCACGTGAGTTTCAAAATTTAAAAAATTAATCTTAGGGAGTCCCATATACATTCCGGTTTTCCTTCAGTTCGGCCTGAACGGATGCAAAATCGTATCGTCTGTGTGCAATACGAGATCGCATCAGTCGGCCGGATGGACTGAAGTGATTCGTTCCAGTGTTGCCAGCTTTGTTTTTGCGAAACTACTATACTCGCGTCAATTTCTACTAAAAGAATAGTGAATACTATCAAAAAAGCTACTCCACTTAGGAATCCCTACAGTCCCCAAAAAACCACTGCATTTTAGGTTTTGTTATATTGTAACGGGAGGTTGCGCGGGTGATAGAGTCAAACAGCGATAGTACAACAGATTTTTACATATTTTAGACATTATCGTTCAATGTACACCTGTGAGCAGCGCTTACGATGCTGTATATAACGGCTTTCAACAGATTTTCCCGTAGGGAAGCAATCAGTATGCCATCTGCCTATAAGTAAGCAACTTACACGTACCGTAGGAATGTTAAAGCATATTTTATTATACAATTGATCGATTATCGATGCGGTACAATCATCATGAGGGTTAATTATATGATCCCTATTCGGTGCTTCAATATCGCGATCTAGGGTCCTTACAGTGCCATCTAGCGGCGGCTGGTAGAACTGACAATTCATTCACTGTCCTCAGTAATAAGTACTATAGCCATCTAGCGATGGTTGGGAAAACTAAGACTATTGTTCAATATCTTTGACTAGGAGTGTTACAATATTACATTTTTATTATTTATTGAATTATATTATAAATTTTATCGTTAAATAAAAATATACTAGGAAATATTACGTATATAGTAATTAAACGGGTAGTTTTAAGCAAATTACGGACGAATGCTACGATGTATTATTATGATAAGGTGTTATTTTATTTATTTTCGTTGTTCCTAACCTAGGCCATTTTCCATATGATTACTGTCTGGCTCTTTCCTACTAAAACACTACTAACAACTAAATTCCTGCCTATTCCTACTAAGGAGGGAATAAAATACTTAATTTTGTAGTAAAACTTTGTAAAATAACTAAATTGGCAACATTAATTCTGGACTGAACGGACTATGTGTGACAAATCGCTTCAGTTCACGCCAGAGCCGCGGCCGTGCGGGCGTGTATTGTGTACAAGCGTAGTAAGTTTACTATTAATAAACACGACCGTAGCTCGCAGCAAACTAGAACGAACTGATGCGATTTTTCCGTGTGTGTGCTCGAATCCGTTCAGGCCGAAATGACGTCAGTTCTAACTGAAACGATCGGCCTCTCGTCTGTGGGGACCTTTCAGGAATTCCTCTATTAAAATAATAATTAAGTTTTTTTCTGACAAAAACATATAAAATAAATAAAAATAAAGGGAAAAATTTATCAAAAACATATTATAAAATAACTAATTATTAAAAGAGGAAGGGGAAATAATAAAATAGAACATCCAATTAATGTCAAAAAAATTAATTGAATTTGGAACAAATATTAATTTCTAGGGTTGACACCGTGTTGACCGATTATGATGAAATTTAACACAGATATAGGTAGACTACGGGGAAGGACATAGGACTAGGACTTTATATTGCAACGTATGAAGTTGCGGGAAACATCTAGTGCTATTTTATTTTTGTAACAATATGATGAAATCAAATGCCAGAAAATTATATAAAAAAAACTTTTTTGTGTAAAAAATATTTTTAATGCACACGACACACGTGTATCTACTTCAAAATTCAAAATAAGCAAAAGTACATTAATATTTTAGTGACAACTTTATTATGCAAGTGCTCGTAATTGTGGCGTTTTATAACATTCACATATTAAATAAAAAATAGCAGGTAACCAATATAGTGTTTTTGATTAAATAAACCCACGCGTGTCTTAATAAGGTAACATTAACAATGGTGTTCTAATATTGATCTCGTGTCAAGGATTGTTTAGTGCTAATTCATTGTATCTGATCGTGCAGTCTAAAAAAATATATACATATAAACAGTTTTAGATTCAAAACAACCCCAATTTTTTAAATTATTGTCTGTATTTCTGATGATACTGCAAACGACGTAAAAATATGACGTAAAATACAACACCAAAAGTTTATTATTTCTACTAACAAGGCTATTCCTATACTTTCAATAGCAGTTGAAAGTATAGGTATAGCCAAGTAACATAAAATAAAAATAATGTTTTGTAATATTTTAATCATTGTTTACCACAGTGGTGGTAGTACCCAAAGTATTACTACCAACACCACCAGGTCGCGTCATCTGCAGTGTTGCAGAGATTGTATGTAACTATCAAAAGTAAAAAAAACATAATTTTGTCATTGTAGATGCTTTGTATTGTGTGGAAATAAATTTGGTTCTTTCACCTCAGCCATGCACCCGTGATAGATATTATATTCCTAAAAATATATCTCATTCAATAAATCGCGAAGACACAAATAAATAGTAATATGTATAATATAATAACCATCACTCTCATAGAAAAACGAAAAAACTCCGACAAAAGTAGTTGAATAGTTTCAAAACTGACCTTAATGGCGCTAGGGGCAGACGGGTGTCTGATATGAAGTTAGCAATAAGAGATGGAGCGAAGTTAGGAGTGAGTTGAGTTTAGCTATTTAAATTTTTCGACGACTCTAGAAGTACATTCGAATAATCATGAAAATTCTAATAACTCTCGTAGTCGAAAATATTTTTATAAACAACCAAAGAAAGTGCTGACATTAAATTCTCCGTTTCATTTTTACTGCTTTAAACCCTCGCGACAGTTGCGCCACCCCTTATTTAACGCTTTTTTACGGATACTTTTTCGTGTATGGAGAAGGTACTCCTTTATTCTAGTCTCCATGATCAATGATACTATGATCATACTTAATATAGTATGTCTAGCGAGTAGCGTTACAAGTTTACAACTTACAACATAACCTGATCCGAAGGTCCCTGGTGCGAGCTGTCAGCGCGCGAGTTATTGATATTAGTAATTATCGGCAGCAAATAATTAATGATTATTGATATCATGCAGATTCAGAAAAAAATCAACGAAGTGCGTGTCAAGCCACGCATAGAATAAGATTCCGTAGTCACTAATTTATGATTTTGTTTTTTATATTTTACATGTTAACTTAATTAGGTACTTACTTATTATTTTGTTATTTTTGTAGTAAGTTTTCCAAGTGAGCGCACTTTACAAGTTAGGCCTCTGTAACTCCTGAACTAACTTATCTAAGCCGTTATAGTCTTCCTTTTCATGATGAACTTGTTCATCTACATTTTACATGTTCATCATACGGGCCAAAGTTAATTACGATTTTTTTTCAGATTTTTCGAGTCAGATTTTATTTTAGCAAAAAAATGCGCTTTAAAGTGAAATATCTCGCAAACGTATAACTAAATCAAAAATCGTCAAGTTTTAAAAGCCAAAAAATGTATATAGCCTGATCGGAAATATAGATTTAATCAATCATATTTTAGCTTTTCATACCGTTGCTACAATATAAAAATCATTACCGTTCCTTTTCGCTTCGCTTCGGCTTCGCCGTAGTCGGGTAAAAAATATAAAAAATAAGTGTTGAATTGATAACCTCGTCCGGTATTTTCGTCGGTTAAATAATAAGCGCCCTCAGTGCAGGCATATTAGGTACTGACCAGTGCCGATACATTATTAATAAATAAACACACTTAGCAACGGTATATTTAGCGGAACACAAAAAAAACGTCCATAATTAAAAAAATATTGTTTTATTTTAAAATCTACTTTCTACACTTCTTTTGTTATTTAAAGTTTCATTTGTTTTACTTAAAATGAGATCACATTAAGAACAGATTTTCCGAGTAAAGGCTATTTGTGAAAAATGGTACATTTTTGAACTTTTCATGTAACCGGGAAAAGTGAAAATTAATATTAAAATAACAATTAATTAAATTAGAAAAATGGTGATCAATATCGCGTATTTCCTCCACGTGCTCTTATTAAAGTTTCTACCCGTCTAGGCATACTGAGAATGATGTTATCGATGGTCTCCTGGCATAGTCTCCGCCATTCCTCAACTACGGCGATTCGCAGTTCACCCACGTTGGCAGGAGCTGGAATTCTGGACTTAACTTTTCTTTTCAGCAAGTCCCAAACGTGCTCTATTGGGTTCATATCCGGTGATCTCGCCGGCCACTCCATAACAGTGATATTCATATCATTAAGATAAGCTTGAGTTACCCGAGCGGTATGCGGCCGAGCATTATCCTGCATAAAAACAAAATCGTCACCGATATATGGGGCAAACGGTACGACATTTTCGTCTAAAACTTCTTTGATATAGCGGTCTGCAGTCAGACTCCCTCTGTCAATCACTACCAAGTCTGTGCGAGCTCCCAAACAAATGCCCGCCCAAACCATTATTGATCCACCACCGTATGCAACTGTAGTTTCAAAATTTGTCTGAATGTATCGTTCTCCTTTGCGTCTGTATATTCTTTGCCTGCCGTCAATTTGATTTAAGAGAATTCTGCACTCATCACTAAACAATACCTTACTCCATTGGTCCGCGTTCCAAAGTAGATGTTCCTGAGCAAAAGTGAACCTGTTTCTACGATGATTTACCTCGTGCCTTGGAGCCTTGGCGGGCACAAATGAACCCAAACCAGCTTCTTCGAACCTTCTTCGTACCATACGCTCACTTACGGTTACACCCCGCACTGCTTCTAACTCATGTCGGGCTTGGACGGCCGTCAAACGGGGGTTCCTACGTACACGAAGCCGAATGAAGCGATCATCCCTACTCGAAGTGCGTCTTTTTCTGCCTTGTCCTGCTCTTCTCACATAAGTACCGGTCTCCCTGAACCGTTGGATACCGCGATGAATCGTTGAAACTGGTCGACGAAGATCTCTGGATATCACCCTGTAGGTTTGACCATTTCTTCGCATTTCAAGTGTCCTGGCAATCTCCGTTGGGGCTAAGTCAGGCATAATTCAGTCCTCAACTCCAAAAAGATACGCGATTAAAAAAAACTAACAAAAAACAGTATTTCAATGAAATTTTAAATCAAACTCTTTTGTTTCGCTCCAGATAAGGTGTATTTGAATAAAATTAAAACAATTGCATAAAATGTGATGTTCAGTTGTTTTCTTAATTTGAAAATATTTCTTTTTAAATTAAATGACGTATAAACCAGCCAGCAACCTTATATGATACTGATATCAAACCTTTATTTTATGTTCCGCTAAATATGCCGGTGTGTGTATCAGGTATGTTAGTACTTGGAAAGCTATCATAAATGTATTCAAATGTAACCAAATTATCATGAAATAGCAAGCAGTAGATAGGACTGTCAAAAGTGACATTTTACTGAGTAATATTTTATGATTAGTTACACCAGGCTTAGCACTTACGCTTTATGGCAATCGTATCTTCACAGGCAGCTAAGCAATTCCTGTGTAGCGATTTCCATGTTTTATTTTTTGTATTCTTTATGATGTTTATTGCGTTATTAGCTATTTCCGGAGACTTTTTATAATCTCCCTGCAAATGCAAACTAACGATCCACGTTAGTTTTCCTTAGGAAGGTAATTTTGTATAGCGAATGCCAACGTGATGAGTCATATTATGAGGCTTTTTAAATTCGTGACATCTGACAGCTTTTTGACACGACAAGGACCGTCGTGCTACCAAGCGCCGCCTGGTGACAGAAAAAGAATTTTCTTATTCTTATTGACCGTTTTTGATACCACTTACGCCACCAGATGACGCTTTGTGTGAGTTGGGTCTGCCCCGAACGGCAGAAAAAATATCAAAAACCCTCTTTTGTTTGGATAGGTACCTCATTTAAGGTTGTCAATAATGTACCTACATAAAAACATTTAAATAGAAACTTACATAAAAATATTAAGCGCACATAGTGTTACAAACACAAGTTTTATGATTAGTCTCCAAATTCCGATTACAAAATAATTACATTTTATTGCGTATTTCATGTGAGAGTAAATCATGTCATCACGCTCGGTTGAAAATGTAGAATGCAATTTCATCATCAATATCTTAAAAACATTATTTTATAATTCATCTTGTAACTCTTCTGGGTCCACGATTACAGGTATCATTAAAAATTAAAAAGTCTAACATTTAATTAAACGAAAACTATTCGTCGACAACCCTACTAACATATAGGCATAGACAACTTTTACATCCTGTGGCACGGGATATGACGAAATTGACAATTTTTACTTTTTAGGAATTTGAATTTAGGCCTTAGGATTTTTACACTTACGTTCTCATATGACAAAACTTGAATTATTAAACGCTGAGGGAGTTGCTGGCTAGCTGGTAATAAAATTTTATATCATTCATATTTTTCATAGTTGTAGATCCTGCGGGTATTCATTAGGTACGTTTGCACTTTGCAGATAAGAGACGTTTAATACGAAGTAGATTTTTATGTTGTATTTTATACGACTTTACAAATAACCACGTCTTGCAAAGTTGCTAATGATAAAATAAGTATTTTATTGATATTTTCCATCTAAAGTCTATAAGTATTCCTTGAATTTCTTATACGATTATGTTAATATACTATGTGCTTAAACAGGCAGCATAATAATAATGACCCATAAAAACGTCTAACTACAATAATGAGGCGATAATCACAACGTAATCACAAAACAAAAAGTTTTTTCACGTTGCTTAACTATAGAATATGACTCTTATTCAGCTTCAAAACAAAAAAAAACATATTACCGTCAGAAAATACAAGATGGCGCCAAAAAACTCGTTTGACTTGACCTCGCGACCTCCAAAGTTTAATTTATTAAATATGTTAATGCGCTTAACATACAAGTTATTTTAAGATAAATCGGATATATTTTAAAAGGATAAAGCATTATAACTGTAGTTGAAGTGGATTAAGACTTTTTACAATCGACATGCTGAATACAACAGGTTGCGTCTCTGCTGGAAAATTCAGAGCAGTAAGTAAGTAGTAGTAAGTATTCAGCCAAAAATTTACTTTTCGTCAGGTACCACAGATAGAGATTTTTGTTCTAGCTACACTACAAACAGGTCTCGTTACGCGGCCTTGACACTTCACGCTTAGATGAGGGTCGATTTCGATTAACATTCGAATAACATGATCTTTTATTCAATCAAATTGCTTTTTTGGAGGCAAACTTTGTACCTTACCGACTTTGCAAAGCCTGGATTTTTGGCTAAATGGCACAGGAAATCATACAAAATTTTAAAAACCGACCAAGTGCGAGTCGGACTCGTACAAAATGGAAAAAGAACACATATGGGAGCCCCACTTGTATATTTATTTTATTATGCTATAACAGTTCATGAGATACAGCATGGTGACTGACAGACGGACAGTGGAGTCTTATTAACCTTAAAAAAACGGGATCAGACAAAGAAATTTAACGCAACAGACGCTGATTTAAATAAGCATACAGAAAGTCCCTTATTGAACACATAGGCTACTTTTAAACCCATTTATTCAGTTACCACGTTTAAATAACTTCTCATAATATTATGACCTATTTAGTGCCTAATATGGCTAACTAATTCTGTATGCTAAGCACGAGATGATATACTTTGATATACCTATCATGTGGTCATTGGCCAAATAGGGTTGCCGAGTACAAGTATTTATTGTATAAAAATATTGCACACGGTAACGGTGAGAAAATAAGCAAAAAGCATGACTTTGCGAGGCATAGAGAAGGTTTTCTTGTAATTTCTGACATAAAAATGCATATAATAACTAAATATAGTAGCTAGTGTAGCTCGCTTCGCTCGCCCTCAGGAAAGAACTACAGACTACAGATTTACACAGTAATAAAACATACAGTTACATTTAAATGAAGGTACTGCAGCTGCGTTTAGTGCAATTAATAAATAAACATAATTGTCGATGTATTACATAATCAGTACGTAATTAAAATACTTAATCTAATGAGTAAGTATATAAAAACGAACAGTTTCTTGCGTTTTCGTTAGTTTTTTTCTATGAGGTTTTTGTGACCAAAGCGAATACAAAAATATCGTCGTCTACGTCGGGACTGGGACTGGGACTGGGACTATATGATCCGGAGTCCGTTAAGCCAGGGAAAATTCAGAGCACAGAACTAATACAATAGAGCTGAAAATCGAACACACAAACGTGGAGTCAAATTTCAATGTCATATATGTCAGCTCGGCACTCGACACTTCGATTTTCAGCTCTATTTTCAGTGCCCTGAATTTTCCCCGGCCCGCCGAATTTAGGTTTGTTGCAAAACGGTTCTTAATCCATGGTCGTTAATAGAAGTCAACATTTCTAAACAACCAAATTTTAAAAATGGTTGCCGGGAAATCTTCTGCCAAAAACGAACAAATATTCAAGTAAATGACTGAACGTAAATAAACTAAGTATTTGTCTAGGACCGCCATGATGTGGAGTAGTTATTGTAAGACTATTTGACATTGAAATAAAAAAACGTTTCTACTTTAGCTGTCAAAAGAGGAAAATTTGTGAGCTCATGCTCTGGAAGAAAATAAATGTTGTTTCTCATAGCGACGATGCTGCCTTACGATAAGAACTATTTTGCTCCGAATGGTATTCATGTTTCTTCAATCAGTCATTTTGTCGATTCTTCGGTGTTTCTAGGGTGCGCATGCTAGGCCTGCTGATGTACCGAGATCGAGAGAAGCAGTGAAATAGGGGAAGATAGACTACATCTATATAAATAAAAGGCTGACGTACAATGCGATTCAAATGAGAATAGGATTGACTTAGCGCCATATTGTTACGAATTATGACTATTAATGATAATGGGGAATATGCATGTTTTTTTTTAAAACGTTTCTACTGGTTATAACATTACCAAATATATTATTCATTAGGCTGGAAAAAATGTAATGAAATAACAGTACGAGTACGTTCGATGTAAACAAACAACGAAGTGATTAGTTCACAAAGTTATAAAAATAAGTGAGAAAATCAACTTATTGCCATGGAAAAACACAGCAACCCATGTAATAAACAATGTGTCGTCCCTATGTGCGAAAATACAAAATAAAACACAAAAACTGCACCTGACAAAGTTTATTTTCGTATGCCGAAAGGTGCGCAAGTATGTAGGAAAAAGTGGTGCAAGGCGATGAGAAGAGATAGTGTATCTTGTTTGAGCACTATATACTGTTGTGAAGATCAGTCAGTACATTAAAATAGATTTCCTACGCATACTTGTTTTATTTACAAACCTCGACGAAAACAACCTAGATAACGAAAAGTTCGTAACATATATAATTCATTAATTTTTATGTAATATCCTAGTGTTAAGTACTAAATAAATCTAATAAGCAAATATTCATATTTTTTTATAATATATGGCGTCGGCATAATCTTAAAGCCATTTGCCAGTGTCAAGTAAAAAAGGCGGGAAATAGAACTTTCGTTTCAATTTTTCAACGCTGTATTCCTATATCGTCAAGTCTCAAGTCTCGTCAAAGTCCAAATAAATAGTCAGTACAGTCCATGAGTCATGTCAGTCGATTCAGTAAAGTGGACTTTCAGTAAGAAGCTTTACTGAAAGTTCCAAGGGAGTTTTGGCGGGAAACACAAAATAGCACATTTTTAGAAGTTGTACCACTTGCCCACACTTGTGCACGTTAACCAATATTTAATGGTTAATATTCTACCAATATTACACATTAAGAACCGAGATAACACAAATTTATGAAATATTACAAATTCCACAACGTCACCCATTATTCTCCAATTCATATTTTGTAAAACAACAAACCATAGAAAGCATAAATAAACTACTTCTTCTTTTATTTATGGCAATGGCGGTTGCAAAGGTTTCCACCATTCTGCCAGTGAATTTATAGATTTTTTTTATTTACAATAACATACGAATTATAAAAAAACATTATTTTCTAGGATCAAGATTTCTCTACTCTTAGATTAATACGCTGGGACTATATCACCCGGAATCCGCCTGGCCCTTAAAAATTGTTTGCACTGAAAATAGAACTCTGCGCTAATACAATAGAGTTGATGAAAATGCAAATTACGAGTGTCGAGCTGTCATATATGACATTGTCATTTGTCTCAACACTCATGTGTTCGATTTTCAACTCTATTGTCATCATCATCATCATCATCATTAACAGCCATAGGACGTCCACTGCTGGACATAGGCCTCCCCCAAAGATTTCCACAACGAACGGTCCTGGGCCACCCGCAACCAACGGCGGCCCGCGACCTTCATAAGGTAATCGGTCCACCTAGAGGGAGGCCGTCCAACGCTGCGCTTTCCAGTTCGTGGTCTCCACTCTAGAACCTTTACTCCCCAGCGATTATCAGTTCTACGAGCGATGTGGCCTGCCCATTGCCACTTCAACTTGCTGATTCTGCAAGCTATGTCGGTTACTCCAGTTCGTCTGCGAATCTCCTCGTTGCGGATTCTGTCACGCAGAGAAACCCCGAGCATAGCTCTCTCCATCGCTCTTTGAGTGACTTTGAGCTTATTTAAGAGGCCAACAGTTAGGGACCACGTTTCACATCCATAAGACATCACTGGCAACACGCACTGTTCAAAGACCTTTGTCTTTAGGCACTGAGGTATTTCGGACTCGAAGACGCTGCTGAATAACTCTATTGTATTAGCGCAGAATTATATTTTCAATGCTCAAAATTTTCTTTGGCCTTCCGAATTCCGGATCATAATATAGTCCCAGCCTTACATTTAGACACTGGCAATAGTTCAATACCTTATGCCTTAAATATTTTAAAAAAAGTTTGGAAAGTTGATACACGTTCGTCTGTACGATGACGTCACGTTCAGTTCCGCCAGTAGTCAGTACATATCCTTTTTTGAAATATGCGCGGGATTTAAAAAAAAAAAAACAATTTTTGATTATTAAATTTTTAATACTTAGTGAAATTTAATAATCAAAAATTATTTTTCACGATAAATTTTAAAAACGTTTGTACAGTACAGGTAATTATATTTCTTTAGCGATAAAGGTTACAAACAAAAATATTTTATCCATTTTGGTGTCACATGCATATTCCCCAATTGAATTTATGTTCAGATAATTTACTACTATTTACCGTTTTTATTTAAATTCGATGCAAGACTATTATTATTGATATGCAAATAAGTTTTTGTGCAAGCCGCACTTTTCAAGCGATATTTGACAGAAAAAGGTTATTGACATTCCTCGCACAAATATCGGAGATATTTACATATATGTTCCTGCGGCCGTAGGCTTCATACACTTTAACCTAGGCGTGACGTCACAGCTAGGTATGACTTTAGTTTTGGAGCGTTTTCACGAGACTTGCTAATTTTTGTATACAAATCGCTGTCTGTACCTTTGAAAATATTGAGTCTTGATTTACTGTTTCTTCTGAGAAGTTACTCATACTTAAACATTAAAGCGCAATAAAAAAAATTCAAACATCCAGCCTACTAGTTATTACAAATGAATGACAATACTAATTATTATTCGCGAAAAAATGTTAGAATAAAAATGTTAGAATCAGTTCGGTCTACTTCTTAAACTTTCGATTTCAAAATGAAGCAATTCTTAAACATTTATTCAAAGTATGCTATGTTACCGAAATTTGAGTAAGTAAGTAAATGTTACTTAGAATGATAATATATTTTTTATTAATTATTAAAAAAACTATTATATCATATTTATATAATAAGTTACATGATTATGTGAATTATTCAAATGAACATTAATATTTAGGCACACTAACTATAAAAATGTAAAAAATATCGTTGATTTTACCCACTTTGTTATTTTTTGCATGTTTTTGATAAATATATAATTCATAAACATATTTTTCAGGTATATCGAGGCTAATAAGTAATGTGTAGAAGAGAGACTGTAGGATTATTTTTAAACAATTACTAGTAGCTATTAAACAAATATAATATGTTATTTAAGAATCCGGTCAAGTGCGAGGTCGACTCGTGCCTGAATAACTCCATACAAAACGGCCAATAGGTTTGTTGCATGAAAACCCCCTTAAATCGATATTTATTTTGTTCCGTTTTGTTGTTATAGCGGCAACAGAAATACATCATCTGTGTAAATTTTAACTGTCTAGCTGTTAGTTAGTTACACTGGGAGTCTGGGACTAAATGATCCGCAATCCGGAAGGCCGTAAAAAAATCTAAGCATTGAAAACAGAACTCTGCGCTAATACAATGGAGTTGAAAATCGAACACTTGAGTGTCGAGCCAAATGTCAACTCTATTGCAACAGCTCGACACTCGAAACTTCCATTTTCAACTCTATTGTATTAGCGCAGAGTTCTATTTTCAGTGCTCTGAATTTTCACCGGCGTTCCGGATTCCGTAGCATATGGTCCCAGCCTCACGGTGAGTAATAGACAGACGGACAGACGGACGGACAGCGGAGTCTTTGTAATAGGGTCCCGTTTTACGTATGTAAGTAGTAGCAGTAGCCCAAAAAAGGAATCGTCCAATCAACATAGACGTATAAATTATTATAGACGAGACACGTCGAGCCAAAAAATGTCCCCTCTTAAATGGCCCCACATTTGGGGGTTGTTTGGAGCCATTTTGGCATTTGAGGAATGGTGAAATCAAAATGGCTAACATTCGAGGTATGGTTAAATCAGGATGGCGTGACTTTTTCTTGCATGAAGATTTGTTCTGTCAAATGTACGTCATTGTTTATCCTTAGTTTTGTAAAAATTGTCAAGCAAGGTAATCAATCAAGGTAACCCTAATCAATAACTGTTGATTTCCAATAACAATGATTATATAACTGAATTGTATGGGATTTGACATATGCATCGCACTTGCGACTGTCACTTGACTGATGCACACATAGGCGATGCTTACGTCACTTAGCGTTGCTTATGTACCATACATTTTTGTTTCCGAACTTCGTTGTCGTAATTTGCGATGGCAACTTGTCTAAAGGCTCAGAACGACGCGACGCTAAATGAGTTTCAAGAAGGTTGTCTGGCTCTTACAAAACAGTCCAGGAGCCAGTGAAAGCATAACGTCCAGACTTCTAGACTACTACAAAAAAATGTTATAATCAGGAGCCAGTGAAACTTCTATACAATTACATAACCTAGAAGACTAGTGTATGTGACCATAAGGTCGTGTGAACTTATAATTGACAAGTCGTGAAACTAAATAATTGTAGTAGCGTGGGATTCGAACCTTGGTTGGATTTAAATTCTAGGTTTAAAGTGATCTACTTCGATCATAGATACGTACAGAGTTGAGTAGTACAGATACAATTACGACGAGTTATATTAGGTATGCTCTTTCAAAATTCACCACTCTGGAGAGTGAGATAGAGCCTTATTAGAGAAAGAGAGGGATAGAACTTGCGGTAAGTAGTTATAACGTAAAGGTTTAATAAGTACCTACTTAATCACAATATCAATTATTGTAATTACTTATTAGATACTGTCACACGGAAATCTGGAATGATGACAATTTATTGAATGCTATAATTCAAAATAAGTTTGATGGCTTTAATAGTCATAAGAATGCTGTTATCTTGATGTACAACTATAAGAAATTCAATTTATTTTTAACCGTTTTCCAAAAGAGGAGGCGGTTATACGTTCAGTTGTATATATATATTGGAACGAAGTTCCTTATGGCGCGTTGCGAAAGGGGGCTAGACGGAAAAAATTAAGACTGTAACGACACTTTTTGCCACTCGAAATCACAATGTAATAACGACTATTAAGAATACAAAAACGACCTTATCACCTTGACAATAATGTAGAATTTAGCAATTACATATTGTGACTGTTATCGGCATTCCTTCGTGCAATTCAAATTCGTGTGATTGTTTCTTTCTAGAATGTTCTGCTACTCAAATAGGGATGGAATCATATGAATGTTTATGATGTTGGAAAATCGGTAGATTCTGAAATCAATCAATATAAATAATATAATTATATGTAAAAAGGGTTATAATTATTGATCTTGCGAACAAAAACAGTTTGCGACTGCACATGAGTATACTGTGAATTTGGCAGATAACTAATATAGTAGGTATATTATATCTATACAGATAAACAAAATTGAAGTGTCTGTTTGTAATTTCAAATCAACAGCTTTTCACTTAATGCATTTAAAAGTATGATCGGTACTTACAATAAAATATAAATTGTTAACATTTTTCTGTCAGCCTGTTTACGGCTAGTCGACCGATTTTCACGGGACTTTCACTGGCATATCATATAGCTGATATTATAAGGTCTAGCATATATATATGTGTGTATATATATATATATATATATATATATATATATATATTATAACTTCGTTCCATCCGGGTGTCCCTTGACAACTCTCAAGTTTTTTTTTATTATGGTATAGTGTTAATTAATAATATATCCCAATCAATAATTATAAAATATGTAGTATGTATTTGTCTGTCGAATTAAGTTAAGGTCCAGTTAAGAAAAGTAATTTGCGTTAAATATTATCACGTCATATTTTTCTATCTTGTTCGAAATTTGAATTCAAAACCTGTCAAACCAAATTTTGGCGATGAAACCAGGCGATGTTAGTCACTTTGTTATTGAAAAGTTGATAATTTTGTATGGTTACTTGGTATTTGGTAATTGTTAATTTAGTTCTGTGTACAAATCCTTGACTTCAATTATGTGTCGTTGTTTTAAGAGTCACGCAATACAAAACAATGGGAATGAAAATTGATGATCCTATTTTTTTTATTTACGAAGTATTTTTAGACACGCAAATGAATTTTCATGGTCAAGCAAGATTAATCCCCATAGATAACACAGGGATGTTATATGTTTGACTGTGTGTCTGTTCGATTTTGTCTAGTTTTTTGTTTGTAAGCTGACATAGTCGTGAGTATTCTTAGTTGTACTTCATCATTATCCGTGCGAGTTTCTTACGCCTGTTCTTCTCGGCGGGTTAGGGTTGAACCCGTGGTAGCTTTTTCTGTTAACTTTCCGAAATAAAGGTTGTTACGTTTCATTTGGAAATAAAAAAAAATCATTTCATTTTCATCAGCTCGCTCACTGCCTTACAATTCGGACTAAAAAAATGGACTATTTCTTCTAAATTAACTAAATCTAAAAGATAAGCAGTTTTTCTTGTAAAGTATACAGAAACTATTATGAATCAGAAACTAGATGAAAACTACATGTATTAAATCTAGCTGTTTACTCATTTTGGCCATGCACAGGGCATAAGGTTTACCTAATAGTTGCATTAGCCATTAACTTAATAGTCGAGTTCACGACATGTACCCGTCTCTGTCTAACCATGTCAAGTATACACGTATATATGCAATTTACGCGCCAAGTCACGTACCACGATACCCACCGATGATGTCATTTGAATACCATCGACTACAGGTTTTGTTTTTTTTTTCGTGGCGGTAAGAGCAAACTGCTTTGTCAATATGTTATTTTTGCTTTGTGTTTATTTTTTAGATTTTATACCATGACAAAGAATACAGATATTCTTCAAAGTTTGTCAGATATGCTTGTCTGCTTTTCAGTTCTCTCTTATTTTGTTACCCTTACTACTTAAGTAATCTACCAATAACAATTTGAACCTTTTCATTGTAACTGTAATTTGTATTCAAGAAGCGCCGCATATTTTCGATTGTCCCAAGTCGAGACTTACACAATACAATCCTAACCCCTGTAACCTTCTAAATAAAACTTTACATAATATTACAATTAAGGTACTAAATATTCAATTACACTATGATACTAAAAAGTAAAACCTTATATCATTGAAAGCGGCCTTTATTACTACATCAATATTTTCGAGAAGACGTTATATAGTAGTATAATATACTTAATTTACATGTACTATAACTGTTCTTAGTATTCTGATGGTCATGAACATACTATAAAGTAAGTGGCTGAGCGAACGACCTTGAGGTACGCCGTGTCAAATCGCTAACTCGCAAACATAAGTCTACTATATTTGTTTATAAATTGATGTAGTATTAAAAAACTAAACACAGGTTCACTTTTAAACGGCAGAGAAAGAAAATCAGATTTTTAACAAACACTTCATTTGTAATATTTGGCTTGTCAATATTATCACAGACCTTTCGGTAAAACCTTCCTTTACAATTTATTTTTTATTTGAGTTTTCGGAACGATTTTAAATGTGCTTTCTGTTTATAAACATTGAAATATTTAATAATCACTTGATAAAATCAACTCATGTAGTTTAATTTTATTCTTACTCGTGAAAAAAAACGATAACATCCTTTTTTTCATTTCATTCCAAAGATTAAACATTGTATTCAAATGATCATCCGGTCACATGGTATTAAAACTTCTCCGTAATATCAACTTTAAGAACATGTGTGTTGTATACTTACAGTAGGTAAATGAGATTATTCTTGTAAAAGTAATACCTATATTAAAAATAATTTAATCTTCATTGGAATAAACGAGCGAACCTATATTATAAACAGGCTGGTTATAGAAACTGATGAGTTAATTGAAAAGGTAATTAGTTCAAAAGAAAAGCAAAAACTTTCATACGACAATTTTGCGAACGGAGGAGTATGGATGGAGCACATTTAAAGTTTGTGTGGAGGAAGGTGTGCAGAAAGCTATATTTTTTAAATAATGCTTAGTAACACAGAAAATTAATAAAAATAACAAAACTATTGATTACTCACACACACTACCGCGCGTTTGATGAATACAATTTTCAGTCTGTTATTAATAATTTAAATCATACTTGTACATTTTTGAACACACACATATAGCATTATTTCATTCATTCATACATTCATTCAATTTTGTTGACGTTTGTCAATCTGTCACAACATTTACATTTTTTTACATAAGAGGCAAAAAGATAACACTCAAAAATTATATGAATTATTATGGGCGAACAGGGCGTTCGGAAATCGATCGATTATCGAGGCTTCAGAATTGATCTTGAATTGACTTTACCTCACAGCTTACTAAATAATATGTGGGTACGTAATTACTTTGGGCGTTTTTAGACAATGTCTGATTGGACTGCATTTGTTAACAAACCTAAGGTTTTGAGGCCTTGAGGTAATCCTCCACCCTCTAGGTCTAAACATATACCTACGGGCTTCTAAGCTTTAGGTTCTACGGTAACGAAGAGCGTTTTCCCATTATGCGATACGATATCGGATATCGGACAAATAAATTACATAGACATGAGAGAAACAGGGATATTTTTTAATATTAAACATAATACCTGTATTTGTTAATATCGGCGCGATATCCGTTATCGGATTGGATATAAAAAAACGCACGTATGCATAAGAGCGTTTCCGATCTGTTATCGGATATGGGTATCGCGTAATATGATAACGCTTTTGTCTAATTAATGTCCACTAGTCTGGCCCCAGCTATGAGTTATACGAGACAGTGGCATCGAGTATGTTATATCAACAGTTGCATTGTTCTATTGTGCGGTCAAACGACACTCCATGTTGTGATTATAATTATTTTGCTGTTGCGGACTTGGAAATTGGAAATTCACACTAACAGAACCTTGACAGTATTATTTATCACTAGCTGTCCCGATACACTTTGTTCTGTCTTAAATATGAACCAAAATAAATAACTACACCTACATAATACACATACAAATACAACCTATGCTTACACCTACCGAACTACTGGGCCCGGCTTATTTTTTTAAAATAAACCAATCAGGTAAGCTGAGTTCCCCTGTAAATATTTGACAGTGGCAGTGTGGCAAATTAAACAGTGAGTTACAGTTACTACGGTATAATTCATTAGTCGTTTTTAGTATTTTTCCCCGCAATTTTTCAATATTTCTCACCGTCTAAACCTTCCCAAAACTTCCACAATTTTTTAAATACCAAAATTAGCCATATCGGTCCAGCCGTTCACGAGTTTTGGCGGAACATTGAAATTGCAATCCACTTTTATACCAATTTAATTTACTATGTTTTTTTTAAATCTACAACCAGCTCTGAGAAATGAAATTAATGTTAAAA
Source organism: Phengaris alcon alcon (assembly GCA_037179445.1). Taxonomy (NCBI): domain Eukaryota; kingdom Metazoa; phylum Arthropoda; class Insecta; order Lepidoptera; family Lycaenidae; genus Phengaris; species Phengaris alcon. Next base: position 827,561 of record JAYRCH010000158.1, on the reverse strand, counting down.
TAGAAAATTTAGATCAACGAACTAATTAATTTAATATTATTTCCCCTATTAAATTTATTGAGTGCACATAACGTTTAATAAGATTTATACTAAGCTACAACACTACATATTTCAATACTATATACAATACTTGAGAATATACTTTGAGATTGTACAAACTTAGCTAAAGACTTATGCGACCAATTTAAATGTTTTTATTAAGTTATTAAGTAACAAGTTTGACAGAAAAAATTTGGTTTGTATCATAACCCGGGCGGCCAATGGGCATAAGCCAGTTTCCACTTTCCACGCATGATGCATCAAATTTGTCAAAATACCTTCATACAATCACTTCATATGGAAACGTGTCGTACAACTAGGAAATTATTTAAAACTAGATGTCGCCCTCGACTCCCGTGCGCGCAAGAGGAATTCCCGCAGGAACTGCACATTTTTCCGCGATAAAAAGTAGCCCATGTCCTTCATCGTGGTCTGCTCTATATCTGTGCTAAATTTTATCAAAATCGCGCCTTTCATTTCAGAGTCTATTCAATGCAAAGAAACAAACAAAAAACTTTCATCTTTATAATATTAGTATAGAGTATAGACCATAGAGTAATTATATTATTGGTCTATGGTATACTTAAACGTAGAATAGAGGCCTCACAACGAGATAAGACTACAGTTTGCCCAGTTTCTCTATAGACACAGCTTAGATAGATAACTTATCTTGCCTTGAAAGTGCATATTTAGCGTAGATACTAGGTAGGTATGTTTTGTTGAAAACAGGTGTTGCGAAAACGTGGACTGAATAGCTTAGTACTAACTAGTAAGGGGTTTAAAGGAGGTCAATAGCATTCCTCTTTCTTTAATCTGTGACACTACTAAGCGTTTGTTACCTAAACGGAGAGAGGACAAGGTTTAGTAGATACAATTTCTCAGACAATTTTGTTTAGACTTAGGTATATACTAGGGACGTTACGGAGGCCCGATTCCGGTTCCGAAAGGTCGGAACGTCCCATTGGTTATATATTATAAGTGTTGGTGTGTTTGGCTAACTATTGGAATGTGACATATTTATTTGAACGTTTGAAAAGATGGTGGTGATGATGATGATGATTACTGTAAGTGGTATGATGGCATATGCTTGAAGTTCTTTAAACTACACCGGAATCCCCAAACATGTATCTATAAGGACTCAGGAGTTCTGTCCAGTACTTTTGGATCCAGGGCATATATACCTTGGTGCAAAATCATTCTTTTTTGTAGCATATGCTTGGACCACTTCGGACAAGGTCAAAATCACTATATTTATATGAACACTATTTGTGTCATATAAATTTCGATTCCTCATGGATCCCATCATCAGGTCACCACTTTGATGTCAAAACGACCAATTTGGAATTATTATACACTATACATCAAAAAAAATTTGAAAATCGGTCCACAGACAGCGGAGTAATCGTTGAACTAACAATATATATATATATATATATCGTGGCTACACACATTAGGAGCATTAAAGTGATCTTGGAAAGCTAAGAGTGAGTGGACACTTTCGAGTGAGATAAATAGCATTAAATAAAATTTTCTAATGTATACTACTGTTTACATAATAATATAATTTAGAAACATTACTCGCATAATGTAAACAATGAGTATTATTAATTAACAAAAAGTTACTACCTAAGTACTCATTCAAATTAAAATTCTAATAATGTATCAGTCTGTTGGCCTCCTAGTTTTTTTCAGACCTAATCACTAAGATTTGTGTGGAAGGCAGGTAAGTATGTAAATAGGTAATAAAAATAAAAAAATTTAATCATAAATATAAAAGTAATGACTACTGACTCTTGTTTACCCTAGTCTGGCACAGCCCAGAAAAAAAATGTTATATTCAAAGATTTCAAAACTTAAGATAGGCTGTGACGTACATTTGACAGAACAAATCTTCATACAAGAGAAAGTTACGCCATCATGGTTTTCACCATACTTTAAATGTCAGCCATCTTGTTTTAATATACTTCAAATGTCAAAATGGCCCCAAAAATCTCAAAATTGGGGCCATTTAACTAGATACACTTTTTGCCTCAACATGCCTCGTCTATAATAATATAATTTGTCTATGGTTATATTATGGTTTTAACAAAACAATCAAAGTATTCATTCATTCAATTGCAATTTAAATTGAATTTTGATTTTTTTTTGCGACATATGTTATTAGTATTTGATATCATTGCAGAATAATTATTTCAGATTGATTGAAATTTTTGGTTTGTTTTTTGCGACATAGATTACCGTGTTACCGTACATGGTAAACAGTATTTTTGTTAAATAAAATTGAGTCGTTTAGTGCAATTACCCTCAGTTTTCGTTAAACACAAACTAAATTGATTACGATAATTTCGCTTACCGACGTGTGTTTCTATAATATATAATCTATAAATTAATATTAAATTATTTAAATCAAAACGGTTTTTTTGTGATTGTCGTTTCTGTACATCGTAATAAGATGCCCAGAGTGTGTGTAAACCATGCTGGTAAGTGGTAACTTTTGTTACATTTGCGGTTAACTTACTAATAAAAGTCAACGCCGTAGTTTGACACCATTAGTTAAAAACTGTTATTTTAATTATTTCGGCTTTTCGGTGTGAAATTTTAGACAAAACCTGGACTCCTAGTGATTGTTGTGCAAAGTGTGTTAGTTTATTAACATCATGGGCTAAAGGATCTAGTCATATGCCGATTGCAGTTTCAATGATATGGTCTGAACAGAAAGAACATGTATCAGATTGTTATTTTTGCCGAGAATATTGGATGTAATATATCGCTCAAGATAGACTTTTTACACTCTCATTTGGATTTTTTTCCTCAAAATTTGGGAGCCGTAAGCGATAAACACGGCGTAGGATTCCATCAGGATATATCCAACATGAAAAAACGGTACCAAGGCAAGCGGAGTTCGAATATGTTGGCCGATTACTGTTGGACACTCAAGAGATATACCTGACGATAAATATTCCCGAAAATCCTGAATAATAGTAAAATATAAGTTTTTTTTCTTAACTAGATTCAATTTTCAACCGTATTTACTTAAAATAAAGTGCATCGATTGCAGTTGCAAAAAAAAAACTGAAGGTGACTGAAACTTTTTTAAAATGCAGATTATTAACAGGCTAGTTGTAGATACAAAATAACCAATTCAAATTAATTTAACTTTCATTAAGGTCATTTTTGTCTATCAGTGTTATTCGTATTTGATATTGAAATCATTGCAGAATCATTTCGGATTGATTGAAATTGATAAAAGTAGCCCAGCATGATAGCATACGCTCTAGTATCATTAGAAAGTTTATTTTCCTTTCCCGCCATAATGAGAAATAGTGAACTCGATATTAATGGACAATATAAAGCTGATACATTACGATTTTTATTGAAGTTAAAATAATACAAAGAAGCTTGACACCTTTTATTCAAAAAAAAAATAAAAAATATCCACAATAAAATATATAAGTAGTTTTAATTTGTTTCGAGTCTTTACTCAAGATGCATTCGATAATTTCGACGGCGAACTTCGAAATCAAAAATGTATGGGATTTGACACAAGTCATCGTAAAGTGACATGTAGCTAGCGATGCCTTATGTCAAATCCCATACATACATTTTGTTTTAGAACTTGGCCGTCGAAATTATCGAATGCATCTTGACTAAAGGACCAGGGCCTTTGGTCAAGTTGTCATCGCTAATTACGACGACGACGTTCGAAAACAATAATAAGCGGGGCTTTCGAAACGGTATAATTAGTCTTGTCAATTTGCCACAAAAAAAACATATAAGTATACTTAAATTAATTTTTTGTACATTACATACAAATTAGATAGGTACGACAAAATATGCCAACCCAACAGAAATAAAAGAATCAAAAAAAGATCTTTTCATAAAAACCTTCATAAAAAACTTAATCTTAATCATCAGCGTAATCGAATGTAACTTAGATGCTTGAAATTAGTTTCAAATTAAAATTAAGTCAGTAGGTAAGAAATAGGAAGGTTAACCTTGTAAAAATCTTACAGTTAGTTTAGGTACAGATAACAAAAACAGACGGGTGTGTGTTATATTTTTTTAACCTTAAGGCCTCCACAGACGAGAGGCCGATCGTTTCAGTTAGAACTGACGTCAGTTCGGCCTGAACGGATTCGAGCACATACACGGAAAAAATCGCATCCGACCCTACTGACGTTAGTTCAGTCTGAACGGATTCAAGCACACACACGGCAAAATCGCATCAGTTCGTTCTGGTTTGCCGCGAGCTACGGTCGTGTTTAATAATTGTGTAATACTTAAACACCGCGAAAACTCACACGACTTGTACACGATACACGGCCGCGGTTCTGGCGAGAACTGAAGCGATTTGTCCACACATGGTCCGTTCAGTCCATTGTCCAGAATTTAATGTTGCCAACTTAGTTATTTTACAAGTTTTACTACTAAATTAAGTATTTTATTTCCTCCTTAGTAGGAATTTAGTTGTTAGTAGTGTTTTAGTAGGGAAGAGCCAAACAATAATCATATACAAAATGGCCTAGGTTTGGTACAAAGAAAAACAAAAAAAAATATGACACCTTATCATAATAAAACGTCGTAGCATTCGTCCGTAATATTCTTAAAACTGCCTGTTTAATAACTATATACGTACCTAATATTTCCTAGTATATTTTAATTTAACGATAAAATTCATAACATGATTCAATAAATAATAAAATTTTAATATGCAGATTATTTAACTACCTAAAATGCAGTGGTTTTTTTTTTGGGGATTCCTAAGTTGAGTAGTTTTTTTTTATAGTTTTCAGTATTCTTTTAGTAATTTTTAGTAGAAATCGACGCGAGTTTAGTAGTTTCGCAAAAACAGAGCTGGCAACACTGGAACGAATCGCTTCAATCCATCCGGTCGACTGATATGATCTCGAAAATGCACACGGACGATACGATTTTGCATCTGTTCAGGCCGAACTGAAGGAAAACCAGACCGTATATGGGGCCCCTTAGAGAAGATAATGTAAGATCGGAAAAGTCTGATCTCTTCTGTGTAAAAATTAATTTTACCAAAATTACGTTTTTTTTTTTAATTTTAAATATATTATTATAAGGACTAATCGTGAGGGTCAGAGTGCAGACATGGCTATAATTCCAAATTAATTTTGCAATTTTTTGATAAAATCCCATTATTGCCAAAATATTTTTGACGTGGTTTTCTTAATGTTTGTCGATTCACTGCAAACGACATTTTTAACAAAATGGTTATTTTTGTAGACCGTATGTAGGCTTGATATTTGCTATAGATAAGACTGACGTATTGCGTATGATTACTTACGCCTTACCCACAATACTTAGTGAATGAGATAAGCATTAAAATTGTTTCATTATGAATCAGAAATTAATATAGTACTTACTAGGTGCTAGTGTTACACACAGTGCTAGCCATTCATAAGAATATAGCCAACATTGTAATTTGCATCAAAAAATGTAAATTACTATAGACAAAAAAAATCTAAATAAAACCAGAAACCCTAAAATCTTCTTATTCAATAGAGCTTCAGGTAGGTACTTACCTACTTCCTATACATTTAAATTTACACTGGTTACCTATAAAATGCTTAAGAGCCCTATTACAAATCTGCACTCTGCGAGATTAGGTATTTGAAGCGTTCCCGACATTGCGCATTTTGTAGTAATTTTGCAGTTGCATATTTTATCTTTTTTATTGAAATTGGTTAGTAAATTCATGATTTAAAATTATAAAATCTTTATTTCTCATGAAGTAACAATTGTTCTGGTATACATTTTGCTCAGTAATGTTATCGTAGATAGGAGTAATTCACAGTTAACTTACAGCTATTTTCGAAGTTTTTTTTGGCTTAGAAGAAGATTTTTTACTATATTAAATCAAAGATATTTTAAAATTCATATAAAATAACATTCTCATTTTATTATTTCATTTCCTTAGAACAGTAGCTCAATCCAGGAGCTCAAAAAAGTGCCTTCGCGCATTTTATGAAAATCTTTCTCTGCAATTTTGGGTTCAATTAAAAAGTTAGACAAAATTTACAAAAAGCGACACCGCTACGAACTAGGCCAATAGCTATTCTGCACTATTCAATATGTCAAAATAGTTAATGAATCTTTTTTTCTGAGATCAAGATTATAATTGGCAATAATTGGCCATTTTACGCAAAAATCACAGTCGAGATGTAATATGCCTCTTTAACCACAGATAAAAGAAAACGTAGCCCCAAAAAAACTTCCATCAAAAAAGTTTATCCGTCAAAAATAATTCTGGCGACTTAAAAAAAATGTATAATTTCCGCAAACAAAATTTGAAATTCGAAACTCCGTAGGAGCGGCCGGTACAACCACATTCCTTGGTTGACCTACATAGCAGTGGGACAAGTAAGCTAAGCTTTTTTATAACTGGTTACGCAGGTAGCTCTCGTGTTTAATGTTTTGGTCATCATTATCAGCCTACGAGCCATATTTAAATAATTTTTAAATCCAAATCGGCCCAGTAGTTCCGGAGCATATTCAATGCAAACAAACAAACAAATATTTCCTCTTTATAATATTAGTACAGTTTTGGCTTAGGAATAAATACGCATAACTCTACGTGTATTGTTTCTCATTCTCGAGTATTTTTTTTCAAAAGGGCCACGAACATCTTAAGCAAAAACTATTAAGTATATATATTTTTTTGTTTTAGGTTATGAAGATCAGGCTTTCAGTTTAAGGAATGTAAAACGTGTAAATTCATGTTATTTACACATAAAGATAAAACATATCCGCTAAATGAAAACCCGTATTTTCAAGGTGAATATCTAATGAATAATTTAATTGTTAATGACAATTTATCTAAATTTTAATTATTAAAATTTTATTTATCTTTAAAAGGTATAGTATAGCGCATCGCTAAAAATACTTTGGTGTTAAGTCACAGGGGCGACACAGCTCGAGCACCAGCGAATGTCAGCCATGTTGACGTAAGCCTGAGGTTGACACCAAAATATTTTTAAACGTCGCGTCAGATTATTGTCAATTATGTCAAAGCACAAAACGACCAGCGGCCACCTCCGTGAGCCATAGTCCAGGCTGGGAAAAAGTTCCTCCCTGCCCGCCTCCGCATTCGCCCAGCCACGCGCACACAGCCGCGAGCTGGCATTCGTGTAAATCGGGGGAATGATGATTCTTTATATATATTCTTTGGTTAAGTAACTTGCTATATCGGCGGTTACATGTTATTTTAACCCAACATTTTGACTTCGTAATAGTATTATGGGGGATTAAAGGACTCTTAATATTTTGTTAAGTATCGTCTATCGATAGACGTTCTCGAAAATTTAATGTGTTTTTCCATGAGCATGTAGCTCATATAGCAAAATACATGAAATGTTGAACTCTTAAAAAATACCTTTTTGGGTACCAATCAATACCAATAAATATAAACGAAGCAATTTTAAAAATGGAAACAAAAGGATACCCTTGGAATTCGAAGGTCGACACCGTCATCAAGATTGACTTCCTTTTTTTTTTTGCCTCCAAAGAACAAACACTCGTCAGTTGAATTTTGGCGTCTGTTTTATTACTTTGGACATTATTTTTTGCATTTGTTACGGTTTATTGGAACACACTTATAGTAGGTACCTATTTTGGTAATAGACTTATTAGCAAAAATATCTTGACTATATTATATTAACTCACATCCAGTAATGGACAGTTGTGCTTTTTTAACATAAAAAATCTGCTAGACACAACAAACTTATCAGCTGTAGAATCATTGTATCTGTTTTTTTTTTTCGACATTATTATTTTTTCTTGCAAACCAGGTTCTCGATTTGATTATAAGCTATAATTCTATAAATGGTGAGGTACATTTCTGCATTAAGATAATCGCTGCACAAATCGCAATTTTATAATATCTTAGAATAAATTGATCTGAGTCACTTGCTTTTTTTTCTGGCCGAATCACCGATATGTTTAGCCTGTCGAATTGACATTTTATGATATTTTATTTATTAAAATAATTTCTTCATATTTCAGTCAAATGTACATACTAGAAAAGATGATTTTTTAGGGTTCCGTAGGACTATGTAGTAAGGTAGGTAGGTGTTATAGATTCGCTCTGTCCGACCGTCTGTCAGTCTGTCTGCCCACCCTTCTTACTTCTGTAATTATTATATAGATGGATGATGGATCACGAAGAAATAACAACTTTATATTTAGTGGTGGCTCTCTATACATGGGATTGATTGTTTGAGGATGATTTGTTTTTTCATTCTAAGTTCTACCCCATCGTGTAGGGCAGTGTTTCCCTAACATCGTTCGGCCATGGCCCAGCAATTTTCACACTGTCCCTTCGTGGCCCACTTAATTCTATTAAATATAATATCAAATCAAATATTACAAATTTATTAATAGTAAAAACGTTTTATTAATAGTACATATTTTGGTATCGCCTCATCGCTTACGAATATTTAAGATGCGTCGATTGATAATAGGTATTGTTTTCAAAACAAGGCGGGATTGTTGCGATTTTTATTTGGATAGCCCGGTACAGGGTCGCGACCCGGCAGTTGGGAAACACTGGTGTAGGATATTGACCAATAGGTTTTTTTTAATAATGGCAAGTTAGTGTATCGCGTACAAGCGTAGTGAGTTTACAATTATTATAAACACGACCGTAGCTCGCAGCAAACCAGAACGAACTGATGCGATTATTCCGTGTGTGTGTGTGCTCGAATCCGTTCAGGCCGAACTGACGTCAATTCTAGCTGAAACGATCGGCCTCTCGTCTTTGGGGGCCTTCAATCAGGAACTAATAATTATAATAATGTGAATAGGCAATCTATAAGCACATCAAAACTTAACTTTTTAACTTTAAAAATAACACTTAATTCACAGTGAGTGTAGATAATTATCAGGGGGTTAAATATTAACAAAAAGTTTTGTTGAACATAAAAAATTAATTTATTAATTGCGATAAAACAAGAAAGTTATGCTTGCTTGGAACGTTTAACGACTTGTACTTACATTATAATTAAAGTATACTTTTTATATAAACTTTCTTGTGGGGAAAGAAATTTAGAACAATTTGAAAACACCAGATCATTAGATATGTCAAGTTTATAATATTATGTACTTAGTTACCTACTTTTTTTATGAAAATTAAGAAAGCAAACACGAATATGAATAAATGTAGGTTCTCTAAGCGAAAATTCGAATGGTAGGTAAATTAATAATTGCATTGCTCCTCACAAGGATCAGTAACCATCCCAAGATACCTCGGAGGGCTAGGGCCACTCACACACACACACACACAAACAGACACACGATGTACTGACAACCAAAATACTATTTCACCGAACTAAAACAAAGAGCATAAGTTCCTATAACAACATGTCGCTTCGGCGACCTAGTTTAGGCACTTAAATAACAACATAATATTTGTATACAATTAAGATAGTAATTGATATTTTCTTACACTAGCTAATATTGTATTATGTACCAACAGCTGTTATTATCAATAAAGATTATTATTATAATTACTTACGTGCAAAATTCTTGCGCCTAGGCGGTACTGGTGGCACATATTTGATATCACCAGACACACTGGCAGAATTTGAAAGATTCTTCGCTAGCAAAAGAAGAAGAAGCAGGTGAGAAAAAAGGAAGAGCGAGATAAGAGGCGCAAATTATGATATTCTTCGTTAATTACCTTCGATATTCCTCCTAGCGGGTATGGGGGGTATGTTTGTCATTTTTACACACAAAACCAAACACTTCCTACTGAATAACTTATCCAAACTAAATATTCATATAATATTTATCTGTTGATAAGATACGTGCGGAATCTTGATACTTGATCGGTATTTATCAATATGTTTTGTTTTGTTATCGGTTATGTTATTCATCATCAACGTTAGACTGTACCAGTTGTCTAGCTCCTGGACTTTAACTATTAAAATTTCAAAAATAATTTCACCCATTTACTGCCAAATTAAAGTCAGTAAAGTAAAATCAATAAAATGTACATTTTCTTATTAAATAATAATATTATAATAATAATAACTCCCCACGCAGATTTTGGTGACGGTGGCTGGTTTCATTAAAACCGACCAGCTACGCAGGAGTTATTTTATAGTGTCCAAGTGTGTGCGCAATACACAAGAGCACTGTCTCTTCCTTTACTCTCGAAACCCAGTGGGACGGACAGACAGACACGACTGGCGAGAGATCCGGCGCAGGTCCGACTTTTTAGTTTTTACACGCCCATCCGACGCATGGATCATCCCTTCTTGTCCGACAATCAGGTGATCAGCCTGCATTGTCGCAACCAAACTTGGAAACAACATTTGTTGTTCCAATGCGGGAATCGAACCCACGACCTCCGAGTCGAGAGCCAAGCTCTAAACCACTGGACCACGGAGGCTGTTTAATCTTATTAAATATTAGGTAATCAAATAAGTACCTAATCACAATAAAAAAAATCTTAAATAAATTTATCCCCCCCCCTTAATAATTGAGTACCGAGTACCTGTACGAGGGCCGAGGGGAGGTTTTATTGACTACGAAACTATTTCAAGTGTAGGTATTATTTACATTCAATATTAGTATTATATTATTATACAATAGTATTCGATTGCAATTGTCTCGATTTCTGGACTTTCTTGTTTTTGTCTTCTTTTCAGTTTTTTACACAGTCAGGTTTTTTTTTTTTTAATTTATATCAGTGACAGGCATGTTGCCTAAAATTTTTTTTTCGTCTATTCGATGTTAGACAACATGATAGGACAACATGAAACAATATAGAACCTAATTTCGTATATCCAAAAAAATAACGAAGATACAAACAATTTAAATTTGTAATATCAAAGACAGCATATATCGGCCTGTGACGTCACGAGTTACACCCGCCGTACATTTGTCATTACAAAATGCATGGCGGTAGAAACTTGTGACGTAACAAAAGAAAGAGATGGGTAATATTTTTTATTTCCTTATAATTTTTAATCGTGTCACCCTAAATACCTATTTTTTTTACATTTATGTATCTCTAAACAACAATTTTAAAATTTAATTTATAAAAATGTGATATTCCACACTAGGCAACATCCCTATTAAGTAATATTAGTAGATTCGAGGCGTTCATAAATTTAGACAACATTTTTGTAAGGACTGGGCGTGCACAGGCTCTTGTACTATATTTTTGTACAGTCTGCGCGTGCACAGTATCCTAGACTATATGTAAAACCGTAACATCATCCAAGATGTAGTAATCCGAACGTAACGACACACTTTCTATATTCTCGCTGCAGTGTTTACTGTGAATTGCAAATTATTATGAACCGACCGATCTACCATGACTAGCTCGCCTGTCGATCATTGCACTTTAATATACATAGCATATTATTGTAGTAGGTTCATCATTAACATTTTACATTAAGATAGAAACCACGGAGCAAATACAAAAAACGATAAGCTATGTTCTAATGAAGAGCTGAAGTGAAAATATAAAAAAAAAACAGCAAAAAAAAAAAACAAGTGGGCACATTTCTTATCAAGGAGTATGCAAGATATAAATGTATTCCTGCCGTTACATTCTATAATCTATGGTGTAAACAAAGATGGCGGGTTAGCACCGAGCACGTGAAAATAATAACAATTAATTATTTTTTTGTCTACAAACCTTGTCCTTGTTCGAACAAAACCTAAAATAAAACATCTGTTGTGTTGGAATTCGCCATGTTTCCTTGTTGTGTCCATTTATTGTATTTTAAATTTATTCAAGGTCATCTTGAACGTAAACGAAAGTAAAAATACACAAAAAAGTATGAAATAAATCTTATTTTCTAAAAAATTCTCCTTTTGAATTCCGTTAAAAATTAACTATTTCTCTACACAATCTTCATTATTTTGAAGTCGGTACCAGCCCAAGCAATATCCTGAAAAAACATTATTTTATAGAGCTCACATTTAAGTTCGGGTAGTTCTGGTATTGACTTCAAAATTATGAAGATTGTGTAGAGTTAAAAATTCAAAATTATAGTGTAGAGAAATGGTTAAAATTTTTGCCGAATTTAAAAGGGATTCTATTTAGAAAATAAGATTTATTTTATACTTTTTTGTGTATTTTTACTTTGGAAGTCGGTTAAATATTTTGTAATTTTTCTCTTTTTAGTCATATTTGTTATACTTATTATTATTAACACATTTTAAGAACTTTTAAAATAAACTATCGAATGTATAATTGAATACGCGCCAAGCCTCCATTAGGTATTGTATATAAGATGATGATGATGAGTACTGTAAGTTACATAATGGCATACGCTTGCAGTTCTTTAAACATTGTCGAAATTTCCAAACGCATATCTTTAAAAACTGAGCAGTTCTGTTCAGTCCTTTTGGATCCAGGCCCCAGGGTATACCTTGGTGCAAAATCTTACTTTTTGGTTGCATATGCTTGGGTTACTTCAGAAAAAGTCAAAATAAATGTGTCGATATAAATTTCGAGAAGTTCCCTCGATTCCTCATAGATGCCATCACCATTTTGATGACAACGGGACTACTACAAACACAAACAACTACAAACGGTACTAGCGCAGAGTTCTATTTTCAATGTTGAGAATTTTCTACGGCCTTCCGGATTCCGTAGCATATTATAGTCCCAGCCTTAATACAACATCTGAAATGCGTACAAGTGTTTTAAAATTTATTTATCCCTTTGGGTACGGAACTCTAAAATACTTTCTTTTTTATGCCCATCTAATGTCGTAAGTAAAGCCGTATGAAGGACAATTGACATTATCAATCTCACAAAGCGGTTGTCACAACTTCGTTACGTAATTGACAAGCAGACAACGCCATATTGAAATTGCCGCAACATGCGCAAGCGCATTCTTATTTCTGAATGATCTAGCTTAAAGGCCTGTTTCACACAATCTACTGTTAAAGATAGTATGTGTGTCAAATAATACTCAAATCAGTTCAGCCGTCCTTGATTTCTAAAACTTTAAATTATCAACAGCTTTTGCCCGCGATTCCGCCCGCGTCAATACAGTATCCCGCGGGAATTGCTGTCTGAAATACAGATATTCAGTTATCTAGTTCACTAGCTCAGACTGCTCACTAAAATGTATATATATGTAGTTAAAATATTACTGTATTACTCTATATAATTGCGTCTTAGATAATAAGAAGTATATGTTGCTAGCTAAATAAATATACAAATAAATAAAAAAATTGTGTTATTTTTCATATGATAAAAAGTAGCTTATGTGTTAATCCAGATACTAAACTTCTACTATACCAGATCTAATTGAAATCCGTTCAGTAGTTATTGCGTGAAAGAGCAACAAACATCCACACATCCATACATCCATTCTAACAAATTTTCGCGTTTATAATATTAGGATTACCTAAGATAACTAACTATTTGTATTCTTTGTTACTTCTCTCAAGTCTCAGATACAAGAATTGTTGATTAGATTGTACTTAACGGGTACAATTAAGATGATTAATCATGAGTAACAACCTAACAAGCAAAAACAATATTGTAACCTACATTTTACTCGTACATTGAATGCAGGTTGAATTATAGTTTATAGAGAGCAAGCGCAAGAATATGTTTATCTTGCGGCTTACCCCTCTTTGGCTGGGACTATGTGATCAATAATCTGGCGGGCCCGGGAAAATTAAGAGCACTGAAAAACCTGAATTCCGTATTCAAAGGGTAAAAACGGGATCCTATTGCTAAGATTCCACTATATACATATGTCCGTCTGTCCGTCTTTCTGTTCTGCTGCCGCTATAACAACAAAGACTAAAAAACAGATTAAGTAAATATGTACAACCGACGGTTTTTGCCGTCTTGTACGGTACGAGAGTCCAACTCGCATTTGGCCGGCTTTTCACTTTTCGCGAACTAAACCCTCGTTACTCACGACAGTTTTTTCTGTCGCCACCACTAAAAAACGCCCGTGGGAACGTAGCCTAAGATACGTTCTCTCCATTTCCTATTCCACATAGGTATTAGACCCTTTCTTGATTACTTATTTCCCTTTACAAGTACACGCCTATGTTTAAACTGTATTGTAGCTTTCCACCTATTGTGCGTCGTGTTACTTTTTACTTTGCTCTCTCTAAAGATTTTCACTTTACTAGGCCATATACCCATAGTGACTGAGTGTCGTACGCGGTACGAGCTCCAGCATAGGCTATGGTTGACACAATTTAAGGCTGGGGCTGTATGCTCCGGAATCCGGAACGCCGGCGAAAAATCAGAGCATTGAAAATTAATTAAAAAAAAAAAAAAACAAAAAACCCAACTGCGTCAAATAGTTTTGATGTACCCAGTGTCACTCTCACAGTAAATACGAATTTAAAGACGCCTGTCAAGCTAAACTCCATCGAGCTGTTCAGGCCGCAGAGCGTGCCAACCAATTATACATACATATACTATACATACTCTCGAAAAACATAACCCTCCTTCTGGCGCAGTCGGGTAAAAATAGGAGTGTCGAATGTCGTGCTGTCATTTATGACATTGACATTTGACTAGACACTTGTGTGACTATCAGCACTAATGTATTGGCTCTGAGTTCTATTTTAAGCGCTTTTTTTTTCCCCGGCCTACCAAATTCCAGACCTAACCTAACCTTGCAGATTTTTTTGCAATTTCTACGAGCGAATTAATAAGTGATATTTTTAAAATATAATATCTACGGACGCTTAACACCACGTAAGTCTGGTGTCCCATGGTAAGTATCCGAAGAACTCGTGTTACGGGTACCAGACAAAGGATATATATTTAATACTTTTTTTTTTATACTATACTTACTTATATTTAAGATTTTTATTATATTATACACATATTAAGTACACATCCATGACCCAGGAGCACAGAAAACTTTTATTCCCTGGCGGGATTCGAACCCGCGACCTCCAGCTTGAGCTCCAATGCGGATACGCTAATTCATGTTGCTGTTTTTGTCTATCAAGTAGCTTTTCCAACCTATCACACAAATACAACATGGTAATCCGTGGTGTAAATATGTTTATTAATATGGGGCTGGTGCTTACAGACCCATAATTATACCATGGAGTAAAATGCTTAAATACTTAGTTAATAAATAATTCACCTTTCTAAATTCGGCTACAATTTTAACTTATTCTCTACTCAATCTTCATAATTTTGAAGTCGGCACCAGCCCAAACAATATCCTGATAAAACAATATTTTATAGAAATCACATTTATGTTGGCTGGTAGTTACCGACTTCAAAATTATGAAGATTATCAAAATTAGGTATTAAGTATTTAGAAAATAAGTTTGATTTCATACTTTTTTGTGCATTTGTACTTTGGAAGTCGGCTTAATTTTTTCTTTAAAAATAATAATTTTTCCCTTAATAATAATATTTTATTAGGTATATTTTTAATAACACATTTTAAGAAAGTTTAAAATAAACGTTCGAATGTATAATTGAATACGCGCCAAGCTTCCATTAGGTATTGTATATAAGATAATGATGATGATTACTGTAAGTTACATAATGGTTTAAGCTTGCAGTTCTTAAAACAACGCCGAAATTTCCAAACGTGAATCTTCAAAGACTGAGGAGTTCTGTTCGGTGCTTGTGGATCCAGGGTACACCCTTGGCACAAAGTTTTACTTTTTGGTAGCATATGCTTGATTTACTTCACAAAAGTCAAATCCCTATAGATGTCCCTATACATTTAGAGTTTCCTCGATCCCTCATCAGGTCTCCACATTGGTGACTAAAAGACCAATTTCGAATTATACCCTTTACAACAACAAAATAATTTTCCAAATGGGTCCACAAACTGCAGGGTAATATTCAAGGATATGTATAGATGTAAAAGACTATGAAAAGTACCTATTATCATCATAATGTGATGGTGTATGGTGTTATGATGGTGGTGGTGATGATGATTAGGTACTTTAGTTGACATAGTGGCATATGCTTGCGGTTCTTTACACAACGCCGAAATCCCCAAACATGTATCTATAAGGAGTCAAGAGTTCTGTTCAGTACTTTTTGATCCAGGGAATACCTTGATGTAAAATCTTACTTTTTGGTAGGATATGCATGGATATGGATCTTCAGAAAAAGTTGAAATCGCTATATGTGTCCATCTTAATTTCGACGAATTCCTTCGATTCCTCATGGATTTCATCATCAGGTCACCTTGATATCAATAGAACAAAATGGGGATTATACCCTATGCAGTAAAAAAAATAATTTTGATAATCGGTCCACAGACGGCGGAGTAATCGTTGAACATACAAAAAAAATCTTAACAACCAAACGTATAACCGCCTCCTTTTTTGGAAGTCTGTTAAATATGCTTTCGTTCTTATCCTACTTACTGTTATAAATGTGAAACTTAGTGAGGATGGATGGATGGATGTTTGTGACTCTCTCACGCAATAACTACTAAACGCACTTCGATGACATTTAGTATGGTAGTAGTTTAGGCTATGGATTAACCTGTTGAGCGCCAAACCTCAAAAACATAGGGTACTTTTTATCCCCAAAAAGTACAGTATTCCTGTGGGATATTCGAGACCATATTTATGCGGGCGGAGCCGCGGTAAGAAGCTAGTGGTTCGAAAAGTGGTAGAAGATGGTTGTTAGTTAGTATATAAGTAACTAACAACTATCGAATATCTACGGATACATTAAATATTATCTATGAGATTTGTCTTTCTACGGATATAATAATTCATGAGAATAATCCGTATCTAATATGTTGTTAAAAAACTTATGCAACAGTGAAAATGTTAGAAAGTGCAATTCAGTTGAAGTGAAAAGACGTTTAGCACCTAAGTAAGTGTTACTTCGGTTTGGTAAATCAATTTTACTGACGTGTCAAAATAAATTGCAAATAGTAGAAAAAAACGCTGTGAAAATCATATTTTTACAGAGTTTTTTTGCTGTAAAGAAAGTTTTGTGTTTATCGCAGTTTCACGCCGTTTAAAAACATAAGTACCTGGGTAACCGAGCTTTGCTCGGAGTTCTGAGAAATTTAAATAAATAAAAAGAATAACAAAAATATTTATCTGACCGGGATTCGAACCCACCACATTCCGAATTTTCAAACAAAGCAAGAATTATACATAAGCATACAGTAACAGAGTCGAAATCTATATATATAAAAGAAAGTCGTGTTAGTTACACGATTTATAAGTCAAGAACGGCTGAACCGATTTTTTTAAATATTTTTTTGTATGTTCATCGATAACTCCGCCGTCTGTTGACCGATTTTCAAAATTCTTTTTATGATGTAAAGGAACTACTAAAAAGGAAATACTTCGAAGTTGGTCGCTTTTTCACAAAAGTGGTGACCTGATGATGGGATCCATGAGGAATCGAGGGAACTCCTCAAAATTTATATGGACACATATAGTGATTTCGACTTTTTCTGAAGTAGGTAACTCAAGCAATGCTACCAAAAAGTAAGATTTTGCACCAAGGTATACACTGGATCCAAGAGTACTGAACAGAAATCCTGACTCCTTATAGATACATGTTTGGGGATTTCCGCGTTGCTTAAATAACTGCAAGCATAAGCCACTGTGTGAATTAAAGTAATCATCATCATCACCACCATACATCATCACATAATGATGATATAATATATAGGTACTTCTACTAATATTTTACACCGACACGGATATCTTCGAACATTACTCTGCCGTTTATGGACCGATTTTCAAAATTCTTTTTTGATGCATTGGGTATAATCCGAAATTGGTCTCGTTGTCACCAAAGCGGTGACCTGATGATGGCATCCATGAGGAATCGAGGGAACTCCTCTTTATATGGACATATATATAGTGATTTTGACTTTTTCAGAAGTAACCTAAGCATATGCTACCAAAAAGTAAGATTCTGCACCAAGGTATACCCTGGATCCAAAAGAACTGAACAGAACTCATCAGTCTTTACAGATACGTGTTTGAAAATTTCGACATTATTTAAAGAACTGCAAGCATATGCCATTATGTAACTTACAGTAATCATCATCATCATTATCTTATATACAATACCTAATGGAAGCTTGGCGCGTATTCAATTATACATTCGATCGTTTATTTTAAACGTTCTTAAAATGTGTTAATAATATTTTAACAAATATCACTAAAAAGGGAACAATTATGATTATTATTTTTAGTATAATAATAATTATTATATAAGTAAATTATATACTTCGGTACCAGCCAACTTGAACGTGTGTTCTATTTTAAATATTGTTCTATCAGGATTTTGTTCGCGCTGGTACCGACTTCAATATGATGAAGATTGAGTAGAGAAATAGTCAAAATTTCTGCAAAATTTAAAAGGGGAATTATTCAGGAAATAAGTTTTATTTCATACTTTTTTGTGCATTTTTACTTTGGAAGTCGGTTTAATTTTTTGGCAAAAAATAATTATAATTAATTTATAACTTTCTATTTTCAAAAATGTGCGTCACGTTGGCAGGCCCCCAGAAATTTTGAATTTGTTATTTGACAGTTTATTTTTAATTTGAAGCGATGTTTGTAGATCTTTTTTGTATTTTAATTCCACAAGATCTTCAAAATTTAATTAACATATCGCCATTTCTCATTTACTTTCCAAAAATTACAGATTTGCAACCTGGTTTTTGACAACTTTGAATAATTTATTCAGAAAACAGGTAGCTTTTTGTAATTTCATTGAAATTACACTTTCTACGAACGAACGGAGATTTTTTACATCGGTAATTTAGGGACGTGAAAGGGACAAGCAAGTATACCAACGCGTTACACGACGGCCTGTCGTTTTGAAAAATTTAAACGTGTTAAAATGAAGATACACCTATCATTAGAAGCTGTTAAAATTTAAACGTCGCAACTGTAGATAAGTACGTACAGCAATTTCGAAATTGTATAATAATATATTTTCGTATTAAAGCCAATTAAATATATTTAAAACTATATATTAATGATTGAAGTTTCATCATGACGACCTCTGTAGCTCAGTGGTTCAGCGCGTTGGTGCTCAAGCCGGAGGTCGCGGGTTCGAATCCCGCTGAAGGAACAAAAAGTTTTTCTGTGTTCCTGGGTCATGGATGTGTAATAATATGTGTATAATATAATAAAAATCTTAAATATATGTATAGTATAAAAGTATTATAAATTTACTTCCCGTTTTCTGGTACCTGTAAAACAAGTTCTTCGGATACTTAGCACGGGGCCAGATTGACGTGGTGTGAAGCGTCCATAGATATTATATATTATATTATTTAAAAAAAAAAAATCATTTATAAAAATAAATATAGGAATTTTAGTAGATTTAAATTTAGTTCTGTAATCTTTATAGGGTCTGCGTTAAGCTCTTAGGGTCAGTTCACACTGCGACGATACGTGACTACGCGGCGGTGGATTTTTAAGATATATATTCAAAATTGAACTTTATTCACTACTCAAAAAGATACACGTTTCAAATGACTAATCAGTTATACATTGCACATGCACTGTACAGCACGGTGCAACCTGACATTCGAACTCTTAAAATGAAACGTGTATCTTCTTGTGTAATTAATAAAGTTCAATTTTGAATATTTATCTTAAAAATGCATACATTTCGGTGAATTGACCCTTAGATTAAACTCAAAGACTGTTTTAAATAATATAAAATCCGTTTTAATTATTATAGTTAACGGTAGATTTAAAATAATTTTGTAACATTTCATTTCCTTTTAGAAAAATGTTTTATTCTAACAGAACAAAATACCAACATATCCAAAACTATCAAACCTTGAAATTTCTATTCATTGAACTATAACTAACACGTTCCACAGCTGATTAAATAAAGGAAATTAGGTATAAGTATTAATATTACATAGGTAAGAACTAGATTACCTACCTACAAATAATAGGACGAAATACGCGATCGTCGATACCTAGCATTTACTCATATCTAAAACTTTATAGTAGGTATATTACTGAACATGACAGGATTTGTTAATATAATTGTTAGGATCATTTTTGTCCCTTCTCCCTCGCTCGTTATAGGACACTACAGTGGCGCCTTTACTTGTTTAGCTGGAATTAAATTTGTGGCGACATCGGTCACCCCTAGACAATAGGCGAGTGATTTTCCATAAAGCCCTATTATTACTGATGGCGCCACAGTGGTGCCCTGTGTGAAGTCCAGAAACGAATGCGAAAAAATACAACTTGCCTTACTACAATAATACGTATTCTTGGCCAAATGCCCTTTTATATATGATACACTACAACAACCTAAATAAACAGGATGATATAACATAGGAAGTAGAATCAAACATTTTAACGATTTCTGTTAATTATCTAATGAGTTTAACGTTAATGACTTTGAAATCGTAATTGTAATTGATATTTAAAATTAAAATTAAATATTGGCGTCTAAAGCGTCGTATCCACTAGGAAACATTTAGCGCCTGATATGTTGCTCAACATTTAGAAAGTAAGAGAGCTTTTGCTTAACACGTTGTCTGTCTACTCTCAAGACTCTAGTGCCACGCATCTAGTATATATCTACTACTAATCATGTTGCGCGCCAACTAGCAACATCGCACGTTGTTTCGCAACGTTGTCAAACATTTTGAGCGTTACGTTTTGCGCGTCAATTGATGCCTAGTGGATACGCGGCTTAAATATTCACAATATAATTAACAAACTAATTGTGTCTATTATTAAGGAAGAATGTAATAAATTAACGGATCTGAATAACTTGTTGATGATTAAGAAAAATATAATTTGATGACGACAATGCAGCATTGACATTTTTGATTTCCTCTGAATTGACATTTTACACTAAGTATTTAAAATTTAAATTAGGCCAGAAATAAAGAATCATAAAAACGTTAGCATTATATTGAATTCATTAAATATTTTAAAAGTAATGTACCTTATAGACGCACCCTACACTCATTTTTTTGGTGATGTACAAGTACAGTGTGAGCAAGAGGCATAATTTTGTCAATTGCGTTTCTTTTCCGCAGAATGAAATAAATTACGCTCTCGAATATATTACCTACATTTTTTATACATCACTTTCCTAATAAAAAAATGCTGCATTAAAATCATAATATTTTGTCTTGAGGTGTCTTATAGTGATGGTCATGGTTGTAGTGTGCAATATCGATATTTTTTTCTTGACAATAGCAATCATTCATCAATCATCATATTTCTCAGTATGTATGACGCATTATCTATTGTTGAAGAATGAAGCCTTAATTTTCGTATCAAAATATTTTTTATCCTCTAAAATGAAAAACTTGGTAGATACATTCAATCTAATCCTTTATTACTATTTACATTTAGTGCCTGGAGACTACAAAATACTGTCTTGTTGTTTGTCATAAGTTTACCGCATTTAAAATTCAGCAGTAAAATTATTGAACATTTATGGTCAATATCGATATGTAAATATAGTAAAAACGGGTTTTACTGGGTAGTTTTGCTAATCAAGAAATATTTACTGAAGTTACTTATGAATCGCTAAAGCATTGAAGCTGTTTTAAAAGCCTTGAAAAAATAGTTTTAGGTCCTTTATAAAAAATTTAAGTGTCAAAATTTCAAGTGGTTGCCAAAACTCGTTTCGTAGGTACTCGGGGATAAGTCGATATCGATATTCAAATTGGCGAAGTTTGCTCTTTGCTTAACGATTAAAATACAGTATTCTATATTCATCATGATGATGAATTTTATGAATATTACTGAAATTACGGGTAGAAGTAGTAGTAGTAACCGGTATTCAAGAATTAGAATTAATGATGTCACCCAACCCATGACTAGGAAGTTAAAATAAAAATAAGTGGTTAACAAGATGTGATAGTAGAGCGTAAACTGGAAAATTGCGATAATTTTATTAGGTAAGTCACAGTTCAATGAACATAAAATTTCTATTTCCATTTTATCGCTTACTTACAACTTACACGGCAATTTTACTAAGTTTATGGACGGGTATAATTCACATTCCTAGAGGTCAAGACAACTTTCAAGTTCAAATACGTGGGATGAGGCGGCTTATCTTGCCTCGTGAGCTTAAAAAATATTAAAGTGATAACCGCTTCTTGACTTACCTTTGCGTGATTTCCAGTATAGCTTCCTAAAGTAATATGCTGCAGCGACCAAAAGTAGTGCTGCTATAAAAGCGCCTATAGCAGCTCCAGCTACGCTACCACTACCAAAACAATCCTCCTGTGCTTGGCCAAAAACACTCGGCGAGATGATTGTCACAAGAAACAACTTTAGAATTACACTCATTTTATCGATTACACACTGGACATCACTATTATGGCACGAATGTTTTTTTTATATTTATTAAAAAGCAATCACATTCCTAAATCCGAATTAAATTTCAAATATAGAACGGTAGAAAAAAGACGAAGCAAAGGCGTACACCGCGTCAGCCAGCGCGGTCAACTGTGGCGCTCGCGGCGGCTCGGGCGCTCGCTGGTGAATAGACTGTGATTGTGGGCATTTGTGGGACAGAGCGTGTGTGTGAAACGTGTTTCGACTAAGTTACGGCGACGCGATCGTCGTGACAGCAATACCTAAGCATTTCTGAGAATTTTAAAATTAAGAGAATGAAGTGACTAGGAGCAGGGTCCTTGCTTACCTTAGTCTTCGACCAGGGGTTTTCCATTTGAGTCGATTCCCTTCCGAATAAAAAAAATCTGATATGGTGTGTTAGATCGTAAACATTGGGATGACATGGTAACGGGACGCCATATTTCATACATTATAATTTAGGTTTTTTCACTTTTGCCTGGTGACGGTAGACTTATTTATCGTTTTTCTGAAAAAAATATTGAGTTTTTTAATAATTAGGTACTAAACCTTTAGAAAAAAAATCTTAGTTTAAGCTATAAATTTTAGGCATGCCGCATATTATGCCGTGCCTATAATAACAACTAAATTAAATCTATTCAGTCTTTAGGTACCTACTAATTGATAATGACAATAGTACATTGGGCATGAAAAAAAATGTCCTTAAATATTGTAAAAACCCTAAGTCAAACACAAAAGAATTGAAATAAAAACATTGTTTTTACTATCACAAAGGTTATTTCCTCTGCCTTTTATTATAAAGATTCGTCTTTCCGGTGTCCTTATTATTAATGAAATACCAAGAAATGGTTTTTATAAATAAAATTGAAATAGAAACGCATTAATATAATATAATATATTATATGATAAATTAAAACTTTTAATTCGTAAACCCGCCTTTGGAACTTTTGACAAAAATACGTAATTTTGTCAAAAATATTAATAATTCTACCAATCTACGCGATTTTCATCATGTACTAATTAAGTACTCAAAAATAAAAATAAGCACAAAATTACAATACCGGTCCCGACATTCTCACACACGCTCACCTGCGCCCGCGCAGGTAAGCACGCACACATACGCCATTTTGTTAGTCGTAGTTATGGGAAGATGTTTTATCTGTTGCGTAACGTATTTGTTTACAGTCTCGTGTTCACATTCAGTTGACAATTCGCGGGAAACGATTGCACTGCTAAACGAGCAGACAGATTGCATAATAGTAAAATTTCCGACGTCAATGGACTGCAAAACCAGAGGAGTTTCATGTGCGTAGCCAGCCGTCTTCGTTGGCCTCTGGTATCCTCATTCCTTACGTATTTGGAGAAGCAACGCTAGCTAGCGTTTCATGTTCTGTGAGGCCATGGTTTCTTTTTGTTTAAGTTACAATTCGTAATTATTCGATTGCAGATTTCTCTCCTACAGACATAGTACAAAATATAAAATTTGTTAGTTTAAAATCGAGATATACCGATTATCTTATTTTATATTTTCCTGAATTTAGGATTGCGATTTGCGACTTGCGCCGCCCTCACACGTCTACGTTTTGTACCGATGATTGATGAATTAATGATAGCCCGATAATAAATCGCCAAATTATAAAACCGATAATAAGAATAACATTTGACACGATCGCTAAATACCTATACCTAATGTCAAAGTGAGAATTTCTCACCGATATACTGAAATGAAACGAAAGAGACTTTAGATTTAGATTTGAATTAGCATAACCTAGGCTTCATAAAAAATACACAGACGTAGATAATTTATAGTTAGGTTTTTGGACGAAATCAATATTGTCTCTCTAGACAATGTTAAAATTAATTGTATTTTGAATAGGTATTAAGGCTTCGCTCGAGTTAAATTGAAACATAGGGTGAAAGCCCACAAATTATCTGCACTTTAAGAGATAGTCCTAATTTAACCCCGATTATTACGGAGGAAAATACTTTTTTACCCACAATGACAAGCTTTCTGGGTCCATTATATAATAAATATCTGATTTTTATTTCATAAAATAATTTTGTGTTCATCCACATTTTATAAAAATAAGCATAACTAAAAATTACCCTGTCACCATTTATTAGCACCCTCGTCACCAATTATTAGCACCGGGATACAAAATTGATCGACACAGTGGGGGAGAGGAGGTTCATAATCAATCAAAGTTTCATAAAAATCGATCTTTAAATAAATATAAACTTAATCTTTTCTTATTAATTAACCAAGTATCTCATAAAATACTTAGTATACTGGTATTCCTATTAGTATAAGTTTTAATGTAGTATTTATAATTAATTATAAATTCCACTAATATTCTTAAGCCTTAATGGAGCATCAAAAGGAAATGACTATGGTAAAAATACTATTGGGTTATTTTATAGTACGGGAAGCTGGAGACCCTTGATCCTCCCTTTTGTTTTTTCACCTTATTTTCTACATATAGATCCTATTAATAATATATAGTACGGGAAGCTGGAGAACCTTGATCCTCCCTTTTGTTTTTTCCCCTTATTTTCTACATTTAAATCCTATTATAAGAAATGTACTGAAAGACGTAAAGTTTGCAACAACCAACAGAACAACAGTCAAAATAAGTACTAACTGGTATATTTGTACCAAGTGTCCCCATATAAGGGAGACTTTATCCCCTATATAAATACTATGCAAAGGGGTATGAAGATTTTTATATGGAGCCTGGCCGACCTACTGTCCGCCATTTTGTTTTTTTATGAAATCGCGTTCACGAATAATTCTTTCAAAAATGGATAGCTAACATCAATACAAACAAAAAATAATCTTGGACAAAACCGCGTAAAGTATCACATTTCGAAGATATGAGCTGCCAAAGTTTTACTATTGGAAATAATTAATTTAAGATATTGCAATTCTAAGACATGGTTATTCCAAGTGGTTTCTCGTCTGTGAAACAGTAGCCACTCTGTAACACGCCGTCGCGTGATGACAAAGTGCAATCTAGCTCAAACAATATTTTATCAACTACCTAATGAGAAACTACTACTGCAAGGTCTCAGTTTTGACGTTTCAGTGCTTTTCCGATAGTTTTTATAATAAAACAAAATCTACGGTACACTTCTCTGTATAAGTTAACATACTTTACGTTGAGAAAATAAATAGTATACTATGTATTATTAAAGATATTTTTTATGAGAAATACGGTTTTATTTTAAAATATATAGTAAATTATCTGAAACTGCTTTAGGGAGTCAAAGAAAAGACATAAACTAGGAGTTAAAACAATTTAATCTAATAAAAGTTAAAAGTTTTTTATAATATTAGCATAGAACATATTGTGTTAAGCTAGGTACATATTAGAATTACAAAAAATATCAAAAACTACTTGTCATTAAAAAACACAGTATCATAATTATTATCGCATCATTAATCATAATTCCAACAACTCTTCGTCTGATTCGAATAAATTATCTAAAAAGGCAGCAGGACATTCCAGCGGGATGTCTTGATAGCGTGCCCATGCCAAGTACCATATTATGCACATAACATGGGCACAGCAGCCAAGTGTACGTTTTCCCACCAAGCAATTACAATAGTGTTCTATGATTCTATTCCGACCACGCAGTTCGTCGTCCAGTAAAATGTATACAAAATAAATGCGACTGTTCTGGTGACGTGATTGAATTTTGGCCCTTACTAGCCATGGATCCGATGCCAAAATACCATAGTGTCTCAAATTGACGTCAATAGCTCTGTCTTCGTATACATCTATAAGAAATGTGCGGTCCTCTTTTACATGTTCGGCGTAATAGCTACGCGCTTGTTGCACCTGATATGGCCCTAAGGCTATGACAATCAGTTCGTCGTATTCCAATATAGGGAATTGATTGAAACCTTGAGTGGCATCAATTGCACGAAAATGAGCTCTACGCTGGTTAAAATTATTTTGGATAATTAAGTCACTCAGGTTATTCGGTGCGTCATGTTTTAAATGAATTTCATTGATTATTTCACTGGCTAAATCGTTGTTGGCGTTGATCTTCGTATTTTGTATCAGGCAAATAAGCTTTATATCCCATTTCCTCCATTTTTTCCACAGCATCTCTAAATCCACGGTCCAAGATGAATATGTCACCTTTTTCAAAAAACCAATGGAATGGGTTTTCTTCATTTTCATTTATAAGCTCTGTCATAATTTCTGCGTCTGATTTGTTGGCAGAATATGGTCCGTATGCTTCAAAGATGTATCCATCGGGACATACGATTAAAAACACTTTTAATAAATGCTGAAACTTATGGGCACTATAAGATTTACGTTGGAAGCTGTAATTACTACTTTTTTGTAGATCAAAGTAAGTACCGTCACAAATGTAGATTAAACTGTTCATGTTGGGATCGGAACTTCCAAACAATACATTGGGTATTCTCAAAATTCTTTCAACAAGTTCTTCTCTGTAATTTTCAGTGTTTTCTGATGAGTAAAGGTGATCAAGCCCTAAGTATTTCGGTACAAATTCAGAAAGCAAACAATTCCCCACTCTTCGCATTACATAGCCAAAATGTTGAGGAGTCATTCTAAACAATGTAGAAAGCCTTTGATTTGAATCTCCTGTATGAAGTTTACACAAAACTGTAGCGAGTGCTGTTTTTGCTCTATTCGAAAACACATTTGAGATGGTGGGTGTCTCTTCTAATATGTTCAAAAAATTCTGCTTATTATAACCGATGTAAAAATGAAATGTTTGATCATCTATGTAATCCAACTTTACAAAATCAAGATGTTTGGAATTTCGGCCTTGCAACAGCTTAAGCATGTCTGACATTTGTGAACTGCTGAAAAGATTGATCGTTTGTCTGCAGTAAGATGCATGCACATTGGGTGTACAGGCTGTCCAACCAGGCCTAAGTAATTACAAACAAACTGGTCGCTTCCAAGCACCGTTTGCTTTTAATAATAATCAAGGTTATACATACACTCGAGCGCAGGCGGTGCGACCCCACCACCCCTATGCTTTTAATTATAATTTTGGCTCTTATGCTAATAATAAGCGGTTTTTTCGACCCTCTATAAACCTGCAACGTCGTTTCCTCCAAAACAGCAGGCCCCAGCTGTGGCTAGGAAGCTCTTTAATCAAACCAATCCCTCAAAGGGCAGAGGAAGAGGAGATAGAAAGTTTTGACTCTCAACAGGCGTTTCGGGGGGGAAGGCTAGCTATGTTTGTAGATGTCTCGAAAAGGCGGGGTGCCCCCCTTTTAAAGATAATAACAGGTTACAAAATTCCCTTTTTACGAAAACCACCACTGATCTTACCTCGACTCATAAAATCCAAACAGCTCCATCCCCAGAAATGGACCAGATTATACAAACGTTGTTAAAGGACAATATTGTAGAATATGCCCCCAAAACCCCCAGTTTTTTATCAACAATGTTTTTAACGCCAAAAAGCGATGGGACTATGCGCCCTATTTTCAATTTAAAACGATTGAACGAATTTCTAAAGCTAAGCAAATTTCGACTGATAGCTACACATCGAATACCTGAATTTCTGCAGCCCAACGACTGGTTAGTAAAAATCGACCTAACACAAGCTTATTACTACATACCGGTATCTCTACACCATCGTTGTTTCATGAGGTTAACGTACAGAGGCAAACTCTTACAAATGACCTGTTTGCCGTTTGGTCTAGCCACTGCTCCCAAAGTGTTCGCGTCCCTGACAAATTGGACAGCAGAAATACTACGGGAACAAGGTATACGTATTGTAGTTTTCTTAGACGATTTTTTAATTGCATGCCAGGACAGATTGAAAATAATAGAGCAGACGCGTTTAACACTGGACAGAATGCTCGAGTTAGGCTGGGTTGTAAATGAAACAAAATCTAGACTTCAGCCACAAAAAGCTCTGGAGTATTTAGGTCCTTTTTGGGACACATGGAACAATCAAAAGTCGATTCCAGATACGAAAGTCCAAACTCTTCGGCATATAATTCGCAAAGTGCTAAATTCTAAAAAAGCAACTCTTAGAGAAATTCAGAGCATTAATGGGCGTTTAAATTTCGCTCGACTTGGAGTTCCTCAAGGTCGTTTAAACTATCGACATCTTTTGGCCCATTGCAATAGTTTACTTCGAAGCGGCCCGAACAAATCACACCGCATTCCTTTTCAAACGATCAAAGAGCTTGAACGGTGGTTTCTAAATTGCGAAAAGTCTTCTCGGCTCCACCCTCCAAAATTGGTAAATTTTCTCACGACGGACGCATCCGACTCGGGTTGGAGAGCGGAATTGAATGGTGTATTTTTGACAGGAGATTGGATAGGGGACGAAGGAACTCTGCACTCGAATCAAAAAGAAATGCTAACTATTTTAAAATGTTTACGTGAATACGGTCCCTCTCTAAACCGATCATCTCTGTTGCTGCAGTGTGACAACAAATACGTTGTAGCATACCTAAGAAACGAAGGGGGGAATAATTCAAATTCGTTAATGAATCTTACTTATAAGATTTTTAAAATTTTAGATCTTTTTAATATTTTTATTTTACCGCATCATATTCCAGGCCGTTACAACAATGTAGCAGATCGGTTGTCGAGAAAATCGTACCTTCCCGAATGGCATGTAGTCCCTGCGGTGACAAATATCATATTTCAGAAGTGGGGCATTCCCGAGATCGACCTATTTGTATCGGCTCGAGCTCATGTAGTACCCAAATAATATGTGAGTTTAGATCAGAGGGATCAAACAGCGTGGAGACACAATGCGTTTTCATGGGTATGTGACTTCAACCTGGCTTGGGTATTACCACCGCAGAATCTGATGCCCAGAGTGTTAATGCATCTCAACCGTGCGAAAGGTATGTTTCTGATTGCAGCTCCAAAGTGGCCCCAGGCTTTCTGGAGAGCAGATCTAAAAGCACGTGCAATAGCACCACCATTCACAGTTCGAGACTTAGAATCGAACTTACTCGATCTGTCGACGGGCCTTCCCCCGCCACGGCTACAAGACCTGACCATGGAGATTTGGAAATGTGGGGGTGGTCACAAGAGCCAGAATCCTGGTCAGAAAAACAGAAGGCTCTACTAAAAAGCGGTTGGCGTAAGTCTACTTTTAACACCTATAAACCGGCTTGGTTAATATGGTTGAATTGGTGCAAAATTTCTGGGGTCCAGCCTACAACCCATCAGGACCACAGTTAGCCCAGTTTTTAGCTGACCTACATTTAAAACATAATTTAGCCTATAAAACTATTTTGGTTCACAAGTCAGTTGTTTATACGCTTAGTAATGCTAATAATAGCTCTAGTCTCGCCTCGCATGTATTGGTTAAGAAAATTTTAAAATCTATTTCAACGAGAAATGCTCAAAAATGTAATAAGTCAAATACCGTTAGGGACACTAGTACTTTAATATCTTACTTAGCAACAAGTAACATTATTCATGAAAACTTATTCAAAGTGTCTAGGAGATGCGCTATCTTATTGTTATTGAGCGTATCGCAGGGTTCTCTTGTAGATGACGGTGAACTAAATACAGTCACATTCTAGCCAATGTTTGGTTCTAAAACTGATTCCGAATCATACACTCAATCAGGTTGGAAACTATTTTCGAATAGTGAAAGACCAAATGTTGATTCAGTACTGTGGGTGCGTAGGTCAGCTGCTCTGGGTAGTGATAGGCGAAAAGAAGCCGGCGTTGAAAAATTGTTTGTAACTGCTCGAGAGGTACCGAAGGCTGCTTCTAGAACAGTAATCGCGGGATGGGTAAAATCTGTACTAAAAGAAGCAGGTATCGAGGCAACTCCGGGAAGTGTACGGTCTGCCGTTGCTTCTAGAAGTTGGATTGACAACGAACCAACAGACAACATTTTAGAAAGAGCAAATTGGAGGGCAGCAAATACTTTTAAAAATTTCTATAAAAGGGAGATAATTTCTAAGCCTACGACACCCTCTACAAATAACTCTTTAGTAAATCTCTTTGAGCCGGTTAATTAGTTTATATCAAAAAATAAATAGTTTGATTATTTTGTAATAGGTGTTAAATCATAAATTAGCCAATTTAAACAATATCAATTTTAATTGTTATTTGATAAAATTTAAAATAATTGATAATATTATGAAAAGCTGTTATCTTTGATGAAATAGGATTAAGAATATAATAGAACAAAGTAGGTACATTTATTTATAACCTGATTATAAAATTGCTAGAAAAATGTTTTACTTGTACTTTTAACAATTTCCTTATGATATTGATTTATCACATTGGCGTCTGTTTCAATTGTCTCAATTTTGTTAAAAGGCCTCGAATAACGGCGATAGGACATAATAGCAGAGTTTTACCTACCATTAAAACTCTTATTATGTCCGGAGCCTTATTCGAGGCCTCACAGTAAGGTCTGCCTGGTGAAATAATTGACACAGCAATGAGGAAAAAAGCGCGCGCGCCACACCTGGTGAACAACGGAAGCGGCCATCTTGCCGCCAAAAAGACCGGAAACGAAACTGCAACGACAAATATTACAGCAGGAAACGAAAGACTACCATCTCAATTTTGTTAAAAGGCCTCGAATAAGGCTCCGGACATAATAAGAGTTTTAATGGTAGGTAAAACTTTGCTATTATTTATTTCCAATAGTAAAACTTTGGCAGCTCATATCTTTGAAATGTGACACTTTACGTGGTTTTGTCCAAGATTATTTTTTGTTTGTATTGAAGTTAGCTATCCATTTTTGAAAGAATTATTCGTGAACGCGATTTAAAAAAAAAACAAAATGGCGGACAAGTAGGTCGGCCAAAATCTTCATACCCCTTTAAGAGTTTTTAAAACGTTGATATAACCTTTATTTATTCCATATTAGACCACTAGTGCTAATAAATTGGAATTTCCAAAATATTGGACCCAGATGTCAGCACCATATGTTTCATCATTAATTTTACTATAACTTTAACTCCCTTTTATTAGATAAACCTCATAAACCATCTCAGATATGAGACAAACCAAAAGTTTCAGTAAAAAATATGTCCAAGGTCAAAACTAGCTTATGAAAACACGTGAGCTTACAATCGATCACAAGGAACCTGCCAAAAAATTTTAACTGTAGGACATCAACACTCGTTTACATAAATGTACGCTGTTTTTAATCGAAGAGTGTGGTGTCGCCGGCAGTAGATTCCAGAAACATTACATTTTTGTTTTTATTTTGTGGAAATAAAAATGAATTTGTGAGAAGCTTATAATTCTACTATTTGTTCGGGGTGCTGATATTTTGTGGCAGTGCTAGCAATTGGATGTGTCACTTTGGAGATTACTTACTGGAATACTTATTGGAATTGATCAAAACGGACTTTTTGTAAAAACCTGTCCATAATAAAAAATCATTGTACAACGCCATCTATTAGACAAGTAGAATAACTCCGCGTAAAATATATTTTTTTTGCGCGGGCTGTTTAAAAAACGATTTTCTTACACAAACCCGGTGTATGAAAATTTATGTTTTGTATCGAAAAAATATATATTATATATAATAAATCGAATTCACGATGTCTGACGTATATTAACAGTAGGTGTTGCTGACGGTCCATGGTACGATGTCACACGATGTACCTAAGCCGAAGATGTCGCACTTTAAAAAAATACCAGTAGTAAGTTGTAATTTATTGCTCCACATTATTGCTAGCTGCCAACTTCGTTAGGAGTAAACAATTTTAATTTAAAAAAAATTCTAGCATAAGTTAATTAATAAAATATCATTCATGAATCTATTTGAACAAAACACACACAATCGTTCATCAACAAAAGTTCATCAAAATCGATCCAGCCGACAAACAGTTCTTTTCCCGCCTTTTTAACTTGACACTGGCAATGGCTTTAATACTGTATGGCCATATTAAAAAATAATTATTTGACATTTTAAGTAATGAGTATTGACATAAGTCCAATCCAAACCATAGATAATACAGTATATATATAGAGATCCAAACTTCAGGATTCTGCTTCTCACATCTATAATAATTCTGCTTGCGAATATTAAATTAATTTTTTATGTACTAATTACAACTAAAATATAATAAATTCGAGTGTTTTTGAACATTTTTATACAGTAGCTTACGATGGAGAACGATATAATAGACGGCTTAAACGATTTAGGGTAAGTTACAGAGGTTATAATTTTCGTATTTCTTCATAATCATTTTCTCTAAAAATAAACGTTATCTTAGTACTAAAATTAATATAAAGACAATAAAAAACTGATTTTAAGACTAATTTCGTTTTTAAAATTATTCTTACATTGAGAAATATATTTTATTGCTAAACATTTCGTCATAGTAATATGTCACCGGCTGTTGTAAGACTTGTAAGTTGCTATTATATTAAGTAAGCATCAAAGCTATAATATGTAAAAAATATTATCACTGACAAAGAATATTTCATATGTCACTTATAAAATATTCTTAATCCTTAAGCCGGAGATTGTGGGTTCGAATCCCGCGGATGGGACAAAATAAATCCTGCGTTCCTGGGTCTTGGATGTGTATACAATTATATATGTATACTATAATAATTTTTTAATTTAATAATATAGTGAGTATTATTATTATTATTATAATAAGTATAATATAAAAGTATTAAATTAAATTCCATTTATTTCGGGCTGCATAGGCCCATAAATACCTTATAGACTAACATACATACTACTATATTTAATATTTAATAAACTAACACTAAACACGTATTGTCTGCGACGTGGGGCGCGAAGTGTTCGTGAGTCGTCCTCTAAATCTTCTGAAGACGACGCGAACGCGAAGTTGGTTCTGCTCCTAATGTAGTCCACGACCTGCTTGACCGTCGTAGACCAATGCAGCCTGGACACGTACAGCGGTGTCGCGGGAGTCTCACACCTCAACAGCTGCTCGGGTCCTCAGTCGACGTGGTCTAGTGTCACTGGCGGCAGCTTATGCAGTTCTTTCGCTACAAAAGCTGGCATCATCCGGATCCATCTGCTTCAGCAAGGAGATGATGTCCTGCACGCTTCTTTCCGTTCCATCTCTTCGTCGCAATGGCATGTTCGCCCTCTGGCTAAGCGTCTCGTACAGCAAATGCTTGCCTTTGCTTATCTCCTCGCTGGTGAAGGAAGACTTGCAGATCTGCATTATGCTGACCCATGTCCATGGTTTCGATAGCATGCTGGATAAACGCCAGCAACTCATTGGCCACGAGCGCCATCACGTGCAGCGGCAATCAGCCGCGCGATTCACAAAAATATCAATTAACTAATATATTTTTCTGTATGTGTATAACGCGGAGCGCGACTGTTCGACTGTAGCTCGACACATTACACAATATGTAATGTATCTATTGTCTGGTACCTGTGATACAAGTTCCTTGGATACTTAGTACAGGACCAGATCGACGTGGTGTGGAAGCGTCCATAGATATTATTATATTACACTTATGTACACAGAAATATTTACATTCAAAGTTAAAAGTACAACCAAATGCATATTTTCATGACTATTTAATAACTTTTTAACGATTTATTTTACGATCGAGATACAATATGAGATTTTTTACTTTACTGAACACTTTTATTTATGTACTGCAAATAGAATTATGTTAAAATAGGCCACTGTTTTTAAGTTATGATCATAATAAACCTACCTTCAAAAACAACTATTTCATACTGATGCTAGGAAATTAACACTTAAGTATATTTTTCACTAAATTTTCACTCTTAGAGTTTTTAACCACTATATAGCGTTTGTATATACATCACTATTGTGTTATTTCACGCTGTCCTTAACATCACTGTAAAATTGGGCTATTTTCCTACATGTAAAAATTTAGTTTTTATAAATAAATTAAGAAATAGTTAGGTATTACAACTTGATAAAAGTAAAAAGAATTAGGATTTTATGTGTAGTTTTGTAATTATTTCGAAGTCAAGTTGTTGAAAAAAAAAAGTTGAAATATTTTTTTATAACATTAGTGTATAAAACCTATATAAAGCTGAAACGCGAACCCAATAACGAAGTTCTGCAAATTTCATGGAATGGAATTTACTTACATAAAATACAAAAATATTTACTATTGTATGTATCAACATAATCGCGTAAAATTACGAGATATCAGAAATTTTGTGGATATGGCCATACATTTTACAACAAAATTAATTATTTAGATTTATTCAACATAAAGTAGTAACCAAAACATAAAATACTCAATTGCTTGTGGATCGGGGGTCGATGTCATCCCTTTATTTTATATTATTATTTTAAAAATAAACCTATTATCTGCTGTTAAAATCTCTTAACCTGGAGATGACATACACTGTATACATTTAAAATAACCTACTTAAAACTTAATGAAGTTATTTCATATATTGACATGTCTTCTTAGATATGAGGGACCGCTCACTGATGAAGCAGCATTCGCCAAAGCATTAGACAGTGGCCCCAAGTCTCTAGAATACACCAAACTAGTACACATACTAGCTGAAGAACTGAAGAAACTATGTAACTTAGAAGAGACAGTCAGCATGATGGATAATCCCGATGAATCCAGCTCTTTTCTGCTGGAATTAAGTTCATTTTTAAAAGAAATTGGATGTCCATATAAAAATTTGATTACAGGTAATAATTATGTGAATGTTTGATTCTTTACTAACAATTTTTGTTTTTGAAATTCAGCCAAGAACAGCTTGCATTTTTTTAAGTTAATATATTTCTTGCAATCTACCCGATTTAGGGCATTTAGCCAAAGGTTATGTAGGGATTTTACATAAGTTGGCAAAAATCATTCATAACTTTATACAATAGTAGATCAGATAAAATCTGATAAATATCTTGTAGAACAATGTTAATATTCCTATAATCTGACATTTATAATTCCTAGCCTTTGTCTACAGCTCCACCTGCGTATTGGCATAAAATTACTACCATACCAAATTTTACCAAAATCTGTTCAGTAGTTTTTGCGTGAAAGAGCAACAAACATCCATCCATGCATCCTCACAAACATTCACATTACATATACATATAGTACAAGGATATTTATCTATTTTTAAAGGGTTAATTAATTTTTTTTAATGGAATTTTCAAATGAAAGATTTATTGTTTTCTAAATTTCTACAGATATATATATATATATATATATATATATATATATATATATATATATATATATATATATATTTATTCCAGGCCACATGTCGTCAAGACTTCAAACACGCGAAGATAGGCTGTTACTGCTGGACTACCTGATCTCAGAGCTGATGGCAGCACGGATGGTCAATGTGGACTGTCCCAAGGAGAAACCGGGGCTGGATATTGTCATGGTAAGAAAAATATTACCATCTAAAAATTACTTTACAATTTAAGACTAAGAAACAGAACTCTGTCTCTATTAACTGTCAACTGGAGAAATAGGGAACATGCATTTGTTTTGAATCAGCAAATTCTTATATTCTCCGAAAGGTAACAGAAATATGGGCCGAAAAATGTAATAGTACAGTAATCAGTTGCTAAATTAAAAAGTTACAAGACTAAAAAGGGCTAAAAAAAACAGATTAACGTGTAAACGCATCTGTAAATAATATTATTATTATTTATTTCACAGCAAGAATCACCAACTGCCAAGAATCTCAAAGATATACTAATTACACTCAAATTCAACAAGCCGCCGCCAAATATTACATCAGAGGTATTGTTTAACAAGCTAGAAGCCAAATTGAGAGACACCATACAAAAAGAAGGTAAGTAACTATGGTTTAGTATAAAATAAATGTTATTTATCTGTTTTATAGGTAGGGTAGTCAGTTGGTGTGATGGTTGCAACTAAGCCCAAATTCTCGTATTTAACATAAACTCGATATCATAAAATGATTTTGGAGTTTGGACCAGTCAAAACACGTGATGTTGGTTTGACGTTTATGAGAATACAATTCTCTCTTCCTTTACTCTCGTAGTCGGACGGATGACTGACACGACTGGCGAGAGATCAGATTTTTTTACATGCCCAATTGACACATGGATCATCTCTCTTGTCAGACAATCAGGTGATCAGTCTGCATTGTCCTAACTAGACTTGAAAAACAAATCTTTTGTTGTTCCAAAGGCGTCAAGAATGTAACATAAGATAATTTAGAATGGAAATAAAAATATTTATGTCATCATATTAAAAAAACCTTCATGTTTCCCAGGACAAAACATAGTAGGTAGGCCGCTGTACAACAAAGCTATCACAGACAAGGAGTGGAAGAATCTGGAGACAGTTTACAATGAGATGTACCGCGAGTACAAATGTAGACGGGAGACGTTGATCACAAGACTGGAGTGTACAATACAGAGCTGCGAGGTTGGTTAACCATTACGGCCGGACCCCAGTAGTATAGGGGCCCGGAAAAATTCAGAGCATTAAAAATAGAAATCTGCGCTAATTCTTCTTCTTCGTCTTTTAAAATGGCCGCCCTTAAGGAATAGCCAGTAATAAGTAGGATTTTTTTTTAATATATTCATGACCATGGATACAAAGTCCTTCAGTCGGTAATAAGTAGGAGTAAGTAAGGAGTAGCCAATAATAATAATTGTTGATAAGTCAGAAAAAAAAACTTTGTTTTAGGCGGCGATAACTTTGCTGCGCTAATTTGTAAAGTGTCGAGTATCAAGCTGTCATATATGACATTGACACGTGTGTGTTCGATTTTCAGCAGAAAATTCAGAGCATTGAAAATAGAACACTAGTGTCAAGTCAAAAACATTAATGTTTCATTTAATGTCATAGAGATCAGTCCTACACTGCACAGTGCAGCGCGGTGCAACTTGACTTTCCAACTCTTACAATGAAACATATATTTTTTTTAATATATGGCAACAGCTTATAACCATTTGCCAGTGTCAAGTTAAAAAGGCGGGAAATAGAACTTTCGTTTCAATTTTCAACTCCGTATTCCTAAATCGTCAAGTCTAAAGTCTAGTCAAAGACCAAATAAATAGTCTGCAGTCCATGAGTCATGTCAGTCGATTCAGTAAAGTGGTAGAGGCTTTACTGAAAGTTACTAGGGAGTTTTGGAGGGAACACAAAATAGCACTTTTTTAGAAGTTGTACCACTTGCCCACACTTGTGCACGTTAACGAATATTTAATGGTTAATTATTATACCAATATTACACATTAAGAACCGAAATAACACAAATTTATGAAAGAATACAAAAACCACAACTTCACCCATTGAATTCCCCGGCAAAACTCCAATGAAACATATATCTTGTGTATATAATAAATTTCAATTTTGAATAGATAATCTTAAAAATGCAATGCTATGTTGCATATTGTTTCGGTGTGAATTCAACTTTAGTAGCTGCGGAGAGTATTTTAATGGAATATCGTATCTATTTTGTGCTGATAATATTCTCATGCCTATAATAGTCTCAAACCTCATGGGCTCATTTCAGTGGTCTGACCGACTGAAAACCAAGAAGGACAATATACAATCAGTCTA
Source organism: Phengaris alcon alcon (assembly GCA_037179445.1). Taxonomy (NCBI): domain Eukaryota; kingdom Metazoa; phylum Arthropoda; class Insecta; order Lepidoptera; family Lycaenidae; genus Phengaris; species Phengaris alcon. The sequence continues at coordinate 789,702 of JAYRCH010000158.1, read as the reverse complement.
CCGACCCAAGCGGGACCAACTTAAAGTGAAGCCCGACGTGCAGCTGTCAGACTTCCTAGCCGCTAGAACATCGCTGTTGCAAGTGGAGAAGACGTCCAGTGCCAGCGTGAGGAAGAACACTCAGAGCGATGTGAACAAGGTGTTGATTGGACGGGTGAGTAAAGCCTACACCATACTTCCTGTCGGCCAATCGGCGCGACGCTGCTGAGTTAGATCTGATAGTGTATACAGGATGGACGGATGACAAAAATAGATATTCAAGTAGTGTAATCAGTGTTCGATTCTCATTCCAAAAATATAACTTTTGACCTTAAATTTTGACCAGATTATCCTATACTAATAATATCCTAGTACTCAAATTCTATTCATCACCGCGTGCCCGTACAAGGTACAAGCGCGTGACCTTGAAGCCGACGCGTTGTACGCCAGTGTGATGGTGTCCATGCGAAGTGCGAGTTAAATATTAATCATGTTATTTTTCTGTAAATCACGAACATTTTTAGTTATGCCTACTTCCATTACTCATGTAATATTGTGGTCTAATGTTGGGTTAAATATTTCATTCGCATAACCAAGCATCCTGTATACTGTAATGCCAATCCACGCCCACGCACGTCTGCCGAAACGTCTTTCCACAGGCAGTAGATCAAATGTCCAAAATATCCGTAATCAATTTTGAACAGCCTTATATAAAACATTCGTGACGAAGCCATGGCCCTTAGGCTACGATACTATCGAACACACGTCAACAGTAGCGAAGGTTGGTTCTCCATCAAAGGGAAGCCCTAGCCTGTAGATGTGAGATTAGTTGCAGAATTTATTCTAATACTTATCTTAGGGGCCCCATATACGGTCCGGTTTTCCTTCAGTTCGGCCTGAACGGATGCAAAATCGTATCGTCTGTGTGCAATTTCGTGATCGCATCAGTCGGCCGGATGGACTGAAGCGATTCGTTCCAGTGTTGCCAGCTCTGTTCTTGCGAAACTACTAAACTCGCGTCGATTTCTAATTCGTCGATTTGTTATATTCAAATTTAATTATTTATTGAATTATATTATAAATTTTATCGTTCAATTAAAATATACTAGGAAATACTACTTATATAGTAATTAAACGGGTAGATTTAAACAAATTACGGACGAATGCTACGATCTATTATTAAGATAAGGTGTCAATTTTTTTTTTTTTTGTGCCTAACCTAGTCCATTTTGCATATGATCACTGTCTGGCTCTTTCCTACTAAAACACTACTAACAACTAAATTCCTACTAAGGAGGGAATAAAATAATTAATTTAGTATTAAAACTTTGTAAAAAACTTAGTTGGCAACATTAATTCTGGACTGAACGGACCATGTGTGACAAATCGCTTCAGTTCTCGCCAGAGCCGCGGCCGTGCGGTCGTGTATCGTGTACAATCGTAGTGAGAATACAATTAATAAACACGACCGTAGCTCGCGGCAAACCAGAACGAACTGATGCTATTTTTCCGTGTGTGTCACTCGAATCCGATCAGGCTGAAATGACGTCAGTTGGGTCCGATGCGATTTTTTTCCGTGAACGTGCTCGAATCTGTTCATGCCGAACTAACGTCAGTTCTAACTGAAACGATCGGCCTCTCGACTTTGGGGGCCTTCTAAGGAAATTAATTAGGTACGTCGGAAAAAAATAAATGTATCCGCAAATAAGTAGTAAGTAGGTTTACTCATGATGTATAAGGCAATGGTTGTAAGTTACGAAGTTTAAACTGTACTGTTATAATCATTTTATTTTATATCGACGTGACGCCGGCGTGGATCGTGCTGTGCACACGTCGCGCACTTCACGCCAGCAATAGGCTACTTGACCATGTTTTTATTCATGTACTATAATACGCTTCATAATTTTATTGTTCCATTACGCAAAAACAAATATTACATTATTTTGAAACCTAAAAACCTACGAAAAATATCTAAAAAAAAAACACTTTTTTAAAACCGCCGAAAACACTTCGCCGTGTTGGTTGATAGTTATCGGTGCTGTGACGTCATACTAGTACTATTTGTAATATGTACTATAGTCCGCTCAGACAAAATGGCGGTGTGACGTTCCGTTTGACGTTTTGACATAATAACTTTAAAAGATATCATGAACAATATTTAGAGAAACACGTTCCGTTTCACTACTACGTATTATAGTGTTTGTGATGTCATATCTTTGCCGGAAGTTACTTCGAAGTGTCTTCATTAGTGGAAATTAAAAAAACAAAAATACATATATTTAAATCATCTTTATTTATCAATCGTAAGTAAAGTCACTTATTGCGTGAATCTAATCTGATATATCCAATGACTCCCAGGTGCCAGACCGTGGTGGTAGACCCAACGAGCAGCAGCCCCCGCCTCCAGAGATGCCGTCGTGGCAGCAGCGGGCCACGCCACAGGTAAGACCATTCTAAAAGGCACGCCTCTCCACCAGGGAATGAGCGGTCGGATCGCCTGAAGGTAAGTGATTACCGCCGCGCCGCCCATGGACACTCGAAGTTACACTTCTGATTCCTCTGGTGTTGCCCACTTGCGATCCTGGTCCTTAAAATACGGCCCTTCGGGCTCCTGTAACCTCATTCACTCGCAACGCAAGCGTTATTTACGCCGGTTTGCTGTGAGGCTGTCTTATTTATCCGGCCGAGCCGGCTCATTCGTGCCAAACATGAATCTCCCGCGTGTGAAATAAATGTTACTATGGTTTCTTTTTTACTTTTTAATTCAACCTTTATGTGTTGTGCGGTGTGGCCTTAAAACTTAATATTAATATGAATGAAGTATAAATGCGTATTATTTTTACAGGGCGGCAGTAGGGGCGGGCGCGGCGGCGGCGGCGGCGGCGGCGGCGGCAGGGGTGGCTTCAACCAAGGACAGGGGCATCAAGGACAAGGTCAAGGTCAGAGGCATTTCTTTATTACAAACTCCAGTTCGTCTCATTGAGGACACCAATAGGGATGTAATGACACTCATTAATTTATATGAGACTAGATGTTGCCCGCGACTTCGTGCGCGCAAAAGTAAATACCGCGGTAACCGTACTATCTTCCGCAATAAACAGTAGCTTATGTCCTTTCCCTTGGTCTATTCTATATCTGTGCCAAATTTTATCAAAATCGCTCCAGTAGTATCGGAGCCTATTCAATGCAAACAAACAAATATTTCCTCATTATTATAATAGAAATATGTAAGTTTCTCATGTAAGTTAATGATTTTTTGATTTAATTTAGTGGTAGGATTACTGATGATAAAGTGAGGAATCTTTTTCAGAATAATAAATGAATATTCCGATTTCCAGGCTACCAAGGCCATGGTCATCAAGGTCAGGGCGGCGACGGCTACCGGGGCGGGCGCGGCGGCCGCGGCGGGCGGGTGCAGGGCGGGTACAACCACGGCGGAGATCAGAAGGATCAGCAGAGGTCAGTTCAATGTGTAGGACATTAACGACAAAGTTAGCCGTAATAAGGTCAAGGTCAAAAATTTAAAATTACAAACAGACACGTCAATTTTATTTAAGTAGATATATAGATAAGGGGTCATCCACATATTACGTCACAGTACATGTTAAAGGGATCGGAAAAGCGTGATATAGGGGGGAGCCCGGAGAGGGTTCCAAAAGTCGAAATATTTTGTGTGACGTAATATGTGGACAGCCCCTAACTGTCCTAAAATGTTTCATCCTTTTCAGACCTCAATCGCAACAGCGCAACTACCAAACATACGAGGTGCCGCCCGGTGGTTACAGCAACCAGTCCAATTACAACAACAAACCGAACTACAACCAGCATCAGAATTACCAAGGTAATCGGCACTTTGTGTCAGCGAGCGAGTAGATTATCGCCTGATGGCAAACGCCGCCATCACACCAGAAGCAAAGAATATATGTTACTAACGTAGAGAATCGTCGTTCCACCGATTTACACGAATGGCAGCTCGCGGCTGTGTGTGTGCGCGGCTGGGCGAATGCGGAGGCGGGCGGCGCGTGAGTTTTTTACAGCCAGGACTTTAGTTCACGGGGCTGGCCGCTGGTCGATTCGTGCTTTGACATAATTGATAGTACAATTTCATTATATTTAAGATGGTAAATTATTTCGTGTCAACCTTAGGCTTGACATTCGCCGGTGCTCGAGCTGTCATTTGTAGATAGTGTCGCCCCTGTGCCAGAAGGCCCAATGAGGCTGTGCAATGTCTTTTTCCTAGACATGCTAAATTGATCTAGAAGAGTATACAAGAACATCTGCATTTCTACTTTTTTTTTGCATTCGCAAAGATAGATAATAGCAATCAAAGTGCGCATTTTCGAGAGAAATTATTTAAAAACGCACGCAGCGTTTGGTCGTGCTTGACGTCAGGGCACGGGCGGGAGGACCGCTGACGTCACGCGTCTAGCTGCGCTATGCGGAAATTTAAAAAGTGCTCAAAACTTCTTACGGTCCCAACTTCCGTAATACCACAGAGTAGGAAATATATTATATACTTACGTACAGAGAAACAGCTTTCATTGAACGAGCCAAATCGATCCAAATTTGAAAATAGTATACAATATATTTAATACTTTATCTTGTTTATATGTAATTATGTATATCATGTACGATTTATCAGCTATTGCTGCGTGTTATTCTGTCCCTCAAATGACAGTATCGATGGAACCACATAATACCAGGCACTCTGGTGTTTGCGCCGTGGTGGTATGCCAGAGTGGTACTCCATTTTGATGATTAGGCATTACACTGCACTACCGACTATCTGATTCTGGCAGAACCTAGTATTAAAATGTTTAATATTATTCCTTTACCATTTTATGCTATTTATTTATCATATTTTAATATTCTTTTGTTGTGTTTTTATTGTAATGTATATAATAACTTGTAGTTTATGTCATTATTAGTCAAATAAACGTTTTTTATTTATTTATTTAAAAATTTTGACGCCCCTTTCAAGGGCCCACAGTTTTTCCACACAGTCCACTCACACACACACCGTATGCATGTAGTAGTGCAATCGAATCGAAAGCTAACTACGTAACTGTTTATCTGTTCCACTTTCTATAATCTGTGGTAATACTGCATATAGATTTACGTAAAATAAAGACTTCTATAACGTACGTAATCTATACTTTACTGTCAAGGAGGTGTGTGCAATGTTCACATGTGTTTAGTAACCACGATTCTCGTAATTATTTCTGTTCAATACGCAGTACGGTGCCAGTGTCAGCGTATGCTGTTGCACTCACACATCAAATTGAGTGTGCACGCGAGCGATAGCGTGCTCTGAGACTGGAACCCAACTGCGAATAGAATAGATACAGCAATTGACACTAAAGACGGCCATAAGTACCGCGGCTGGATTTGTAGGCTGGACCGTGATTATGGCCCTTTAATCTTAGGTTCACATGGGCTAAAATAATTTATTTCCGAAATTAATATTTGGCGCTCAGGCCGGAGATCGTGGGTTCGAATCCCGCCGAAGGAACAATTAAGTTATCTTTGTTTCTGGGTCATATATGTGTAATAAATATAAAAAAAATTAACATAATATGTAAAGCTTATAAACGTATTAAATATAAGTACTTCCCATTGTCTGATCTCTGTAACACAAGTTCTTGACGTGGTGTGAAGCGTCCATAAATATTATTATTATTGAATATTATTTTATGGTTTACATAATTTGAAAACATTTTTTAGGTGGCGGTGGTTTCAACAGCGGTTACCAAAGCAACCACGGCTACCAGACTAGTGGCTACAACCGCTACCAGAACGAACACGACGATAGATCAGACAACAGAAGAGGCCGAGGCGGGTACCAGAGACGTTGACATATTTGACGGTAATCTAGGTCTGTGGAGAGTAGACGTAAGGGACCGTTGATCGCCATATCACCGTCCAGCCTGCAAATCCAGCACCGGTGCTAGAGGCCGTCATTAGTGTATATAGTGTCAATCAATTATAATTTTGCCTACAAGTCCGCTTCAAGGCCGCGGCCTTGGATTTGCAGGCTGTATCGTAAGTATGCGCGTAATAATTTTATGACACGCTAAATCTCAGACCAAATATAAAAGTGTAGACCAGAGTTCTGCGAAGCACACTGAGGCCGCTATAAACTCCTCGCCTTGTAATTACACAGTGTCAACGCACACAAATGTAACGAAACTACGCCTTACCTTGTAAGAGCGTTTTCCCGTTATGCGACATGATGTCCGACCGATAAATAACATAAACACAATGAAAATACTATGTTTTAATATGAAACATATGCTTGTCTTTGTCGTCATCGGTGTGATATCGTATTGGATATTGAGAGAACGCACTTATGTCAAAGGCATAAGAGCGATTCCGGTCTGGTATCGGTTATCGGTATCGCGTAATGTAAAACGCTTTAAGCCGAGCTGTGGCAGAGTGCTTTTTAACCGCCGACAAAAAGAGGGGTGTTATAAGTTTGACATGTCTCTCTGTCTGTGTGTCTGTCCGGAGCATCGTAGCTCCTAAACGAAATTCCGATTTAGATGCAATTTATTTTGTATGAAAGCTGACATGATCGCGAGTGTTCTTATCTATAATTCATCATCATCAGCTCGCCCACTGCCTGAAAATACGGGGGTTATCTACTTGATGAAAGGTAAGCAACTTTCACTGGTTTGATCGCTTTAATACATCGTATCCTGGCACTTCAACAATATTGCCTACACTTGGTATAGCATTGGTGCTGCAGCATCACCTGGAATCTCTAGGATACCAAACTCCTCACAAACTCGTCGTGTTTGGGCTAATTTTAGTAATCTCAATGATTAGGACATAGATAAATAGTGATCATTTGCACCTGATGATGCAGAATTACTTGGAATCTGCAGAAATCCCAACTCTTCACTGACGTACAGCAGACGTATCGTGTTTGGGCTCATTGAAAAGGCTCCATTGAATAAGATGTATATTGAAAGGCTAAAATAGAAATTTGCTTTTTATAGTCATTTGTGTCGGGGGTTACTTGAACTTTTTTTTTTTATGTAGTGCGTAGCCACACGCGCACTACATAAATAAACCGGCCTCAGTTTTTGTTTGACCAAGCTCTGTCTTCACTTTATATTTGGTCTGAGCGCTAAACATAAAATATTATAAACCCAAGTTCATTGTAGTACGGAGCTCTTGATAAGTATTATGCCGCTGGAAAACCTTCAGAAGTAAGGCTGGTTTTCCTGTTACGCCGACCGCGCGCTAACGGTCGGCACAGACAGGGCGAAATAAATGCAATAGGCTACTTGACCTTGTTTCTATTTATGTCCTAAACGCTTCATAATTGTTTTATTACACAAAAAAAATATTACATTATTTTGAAACCTAAAAACCTACAAAAAATAATTTTTAAAAATACACTTTTTTGAAACAGCCGAAAACATAGTGTTTTCGGCGGTTTCAAAAAAGTGTATTTTTAAATATTATTTTTTGTAGGTTTGCCATGTTGGTTGATAGATTATATGTGCTGTGACGTCATACTAGTACTATTTGTAATCTGTGCTATAGTCCGTAGTAGTAAAATGACGGTGTTACGTTCCGTTTGACGTTTTGACATAAATAACTTTATAAGATGTCATGTGTGTCGGCGCTGACGATCGGCGAGCGGTCAGCGCGACAGGAAAACCAGCCTTACTCGTGTAGGTACTAACTTCTGTACTTTTTATAGAAAGAAATACGTTACACAGGTAAGCGCACACAAGTACGTACGTATTTCAACGGACAATAAAATACACAGAGACGGTTTTGTTTACCTCCACTCTCTATAGTTTGTACCGCTTGAACAGGTGGCGAAACATAAAAAAGCCGCCATATTGAATTTTTTTTTGCAAGTTCAACCATAGACAATACTTATGTTTTTGATACAGTAGGCAACATGCATGTCAGCATACTATTTATTTAGTTTAACTTTATATTTTTAGGTATTATTTTACCTTTTTCTGTTTGTGTAGTTTTCGGAAAAAAAAAAACATTTATGTTTTGTTTTCATGAACATTTTCTTAATATATTCGATCTCAAAATAAAATAATTAATGTTAGTCAAACGAGTATGTACTCATTGTCAGTAGGTACCTACATATTGTAATATGATTTTTAACAAAAGTTTAAAAAGGCTTCCAGTCTACCGTTCAAATAACAGGCAGGCAGGCAGTTCAAAGGCATTTTTTATATATACCTAAGCTAAGAGTGTGAAAATACCATTAAGCAATAATTAAATTAATATTTACCGCAAATATTTGCAATATACAAAATATTGTTAACTTTTAAAACAGTTTATCTTCGCCCACCAATTTCATGAATAATATTATAATATTGATTATTATACATGTATACACTCGTTTTAATGGTAATAAATGCATTCAATTACAATACTCTTTTATTTCTCTGTGTGGTGTGTTAGGATAAGTATAAATGTAACATTTGATCACCGTTATCACTTACGGCCCGTTTCAATAACCTATCGTCCAATAACTATTTGTTAAAAATGTCACATTTATATTATAAAAAACCGGCAAATGATACCAAATATGACGTTTTTAACAAATAGTTATTGGTAGATACGATGAAACCGGCTGTTAGGGAACGTGCCCATACCACAGATTACTAAATGGTTAATACCATAGATACCGACACTCCCCGCCATAATTTCTACGCCGCGCCGTATTTACTAACATAGCGTGTGATTTTCCAAGATATTGATTACGTGACAAAAACCTATTGTGATCAAGCATACTACATTGAAGACCACTTTCCCACCCTACATAGGTCACGTAGTTCCCTCAATAACTACGGGTATTATTTGTGGATAAACCTATACGATTCGAAGCTACTGCGTAAAGGAATTTATTAAATAATATAATATAATAACTATATAAAGGCATAATAATAATATTTAACTGATCTTGTGGACTTATTAAGTACCTACGGAACCTATAAAAGCTGTACTGGAACTATCATTTACAGTTATGATTCGCAATTAAAAAAATTCTCCATGATCTATGCTTTTTTGTCAAATGTCAATGTCATTCACGTTTGACAGTGTTCGGTGTCATAATATCAAAAATTGTATTTTTAGTACTTTTACAATAAATTGTGGTTTTATCTATATGTTTAGCTATTTTAAATTAAACTTTTTTTATTTTATATTAAATTTGTATAATTAACTAATAACTCTAAGCCTAACTTTTAAGATGTCTACAAGTATCGATCAAAAAGCTTACCTTCAAAAGTATTTGACTGGTTCATCGGGTGAAAAGAAGAAAAAGAAAAAGAAAGCATCTAAAGGAACAGGGTCCGTATTTCCAAATAATTTTTCTATTCTCTATAAAATTATATAACAATATTGCACGAATGTTTTTTAGTAGAGAAACCTGATTATAATGATCTAAACGACTACCACAAATACTATACACGGCTATCAAAAGTAAAATGAAATCTCGAGGGAACAGCACATTTTACTGTGATAAAAAGTAGCCTGCGTTAATCCAGTCTAAACTTCTGCAACACCAAATTTCATTAAAATCCGTTCAGTAGTTATTGCATGAAAGACTAACAAACATCCATACATTCTTACAAACTCGCGTTTTTAATATTAGTAAGGATAGTAAGTAAGGATAAATGCAACATAATATTATGATAGTAATTGTCTTTTGGTATCTTTTTAACCCGAAAACAACGAAAACAGATTTATTAAGTTATATGTGTCTGTCCCTGGCATCGTAGCTCCAAAATGGATGAGCTGATTTTGATCAAGTTGGCTTTCAAACAAAAAAAGTTTTTTTTTTTTTCAAAAACCAACATGATTAAGAGTATTCTTAGCTATAATCTATCATCATCAGCTCGCTCATTGCTTAACAATTTGGGGGTTACTTAATATTGTTAATTTTGGTTATTGTATAAAATTATAGCAACCCTATCACTTACTTTGTAATAAGTTTTTGTAAGTGTTTGTAGTTCACAGGGTTATAAAGGGGTATGAAGATTTTTATATGGAGCCTGGCCGACCTACTGTCCGCCATTTTGTTTTTTTTTATGAAATCGTGTTCACGATAATAATTCTTTCAAAAATGGATAGCTAACATCAATACAAACAAAAAATAATCTTGGACAAAACCGTGTAAAGTATCACATTTCGAAGATATGAGCTGCCAAAGTTTTACTATTGGAAATAAGTAATTTAAGATATTGCAACTCTAAGGCATGGTTATTCCAAGTGGTTTCTCGTCTGTGAAACAGTAGCCACTCTGTAACACGCCGTCGCGTGGTGACAAAGTGCAATCTAGCTCAAACAATATTTTAAAGTCTCAGTTTTGACGATTCAGTGCTTTTCCGATAGTTTTTATAATAAAACGAAATGTACGGTTCTCTGTATAAGTTAACATACTTTATGTTGAGAAAATAAATATTATACTATGTACCTATTATTAAAGATATTTTTTATGAGAAATACGGTTTTATTTTAAAATATACAGTAAATTATCTGAAACTGCTTTAGGGAGTAAAAGAAAAGACATAAACTAGGAGTTAAAACAATTTAATCTAATAAAAGTTAAGAGTTTTTTATAATATTAGCATAGAACATATTGTGTTAAGCTAGGTACATATTAGAATTACAAAAAATATCAAAAATTACTTGTCATTAAAAGACACAGTATCATAATTATTATCGCATCATTAATCATAATTTCAACAACTCTTCGTCTGATTCGAATAAATTATCTAAAAAGGCAGCAGGACATTCCGGCGGGATGTCTTGATGGCGTGTCCATGCCAAGTACCATCATGCACATAACATGGACACAGCAGCCAAGTGTACGTTTTCCCACCAAGCAATCACAATAGTGTTCTATGATTTTATTCCGACCACGCAGTTCGTCGTCCAGTAAAATGTATACAAAATAAATGTGACTGTTCTGGTGACGTGATTGAATTTTGGCCCTTACTAGCCATGGATCTGATGCCAAAATACCATAGTGTCTCAAATTGACGTCAATAGCTCTGTCTTCGTATACATCTATAAGAAATGTGCCGTCCTCTTTTACATGTTCCGCGTAATAGCTACGCGCTTGTTGCACCTGATATGGTCCTAAGGCTATGACAATCAATTCGTCGTATTCCAATATAGGGAATTGATTGAAACCTTGAGTGGCATCAATTGCACGAAAATTAGCTCTACGCTGGTTAAAATTATTTTGGATAATTAAGTCACTCAGGTTATTCGGTGCGTCATGTTTTAAATGAATTTCATTGATTATTTCACTGGCTAAATCGTTGTCAACCAGCCATTTGCCAAAAGCATTTATTAGCGCACATGCTATTCGTACCTCGTCATACATATTATGTGGCACAACTATATTTGAATTTTGGAATCTCAGTTGCCTGAATTGATTTTTTAATATTCCATTAATAGTTTCGACGACCCAACGACAAAGTGTAACCTTTCGTGAATTATTAGCCTGTACCGTTGTCAGTTGGCGTTGACCTTCGTATTTTGTATCACGAAAATAAGCTTTATATCCCATTTCCTCCATTTTTTCCACAGCATCTCTAAATCCACGGTCCAATATGAATATGTCATCTTTTTCAAAAAACCAATGGAATGGGTTTTCTTCATTTTCATTTATAAACTCTGTCATCATTTCTGCGTCTGATTTGATGGCAGAATATGGCCCGTATGCTTCAATGATGTATCCATCGGGACATACGATTAAAAACACTTTTAATAAATGCCGAAACTTATGGGCACTATAAGATTTACGTTGGAAGCTGTAATTACTACTTTTTTGTAGATCAAAGTAAGTACCGTCACAAATGTTGATTAAACTGTTCATGTTGGGATCGGAACTTCCAAACAATACATTGGGTATTCTCAAAATTCTTTCAACAAGTTCTTCTCTGTAATTTTCAGTGTTTTCTGATGAGTAAAGGTGATCAAGCCCTAAGTGTTTCGGTACAAATTCAGAAAGCAAACAATTCCTCACTCTTCGCATTACATAGCCAAAATGTTGAGGAGTAATTCTAAACAATGTAGAAAGCCTTTGATTGGAATCTCCTGTATGAAGTTTACACAAAACTGTAGCGAGTGCTGTTTTTGGTCTTTTCGGAAACACATTTGAGATAGTGGGTGTCCCTTCTAATATGTTCAAAAAATTCTGCTTATTATAACCGATGTAAAAATGAAATGTTTGATCATCTATGGAATCCAACCTTTCAAAATCAAGATGTTTGGAATTTCGGCCTTGCAACAGCTTAAGCATGTCTGACATTTGTGAACTGCTGAACAGATTGATCGTTTGTCTGCAGTAAGATGACAGCTCATGTATTTCTTCACCTTGTAAATGTTCACTGCAAATTCGAGAACCACGTGTTATATATAAGTTTTGATTAGAGAGAACATTTCGCCTGATTGTCAGAGGGATACAGTGTAAGTCAGGTTGTTGATATCCTCTTATACGAGGGCGGCACTGAAAATTTCGGGAATCAAGGAAGTGACACAACATTACTATTTAAAAATGTATTTATTGCTTTTCGAAGTATTCTCCGCGAAATTTGACACATTTTTCCATACGATGGAACCAATCATTGAAGCAACCATTCCATTCGGAAGTTGGGGTCTCCAAAATGGCCGTTTTGTAGGCGTCAACAGCTTCTTCAGGTGATGAAAATCTCTGACCACGCAATTTGTTCGTTATTTTAGGGAAAGTATAGAAATCATTAGGGCTTAGGTCGGGGCTGTACGGCGGATGGTCTAATAATTCTATGATTTCTTGCTCTAAAAACTCTTTTGTTCTGTGCGCGGTGTGAGAACTCGCATTGTCGTGATGGAGGATGATGCGGCGGTTGCAGTTCTCTTTACGGAGTTCAGAAACGACCTGTGGCAAACAAATGTTAGCATACCATTCTGCATTAACCGTTCTTTGTCCCTCAAGAGGAATAGTCGCAACATGGCTGGTTTTGGAGACAAACGTGGCCACCATTTTTTTTGCAGCACTCCGTGAACGAACAATTTTTGTTGGCTTTAACTCATTTTCGAACACCCAAACTCGTGACTGGTTTTTTGTTTCGGGTTCGTACACGTATATCCAGGATTCGTCACCTGATACGATGTTGTATACAGCATTTGAGGATCCTGCGTGGAATCTTTCGAGAGTTCTGACGCACCAAGTAACGCGAGTCGCTTTTTGCTCTTCACAGAGCAAATGCGGTATCCATCCGGAAAACAACTTTTTTACACCTAATTGTTCATGCAAGATTGTTTGTATTTGTTGCCTGAATTTCGCGGTATGTCACATGTCGATCTTCCTCAATCAGCTTACGCACAGCATCAACGTTTTCTTGGGTGACTGCAGTTTTTGGACGACCTTGACGGGGATCATCACTGAGCTTGACACGTCCACGTTGAAATTCAGCAAACCAGCGATAAATTGTGGTTTTGGATGGGGCTTCATCACCAAATGCAGAAATCATCCGGTCAACACACTGTTTTGTGTTAAACTACTTCTAAAGTCATAATAAATCATCGCTCTAGAATTTTCTCGAGTCAATTCCATTTTCTCAACGACTAAACAAGTTTGACAAGACCGAGAATCTTTTTTTAAATAAATAAACGGTATTCTATTTTTAAAACCAAGGAGTTTTAAATTAAAAAGATTTTAATATGACAGGAACAGTGGAAATATTCCATTCCCGATACTTTTAGTGCAGCCCTCGTAATGCAACACATGTTACTATGCGGTCCACGTGAAAAATCTGGCACTACAAATAAATGAGGCTGGGCACGTTCTGGCGTATTTTGTCGTGATGGCACAGCTTCATCTTGAACATTAGGAGGAGGAACATCTTGAATGGCTTCTTCGGGAGCATCTTCAAGTCGATCAATTGGAAAGTCTTCCATAGGCTCAACCGGAGAAACAGGTACAGAAGGCTCGTATACTTCATCGATGGCTGCTTGACGAGCTTGTTCTTCAACTTGTTCTTGTAAACGGACAGCGTCTTGACGAACGGAGAAACGACGAGCACGTAGAACACAGAGATAGCATATTTTGTCTTCTGGTGTTATCTGTAAAATAATTAATATACAAATTATTATTGTTGAATGTACTCTACACAGTAGAAATATATTCATCAAAATTCCTTCATTTGTGTGTCTGTTGAGCAGTGCAAGGCACGTCTCGACGCGTACTTCGCGCTGGCGATCATTGAGTTCGTGGGGCACCCATTTGTCAAGCTTTTTTACCTTGCCAATTTGACGCAAATGGACCAATATTGTTTTGACGCTAACGTCGAAAGCTGCTGCTAATTCAGCCGTAGATTGTGTATCATCAGCTTCCACAATCGCCTTTAATTCGTCATTGTCGACCAAAGTCTTCGGACGACCGCGAGGTTCATTTTTCAGGTCGAAATTTCCAGAACGGAAGCGAGCAAACCAATAACAGGTGGTGCGTTGGTTTGTAGTGTTAGCTCCGTAAACGTCGTTGATGTTGCGTGCCGCTTGTGCCGCGTTGCTGCCACGACGGTATTCATATTCCATAATTACTCGAATTTTTAACGTATCCATGATGACCAAAAAAGATTGAAATGCGATGAAAATGTAACACTAATCAATAAACAAATGACTACTTTTGGAAAAAGAATTCCATGTTTTTAAAATAAAAATTATTTGAAATTAGAATTCTTAGGCAAACAAAAATTATTTTGATTTGAAATGGCCAGTACTGCAGAACGGCAATTTCATAGGTAAAGACCTATTATTTCGATATTTATCTAGCTCTAAGAGTATCTATCCAGGCACAATAAAAACGTCATGTAAAAGATAATAAAATATTTTTCTCTTTAATACAAAAACATCTTCATACAACCGCCTCGGTTTTATTATCAATGAGGCGATTTCTTAAAAAAAAAAATAGTTTCATTCAAATCATTAAATACGTCACGAGAACCATACGTCTACGAATAATCCGAAATAACTTAAGAGATGGGTCATAACATGACACCACAAAGAGTTTACAAAGTTCAATAGTTGAAATAGGTACATACATTCGTAATTGCATGATGTTAATAAACGAACACAATGACGCGCATCATGTTGCACGCCATCTGGCAACGTTACACGACGTTACCGAACATTTGCGCGTCACGTGGTAACATTTAGACGACAAGAGCCCTATTGTATTCGTAAACTTCAGTAATTATTATTACAATATGTGAGTATTGCATGTTTGAGTAGACAAACACTGCACTGGATATTTAATAGGTAGTAACAATAGATAATAGTACACTAACCACCCTGATTTAAAAATTGTAACTGTATAGACTGTTTTGTAATAAATAACAACTTTTGAAGACGCCCCGGCGAATAGACACTTGGTTTTTAAAAACTCAGTCGTTTTTGTGTAATAGGTACCTACTTCAATTGTCCTTCTTTAACGTCATAATGGGAAAGTGTTCTAGTGTAACGTACAAAAGTTATTTTTTGTGATGGGAAATGTCACGAAAAATCAAATGAGTACATTAATGATGCCCCGAAAAAACTAGTACCTATAGCTACTTGTAAAAAGTAAGGTTATGTTAAAAAAAATAATGATTGACTCACCTGTCGAGTATATCCATGTATGTGGTGGGAGTATTCGATGATATAACGGTGAGGATTCAGGTAATCATCAGTCAAATAATAAGATCGTATCGGACCTCGAGATCTTCGGCGTGGACCACGACGAGTGCTGACTCCGCAAAAATAACATGTTTGGCTGATTTCATCAGAATCGGTCATTTCATAACAATAAAACTCAACAAAACTACTTGCTCACCTCCCCGCCTCACCACCCGCAACCCCGCCCTTCGTCTAAAGCTTTGTTCAAAGGCGAATCCCGCGCAGGATGCGGGACGCGGAACTGGTCGATCCGCTCGCCCGCTTAGCCTCCCAAACTGAGGCGAATCCCGCGCGTCATTATTTTTGATTTCTTAATAGGAAAACATGTCTTTTGATATCGAAGCTGAGGTTTTCTTATTGTTTTTTTTGTTATTCGGCTACGGAACTCTAAAAAGAACAGAGATATCATTTACTTACCACTTGTATTGAATTCTATTCTATTGCCGTCCCATACCCTATCTTTTTTCCTATTATTATTTTTATAATCTTCGTGACTGAGGTCATATATAATCTTATTTTCCTTTACCTTTTGCAGAAACTAATTCAATTAACGGCGACATTTTCAAAAATCACTATCCTGCGATGATCCCGCGTATATTTCGCCGCAGCGCGTGCGACTATTTGCGCCAATGTTAACGCGTCCATACAAGTAAGCTGGCGCAATCGGCGCGAGCAAATCGCGTGCCGGCTCCCGCCGCGTGGGATTCGCCTCAGTTTGAACGAAGCTTAACATTTCTAGTAAGTACAGAGCGAAGCTTACGCAACGTGCTGGTTAACAGCAGCGGCGCTATAAAACACCCCCAACCAACGTTCGAGTCCACGTCGAGTACACGTGCCGGTACAAATTCGCACTCACACGTATTACTTACCATCTGAGCACGTACGGTGAAGTTCCGGAAATCATATCTTGGAATTCTTTACCGAGGCATGTATTTCCTCCCTCCTACGATCCCGGGTTCTGCCTATGGGGTGTGAAGAAGCATTTACTAAGGCCGCCATAGTGTGAAGAAATGTTTTGGCAATTATCATTCTTGTCAAAACGTTCTCCCACATTCTTTAGACTGCCTTACTGCTTTCCATCAGGCGGAGTGTAGTCGTCCTTCATGGCTGACCGTAATAAATAAAAAAAACCTAATATAAATCGCGTTAACACTCGATTAATAACATTTTAATGTTTACAAAACGCGAAAGTTTAAAAGCATTGCAAGCAAGCAACTCTACGTAATAAGTCTGTGGCGACGCGCCTTATATCTTTGTATATAGTCGTAGACTACATAGTTGTGTAAATAAATTAGTTTTAGTTGCATGGTAGTTTTTAAGTTCTCACGTGCAGCTGCATTTAAGAAACATCTGTTCTTTTTATATTTTATTAGTTATTGTTTATTGTTGTCGTGTCGGCTATAGCTTTACTTTTACAACCTTTTACCTTGTTTAGGATTATTGTTTAGTTTTAACGTTTATTGTTATTTTACTGTACAGCTAGCAATTAAGTCATTGTATTTTTCTCTACCTTTGTATTTTGCCGCGGATATCCCACGCGGCAAATGCGCCACCACCCGGACCCTTCTTTGTGCATTTTTATTTTTGCATGTTAGTCAGTAAGTTCTCAAGTTCTAAGTTTGAGCTAGATTGCACTTTGTCATCACGCGACGGCGTGTTACAGAGTGGCTACTGTTTCACAGACGAGAAACCACTTGGAATAACCATGTCTTAGAGTTGCAATATCTTAAATTAATTATTTCCAATAGTAAAACTTTGGCAGCTCATATCTTCGAAATGTGACACTTTACGCGGTTTTGTCCAAGATTATTTTTTGTTTGTATTGATGTTAGCTATCCATTTTTCAAAGAATTATTCGTGAACGCGATTTAAAAAAAAATAAATTAAATGGCGGACAAGTAGGTCGGCCAAAATCTTCATACCCCTTTAACATTATTATACAAATAGTTAACTTTCAATCTGGTTTTAAAATTTTGTTTCAGATTAAAGATAATAGATGACGACCTGGATTTTTCAAAACTCCGCTCATTGGAGGGCGATGAATTGGATATCCTGGACCAGGGTGAAGATGCACCGCAGATTGCGGGCATCATAGATGAGAGACCAGAGGACGTTAAAAAGTTGGAAGAGTTCAAAACTACCTCAAAATGGAGAGTTATAAACCAGGTATGTTTTAAATCATTTTTTTCTGCATTTGCTAAAACTGGGTAATTAAAGACTAATGGTAAATATGTCCTGAAAAGTGAATGCTAATATGTTTTGGATCCCAGGGCGTAGCGAAGGAAAACTCAGAATGCTTATATTGTTCTAATTGGGTACATAACTTTTATGGATTAGTCACACTCGTGTGTGAGGTGTGAAAAACTGAGTATGTAAAATTCATGTGTGTGTTCATTGGGCTGCGGGGTTGGGCTGTAGACTTTAAAGTATCAGTTGTTGAAAAGATTTTCTTTCCGAGGTAGGTGCGCCCTGCCTGTACCTCATATATGTTACACAAAGAAGGATACACTTGTGTATGTTCAAAAGTTGTGGTTGAATTTTTCCTTAATGTTTTGACGCTTATGATAACAGACCAAACCATACTACTGTATCTGTTGCTTTCCAGGATGATGGTTTCAACAGTAGATTAAAAGTAGAAGAAGTGAAAAGAGACAAGAGAGAAGTGGAGAAAGAGAATGAAATTGTATTTGGTAAAATGTACAGTGATTCAGAAGATGAAAAGAAAAATGACTCAGATGCATCTCCTCCAAGAAAAACACAGAACAAGCATAAAAATAATTCACAATCGAAGAAACCCCAAAATAACAGCGATAGTGACTTTAGTCCACCTAGAAAGTCTGACAGAAGAGAGAATGGTGAATCTTCGAGGAATAAAACGGAAAGATCCAGAAAAGATCACTATCAAAGTGACAGAGTGGCAAGTCCTCCTAGAAAATCGGAGAGAAGAGAGAATGGCGAATCTTCGAGAAATAAAGCAGAAAGATCTAGAAAAGATCGTCGTAATAGTGACAGTGATGCGAGTCCTCCAAGGAAAACGTCGAAGCAATACGACTTAGATGCTTCTTCAGAGAACAAAATTAAAGAAAGTACATCTAGAAATAAATATGATAGTGATATAAGTCCTCATAGAAAAAGCTCAAAAAAATATGATTCTGATGCATCTCCTCCAAGGAAGAAAGATGCAAAGTCTAAAAATAGGTATGTTAATGATGCTAGAAAGAGCTCAAAGAAATATGATTCTAATGCATCTCCTCCCAGACATAGTAAAGATAATAAATCTAGAAAAAAGTATGACAATGATGCTAGTCCTCCTAAAAGAGAAAATAAGCACAACAGAGATTCCGATTCGGATTTATCTCCACCACGCAAGAAAGAAAAGCTAAAAGAGAGAGTCCGAAAACCATCAAGATGGGGTCATTTTGAAGAACCGAAATCCAGCAGTCCAACAAGAAAATACAGAAGTAATGATGATTCGGACCTTTCACCGCCAAGAAAGAAAGAATCAAGGCATAACAGATCTGATTCTGATGCATCACCAACAAGAAAAAGAACAAAAATGATTGACAAAAGTAATAAGCATAAAAAATCAAGAAATGATTCAGATTCGTCTCCACCAAGAAGAGAAAAGAGTAGAAGGAATTCTGACAGTCCACCGCCGTCTAATAAGAAAATGGCTCGGACTCTTGAAGGCAAAATGGCTGGGCTACAAGATGCTATAGCTCTAAAGCGGGAGAATGAAGAGTTTAGACAGAGAGAAGATGAGGCTTTCCAGAAAATGTCACATGAAGTCTCGGGGAGAAATGCTCAGGTTGTTTCAAGAAAAAGTAAGTTTCATTTCAATTATAACACAGTGTGGTCAGCCAAATACGATTTTGAATACTTTGTCATCCTATCTTTCACTGTTTCCATAGGGAAAACTGAGAAACATAGATTTCAATGTCAGAAATGCAATTGTTGGCCGCGCTATTAGTAAGCCATATATAAGTAAACGTTTAAAAAATAATATTTTATTTAAAAACAAAAATATTCTTTTTTTTTCAGTTATTTTTTTATTAACAATTGATCGTTATCTAGATGATTTATGCTATGATTATAATATAATATTTGAGTAAAATTCTACAAAAAATGTCATTAATTTTGACGAATGTACCTCCAATACTTTTGAAACATATTGTTTTTCTGTTTAGGTAAACGGGATACATCAGAAGAGAGACAGAAGCTGAAAGAGAAAGCCGAAAGACAAAAGGAGCTGGATGAGAAATACAAGAAATGGAGCAGGGGGTATGTTGTTAATTTTGTCATAAATAATAAAGAAATCATCAGAAGGTCGATTCTGCTAATTAAATCCTGCAATAATACAGTTAAGATCCAGTCCCGATATGTTAAAAACTACAAAAAGGTATTCTCATAAATGTCAAACCCGTTTTGATTGGTCCAAATTCCAGCTTTTAATATCAAGACGATTCATTTATAATTCAATAAAAGTAAAATGAAAGTGTAAGTTAATTACGACAATTGGGATACCGAAGCCCAATTTTCTTAACTATTTTCCATAAAATTCGGTTCGGTCGACGCGCTGACTCATTCGCATACCCGTCATGTAGAGCGCGCGAGCGGGACAGCCTGAAAATCTAAACGAGATTTAACCGATAATTATTACGTCACTTTGATGATGAGTTAATACACGAAATTCTACGTGCTCCGCGACCGCACTTTATAACTTAGTCTGATGTATTTTTCAAAGAAACACATTAAATCCCACATACGTGGACGAGCCATGCTTCAGTATGAATGGGCCGGCTCGATCGGATAAATACCACGGCCTCACAGAAAATAACGCTTGCGTTGTGTTTCGCCGAGTGAGTGAATTTACCAGAGGCCCAAGGGGGGTTGGGGATTTTGAGGACCAGGAACACGTGCCCTACACCAGAGGGCTTACAAGTGTAACTCCACTGATGTTGCGAGTGTCAATGGGCTGTGATAATCGCTTACCATCAGGCGATCCGTCTGTTCGATTACTGGTCAATTTCATAAAAAAATATGTGCAGTGACAGTTTTGAGCAATAATCTCTTTTACAATCATTTTTGCAGTTTAAAACAAGTGGAGGCCCAAGAGGAGCGGGTCCAAGACTTTCTTCATGAGGCCGCCAAGCCCCTGGCCAGGTATAGAGAGGACAGAGACCTGGAGACACGACTCAAGGACGAAGAGAGAGAGGGAGATCCGATGTTGCAGTATGTTAGAGAGAGAAAACGAGAGAGGGGTGAGATGGGACCTGGTGAGTTTTATTTTTATGTTATAAAAGCTGCATTGTTTCGCTCTGAGATGAAAGTCATTTAACTATTTAGAATTTAGATTGAAAATTCTTTCGTATAAAAAAACCTTTTCGAATGGAGATCATGTTGTCGAGATTATGTAAAATATTCGGTATAATGCAACAGTAAAAAAATTTGCATTCTCAGAGCGCGTTTTTCAATTTCCTGGAAAAGTTTAAATTAACGGATGTAATACTGTTGAAATCACTTGTCACAATTCAATGTCGAGACCTTCATTTTTTACTGTTCCATTATACCGAATATTTTACATCAATGATATTTAAATTTAATTTGTGATTTTTCCGCAACATAATAACCTAATCAGCCTGATTAGGTTATAGTTTAAGTTATATGAACGTACATACTCCATAAGTGAAAAGAGCTATTGTTTCATATTATTGTAAAGCGCCTTACTCGCGGTCCAGCCTGCAAATCCAACACCGGTACTAATGGCCGACAATAAATATATTTTTATTTTTGCCTACAAGTCCGCTTCAAGGCCGCGGTATTGGATTTGCAGGCTGGACTGTGAGTAAAGCACCATACTCACCATCGAACCTGCAAATCCAATATGAAGCGGACTTGTAGCCAAAAATTATAATTGGTTGACACTAATGACGGCTATTTGTACCAGTGCTGGATTTGCAAGCTGGACAGTGAGTAGGCGTTTAAGATTATATTTCATAATTTCATATTTATCATGTTATAGAAGAGGATGAAAACTACAATTCTTTTCACAGAGAAACCGACATACAAAGGTAACTTCCCACCGAACAGATTTAACATTCGTCCAGGCTATCGGTGGGACGGAGTGGATAGGTCCAATGGGTATGAGTCCAAATACTTCCAACACCAGAGCAAGAGGAAAGCCCAGGAGGAGGAGGCTTACAAGTGGAGTACGGAGGACCTGTAATGAAATAAAAGATTTAGATATGTTTTTATTTTATTGATCCTTTTTGCCAACCAATAATATTAAGATATGAATTTCTTGTAGTTATCTTACTATTACTTTCGAAATGCAATAGTAATATCAAGTTACAGTACAAAATACTATTGACTAAGGCAGTTTCCGCGACTAGGAAAACGAAAATTTTTGGAGGTTTTGGAGGTGGTCCACGGTACACCAGTGTGTACACACTTTGCGGAACACTGGACTTGGGTATTAGAAATTGGAATATTGGTCACCTGGTCCCTGGATCAATATTTTTATTTATTAATTACCTACTGTAGATTCCAATTATCCTGATATTTTATTGTTCCTTTGTTTATAATCTTAAAATAAAAGAGAAGTTGCACTAATAGTGAGTAGGTACCTACAAAAACAAAAGCAAATCTTACAATAGAGCGAAAAAATGCTTGAAAACTTCAAAATAGTATAACTTGAAAGTAATGCTAGAAGGGCTAATATAATATATTTGATAAATAGATACCTATGCAATGAATCTAGTTTACTTGAATTCGATATTTTTATTGATTTTTAAATTAAAAATAGAAAATATAGTGGCAAAATATGTATTTGGCAACATTCAACATTTTTCTATTGTAAGGGTAACATTGGTATTTGACACTCAGTTTTTTTTTTAATTTTTGTTGCGATTTGCTCACAAAACGTGTTTTGCAATTTGCCGAATTATTTTGTTTATTCGCGCATCTAAACGTCTATCACATGCATCAAATCTTATAAATATAAATTAAATATATTTTTTTGCACAAAATAAAAGTTTTATCAAACGAAACTTGTGCTCCAAAGTAAAGAAATACAAAAATGGTTGTAGTGTCTTCAACATTCGCTGCGCCCGATCAAGGTGTACTTTTGCAAACCCCTGGCACAAAATTAATTGTAAACGACCAAGAGTTGGGCACCGCGACCCTGTATATCACAGAAAAGTATGTATATACTCACTAACCTTATATTTATACAAAAAATCTTTATATTTGTTGATCCAATGTTAGTGCTTCTAGGATTTTTTTGCAATTACTTAATTTTTAGCAACGTGATGTGGGGTGGAGGCACCAGTGTGGCCGGTGGACCTTCCCCGAACATCTCTCTGCTCTACCCGAGCATCTCCCTCCATGCTATCCAGAGAGACCCATCTCCAGCTTTATACATGGTGCTGAATTATGAGTTAAGGTGAGTGAAAAATGCTTATAATGAATGTTACAAATCAATAATATTGCAGCTATTTAGTTATAGAAAATGATAAGAGTTAGAAAAATACGAATTATAATGTTGGTCTGACTGACCAATCCTACTACTATTATAAATGTGAAAGTTTGTGAGGATGGAAGGATGTATGGATGGAGGAATGGTTTGTTACTCTTTCACATAGAAACTACAATTTGGTTAAACTACTAGTTTAAGTAGTAATTATAGAAGAATAACATTAAAAATCTATTGATTATCGCAACTTCTCCGATGGGTGGATTTGAATTAATATAATTACGGAAAATGAAATGTGAATAAAAAATTGTACAATTTAATAGTAGTTTGGTTTATAGTTGCCAGTTTTTTTAAACAGCGGGTCATAAACACGCAATGTTTTTTTAAAATTCTGGATGAACTTGTAACAAGTTTTCTATATTTTAAAGAAGTCAAGATCTATATTACTTTGCCATATAATTTGATTTGTAAAAGTAGCCGTAAGTTTTCCAAATAAACAAAATATTTATGTTTTGTTATGTGGCTTTAACTTTACAACAATTACAGACTACCTGGACTCCAACAGCCGGCTGAGCAGCAGGAAGATGATGATGAGGAATTCGATGCTGACGACCAGCCTATCACACAACTGAGGTAATTGCAATGAATATACACAAGATATCATACTATTGCTCGAAATGTATCCTCACTGATGAGTGCTTAAAATGCAAACAATTGCCCCTGGGCGACATGCCAACCATGCTTGGCAAAAGGGTAAAAATAATATGGTAACCATTCTGAAAAAGCGTGGATTATCTCATTTTCGGTAATATTCATTTAAATCTTTAATCTCCTATATGTTTTATCCCATAGAACTATCATTTTCAATAATTTTTAATACAGTAAAACCATGTATGCTAATGGTCATTGGCAATCATCGTCTTTCCACGAAATGACAGACCATGTATGAAAAATGGCAATTGCCAAAAGATATTGAGGTAGTATTGTAATTATATATTAAAATATTCTTCTATCAGTGGCTTTGAATAACATTATGCTAACAAATCACATTCAGATTCATCCCGCAAAACGAGGCGGACCTCAGCCCGATGTACTCAGCCATGAGCCAAGGTCAGGCGCTACACCCGGACCCCGCTGACAATGTTGACGATGAGAACTATATGGACGGTGAAGACTTCGATGAGGCTTTTGAAGATGGTGAGTGATGTTCTTAATACCGAGTACAACACCTTTACTAAAAACCACGAGAGGAATAACTTATGTAAACAATGATAATCTGTCAAAATGAAAGCAATTCTAAATTTAAACAACCCAAAGTAACGTGGAATGAGGGTGTTTGATATTTTTTCTGCCGTTAGGGGGTAGACCCAATGCTCACAAAGTATCATCTGGTGGCATAAGTGGCAAAAACGGCCAATAAGAATTTTCGATTCTTTTTCTGTCACCAGGTGGAGCTTGGTAGCCTGACGGTCCTTGTCGTGTCAAAAAGCTGTCAGATGTCACGAATTTACTAATACACCCATGAATTGTTAACATTGATAATGACGAAGTTACAAATCTGATTTATCTGGTTGATCCATAAGTTGCAATTTGCAAACCCCTAATTGCTGACACTTTTTAATTTTGTTTCGTGAATTTGTCTGTAGTGAAATTGTCATGTTTTGTTCTAAATAAAGCCACCATCATGCATTTTCATTTTATAGAGCAATTTTTTTTAAAATGAATATGAACCAGGAAACGAGCAGACGGATCGCCTGATAGTAAGCGATCACCGCCGCCCATGGACGCTCGCAACACCAGAGGTGTTACAACTACACTTGTAAGTTGTAACACCAGAGGGGTTCAAGTTCAAGCCATAAATGGTTCGAATCCCGCCCAAGGAACAAAAAGTTTTCTGTGTTCTTGGGTCATGGATGTATGGATATGTACGTATATGTAAATATGTGTATAACATAATAAGTCTTAAATACATGTGTCATGTATAGTTTAAAATAATTAAATATACTTTCAGTTGTCGGGTCTCTGTAACGCAAGGTCTACGGGTACTTAGCATGGGGCCAGATTGATGTGCTGTGAAGCATCCTTAGATTTATTATTTCACTAAATGTAAACAACTTGAGAAATAATCGAGAATACAAACGATACTTTCAGACGAGGAGTTCGAGGATGCTGAGGAGACTAACGGCTCCGCGGAGGAGGCGGCCGCTCGACTGAGACAGATGCGCTTGGAGAACGCCAACGGATTACAATTTGAAGGTATATATATAGTTGTTGTGGCATGCTTCGGCACGATTATGCCGGCTCGACCGAAGAGACGCGCAAAAAACCTATATATAACTGATTGAGTGTACTGTTGGTTCTGGTGGAAATTGTGTAAAAAAATGTAGATAATAATGTCACATAACTTTTTTGTACAATTTTCCACTTTATTTAGGTTTTTACAATAATTGATATATAAATACGACTGGTTTCGATTAGCTCATCACCAGCTGTCCAAATTTAGAATGTCAAAATTTTGACTTTTTTAAATTGTGTTTAAAAATGTTCAAGCGTCAAAATGAAGCCCATTCCCACTTGTCAGTTGGCTGTCAGTTGATGAGTTAATGGAAACCGGTCGTGTTTGTATGTAAATATATTATAAAAACCTAAAAAAGAAGTGAAGTGTATAAAAAAGGTTGTGTGATATTATTATGGACAAAGAATCAAAAATGCACGTAACCAGTTATCACATCACCGAGCGCAAACGAGTTAAATGTTAATCTTGAAAATTTAACTTAATTATTTATAGATTGACATAAGACATGGTGACGCGTACAATAGTTTGTTCTGTGGTAAAAAAAAACAATGCGCCTTTGCAGGAAGACTAAAAGATATGAAACATCCAAATTATTATTTTGAACAAATCGTCTAAATTTAATTTTTTTTTTATATAAATATGGCGTTACGGCTTAAAACCAATGCCAGTGTCAAGTTATAAAGGCGGGAAAATAGAATTTTCGTTGGAAGTTTTCAACACCGTTTTTCTAAATCGTCCAAGTCCAGTCTAGTCAAAGTCGTCAGTGCAGTCAATGAGTCAAGTCAGTAAAGCGGTAGAAGCTTTACTAAAAGTTCCTAGAGGCTTTTTGACGGAACACAAAATAGCATACTTTTGAAGTTGTGTACCACTTGCCCACACTTGTGCACGTCAACGAATATTTAATGGTCAATATTCTACCAATATTACACAGTAAGAACCGAAACAACACAAATATTACGAGGAAATACAAAAACAACAACGCCACTCTTGCACATCCCGCCAAAGCAAGCCAAATTTAAACAATTTTATTCGCTATCCTATACCATCTATTTTACTCAAAAATTGTAATTCTTTTTGTTTTTCAGACTGCGACGACGCCGAGGCGACTGAAGAGTGATCTGATTAATATAATAATTGCTTCAATTAAATGTACTGGCTTTCGTCACAACTCCACAGGATTGTTTCTAAAACTTTAATTATTATGACACTGTTTGTATGAATGTGGCAAAATGTACCCGAGGCTGAGCGAGCTCAAACCCACAAAAAGTTTTTATGTGGTCGCGACAGAAAAAAACTGTACTGTAAATAGAACTCTGCGCTAATACAATAGAGTTGAAAATCGGAAGTGTCAAATGTGAGATTTGACTGCAGTAAATGATTTTCAGCTCTATTGTATTAACGCAGAGTTGTATTTACAGAGCAGTTTTTTTCTGTTGCGTTCACAATAAACGCCTGTGGGAACGTAGCCTTACGGTCGAATTCTCAAAGGCTACATAAAAAGACGGGTGTTTTATATACCCACTGTTTTAATAAAGTGACAACCAAAACCCAAAATACTATTAGATTGTACGATTTTCATTAACATCTCATTTCCCGTAATTATTCTAATTCAGATCCATAGAGAAGCGGAGATATTCAATAAATTGTTAATCTTATTTTATATGAATATTCGTTGAAATGAGTTAAAATAACCCCACCCCACCTGCAGATATGCGATCTGTGCTGTTGATATACAGATGCAATGAGGGTTTTTGATTTTATTTCTGCAGGACAGGTAGACCCGACTCACACAATGCGCCATCTGCACTCTTAGCATGACCAGTGACCACCATAAAAATGCGTTTTGTCTAAACGAGAATAGACATATTGACAGATAATATGGACAAAATTACAGTTTTCCTTTGTCAATCTGTCTATCTGTCTATTCTTCCGTAGAATGAAACTATTTTTACGGTGGTTATCCTACGCGTGCTGGTGGCGAAAGTGGCATCGAAAACTGTCAATAAGAATTTTCGATTCTTATTCTGTCACCAGATGGCGCGTCGTATTTAGGTCGGATCTGTCGTGTCCCTCGTTACTCTTACATCTAACCTAATTGTATATTGTGTTTGTGTTCCATAGTACCGGTAGTATCCGGAACGCCGGAGAAAATTCAGAGCACTGAAAATAGAACTCTGCTCTAATAGAATAGAGTTGAAAATCGATCTGTCGGTCTGTCATATGACATTTGATTCGACGCTCGTGTGTCCGATTTTCAGCTCTATTGTATTAGGGCAAAGTCCTGTTTCCAGTGCTCTGAGTTTTCTCCGGCCTGCCGGATCCCGGATCATATAGTCCCAGCCTAACTCACAGATCCATGTGGAGATCTGCTAGACAGAATGACACTGCGACTCGAGAGCCTCTTTGATTTAAGTAGGGCTTGAGTATTTGGCCGTAAGCTTGTGAACACATTCGTCATGTATCCGACTGTAGAAAATTTCAAATTTCGAAGCTTTTATTCCATGATTCTTCTTTTGGGTTTGTCAATTATTGCAAACTTTGCCAAAATTGTTTTCTCAATAGAAAACTTGATTTCTGTATTAACGTAGTAGTCAATTCATACTTGCGTAGATGTGAAGCGCAGCGAAGCGTCAATCTGGGAACGTAATAAAGCAAATTCATTCTTATAATATATCTTCACTCCACGACGTAAAACACATTCCTTTGTGGATAGAAAAGAAGCGTATTTTGACACATCGATGTAATAGGCTACTTGACTGTTATTTAATTTCATACATTGAAGGAGTATTTCCTTTAGTACATGGCTTAGGAAAACGTATTCTAGCGATATCATAAATTAAAAACTCAAGATTCATAAATAAAGTTGATTTAAAAATATGTATTTTTGGTTTTTTAATTTCTACTGATGAAAACACATCGAAGTAAATTCCGGCAAGGATGTGACGACACAAACACACTAAACACATATGTAGTAGTGAAACGGAACGTTTCTGTAAATAAACAGTTCGTGACATCTTATAAAGTTATTTATGTCAAAACGTCAAACGGAACGTAACACCGCCATTTTACTACTACGGACTATAGCTCAGATTACAAATAGCACTAGTATGACGTCACAGCACAGATAATCAACCAACTTGGCGAATAGTGCTTTCGGCGGTTTTAAAAAGTGTATTTTTTAAATATAATTTTGTAGGTTTTTAGGTTTCAAAATGTTATATTATTTTTTTGTGTGTAATGAAACAATTTTAAAGCGTTTAAGACATAAATAAAAACAAGGTCAAGTAGCCTATTCGGACTCTGCGCTATTATGAACTGATCTTAATGCATATTATGGTAGTTTAGTATAAATTATAGTAAGGAGTAAATGTTGAATGTATTATAAGAATTTCTGTTTGTATCTCCCAGTGTAAGAAGTACTGACTCTTTGTAAGTTTTTAATAAATAGGTACTATATTACAGAATTGGTTTTTTATTAGAATATTTTAGTTATTCAAGTATCTTGCGTTTGTTTTGTTAGAGATACGAGCCATGTAATATATTACGCAAAATTGGGAAAATTCAGAGTTTTGTAATGGGTAATTTTTTCTCTAATTTCACAGGGAGCTTTTTAAGTAAGTGTCCAAACTTTCAGGAGTGAATATACTCTTAAATAAATGCAACTTTTATTATGGGTTCAACTTTCCTACTTGAAAAAAAGACAGCTGCTTCCTA
Organism: Phengaris alcon alcon; assembly: GCA_037179445.1. Classification (NCBI taxonomy): domain Eukaryota; kingdom Metazoa; phylum Arthropoda; class Insecta; order Lepidoptera; family Lycaenidae; genus Phengaris; species Phengaris alcon. The sequence goes on along the minus strand of JAYRCH010000158.1, from coordinate 760,546 downwards.
CAAAATGCTATCTATGCCTCCGTAGCCGTTTACAAAAACAAAAGAATTTTCCAAATGGGTCCACAAGCGGCAGAGTAATATTCAAGGATATGTATCGATGTAAAAGACTATGGAAAGTACCTAGAATCATCATTATGTGATGATGTATGGTGTGATGACGGTGGTGATGTTGATGATTATTACTGTAATTGACATAGTGCTTGCAGTTCTTTAAACAACACCGAAATCCCCAAACATGTATCTATAAGGACTCGAGAGTTCTCTTCAGTACTTTTTAATCCAGGGTATACCTTGGTGCAAAATCTTACTTTTTGGTAGCATATGCTTTTATCTTCAGAAAAAGTCGAAGTCACTATATGTGTCCAATTGTCAATACATTTTGAGGAGCTCCTTCTATTGCTCATGGATCCCACCATCAGGTCACCTTGGTATTAAACGGACCAAATTGGAATTATACCCTGTACAGCAAAAAAATAATTTTGAAAATCGGTCCACAGACGGTGGAGTAATCGTTGAACATACCGAAAAAAAAACAGCCGAACGTACAACCTTTTACAACAGCTTTTTTGGAAGTCGGTTAAAAATCAAGCCGCCTGGGAGCTTTTATCGAAAACGCTGCCTAACCTAACCCGTTGAAGAAAACAATGTATGGTGGGAGTGTTTCTCTTCTAAAGGTCTACAAAAAGACTCGTGACCGCATATTATATTATGTCTATCTTTTAAGGTTACTATACCCATTCTAAGTTTTAAAAAATCACTAAATATAATGTGGCATTTAGACGAAAAACTATATTTAGACGGATACAATATGAATCCTTATCTAGGAGATTATATCTAGGGGATATATATTTTACTCCGAGCTATTACTATTAGGTCATCACATATGAAATTGGCGTTTTGTAAAGGAGGAACATAAAGTCGATTTTTTAAACATAATTTAAATGGATATACTTTGATTTATTTAATCAAATTATATACCATTGCTATCTACGCAATTTTGCCATCTCATAGGTAGTTCATTGATTCCTTTACTAAAAAAAACATTCGTACAGGAATCAAGAAAATCTTTGAAGGCGCTTTGGACTGCCCATCGGATTTGAATTTTTTCCCTTGCAAGAAGTTATCCAAATTTCGAAAAAAATTATCTGTTGGAGCAAGGTCCGGTGAGTATTGTGGATGTCTTAGACATTCCGATTGAAGCTCTTCTAATTTGGTAGCCGTCTGTTGTGCACTACTGCTTCAGGACAACGCTAAACGTTGTCCTGAAGCAGCAGTGGCCTAGAGCGAATGACCAGCCTCGGTTGCTTAGCAGCCATATTTTCCATCATGATTTGCAGTTGCTGGCAATAGATATCTGCCGTTATCGTCTGGCCAGATTTAAGGAAGCTGTAGTGATCGACACCGGCACTAGTCTACCAAATCACAAGTAGATAACTTTTTAAGAGTCAATTTTCGCTTGGGGCTTTGGCTTGGGGATTGAGATGAGCGTTTCTGATTATCGTACAGGATCCACTTTTCATCAAAGGTAATGATTCGATTTAAAATCCCAACATTATTGTGCCGGTTGAGTAATGTATCGCAGCAGTCAGCGCGCGTTTGTCGGTTTGCTGCACTCAATTCATGAGGTTTCCCACCCACCTTTCAAGCTTTTTCACCTTCCCAATTTGCTTCAGGTAGGTTAAAACAGTTTTATCACTCACACCGCAGTCTGTAGCTAACTCGGACGTGGTTTGCGATGGATCCGCTTCCACAATACCCTTCAATTCTTCATTATCAACTTTGGTCTCCGGCCGTCATCGGGGCTTGTTCTGCAGATCGAAATTTCCAGAATGATAACGTTGGAACCAAAAACGCACTGTGTTTTCTTTTGCGATACCACCGCCATACACATCATTAATCCTTCGAACCGTTTCTGCAGCACTGGTGCCACGGTGGAACTCATACTCGAAAATAATACGATATTTTAAGTTTTCCATTTTGTAAACAGAGTGACGCAAAGAAAAAACCAAACGAGCAAAAAACAAATGAATTACGGTTTTCAAAACACAAATGCATAAGTAAATAGCGGTATAAATTTGAAATTGGAATTCCTAACCAAAGAAGATATATTTGAGATCAAAGTGGCCAGTACGACAAAACGCTAATTTCATATGTAAGGACCTAATAATATATTGCAGGTATATTTGCTATAGAAGCTTTTCCAATTTCCCTGTCTCCTATAATGCAAAAAATCTATGTTACCCTTTATATTCCTATATCGGGGTATACCGAATTTCCATTAATTATTTTTTCAGTAGGATGCACCGTTTTCGAGATAGAAGCTATTGTAGGAATTAGGAAAATTCTGGATTTTCCAATTTCCTTTATGTTATTTAAATTATGTCCTAAACGCTTCATAATTGTTTCATTACTTACAAAAAATAATATTACTATTATAGTACTACTTGTAATCTGTGCTATTATAGTCCGTAGTAGTAAAATGGCGGTATTACTTTCCGTTTGACGTTTTGACATAAATAACTTTTTTTGTCATGTCTAATGTCATGAACTATTTATTAAAGAAACACGTTCCGTTTCACTACTACGCATGCAGTGGCGGCGTAAGGCGTGGGCGACTTGGGCCACCGCCTACGGCCTCGCGGTACAAGGGGCCTCGCGCCTCGAAAATTTTTATGCATTGCTTCAAAGCGAGAATAAAATTAAAAAAGATATAAATTAATTCTGTTGTGAAATATGTATGTTGTGGGTGAGAGCAGTGACTTCCAACCATTTGAATTATATGAAGAATTAAATACATTGATCCCAAATTTACCCAACTTCATTATAGATGTGAAACAGCTGCTGTCATATATAACAGAAAATAGCTTGAAAGAAATTTACCCAAATATTTACATTGTCATCCGAATTTTATTAACAATTCCGGTAAGTACAGCCTCTGCTGAAAGGACTTTTTCGAAATTACAATTAATAAAAATATATTTAAGAAACAATGAGCCAGGAAAAACTTTCAGCTTTGGCTGTTTTATCAATAATTGAATCAGATATGGCATCTAGGCTGAATTACGATACAATACTTTAGGAATTTAGTAAAGTTAAAAGACGTAGGAAATTTCTGTTCCTTTAATACAGAAATATAAATATTTTTAAATATACACTTTAAGAAATGTATACAAGGTGGAGATGACAATACGACAATAAATGCAGACATTGACTGCATTGTATTAAATATAAGTTCTTTATAGCTAAAAAATGTAGTTAAAAATAAAAATATATATCTATTTTTTTCCAAACAAATTCAGCCATAGTCAGACACAAAATTAAGCAACAACACGGTTTTAAGTGACGAACATTATTCTTTGGCGCAATATCCCTTTAAAAATAATCACTGAATCAAGAAATCAGAAACTGTCAATATTTTAAAATATTTTAACATGATATTTTACCGATGCAAAGATCATTGATCCCTATGGACTATGGTGGTACCTTATACAGCTGATGAAAATATTTAAAATGTTAAATTATGTCCTGACTGCATAAATATCACTGGCAGAATCATCGTCAGTACTCAGTACTATGGAGCCCTAATTAAAAAAAAATGGAATTAAATTGATTGTTTTTTGGACAGTTTTTTTATTATTTTATAAAATCCGTCTTCAGGTCGCCACAGAACAGGGCCTCGCGAAATCTGTCTTGCCCACATCAAATTTAGGTCTTGCCCCGCCACTGTACGCATGTGTTTAGTGTGTTTGTGTCGTAGCATCCTTGCCGGAAGTAAATTCGAGGTGTTTTCATCAGTAGAAATTAAAAACACAAAAATACATATTTTTAAATCAACTTTATTTATCAAGCTTATTAATTTATGATGTCACTAGAATACGCTATCCTAAGCCAAGTACCAAAGGAAATACTCCTTCAAAGTATGAAATTAAATTATGCGTCAAGTAGCCTATTATAGGAATTAGTGAATTCTGGATTTTCCAATTTCCTTTCCTCCTATCATTTTGAAAATCTATGGTTACCGGGGGTATATATTTCGATAGAATGCACAGTAACCACAGGCAAAAACGGTGCATTTTTCTAGTTACATGCGATTTCTTCTCATGCAGAAAATCTATGGTTACCGGGGTGTATTCTGACAGCAAAATATGCAAAAGAAATTGGGAGTTTTAGAGTCACTGTTTAAAAAGCGACGACCACAAACTAAAATATTATTAGATTGTACAATTTCTCGTAAATATTTAATTCACAAATATTCAAATTTCACAGTATTAATTACCCCATGTCCTGCAGATATGTGACCTATGCCGTTGTGATCCAGATGTAATTAATTACGCTTACTTGTCGTGGGTAAAAGTCCCATAGTAAAAGACACAAATCCTTTTCATTACTTTTTTGGTAGGATGCACTGTTTCAGAGATAAAAGTGATTTTAGAAAAAAAAATGGCTATGCTTCAGTATTTTACGTAAGAAAATTGCTCACAAAATTTATTTCGTTTCGTGGTTTTTACTTATCCTATTTTTGGGTAGTCAAATAAAACAGAGGCTACACTACAGTTTTATTAGGAAAACACAATACATACTTCATTTATTTTAACAATAAAGAACGCCGTGTGACGTACATTTGTACTGGAGGCTACGCTAGCGCCGCGCGTGAACAAGACACAAGTCAGAATTAACGCGTATGTTATGAAATAATGTTTTCATTTCTCATACTCGGAAAGTTGTGTTGTTTTGATCTGATTATTGGGTGGAAGATGCTGCTTTCCTTTCATAGAGAGGGAAAAACTCATAAAAATTCATTCCGGCCCGAGGCCGGAAAAACTTCACAACTTCAAAAATAGAACTGCTTTCAGCTGTGAAGTTTTATGTAAAAAAAAAACTATTAAAAATCGACATGACTTTCTAAACAGCCAGTGTGAATTAAGCGCACTCTTTGAGCGGAACAAGCCGCGAGTGCCGCGACAATTACGCGGCGAGCGGCAAGTTCCATATTTAAAATTTAAAAAGTCAACACAAATTGGCGGGATACTAAAATCTGTTATGTATGTATCTGCGACGGACTTTTGTTCTTAGATTTGAATTGAATATTAAAAATGAGTTCAAGCGAAATATTGACACCAAATATTGATCCAGAACAGCCAAATTTCTCAAAATATATCAACCAACATAAATATTCCAAACAAAAATGTAACTTTTAATTTCACGAATTGTGCTAATTTGCCTATTAATTTTAAATAGGCACTACTAATATATTATTATCAATAAATAGTTTAGATAAACAACTAGTTTTATTTTCCTCATATCTAGCTACCTCGGAATTGATTCTTTTCAACCCTAGGCTAACAATCTACTATTGTGTTCTTTATTGTGTTACTATACAATATAATATACATTATAAGGCTTGTGTCTATATAAACAGTTGAAATAATAAGAACAAATATGTTTTTTATTATATAGAAATTCAAGGACATTAAAATGGAAATGCATTTTTTAATTTACACCAAATCTAACGTGTGTACACGATACAATTAAGATGTAAACGCGCGGCGCTCACACGACGATTCGCTTATAACTATTTATAACCATTAAACTAGCTTCCTCCTTACAATATAACGTTACATATAGTAACTAATATACAACATAGCCACGTGGATGTGCGTATTTACAGTTTGGAAACTGAGTCGGCAACAATTTCATTTGTATGGTCAGTAAATAAAGATTTAAAAAATATTCCGGTTTGAAAATCCAGTAAAAATCCCGGTTTGATCACGAAATATTAGTTTGGCCAGAAAAATCCCGGGTTGTTCAAGAAATATTTGAGGTTGGCCAGGAAAAATCCCGGGTTGTCCAACTTGGTATCCGACTAAAAAGATTTTACATTTGAAAAACATTTTTAATCTTTACTTATTGACTTTTTTATTTGATTATTATTATCGCTCCTTGAACTATGTGTCATACAATACTACATGTCTAAATAGAGAGAAAAATATTCGCTACTAGTATGTTAGAGCATTCACAACAAACACTTACTAGTTATATAATTCAAATTACTCGTTTCTATCAACATTATTATAGACAATTCTAAACTTTTTATCAAAGATAAATGCTCTCCTTCTAAATATTTATAACTTAGCTGCATTAATAATTCCATATCAAAAATATCTTCCAAAGATTTGAATTCCAATATTATCTTAGCTTAAAAAATTAAAAACTATAATCAGCATTGTAATAATGCAATTTATTTATTTCAATTCATATTTTCAAGCAACTCAAATAAACTTCAATTTTTTAAATTTCATACATGAAATTATCCAATAATATTAATGTAACTATAATTAAACCCATAGAAGTTTCCTACTATAACATAGTATCTATAATGATAAACTAATGATTATACTTTAGTCAAATTCTATGAAGAATATTCACAAAACCTCCTGTTTTGGTCGAGTTTTTAAGAAATAATATGTTTTTTTCGTCTTATTCTCGAAGGAATTTGACCAACGCAGAAACGTTCTTAATATATAGTAAAACACAACCAGTGAGATAAAATCTAGTTTTAGACCGCATTCGACCACCAACTAGAATACATTTTTAAACGGTTTTATTTAGCTTGGCCAGTTTATTTATTTCTTTGTGTCAAATTACTAAATTTTGCCCCCTTCCTGACACCAGATCGATCTGATATTTGGTACCCACTCTTAATATTGATGACAATACAATAATAATAAAAAAATTATGACTGTAAATCCAAAATGGCCGCCGACACAAAATGGCGGATTACATATTACTTCACCACAACCTCTATATGGGTATCAAATGAAAGGGCTTTATTGGTAGAATAGAGCTCACTACAAAAAAATAAAATACAAGAAGGCCGCCGCCACAAAATGGCGGATTACATATTTTCCACAACTACCTCAATATAGGTGTCTAATGAAAGGGCTTGATTAGTAGAATCGAGCTCATTCTGAAATAAATTAAAATCTCTAGCAACAAAACTAAAAACTTGAAAATAAATTAAGTAAAAAAACATTTCTAAGTTAAACGGTTTTATTACAATAAAAATAATGTAGGTAATGTACTAAAAGCTAAAAAATAATTCGGTAAGTACTAGCTACCAGATCGCACCAATCTTCTCATCAATCTGGGGTATTGATCAGACAAATAATAAAATCGTTGGGCGCGTGAAACTATCATATATTAACTCTAGATACGCAACGCCCAACGATTTTATTATTTGTCTGATCAATACCCCAGATTGATGAGAAGATTGGTGCGATCTGGTAGCTAGGGCTTACCGAATTATTTTTTAGCTTTTAGTACATTACCTACATTATTTTTATTGTAATAAAACCGTTTAACATAAAAATATTTTTTTATTTAATTTATATCATTGAAACATTCGGCTAAAATGTTTCATTTATTATAGATATTATTCTTGGTCAATTTTAAAATCCCAGTTCCAAAAATTTCCTGGGATTTCTTTAAAACAAAATCGAATGCGATCTTAACAAATTGTGCTATGTTTAATATAATACTAATATTTTATATTATGACTCCAGAAGAAAACCTTTATACTAAATGTATATTCTACGGCATATTATTTTGCATTTACGACGACAACAACTGACAAAATGTACAATTTTATTTAATTAGTAAATAACAGACATCTCTTTCGCACATTTTAACTTAACAACGAGAAATAATGTCATCCCTTTCTATAAATTCACGAGTCCATCTTTTTTATATTTGCAAGAGTTAGAAATAGTAGCTATTGTTTTATAGAGGTGTTATTTTTTGAGAAAATGAAGAAAGAAAATGTTGCATATTGATATTTTTATTAACATTAAATTATAAAAGTTCCACGTGACTACGTAACTTTGTGGGATTATTTAAATAATATAAAATTAAGATCAACAAAAACCTTCCTGGCCACCAGATTTAAATCGAATAAGCTTTTCGAAATCGCATTTAGTTCGCATGTTTTTAAATTGTTTAAAATCATGCGAAGTATATGCATGCAGTTAAAAATGTTTATGATTTTTTTAAAGACTACTTTGATATGATTTTTGACCTCCAGTCTTTACAATTTCAAAAGTTTTTCATCGTTCACGTTATACTGTAAATGAAGTGATATTTAATTTAATGTAATTATTGGTATGATTTGAAAAATGTTCATTAATAGCGCTTTTTTCATTCAAACGTTGCCTGTGTTATTGTTGGATTTATATTCATTATTTTTATAATCGGAAGCCCAATTCACGTAACTAGTTGTGATCAAAGTCCTGTTTCGGTCCCCGCGCTGTCTCACTCGCTCACGCGCGATAGACTCGTGTGTGAATGCGACACCGCGCTGTCCGAAAGACGATTATGATCACAAATAGTTACGACAGTTGGGTTTCATATCGAAGTTACCTTTATTTTCATGGTTAATATCAACAATTCAATTAATATATTTCATTTGATTTAGTTTACATCGTCAACCATTCAACTTTTATGTTATTTATACAATCCCCACCGGCGGACAGCGAAATGCTACGGAACATGAAAAACGAAAATTATATTAAAAAATATACTTTATGGTAATAAAACGATCGTTTAGTTAGCTTCAAAACACATCAATTTTAAATTGGATGTCGACTTTTTTGCTTTTAAAATTGTCAAAATTGACACCTGGACTGATCTTCATATTAAGAGGCCCGTGCCTCAATATAAGGGACTGTGGTAGCTGATGATGGTAGCTTTGATAAAGAATCAGTGTTATGAAGCTTCCAACCTTTTGACGATATATTAGTCATATTTTAAGTCAATTAAAATTTACCAGTCTAAAAAATGTTTATCATGTTCTTTGTATGTCAAATTGTTTATAAATTTCGTTTTTCAAAGCTGAAAATACCCTTTACTAATACTACAGGGCGATTTTTAAACAAATCTCCGTTAAATAAACCACATTTTTCGTATTTGAACCGACAAAATATAGATACACAACTATGAGGTCTGTAAGTACACTTGTATAGTTTGGCCATATCTAGTAATGGTGCAACCACACCGCAGTATTTTTGGCTAGGCAACAATTTTTCGAAAGGACGATCTCAGTACCTTTTTCTATGGAACAAGACCGGGCAAACGGGCCGACGAATCGCCCGATGACAATGACGTGAGTTACAGGTGCTTGGCCAGATCTAAGCACAGGGCAAGCGTTATTTCACACCGACTTTCTTTGGATATATCTAGTCAAGAGCGTGGTTCTTATACGAAATATTGCTTCCTCAACAACCTGTTGTGTGGCCGCACCATAACCGATACTAGCGAAGATAATCTCTCACCTAAAACCTAGTCCTAAGTTTATTTTTTTATTGTGAAAAATAAATATTCCAATTTACATATTATTGACCCATGTTGCTTGGTTTCTAACAATTGTGGATCTATATTTCAATCTTAGGTTTCTTACAAACCACCTGAAACGAACCGTACCTAGGGTTTACAGGGTGTTCTTGAACGCTTCTGACATTTTAACGATAACATACACAATAGCGTAGGCCCTAAATGACGTAACACGTTTTATGGATAAAAAAGGTTTTTACCGCGTTGATTCAACCTTTCGACAGTTTGTCTGTTTGTTATCTAACTACGCCGGAACCACTGAACTGATTTTAATTGAAATTTGTTGGAGAAGGACATAATGAATTTATCGCGGCATAATGTACGGTTTATACGTTGCGGGAAACGTCTACACATTGTGTATTCAAAACAAAAACACATATTCAAGGGGCGCTTATCGGTATTCGATTCTCATTCCAAAAGTATCACATGGGACCTTAAACTTTGACCAGATTATCCTAAAAAAAATTACGTCGATTCACAACCGTGAGGCGGTCGCGTGACTTTAAAAGCCGACGCGGCGTGCGAGTCCATACTTAGTGAGAGTTGTCAGAAAATGTTAGCCATGTTATTTTTCCGTAAATTACGAGAAATTTTAGTCATGTAATTACCTACGTAACTGTGTATTATTATCCAAATTTAATTTTCAAGCTAATACTAGGCTTTAATATTACGTGAGTAATGACAGTATGCATAACTAAAAATGTTCGTAATTTAAAGAATAGTAACATGATTCTGGTATATGATCTGGACATTCATTACATAATTAACGTGGTAGGCATCACGCAGGGACAATTCCGTAAGTGTTATTATTAACTTATATGGAAAGAAAACTTTTTGAATTTGAATTAACATTTCCTGCCAACTCTTAACTACACAGGGACACTCTCGTACTGGCGTACGCGCCGGTATTCATGGCCACGAGTCCGCCGCGCAGTACAGGAGCGCGATTATGCATAAGATTCGAGTATTTTTGTAGAATGATCTGGTCAAAGTTTATGGCCACATGTTATATTTTTGGAATGAGAATCAAATGCTGATCATGCAACTTATATCTATTTTTGTTAACGAACCACCTGTACATCATTCGGATAAAAATACATCCTGTATTCCGTATCACGTCACTTATTATCTACTTCAGGACAGTCAGAAGCCCACCCAACACAATTTACCATCACGCGGAAGTCGTTAAGGCTGTGTCACTGACTATCGCCTCCATCTTCTCTTCGGGTTTGGTTTCTTTATCCGTATTGGTTTCTGGTTCTCCCTCCATACCGTTGAGCTCTGGTTTCATCTCAACGTCCTGTGGTTTATCGCTGGCCGTGGTGTCTTGACTCGATGTGTCCATGTCTTTTTCTGAATCGGTCTCTTTCTGTTCTGATATCTCTGTTTCTGATTGTTTCGTGTCTGTCGGTTTGTCAGTAATTGTGGGATCTTCTTTTTCATCTGGTTTCCCTGAATCTGAAAAGTAAATATGAGTCAAATTAAGCAGTTCTAATAAAATTAAACATCTTATTTCCAAAGACGTTCTGTGTTTATCTGTGGTTATTTTAAAGAGATACATAGGGTTTGTATTACAATCTTCTGATAAGTATCAGATAACTTATTTGCATGTTTTGTCTTTTAAGTAAGCAGCGACAAAACTACCGAATAAGCTATCCGACGTCCAGAGATTTTGATGAAAGGTACAGAGTCACCAAGGTCTTACAGAAATCCGGCGGCAACGTGATTCAAGATAATATCTATGGATACTTTCACACCACGTCAATCTGGTCCCGTGGTAAGTTCTCGAAGAACTTAAGTTACGGGTACCAGACAACGGACATATTATATTTAATACTTTTATACTATACACATATTTAAGATTTTTACCATATTATATACATATTTAATGCACATCCATGACCCAGGAACACTGAAAACTTTTTTGTTCCCTGGCGGGTTTCGAACCCGCGACTTCCGGCTTGAGCGCCAACGCGCTAACCACTGAGCCACAGAGGTCATCAAAAAATTAAATAGACGACCCAATTGGAATAAACTTATGTAATTCCAAATCTGCTGTTACGACTGTCCATGGACGACTATCACTCGCTACCACACGAATTGTCTGCTTGTTTTCTGGTATTTATACTAACATTATAAAGAGGAAAGATTTGTTTGTTGCATTGAATAGGCTCCGAAACTACTGGGCCGATTTTGATGAAAGGTACAGATATTCTGTATGGGGATGGACAATGGACATTTACTACTTTTTATCACGCAAAAGTATACTGCGCGCGGACGCGGGAACGGGGTATTGTATTTACGTACATAACAATAATGTAAGCACAAAACTCACCAGTCTCATCAACCTCCATTGCCGTCTCTTTCTTTTTGTCTCCATTTACTTTCTGTAAATCAAATTGAACATTATTAAAAAACATTGTTTCATCTGTATTTCAATAACCTGACTAACCCCATGTTAAATAATATAATAACTACAATTTCTAAACGTGTTGTCCAATATCGACAAAGTTCCTGCTAGACCAGTATGCAAGAGGACGCCTCCAAATATTAAAGCACAGAGCGACCGCAACGACTGCAGACGTGGTTGAACTACGTATTTATACGTGAGTGTGTGTGCGTGCGCACGATTCAACGGCGCTACGAAGCGATTTTCATCTTATGCCTGGTCGAGCGGTAACTTGTTCGATAGTACATTCACAAGTTAAATAGTGCTGCACAACAAGGGTACCCTTTTTATGAAATGGACTAGGGAACGAGCAAATGGATCGCCTGATGGTAAGCGATTGCCACCGCCCATGGACACTCGCAACACCAGAGGGGTTACACTTGCCAAGCCCCCTGCGTTCCTGGTCCTTAAAATATCAAACCCCCCGTGGGCCTCCGATGTAGGCTCGGATCAATAACTATAAATAGCCCAGATACACCCGAATATTACCCAGGAGAAGAAGGCATATTATATCGTTCCCTATAAATGAGGAAGAAAGATACGTCTAATATAATTATTATCAATCGATCCATCCACATCCCACTCTTGTCGAAGCTTGTCGTCGTACACAAATGACATTTATGTTGCTATCAATTGAAGACGGCACTCCTTTACATCGCGATAAAGTCGCAGTGTAAACGAGTGCCCACCGAAACCACAACCAAAGTACAAAAACCCATTGACTTTAGTGTCCCTTCCACGTGCACTCCTCTTCCAAGATAGGTACAAACAAACAACAAATTCCCAATGAAATATCACCAACTCAGTGTTGCGAACACTTTCCAACATCAAATATTAGGGCTCTTCTTCTTAAGGGCGCGTTTACGAATTCGTCATAAATCGGCTGTTTTACGGTACATTTTGCGACCAAATGAAACCAAATCCTACTAAACTACCTACTTATTCTGTATCTGAACATCGGTTTTGCCACTATTCATGAAATTGCTTGGCAACGAGGTTTCATTTTATTTGGTCACTGTCTGGATTTGTCGCACAATACATTTCTAATTTATCGGAAACCTGTCAAACAAAATCATCCTAAACGCGTCCTTACTACAAGACGGCACACATAGCTAACTACTACAACACAATATTACGTGAAACTAAAAGGTTACATACTACATTCCTACTAAAATACAAAAAAAAAAAAACTGGTAGCCAGAACTAGTAAGCCCCCCCCCCACACACACACACATTAGGCGTGCGCGCTCCTCGGGCGTGTCAGCGATGCGGGCGCTGCGTGCGCGCCGCGAGCACGCTGCGTGTCAGCGATGCGGACGCTGCACGCCTAATGTGCGGTCAGCCTAACAGTACTTTAAGCATAAAAATCACCAACATGTTATAACGACAATTGCGGTGTTTCATAGTTTGTACATGCAAAAGAATTTATTCGCTGATATACTCACCTAGTCTTTTCGCGTTAAGAAGTCAGTGAATCATGCGTACATATTATGTCATCAACAAAATTTAAAATATTAGGTAACCCCCAAGTTGTCGAGCGGTGAGCGAGCCGATGATGATGAAATATAACTAGGGACACTCTCGATCATGTCATCTTTCAAACAAAAAAAAAACTAGAACAAAATGGGTCCATCCGTTTGGGAGCTACGATGCCACGGATAGACAGACAGACGCGTCAAACTTATAACACCCTGTATTTTCGTCGGTGGTTAAAAATGGACTATTTTAATTGCTTAATGTGAACACGGCTTATATATCATGGTTCTATTTTGACATTTGTACGCATGATTCACTGACTTCTTAACGCGAATAGACCATAGTTATAAAGATTGTTCCTAAAACTCAATGATTCATTATACTTATGTATCATTGCACATTCATTGTTATGACTTATGAAACACCAACTTTTAAATACAAGATCGATGAGCACTAAGGGAGTCACAAGTGCGTTTGCCAGTCTTGTGGTGTGCTACGGGCCGAATACTCAAACAGCTGGGATGAGTGTTCAAAGTTTAGTTTCTAGCCGTTACTTTTGAACTCCAATTCTCGTATTCAACTTAGGGTCAGCTCACACCGCGACGATACGAGACGCTGCATTTTTGAGATAGCTATTTAAAATTGAGACTATTCACTACACAGAAAGATACACGTTTCATATGACATCAGCCATACACCGCACATGCGCTGTGCAGCGCGGTGCAACTTAACATTCCAACTCTTATTCTGAATAATTAAAACTTTGAATAGCTATCTTAAAATATACAGCGCCATGTCGCCTATTGTTTCGGTGTGAATTGACCCTAAGACAATCAATTTAATGAATTATAAATAAACAGATTTTTCGAGTTTGGACCAATCAAAACGCGTTAAGCTTTTGGTTTGACGTTAATGAGAAAACCATTTTGCTTGTCATATGGAGACTACATCGAAACTGTATTATTGTAAAATATTTAGCAGAATCAACTTTCCGTCATAAGGTAGCCTCACATTGAGCAGATCTTAAAGACTTAAGAGCCGTTTGAGCATTCGGGTATTAGGCTGGAACTATATGCTCCGGAATCCGGAAAAGGTCGTAGATAATTCTGAGCATTGAAATTTTGAAATCGAACACACGAGTGTCGAGTCAAATGTCAATGTCATATGTGACAGCTCGACACTTCGATTTTAAACTCTATTGCATTAGCGCAGAGTTCTATTTTGAGTGCTCTGTATTGTCACCGGCGTCCCGGATTCCGGAGCATCTAGTCCCAGCCTCAGTCTGGCCACCGGTGCAATAGTGGATCTACTAAACTTGCGGCTCGTCTAACCGGTGCCGCGCGCTTCTTAGCCTTAGCTGCGTTTGTCTTTGGCGCCTAAGCGAAAGTGAAAAAAAAAATACATTGTGTGACATAAAAAGGACCGTACGAAGAATAGAATAAGAATAGCCGATAGAAGAGGATAATCTATTGTTGGCCTTCCCCCTAATTATAGGCTACTTGATCTTGTTTTTTTAAATGTCCTAAACGCTTCATAATAATTATTATTGTTTCATAAGTCATAACACACAAAAAATAATATAACATTATTTTGAAACCTAAAAACCTACAAAAATATATTTTAAAAATACACTTTTTAAAACCGCCGAAAACACATTCGCCACGTTGGTTGATAGATTATCTGTGGCTGTGACGTCATACTAGTACTATTTGTAATCTGTGCTATAGTCCGTAGTAGTAAAATGCCGGTGATTTACGTTTCGTTTGACGTTTTGACATAAATAACTTTATAAGATGTCACGAACTGTTTATTTACAGAAACGTTCCGTTTCACTACTACATATGTGTTTGGTGTGTTTGTGTCGTCACATCCTTGCCGGAAGTTACTTCGGTGTTTTCATCAGTAGAAGTTAAAAAACATAACTACATATTTTTAAATCAACTTTATTTATCAATATTAAGTTTTTAATTTATGATATCGCTAGAATACGTTTTCCTAAGCCAAGTACTAAAGGAAATGCTCCTTCAATGTATGAAATTAAATATGGGTCAAGTAGCCTATTATTGGCCCCAAAAGATTTATAGTACATAGTCTGTGTTGGCCACCATTCATTTATACACAAAGAAATAAGAACATAATTAAGTGTCTTGGAGTATAAAAAGATAAACAAAAGAATACGCACTACGCAACCCATATTTTATACAATTGGCTGTTCGGGGCCAACAATTGGCTGTCCGGGGCCAGTAATTAGCAGTTCGAGGCCAACGATTGGTTGTTTTACCCTAAATTTCTTTTGTTTATTGTGTGCGCTTGAAGTTTAAAATAAGTTTTATTTCCTTCTTCTTTCGTCTACATTTTATTCTATCCTTCGTTATTCTATACACAATATTAGTGGAAGCAAATATAGTAAATTTCACATTCAAAAGCTGTTCAAATAAAAAAGTGCAGAGAAATTCAATAAAATTATATTCAAGCTAATGTGACTGCAAAGTATAAAATATAAATTATGTGAAAATTAGAATCATATGTTATTATTATATATGTGTTCTGTGTGGGCGATAAAATGTTAATTAAAGTAAATAAAAATCATAATTTTAACGCGAATGATCTGAAGTCTGTTCCTGGTAAATTAATTTGTTAAAATTGCAATGTCGCTTCAGTCTCGAGTCTAGCTATCGCACTCCTCGCCATGATTTGATGTGTAGGACAACATGACCAGAGCCTGCAACGTGATTTTATGAGGAGACCAATTCTCGTAGAATTTGATATATCTGATTGCAACATACACAGATTACTTGTTTAGAGTAAATCGTACTACTATAAATAAATGTGAAAGTTTGTGAAACTTTTAACTAAAAAACTACTAAACTGATGAAATTTGGTATGGTCAGAATTAACATGTAGGCGAATTTTTATCCCGAAAGAAAAAACATCCCATTGGACAATGTATTTATGTTCGTATGTTTTACTGTCTCTCACGCCAAGGGCTGAACCGATTTGAATTAAAATTGGAATAGTAGTGGTAAAGTTAAGGCACATCAGAATAAAAAAGCTAAAAATATTTTTTGCTATGAACACTGTTCCACGTGGGTGGACAAAAGCTTTTAAACATTATTATTTCATACCTCAGTCTCGTCCTTGGTAGAAGGCTGAGCGCTCGACGTAGAAGAGATCTCCTCATCCTGCTCCTGTTTCTTCTGTCTTTTGTTCGGTCTCGGTTTCTTCTGTTCCACTTTTTCTTCCTTCTCTTCCACTTGTTCTTCTGTGTCCTCTATTTTTTCCTTCTCTTTTTCTTTTTCCGGTTCCGGCGAGGGATCTTTGGGTGAGTTTGGATCCTCCTGTGAATTGTAAAACATTTCTTTTTACATTGCGTTCTTAGAAGAATTTTAACAATTTTTAATGGGACTTAAATCCGAAAACTGAAACGTTACGTAAAATTTGGGTTTCCAAAACACAGGCTGTCTCTGTCACTGCTTAGCAGAATAACAAAGACAATGTCACTTGGACAGTGCAACAGGCGAGGGCCGTTATATCGCGCCAGGTTTACACGAGACCGTGGAGTCACTCACCGCCAGCAAGACGGTGTGCTGTCCGCCGGCCGCCACGCGTATGGGAACGCGGTCACCTATGGACAGTGCGGCTGGTGAGGGCTCATTGGCATCGTTGCTGTTGCCCGTGCCCAGCTGTCCTTCGCTGCCCATACCCCAGCCATATACATCTCCTGTGAAAAATAATACAAAAGCAAATAAAGTAAAAATGAAATAGTAATAACCAAGGGTGAACTCACACCGATGACCGAGACCCAAATTTGAACTTTACTTACTACACAAAAGAGTTAGTTTTTCAAGTTTCGAATAAAACACTTCTAAATAAATGTAGTATGTAATAATAATAAACCCATACAGTGACCCAGTAAAAATTAAGCCTTATTGTTACGCAATTAAGATTCATGCATGATAGCAAAACACGTGAAAATTTACCTGTATCTGTTTTTTTAAGTTTCGAATAAAACACTTCTAAATAAATGTAGTATGTAATAATAATAAACCCATACAGTGACCCAATAAAAACTAAGCCTTATTGTTACGCAATTAAGATTCATGCATGATAGCAAAACACGTGAAAATTTACCTGTATCTGTAACAGCGAAACTGTTGCTGGTCCCCGTAGATATACTGACGCACTTCTTGTTCTGTAGTTTTGGTACGATCTCTGGCGTTTCTGCGTCGCCTACTCGATCGCCAAGACCTAACCTGGAGCACAAAATAATACACATATAATTGAAAAAAACCTCAAGTGCGAATTGGACTGTACAAATACAGGAAGGCAAAATACAAACGCCACTTATCAGTATCTAATTACGCCCGAAATTTAAAAACAATCTTAATCTCATTTAAGTTATCTGAGATCAAAATTTCAACACATTTCAAGGATCCTAGGATTAACTTCAATTTTCGTCAATTTACGTCAATTGTTGTTTGAGAATCTAAGATTAAAGTCAATCTAAGATTATAGATACGTTATTAATTTCGGGCGTTAAACTTTTACGTAACCAAACATTGTTAGCGGAACTAGCCTAAGGCTGGGGCTTTTTCGAAATAAATATTTTTTTTATTTTCTGCAAATAAATTGACCGGAATCCGGAAGGCTGGAGAAAATTCAGATTTTATTGTTTTTAGTATTTGTGGTTATAGTGGCAACAAAAATACATCTTCTGTGAATATTTGATATCTAGCTATCACGCTTAATGAGATACAGCCTGACGACAGACAGACGAGCTGACAGCAGCGTCTCAGTAATACCCACAGGGTAAAAACGGGTTTTGCCCTTTGGGTATGGAACTCTAAAAATGCACCTAGCCGATCGCAGATTGATCGCCGGCTTTTGTCTTCTTTTTGTCATTGTAATACACATCTCACTATATTATGCTATATTCTAATAAAATATACTGACATTTATCATAGTCGGATCGTTTTGACATTATCTGATCCGATATCAGACCGATAACGAGAAAGAGTAAATAATGAAGCGTACGTAGTATTTCATACATCGTCTTGTTATTCCATAGATAGACGAGAGGTTGCCGAGGGCCATTAGCAACATAGTTCGACCGTACCTGCCGTACTCGCACCGGCCGATCGCGTACAGCTTCCCCTCGCTGTTCAGCGCGAGCGTGTGATGTTGTCCCGCTGAGAACAGTTTCCACTCGTCACCCGGTAGCGCGTCACACTCGGTGGGCGAGAACAGCGCCGTCTTGCGTTTCTCACCCGTTATACCTGGTGAAACAATAAAATTATAATAATAACTAGCCTTTGTCCGCGGCTCCACGAGCGTAAATACAGTATCCCACTGGAAGACTGTACTTTTTCGGGATAAAATGTGTGCATATGTTTTAATCCAGAGTCTAAACTAGTACCACAAAGCGGCTCTCAGACTACGCTATAATATGATAGCATATAGCTCATAGCACACAAACTTTCACATTTATGATAGTATCTATGGACGCTTCACACTACGTCAATCTGGCCCCGTGGTAAGTACCCCGAAGAACTTGTGTTACAGGTACTAGACAACGGGAAGTATATTTAATACTTTTATGCTATACATATTTTAGGATTTTATTATATTATACACATATTTAATACACATCCACGACCCAGGAACACAGAAAACTTTTGTCCCCTGTCGGGATTAGAACCCGCGACCTCTGGCTCGAGCGCCAACGCACTAACCACTGAGCCACAGAAGTCGTCATCAATATTATTTTTATTTTCACAAGACCGTCGTAGCACTCACCCAGCTGGCCATAGTTGTTGAGTCCCCACGCGAGCACTTTGCCCCCCGATATCGCGAAGGTGGCGTGCGAGCCCGCCCACACCGCGGACACGCCCCCCACGCCGCCCCCTTTCACCGTCACCTTGGCCGGGACTAGCAGCGCCCCTGAAATTTACAACATTTTTATATTATGTAAAATTTATAATCTTCCTTCTTCTTCTTTTGGCATATGCCTTCCCCGTAATAGGAGTTGCCAACGTCATAGTGCTGGTGCGGATGTTCAGTGTATCGCTGATGGTGTACAGTGCAATAAGGGAATGACTAATGCAGTGACTCGGTCAGTAAAATTACTTTTTGACAGTAACATTAATGATTTTTTAGTAAGAGACAGACCAGGTCTAAAGTAAAGCCCAGGTTTTGGTCTCGAATTTGATAGCTTAAGCCCGTATCAATTAACCTCTCATATTGCTAAGATTGTGTACTTAAGATGCAGTTTTAATTGATATATGCCTATTTAATATTATATTCATATACCGCTCATTACTCAAGGTACTCTCTCAAGCTGTTGTGATAGCCATTGACAAGTTGTTGAGGAGCTGTTGACCATGTTGACATAAACAGTAAATATGAACTGTTACGCCAATAGTGGTGTTACCTTGTGTCTATGGAGGGTAGAGGAAAGGAGGACTATGTCCATACATGAAAAAGTGTCAGTAAATTGGCGTAAAATAACAGTTTCAAAACAGGGCGTGACATGAAGTTAGCAACAATAACTAACTCTCAACTAACTTCACTCAATCTCTTATTGCTAACTTCATATCACACCCTGTTTTGGAACTGTTATTTAACTACTTTTGTCGGACACTTTTTAGCTTTTCTGCCATATAGAGATAGTCCTCCTTTCCTCTGCCCTCGATACTTGTGTCGAATATGAAATTTTTACATGAATTTCACACTTTGTTGAAAAGAGATGCATAAATTTATAAGAAATGGTTATTTAGGTTGACGCGAATAAAAGTTATATAAGCAAAAGAAAATATTGCACATCTCTTTCTCGAAAAACGATTTGTTATGTCACACGCTGCTACCGCCATACATTGTTTAATGACAAATGCATGACGCTACCAACTCCTGACGTGACAGGCCGATTTATCGCTCTCTTTCTTATTGTAAATTTAAATTGTTTGTATCTTCGTAATTTTTTAATAGGTATGTTCTAACATCGAATAGACGAAAACAATTGTTTAGGCAACATGCCTATTCACGCCTACACACTGTTCTAACTTCTTACTGATCCAATCGGCAGCATCAAGTCGATGGGACGATAGGCAGTATGGTGTATGGCTGCTCTTGCTTGAGTAGCTGTTTATGAACGCTTAAATTACATAGCTCTTGTTTAGACATGATAAGTTTTGATTTAAACTTTACTTCGTAATAAACCTATTAACGTTTGCGCTTTAGTAATTAACCATATAATCAATAAGTATTGCATCATATAAAGTTGTGTAAGAAACATCCCAACATACCGAAGCCCTGCCTGGAGCCCCGGGAGGCGGAGCGCTGCGTGAGCCGCCCCAGCTGTCCTTGCTCGCCGCACCCCATTGTGTACACGTTGCCGGAGAGCTACGAACAATTTTTTCATTATTATTCACAAATTAATTTCATAAATAATGATCAGGCATGTAACACTCATCAAATCAAAATACATTTTTGTTTGGATTACCCAACGTGAAAATGTGTTGTAGTTTTTTTGCACATGTTTCTCAATCAATCACAAATTTATTGAACTCCTCCATAATATGTCAAGTTACATCATTACATATTAATAACTTAATTTCCGTGTAATTCTTGAGTTTTTAACTTTATATTATGTTAATACGTATATGTCCGAGTATTTTCTATCCCCCTTACTAATAAAAATATTCACACAATGGATAACTAAAACAATGTTGCTATTTTTGTCAGTCAAGTGACTTTTCTAATGTATCAGACAAAGACAGCTACGTTACAGCAGGTGTGTATCGGCCGAATAATGAAACGCTCATCAAAATCAAGACCCCTCCTATTCACAGGCAGTCACTGTCTCTGCTAGCCGAAATGACAAGGACAGCATGTGACTTGAGCGTCACATAATTTAACTATCGTTCCAGTTCGGCCGTAAATCACATATCATTCTCTCTCTTTCTCTTTTCTTTTCTTTTCTTTCTGTGACTCGATACGAGCGCGACAGCACTTGACCACACACTACCAGGCTGTTCCGCTCGCATTGTCCGCCGTGTACTCTTGTTATATACTATAGGCTACTTGACCTGGTTTTCATTCATGTCCTAAACGCTTCATAAATGTTTCATTGCATAAAAAAATATTACATTATTTTGAAACATAAACACCTACAAAAAACTATTTCAAAAATATACTTTTTAAAAACCGCCGAAAACACGGTTCGCCATGTTGGTTGATAGATTATCTGTGCTGTGACGTCATACTAGTACTATTTGTAATCTGTGCTATAGGCCGTAGTAGTAAAATGGCGGTGTTACGTTCCGTTTGACGTTTTGACATAAATAACTTTTTAAGATGTCATGAACTATTTATTTACAGAAACGTTCCGTTTTACTCTACTACGCATGTGTTTAGTGTGTTTGTGACGTTACACCCTTGCCGAAAGTTGCTTCGAGGTGTTTTCATCAGTGGAAATTAAAAAACAAAAATACATATTTCTAAATCAACTTTATTTATCAATTTTAAGTTTTTAATTTATGATATCGCTCGAATACGCTTTCCTAAGCCAAGCACTAAAGGAAATACTCCTTCAAAGTATGAAATTAAATATAAGTCAAGTAGCCTATTGTGCTTTTGTTATTTAGTTTTATAGTCATGACATTGTTATATACCTTTCTTATTTTAAAACCATTTTTCCCATCTTTTTGATAAAAGTTTGTTGCGCCGGTCCTTCTTACCGGACTAGTTCCCGAAACGGTGGTGGGCCGTATCATGTAGACCGACGTTCAGAAAGTGTAGAAAAATAACAGTTTTAAATAAAAAAAAATGACTTTGACTTTGTGTGTGTTTATACTCACGTCCAACACCACCAGATGGTCGCCGCCCGACGCCAGCGCGGCGGCTGGCGGCAGCGGCAGCGGCACGGGCTCCTTGCACGGCTTGCCCTCCCGACCTTGCACCACCAGCCCCATGGAGCCGTGGGAGTCGCGGAAAGAACCCCACGCCCAAACCTGGGGAAAAAAAAAAGTAAAATATGAGATGGATATTTATTATAATCACCGTAAGAGCGTTTTTACATCACGCGATAGGATATCGCTTATCGCGCCGATAATAGGGGAGATGACTACAATATCTAAAATATTTAGTTTCACTAATATACTCAGAAATATTGAGGCGTTACTACTTGGTAAATGTAAAAATAACAATATTTTATGCGTAGTTTATAATTACAAGTGACAAATACCTGTCCATCATTCAGTAGCGCTGCGGAGTGCGAATCTCCTGCTGACAGTGCCACAGCCGGGCTGGGTAATGTCACCTTCCCCGGAGTACCCTCCTCCGTGTCGCTGCTGGTTGCCCGACCTAGTGCACCTTCATCATTACATCCCCATGACCATACCTGGTGGAATAAATACAGTGAATAATTTCAAACTGTGTTAATATAGAACTTTCAAGAAACAAAAATTATTACAAAGATTCTGCTGGAGTGATGCCTCAATATTACAAAAAAATCAGCATAAAATAGTATCTTTTATTCCATACATTGACCCCCACTATTGGGGGTACTGATATTGTACCCCCTAATTTTTTAATTAGTACAGGGGGTACAATGTCAGTACACAACAATAGCTATTTCAATGTCAACACACAACTCTGTCAAGTGACTTTTCGAATGTGTCGGACAAAGACAGCAAGAAAATATTGTTTTTAGTACCCTTACTAACGTAAGTGATTAAAAATAGGCCCAAGATTAAAGAAGTTGGCATTCTAATTTGCAGGTCCATATTTATAAAGAAATTAATAAAATTTTATTACTTTTCCATCACTGTCCAATGCAAGTGTGTGCATTCCACCCGCAATAACTTCTACAATTTTGTTTGGCAGCTTTGTTACTTGTTTGAATCTGAAATATTATATTTATATTAAATTGTATTGCAAAATTTACAAATTATTTACACAGCTATGATACGCGACGAGACGCGGCGCTGCATGTTATAATCAATAAACATGCAGCGCCGCGTCGCGTATCATAGCTGTGTAAATTTATTTATATAATTTGTAGAATTTTTAAAAAGATTTGAAAAAGATGTTTCATTGCAAGAGCGGCGCCTTCTATGTACATTGGCTTTGATTGACTTAACATTCGAACTCTTGCAATCAAATGTATAATATCTTCCTGTGATGTGATTATAGTTATAATTTTGAATAGCTGTCTTAAAAATGCAGCGCCGCGTCGCGACGTGAACATACCCTTAGACGTGAGAACTCTTGTGTAGTTAATTTTAGCCAATATTCAGTTGGTGGCAATTAATTGTCAGATGATTGTAGTAAAACTAATTATAACCTATTTATTTAAATAATGGGTAATATTATATAGACTTCATTCTACTCTTAATACATTCTTAAGATAAATACAACAAGAAACCATCTTCTAAGCTACTTTCCCAATTGAAATGTGTTATTAGAATTACACAATACATCCAATAACAGAGCAAGCATGTGATGCTTGGCTCAAAATGTTTGCTTGTATATGTTTACCGTGAATGTAGATTGCAAAATGCTTGTTGCAAACCAAAAGTACATGCTTGCAGTCGAGCTGCTTGATCGTATCGGAACCCCTTTTGTAATTAGTCAATAATTACTTAGTAGTCTCCATGACATCTTCACCCAAGCCCAACTGTCCCACATCGCCCTGTCCACACGTGTACACGCATCCTCTCCTCTTCGGTGCAGTGGGAATCTCAAGTTGGATCGCTGGAAGTATGAAAAAGAAGCTAGTGCAGCAATGTGGAACAATTAAAAAAAAACTGCAATTGTTTCAGCAATATTGCTTCTAGTTGCTCCAAATATTCCATACTGCTCAATGTTGCTGATACAAATTGCAATTTTTTTTTTCAACTGAAGTGCTTATGAGAGTTGGTCCGTCTCGCTTAATACTGTAGATGTAATTTTTTTTTCCCAAATTGATGATTGTTGCTGTTTTTTACCTTAAATTGCTTGATATTTTGTCACTTCGCAATGGACTATATAATGAATTGCTCTTGATCAATATTCGTACATGGGCATATATACGGTAATAATTAGTTATAATCAAACTAATTATTGTAGTTTGAATGCACCCGTATAAATGGTTATAGTATCGGTAATAATGGTTATAGTATCGGTAATAATGGTTATAGTATCGCCTATAACTGTGCACTCAGTGGATCCACAGAGTTTCAGTGTATGAATGAATGTGGCTCTAATTGCAAAATTTATTTTGACCCAAGTCTGAAAGTACCTTTATTATAGAGTTGTGTTAAAATATTATTATTTATTCAAATTTTAAAAAAATTTGAAGATCAACATTTTGACCTCAATTACCTTTTAATAATACAATAGTTTATGTTTTTGGGAAAAGAACTCCGTGGCCTAGTTGATAAACCATTTGATTCACACTCGAGAGAGATCAGGTTCGATTCCCAGGTTGTGGTGTGTACCAATGATACTTTTTCAGATCTCAAGTACATTATACAGACACTCTAACGGTGTAGGAAAACATTGTGAGGAAACCCGCACATGGTTGGCCCCAGACATATTGACCAGTCATTCCTCTGGACTAGGCTGACTGTGTTGTGAGAATGACGTATGTGCTTGGGCAACCATACGACATTTAAAAAACAGACTGTAACAGGCACTACAGGATTTCAAGAATTGTTACTTCGCTGGGAGAATACAGTATAAATCATCCAATAACGAATGAAAAGGCCTAAGTTTTATGTTTTTGGGAATTGAAGTCTGCATATTATGATAACCTTGATCTATAAAGATAATGATTAACATGCAATTTTATAACCACGGAGATGTGTAGGTTTCATTATTTGTGTTAACATTTAACCATCAGTGAATAAAAATATGACATATATTTTTATCCTTAAGCTTTATATATATATTCAAAATAAAGTAAATAAACATTAAAAACGTTAGAAATGGTCTTAGTTCGGCACTACAAAACTAATAACCTCAAAAGTTTTCGTGGTAATAATATTGCTTACGCAACACACATTAACATAAAAAGATACATGAAATTTACCTCATTTCGAAGCAATTTTAGTACCAGTCTATGTGGAATGAATCATTTATCAGTAAAAAAGGCGGCAATGATATTTCAGTATAGCGTTCGATTTCCCGCCATCATAATTTGACAGGTCAATGACGTCTTTAGAAATGTAAAGAAAACAAGAGCCATTTTTACGCAATTTATGTACTCACCTCCGCGTTTTTTCTTATTTTTAGGCTCCGTTGCTGCCGCAGACGTCGAAGCTTTCGACGCCGACCTTTTTACGCCTCGCGCGGCCGGCATTTTGCCTGCAATATTGTAATAGACGCGTCAATAAACACTGGCCGTGAGCGCGGCAAATATTCTGCGGACCGATGCATTCGCACTGATGACGTTTTCACAGTTATTTAATCGTATTAGCGTTTTTTTCCACACGAACTGTACTTGCACGGATTAGAAGGCCGCATCTCCATACAAGTCCATAAATTTATGGTTGCAGATAGGTTATATTATGCGTTTGTATATACACACTTGGAACGAACAATGCATTTACGTAAAATGAGAAACTGCACATGTAGGCTCTACTTACTGTTTAAATAGTCTAAGAATTAATAATCCAGTTTAATACGATTTAGCGTACTATTTAGTTTATTTCTCCAAAATGATTGAGATGACGTTTTAACTTTCAACAGAGTACAAATCCCGTGTTGTGGATGCCTCCGCGGTGCCTTCGCTTCGTTCGCTAATCGCTTCGCTTGGGCTACCGCACCACAGATACAAAAGTCATTATAGAATACAATTCATAGAGAGCGTTGGAGTCAAGTTTCTGATTGGCCGAGTTTTGTTTTTGTCTATTTCAGCCAATAAAATTAATGTAATTTTGACATATGGTAGATAAAACACCACAGAGTCCACGGGATATAAAACACAACTTGAGTTTTATATTTCGCGTCAGACCATGTCTAAATTATTGTCAGTTTTAACTGTTTTAATTACCTAACTTATTTTTATTAATAAAAAAGTCATAAAACATTTACATACCTACATGATTTGAAATGAGTAACAATAATTTTGTGCCCTTGAAGATTAAACGCGCATCACGTAATCAGATGTCTGATGAATGAGATACATTTCAGATGTCTGTTAAATTTATGTAAATTGCGCCATCTACATTATTTACAGGAATTACATTGAAGAACAAGATTGTTTGATATAATGCCAGTAGGTGGATATGTGGCTTACTTGGCTATTTTTAGTCTCAGCCATGGAGCTAGTAAAAAAAATGTACTAGCTCCATAGTCTTTTTCAGTAGTAGTACTTATCATCTATGATAGTCTCAGCATTGAGCATTCAGTTATTATTTATTTAGTGCTTATCATCCGTGATTTTTAGTTTTAAGCCGACTCACATCCAACAGTGTTATTTGTTATCTTATATCTGTATAATCTATGAATGTTCTAAGTTCTGCGTTGCATATTCCATATACATACTTGCCTTTTGACCAGACATTTTGCAACGAGTGCAAGTTTTTAACATAGTTAATAGGAGCATTTTAAATCAGAATTCTACGGTTTACCGTACACTAACGCTCAATTCGAGGAGGATTGGACTGTGTCCACATGCTAGCCTGCTGCAGGTTGGCGTCATGTCTTGATTTTTTTTTGTTTCCTCTGAGTTCTAACACGCAGGTTTCACGACGTTTTTCTTCACCGTTCGAGCGGCCGTATAATATTAATTTTATTTTCGATCTTCGTAAACGAAGACACAAGGAATGACTAGCTTTTACTATTTACATCACAAAGGCCCACTTGCGCTGATTTGGGTTAAAGTTAACCCCAGGTTAAAATATCATGCCTTTTCTTTCATAAATTACAAAGAAGGAGAGAGATAACATGATATTTAACTCAGGGTTAACTTTAACCCACATCTGCGAAAGTGGGCCTAAGGCTGGGACTATATGCTCCGGAATCCAGCACGCCAGTGAGAATTCAGAGCACTGAAAATAGAACTGCGCTAATACAAGGGAGTTGAAAATCGAACACGAGTGTAGAGTCAAATGTCAATGTCATATATGATAGGTTAACACTTGAAACTCAATTTTCAACTATTGTATTAGCGCAGAGTTCTATTTTCAGTGCTCTGAACTCTCACCGGCGTGCCGGATTCCGGAGCATATAGTTCCAGCCTAAGGGTTGCAGTCATGCATTTATATCAGGTTTATGCTCGTGTAGTATCGAAGTCAATAACTTCACCACCTGCCAATTCTCAACTTACCCTTTAACATAACCTATCTATATGGAAATCGGCAAATGGTGCCAGACACCAATTTATCAAGTGAGTCACAATAAGGATCAATCACATAATAGCAAATCTGATTCTTACTAAGTACATCGTATGTGTATTAACTTACTGAACATTTTATGTTTTAAATTATTAAAATCCGTCAAGAAATGGTGGATTTATTAAAGTTTTTCTGAACGGCTAGTTTGAAACGCGCGCTTCCGCTGAATTGGTTACGATGACGTCATCTGTCGGGATCCGTGCGACAACGGCTTGATTGTACTCGTACCTACTTCATAGGTATTGCATAAGTATTCACTCTCAGTACTTATCATTCATATCAATATCTATCATCTATGGTATTCATTCACCGATTCTTCACGCTTGTGCCTCGCGTGCAGTTTTTGTTTACGTTAAATATTTTAGTTTTGTTTAGAGGGGAGATGACGAAGACAGATGACGTCACAGCGACTCGCTGCATTCTTAGGCGCGTTTTTGGAACTAATGCATTAAAATTGCAGTATCTTCGTTATTTTTGGTCCAATTTAAATAATTTCTTTTAAAGATTCTCAACGTGGGCGATAACCCCCCCTTATGGGCGTTTGAGACTTTCGGGGGGGCAGTAGAAGACCCAGAGAAAATTAGGGGGTATTGAGATGGCGCACAGGGGGCGTGGGTAGATTAAAAAATTAATATAGTCTAAAAAGGCAAAAAAATACACGCTAATCACGTACTAAAGTAAAATAAAAATTAATATCGTTTAATTTTTGTTATTGTAGGTAAGTATTGTAATCATTTTTATCACGTGTGCACGTATTTTGGTAGGACGGGCAATGAATTAAAATCATCATTACTAAAAACTATAAAATAAAAAGTAAGTTCTTACTACAATCGAGGTTAAAGTACACATATTAAGATTATAGGTATAAATTTTAATTTCCAAAAGATACTTAATATTTGTTGAAATTATAATAAAATAAACATACACAAAACATTAATTAATAATTGAATCAGGTATTTTTGTAACCACACAATTCCATGATATCAAATTTTTCAGGAGAGATAAAAAACTGAATCCTGACAAAAAAACAAAGGATACATAATAGTTTTGTTCAGACAATATAAAATATGCACAAGTAAGTAAGTATACATATTCTCAAAAAATTTGGATACTAAAAAAAATCAGGTTTTTGAAAAAACAATAATTATATGTGATGGTCTTATGTTGTTACTAGAATTTCTCTGAAAATAAAACATACAGTATAGGATATCTTGTCTTTTATTGGAAAAATAATGTACTTAGGCTACTTAATAATGTACCTACTAATCAACTACTTCCTCCTCATCATCATTTTGTGATGTGGCTACATGTCTATTTCCTGATAAAATTCTTTTATATCTTCTTCAGGGGGTAAGTATTGTTCAATTTTCTTCAAATGATCAATTTTTTAAATATTTATTGGTATTTTTCCCAATGGACATGCTTTTTCCATAGGTATAACAGGCACAGAAGCATCTTTTGTCAGCCTAAGTGCTCCTAAATGTGTGGAACATTGGACTGTCTATGAATGGATGAGCTTTAACTGCACCAATAAATTCTGAAGTGTAATCAAATTGACGAAATTCAGAAACATTAAAAGGTTGGTTTTTGTCCCTACAAAAAACAACCATTTAATGTAAAAGTGATCTCTGAAGAATCAAAGAGGGGTACTTTACCCCTCTTTGATTCTTCAGAGATCACTTTTTAGGGTTCCGTAGTCAACAAGGAACCCTTATAGTTCCGGTCTGTTCGTCCGTCTGTCTGTCTGTTTGTCTATCTGTCTGTCCGCGGTTTTGCTCAGAGACTTAGATCTACAAAGCTGATTTATATGAAACTTATACATTGCTTATGATATGACAGATAGGAGTAATGGGTTAAGAAATTATAGAAACAAGCATAAGTCCAGGACTTGTGTTGTTACAAAAATATTTCTAAAGCTTCAGCTTACTAAAACACGTGGAAGGAAAACTTCTGTTGTTTCAATTTAGTCAAAGGTGTATGCCAGGATTGCCAGCATAAAAATACTATTAACTCAATTTTACCAAAAAGTGGACTTGTGTGGTTTCAAAAATACCTGATTCAATTATTAATCGATGTTTTGTGTATGTTTATTATCTAAACTGGCAAGTGAACCGGTTTGGGGCCGCGGTCAATCCCTAACATAAAATTTCAGATTTATTTCACTAAAATGGCTTATTCCGAATGGTTTTTATTATTTCAAGATGAAATAGATTAAATTATATTAATTTTTTGTTCGTCAGTGTCTTCGTGGCATTCGGGAGTTAGTAAGTGACGTACATGCGTCGACAGGTCTGAGCCCGCACTCTGTTCCCGCGTAGCCCTTATCCCCGCGCGGCGTCCGCCCTTACCTTTCGCGCCGGGTGTTATAAACTAGTCACTGCATGTTTATCTTATTCCTGTCGTTACATGTTAAATATCTGCAACCTATATAAAGGTTCATTTTATTTTCATTAGCATTATCGCGCGCAATTCAGAACAGGGTTTTAGAAGTTAATCTTTTACTCACGTATCTGTAAAGTGCAAACCATGTCGGAAGCAAAAAAGAAGAGGCGGCAGTATTGTGCGGATTATATTAAATACGGATTTATCGAAAATCCTACAAATCCATTATCGCCATTGTACCTTATTTGTAAAAAAACATTTTCAAATGAAGCGATGAAGCCTTCTAGGCTTCAAGATCATTTTAATAAAATACACCCGAATAAGAAAGACAAAGATGTGACCTATTTTCAAGACATGAAAAAGAAGTACGAAATTCAGCCAACTATATCAAAACTTTTTTCATCAGCTTCTAAGCAAGATGATGACGGACTTCGAGCTTCGTACAATATCTCATTGTTGATTGCTAAAACAGGGAAACCACACACTATTGGGGAAGATTTAATTTTACCAGCAATCAAAGAAGTAATAACCAATGTACTCCATAAACCAGCTGCAGATATTATCCGAAAAATTCATTTGAGCAATAGTTCTGTGCAAAGACGAATTGATGAGATGGCTAAAAACATTGAAGAATCATTGTGCAATTATCTGCAGACTTGTCAATTTTCAATTCAGCTGGATGAGTCCACTTTACCCACCAATGAAGCATTGTTATTGTCATACGTGAGGTTCATTAAGGATGAGAAAATATGTCAAGAACTATTGTTTGCTACAAATTTGGAAACGGATACAAAAGGAGAAACTATATTTAATACTCTGGGAAAGTTTTGTGCCGAAAAGGAAATTCCTTTGAATAATATTTTGTCAGTTGCTACGGATGGCGCACCGGCTATGACAGGGCGTCACAAAGGCTTCATAGCGTGTTTAAAAAATAAAGTTCCTGACGTGCTTGCTGTGCATTGCGTAATTCATCGCCAGCATTTGGTTGCGAAAAATCTGAATGAACGCCTCCATATATCACTGCAATAATATGTCATCAGATCAGTTAATAAAATCAGAAGTAAAAAATGACAGATTATTTAGTCAGCTTTGCATTGCCAATGATGAAGATTTCAACCGACTGCTGCTTCACACAGAGGTGCGCTGGTTGTCAAAAGGTACTTGCTTGACTCGATTTTACAATCTGTTTGGATCTGTGATAGTGTTCCTAGAAAACAAAGACCCAGAATTGCGCGACAACCTCATCTCATCAAAGAACGATATTGCGTACTTGACAGACCTGTATAAATTGTTTAATGATGTCAACCTCCAACTTCAAGGTGATGACTTAAACTTGATTAAGACAAAAAATAGCATTGCTGCTTTCGTATCCAAACTACTATTATACAAAAGAAATATCGGTAGACGGGAATTCAATAACTTCGCAAATTTATCAGGGGTATCATTCAATAACGACGACTTGCTTGTTTACTGTCAACACTTGGAAAACCTCCATAGAGATTTCAAGGAACGATTCCAGGACGTTTTAAACATGGACATAACTACCATACTGGGTTTTGGATCCTTTTTCAAATGTTAACACAGCAGTTTAAACTCAGAAATAGGATAGGGGTCATATTCCTATCTTACGACTATAATATAGTCTCCGTTCTTATCTTATCTATCGTTCGTATCTTACGTTAAAATATAATCATGGCAATAGCTGTTTTCGCGACAGATGGTAAGAAAAATTAAGATGGGGGGGCTCTAGAAAAAAACATATTCTCAAAGTGGGAGGTGAGCAAAATAAGGTTGAGAAACTATGCTTTACAGTATTTCCTGGTTTTTTTGTCGCCATAAGTCTACATACCCCACAAAAAAAACATTATTGGTCCTCATTGCATTATCTACCTCGATGTTAGGATGGGATTATATGATCCGAAATCCGGCGGGCCGGGGAAAATTCAGAGCACTGAAAATAGAACTCTGCACTAGTTTATTAGAGTTAAAAATTTAAGTGTCGATTGTCTGGCTGTCATATATGAAATTGACATTTGACTCGACACTTGTGTGATCGATTTTCAGCTCTATTGTAGTATCGCAGAGTTCTATTTTCAGTGCTCTGAATTTTCCCCGGCCCGCTGGATTCCGGAGCATATGGCTGGGACTTTAGGCTGGGATTCTATGATCCGAAATTCCGAAATCCGAAAAAAAGAAAATTCAGAGCACTGAAAATAGAACTCTGCACTAATACAATAGACAATAAAGTTTTATTCGTCTTATTCGTGAGAGTTAAGTACACTGGGCATATCAAAATAACACAGTCGGTTTTTTACACTTTCTGTGAAAATTTCAACTGTCTAGCTATCACGGTTCCTCAATCGTGGATACAGGCTACTGACAGACAGACAGACAGCGAAGTCTTAGTAATAGGGTTGCGTTTTTACTTGTAGCGACCCAAATGTCGTATAATATGTGCTTACTTCGTATAGTTATATGTAACTAGTATTTAAGTCATTGTATTATGCACGTAGCCGGAGTCACTGTGCGACAGTTGTTAAGTTGACAATGAAAGATTTCAAAAGTAAAGATAGGCTTTGAATAAGGTTGCCAACTCTCGAAAGGACCGACCCGGGAGAAATTATTGCATTCCGGGAGGTCGCGATGTTAACCATTACTGCCGGAGTCTCCCGGGAAATTATTGCCCGGAGACTCCGGCAATAATTAATCGGGAGGGTTGGAAACCCTAGCTATGACGTACATTTGAGAGACCAAATCTTCATACTAGAAAAAGTTACGCCATCTTGGTTTTCACCATACCTCAAATGTCAGCCATCTTGATTTCACCATATTTCAAATGTGAAAATGGCCACAAAATCTACAAAGTGGGGCCATTTAAGTGGAGATAGCCTCAACCTCCCTCGTCTATAATATATACGTCTATGTTGATAATATACAGTTTGCGCTCAATTTGTATTATTGAAGTCACCCCGACACTCGTTCTTACAGTGGTGCCCCAAACGTGATATGAACAACGCAACCTTCTGATTCGTTCTTACATACCCTTTGGGTACCTACGGAACCCTTATTAGCATACAACAGTCTGTCTTAAGAGTTAAGACTGCCGTACCCAGTGAGTCAAGTGAGAGCTCACCCTTCTGCAAGGTAGTCTTTAAGCTGATGTAAATATTATTAAACTTCTACTTTCCAACTTCAGTGGTAAATAATGATGATGAATCAATGTGTCGACGAGTTTTGCACATCAAAATTTGCAAATCAAAAATTTATGGGATTTGACTTAAGTCGTCGCTAATTGACATGTCGCTTGCGACGCCTTATGTCAAATCCCATACATTTTGTTTTCGAACTTCGCCGTCGAAATGATCGAATGCATCTTGACTAAAGACCCTGGTGTTTCGGGTACGGCCTCTCGTGGGCGTTGCCCCGCCCATCGTCTGTCTCGCTCGCCGTGAAAGCCTTCGCCTGGCTTTGTCTGGTCAAAGTGTTTGCGTGTATTGTACAGTTACGATAATAAAAGGCTTAGCAGTTTGATTGTCCTCATAATTTGATCGATCGTATCAAGATTTTCTCAAGTAGTATGTAAATTGTCAAATGGTATGTCTATCGAACTGGGGTTACGCAGTTACACCACAGATTAGCCCTCGTACCCACGAGTCTTTTTGTGGTCGCGACAAAAAAAAAACTACACTGCAAATAGAATTCTGCGCTAATTACGATAGAACTAAAAATCGAAGTGTTAAGTGTGAAATGTCAGATTTGACAACTCTACACGATTTTCAGCTCTATTATACTATCGTACAGTTCTACTTACAGTGCTATTTTTCCAGTCGCGAGCACAAATATAAAACACTTGTGAAAACGTAGCCCAATAGAGGAATCAGTTTAATTTACCCTCTCTTCTGCGACAACCGTGACAAAATAGTAGGGGTAAGGGAGTGGAGAATAGCAAATTAAAAGAATATGCTGCTCTACTAACAAAGAAATTTGTTACACGTCACAGGCACAGCTAGTAACGATCGGTATCCCACAAGGTAGTGTGTTAGGACCAGGTCTGTTCCTTGTGTATATAAATGACCTGCCAAAAGCAATTGACCAACAAATAGTGCCATTTGCCGACGATAGCACAGTACTCTACTCGGGTATAAAAATGACAATTTAAATTCGGACATTATGAAATCATTAGACAAAATTATTGAATGGCTTTATAAAAACAATCTTAAAATAAATCTTTACAAAACTCATCTGATGTACTTTAAAACGTATAAGCAAGAAAACAAAATTATAGAGTTAACATATTATACGAATACAAAAATTGAACAGGTTAATGTTGCAAATTTTTTTTTTTTTAATTTCATAGTCTACTTGTTGACAAAAGACCATTGCAGCTACATTTGTAGTAAAATTAACAAAATGTCATATGCACTATACATGCTGCAAAATTGTAAGCATACCGACCTTAGTCACTGCATGCCACGCACAAGTCGAATCGGTACTGCGCAACGGGATTATGTTCTGGGGTAACTCTACAGATAAAGACTGGGTATTTAAAGCTCAAAAAAAAAATGTGTGCGGGCAATGTGCAAAATAAAAAGAACTGACAGCTGTAAACCTTACTTTATAAAACTAGAATTACTAACATTCCCCTGTTTGTATATCCTTGAAACAATAATGTTTATAAAACTTAACTTAAAAGACTATGATAGATTTAAAAGTATCAGAAACAAACATCGAATCTGTTATCCTCCGGCAAAAACAGCTTTGCTGAGTAAAAATTATCTAGTAATATCAATACAATTGTATAATAAATTACCAAAGGACATATTAGAAATAGTGACTTTACAAATATTTAAAAATATATTAATTATTAATTAATGTCAAAGCAATATTAATTACAAAATCCTATTATAACATAAATGAATTTTCAATTGACCAAAATGTTGAATAACGCACAGAACAAATAGAATATATAAAATATAATTGTAATAAAAATATAAATGCAATAAAATCTCAATGCATAATGTAATAGAACCATTATTACAATAAAATCAATAATTGAAATGTGTAACTTATAATATTATGAGAATGACATTTGCATGCCTCACACGGGTCGGAATAAGTTGTACCTCTATTAGAAGCTGTAATATCCATTTATACTCGTATGTAACTATTCTGCAAATAATTAATTTGATTTGATTTCAAAGAATATAGATAACTAGATTTTTCCTGCGACTCCGCCTGTCCTTATTCGGGATAAAAAGTAGCCTGTGTTAATTTAGACCTCAAGGCTGGAACTATATGATCCGGAATCTGGAGGGCCCGGGAAAATTGAGAGCACTGAAAATAGAACTCTGCGCTAATAGAGTTGCAAATCGAACACATGAGTGACGAAATCAATGACATTGATGACAGCTCGGCGCTCGATACTTCAATTTTCAGCTCTATTGGCTAAGCGCGTAGTTATTTTCCGCGACCTGCCGGATTCCGGACAATATAGCCCCAGCCTAAACTACTATCATGCTAAATTTCATCACAATCCGTTCAGTCGTTTTTGAGTCAAAGAGTCACTAACGTCATCCATCCATCCTCACAAACTTAATATATTACCAGTAGGATACGCATCTTTGCTTAGAATGAACTCTACTTTTGTAAAGCTAAGGTTTTTTATTAGACTTCAAAACAAATCCTAAGTATTCTCATAAATCCTGGCCATACTAACGGACGAATACTGAAACGCCAAATAAAATTAAGAGCCTTCCCATTCACAGGCTGTCGCTGTCTCTTCTCTGCTAGCCGAAATGACAAGGACAGCATGTGATTTGAGCGTCACTTAATTTAACCATTGTTCCAGTATTCGGCCGTAATTACTTTGACTCTTAGCTTTGACTAGACTTCAGTGATGTCATACATAAAAAAATTTATTACTATTTTATTATGTTATAACTGTATCCTCATCTCTAACGAGACTAGTCAACAAAAATCTCATATTTTATACATCAATTAAACTATATCAAAAAGTATTAGTTACAATTTAACAATAAAAACATTGTAATAAGACAAGTCGTAAACTTATTATTTCGTAAGCGACTTAAAAAAAATAAAACAAATATGGCCGCGAGAGCTGTCAATAAAACATGACTTTTAATCGTTTTCCCGCGCTACAATGACAGTTTAAGCGGGATTCCTCGAATTCCAGCATCTTGTTATATTACAAGGGACTCTTTAGGGGGGGTCTCAAAGATTCACACGGTTTTCAACATTTCGATAACCTTCTCAATGGACAATGGTGTAAAATTGACATAAAATTGGTAATTGCAAGCTTTGTGTGGGTGCTGAGACAATTTTGATGATAATACTTAGTTTTATTATCAACAGCTAGACCGTATACATAAAAAAATTACAGATGACTAGCTGTTGCCCGCGGCTCCGCCCGCGTAAATATACAATCGGGTATCTCGCGGGAATACTGTACTTTTCCGGGATATTTTTTTTTTCCTATACTACTACCATACCAAATTTCATCAAAATCCGCTCAGTAGTTTTTGCGTGAAAGAGTAACAAACATCCATCCATCCTTACAAACTTTCACATTTATAATATTAGTAGGATGAATGAATTAAATTAGTTAAGTAGAACCAGTATAAGATGAGTAGAATTCTATTGGTCCTCGCATTTTTTGACGACCTCTGTGGTGGTTAGCGCGTTGGGGCTCAAGCCGGAGTTCGCGGGTTCTAATCGCGCCAGGGAACAAAAAGGCTTTCTGTGTCCCTGGGTCATGGATGTGTATTAAATATATGTAAACAATAAAAATCTTAAATAAAAGTATAGTATAAAAAGTATTAAATATATTATTCCGTTGTCCGGTACCCGTAGCACAAGTTCTTCGAGGACTTACCACGTGGTGTGAAAGCGAAATTACATTGGCGAGCACCCCAACATCGTGGACGTTGGTCAGTCATGTTAATGATGATGAATTCTAGCTTCACGACAAGTGCAGACTCATGCTTACGTACAGTACCCGGCGATAAATATTGCACATCGACCTTTGGAAAGAGACAATCGGCTAATTTCGGCTTCGTAGAGCGTTATCTCTGTCGCACACTACCTATGTGACGTTTTGTCAGTCGTTGTTCAAATGCGATAGAGTACGGTCGCGTCCAGTTCAAAATATATATTTAGAGTTGTTAACACCCCCAAATTTAAATAATTTAAAGTTGTACTATGGCAACTTTAGGGAAAAGATTTGTTGAACATGTTTTTTTTTATTTTATTTTACCCCAACCTACGGCCATCACTTATAGAAAAAATGGTGTATTTTATACAAATAATAAAAAGAATTATCAAAAGAAGCAAATCATAATTGTTTCACAGCTCCTAAAAGATACCGGACTGTTTGTATTTCGTATGACAGAGATAACGCTCTACGAAGCCGAAATTAGCCGATTGTCTCTTTCCAAAGGTCGATGTGCAATATTTATCGCCGGGTACTTAAGTAAGTAGTAACTATTTAGTAATCTGTGCTCATGCCTGGATTACACCTGTACGTCTAACTTTTCCGTTTTCATGGGTTAGGCTGGGACTATATACTCCGGAATATACTGAAAATAGAACTCTGCACTAATACAGTTGAAAATCGAACACACGAGTGTCGAGTCAAATGTCAATGTCATATATGACAGCTTGACTCTTGAAACTTGCATTTTCAACTCTGTTGTATTAGCGCAGAGTTCCATTTTCAGTGCTCTGAATTTTCACCGGCGTGCCGGATTCCGGAGCTTATAGTCCCAGCCTTATGTCCAAGTCGTAAAATGTCCAGTGTTCAATTTGCGCAGAAGTTTCGGAACAAATAAACATACAAATCAACATTTCCTCTTTATATTATTAGTAAAGATCAGGTATGGGCAACCTTTGATATGTTGAGGGCCAAACTTTAGCGTGCAAATACGTTCGCGGGCCGCGTTTTAAAGTACTTAGTGCATTTAAAAGTAGTGATAATATTTTTTGCGATAGATATTAGACATGAAATAATACGACAATGTTAGTATAGTACAATTTATTAAAATAACAAAATGAAATTTAGAAAAATGGTACATTATAATTAAATACACCGAAATCAATGAGACACTTGAGCTTGAATTTGGGAAACTAATCCATCGATATTTGGATTAATTCCACTGATACAAAGACGTAAGAATTTTCCAAATTATCGTCAGTCAGTCTTGTACGATGTGTTGATTTATTAACTTTCATCAATGAAAAGAAATGTTCGCTTTTATAAGTACTGCCAAACGCACAAATCAATCTTCTTGCGAATTTTCTAAGCTGCGGAAAATTGTCTTTTTCTAGGTATTTTTTGTAGAAATCGCACAACTCTACGTCTTCAAATTTGGATTTTAGGAGTGAGTTTTGTAGAATCTCGATCAACTCCATTTGTAAGTGTATTGGAGCATTTTGTACATTACATTTTGTAGGAGTAGCAAATAAACGGAAACAGTCTTCCATGTTTTTGAAGTCGCTAAATCTGTTCGAAAATTGTTCCGACAGTAACTTGAGTTCTTCAGCATATTGAGCATAAGCAATATTTTCATACGCAGAGAGCGTGTTGAAATGGTAACTGTTACCAGACAGCATCTGTGACTCCCACAAGCGTAGTTTGATCTGAAACGCTTTTAAATGACTGTACAAATCATTTACTAACTGTCCTTGTTTTTGAAGTTTCAAATTTAAATCATTAAAATAGCCTGTAAGATCGACCAAAAATGCTAAGTCACATATCCATTTTGGGTCACTTAATTCAGATAGTGGTTTATCTTTAATTTTTATAAAGTCTGCTATCTTATTTCTAAGCTCGTAAAACCGTTTCAACATTTTTCTTTTCCTCAGGCATCTGACTTTACAATAATATGTTACGTCGTTATATTCAGCTGATATTTCATCCAAAAACGCCTTGAACTGACGATGGCTAAGCCCTCGGGATCGAATAAAGTTGATGGTTTTTACTACCACATTCATAGCATTCTGGAGTCGAATGGACTTAGAACACAAGTTCTGTTGGTGGATAATGCAATGATGGACTATCAAATCATCTTTTTTCCCATTTAATTACAAATCAAACAAATAGGCTTACCATTGTGCAAGATAAAAAAGAATTCTTCAGTCCATTTTTCTTGAAACTGGCGACCCTCTGTATCTACTTTTCGTTTCTTTCCACAGACATCATTTTTGTTTACTTTTCGTTCAATAAACTTAATAATAAACTATAGTTAGTAACCACTCAAGATGCACACATAGTCACAAAGTAAGTTGACGGCTCGAGCAGTTTGCTAGGATATCGCTTGTCCAAGTTATCACCTCGGCAGCTCAAATAGAACTGAACTAACGTTCGGGTCATCCACCCGCGTCTATAGGCAAAATTAAGGAATAATCAGGACTAAACTAGTTTAGAATAATTGAGAAGCAATAAATCTTTTGCCCGTGAGGCGGCAAACCTCAAAGAGTTTGATCGAGCAAGCCGAGTGGCGGCGATTATCAAAGAGTGAGGCGGCAAACATCAAGGGATTTTATGTTTGCCGCCTCACTGTCACTCCCGTGAGTATAAGTACCTGATGTAATATTTTTTATTTGGGATTTTTAAAAATGTCTTGCGGGCCGGATCATATCTTACAGCGGGCCGGATCCGGCCTGTGGGTCGGTCGTTGCCCATATATGGGTATAGATTGTGAAACAGGCCCGTCTCGAACCATCCAAATCATAGAATGCCCTTAAGCATTTTATAACCTAACGTAAATTCAGTTTTTTTTTAAATTTTTTTTCATATTATAGTCATTACGGAAAATTTCCTAAGCCCACGAGCCTTTTTCTGGCTGTGACACAAGAAACAGCACTGTAAATAGAAATGTGCGCCAATATTTAAAAAGCTGAATATCGTGTAGAGTTGTCAAATCTGACATTTGACTCATCGCACTTCGATTTTCAGCTCTATTGTACCAGCGCAGAGTTCTATTTACAGTGCTGCTCTTTCCGTCGCAACCACAAAAAAAATGCTCATGGGAACTAGAGCTAAGCCTTAAATATTAATTTGTGCCAAATCGGCTAGTTACTCGCGTTAGTAGCAATTTAAATATTTGTCTTGTTTATCGTCAAGGTACGTTAGTAATATAGGTATTATATTTTTAGGTCATGGTCCATTTGCGTAAACATGACCTAAAACCCTTAAAAATATTGGTAAGTGACTTTATGACTACTTATCCTTTTCTATTCCTTTATCTATTCCTTTGCTACTCAACATTAAGCTTTAAAAAAAAGAATATTTTTTTTAATTTTCGACTGCAGCGCTGAACCGCGACGGAGAGACGGGGCCCACCGCGGAGTAATCCGACACCGGCCACTCGTCACGCCGGAGTTATGGGCAGCCCTACCGCTAGGGCTATCACAACGTATATTCTTTAAAAAAATGCTTATCTATACAGATGTCTGTTTGTAATTTCAAATTAACAGCTTTTTACTTAATGCATATTCTGTATAATGTATTATATACATTATACGGTATTAACAATATATATATATATTTTTTAATTTTTGTCTGTCCGTATGTCTGTCATCTTTCCTTCAGTCTGTCTGTCTGTTTGTTCCGGCTAATCTCTGGAACGGCTGGACCGATTTTCACGGGACTTTCACTGGCAGATAGCTGATGCTATAAGTCGTAACTTAGGATACTTTTTATCCTCGTCATCATCATCAAAAAATGTTTAACGCCCAACGTAATGGGCACGGGTCAGCTAATACATACATAATAATATGAGTAAAAATACCAGCAACACACACTACTTCAGATTATTAACAGACACTACCCTGAGTTTGACGGCTACAATTTTTTTTACCTTTTTTGTCACAAAGTTTACATTTTTAAGCCCATAAACAGTTCAAACTTAAAATTATATGAATTATTATTATATGGGCTAATTTCGACCACACATTACTCAATAATTAGTATAGCTTGTTCGGCTGACTAAAGGAATTCTTCAACGCTGTGTAATAATACATACTTGTAAGCTTACCCCCTTACTAATAAAAATATTTACACAATGGATAAGAAATACAATGTTTTCTCCTTGTCTGTCAAGCGACTTTTCCCACGTATCAGATAAGGACAAAACCTTGTATCGCTTATCCACCGTTTAAATGTTTTTATTGGTAAGGCGGTCAAAGTATATCAGATAATATATTTATGCACAATTATCTATAGGTGAGCTTCCTGTTTGTCTCAATTTTTATCTAAATAAAAAGAAAACCTAAGAACATAAGTGCCAACCCTGTTTTGTATCGACTCGTAGCTCGTAGGGAAACGAAGTGTTATTATTTTCCATAATTAATATGACATCTCGAGATAAACATCTCCAATTGTGTGTTTGGATATTTGTATTAGTAATAATCATCAACGTGCTTCCTACCTTATTCCTTACTACTTACTAGCAAACAGGAATTATCTCCTATAATCTATACTAATATTATAGAGAGAAAGATTTGTTAGCATTAAATAAATTTGGCGCAGAGTGAACCACTAGGAAGGACACTTTCTATCGCGGCATAATGTGCGGTTCCCGCGTCATTTTATGTTATGCGCACGAAGTCGCGGGCAAGTGGAAACATCAGTTCTGTTCAGCACTTTTGGATCTAGGGTACACCTATACCTTGGTGCAAAATTCG
Organism: Phengaris alcon alcon; assembly: GCA_037179445.1. Taxonomy (NCBI): domain Eukaryota; kingdom Metazoa; phylum Arthropoda; class Insecta; order Lepidoptera; family Lycaenidae; genus Phengaris; species Phengaris alcon. The sequence goes on along the minus strand of JAYRCH010000158.1, from coordinate 718,774 downwards.
TTTTGCTATGAAAAATTTGTTTTGCTTTTTTTTTTCGGTAGCATGTGCTTAGACTACTTCAGAAAAAGTGGAAATCACCATGTGTGTCCATATACACAGTCCACATACATACATACAAATGAAATAAAAAAAGTCAAGTGTTTGTTTGTAATTTTAAATTAACAGCTTTTAACATTCTACTACTATTATAAATGTGATAGTTTGTGAGGATGGATGGATATTTGTTACTCTTTCACGCAAAATCTACTGAAGGGATTTTGATGAAATTTGGTGTGGTAGTAGTTTAGGCTCTGGATTAGGCGACATTTTATCCCGAAAAAATGCAGTGTTCCCGTCGGATACTGTATTTACGCAAGCGGAGCCGCGGCCAAAAGCTAGTAATGTATATGAAAGAAAATACGCTACTTACAATAAAATATCAATTTACGGAAATTTTTGTCTGTCCGTCTGTCTGTTTGTTCCGGCTAATCTCTGAGACGGCTGGCCCGATTTTCGCGGCGCTTTAACAGTTAGATAGCTGATGTTATAAACTTTTAAGCTGATGTTAAAACCGTTTACAAAAATAGGGTTCCGTTTCCTTTCCGTTTTAGTTCTACGCAAACGTAACTAGGTGCGGGCATCAGCTACTCTATACTAATATTATAAAGAGGAAAAGTTTGTTTGTTTGAATTGAATAGGCTTCAAAACTACTGGATCGATTTTGATGAAATTTGGCACAGAGTATACCACGGGAGAAATTAATTTTTGCGCGCACGAAGTCGCGGGGATCATATATTTAGTATATAATTAAACTAGATATTTTACATTCAGTCAACTACCCACCCTATTCATGTTTCATTCCTTACCCCATTGCAAACTACATTGCTCAGTTCCTATTTCATCAACCAGTACGTTATTTTGATGCGACCACTAACATATTTTAATAGTTATTTCATTCAAGTGATTGTTCGCTCACTCCCATTATTATAATCGGTCGAATGGGGCGCTAACAATATGCTTGGTAATGACATAATAGTGGGGTGCCCGTCCACACCAAAGCGCTTTTTTTCGCGGCTCAAGGGTACTTGAGATATGACTTTGAAAACACACTTGTATTATATAAGGCTTGGTAAAATAATTACGGATGTATTGGGCATATGATCTACTGCTTATGTTATGACGTTAAGGCGAAAAAATTTTAAAATTAAAAAAAAAATTGCACATAAAATTACATTGCGTTCTTTACGGCCTTACGGAGGACATTGACCTCACACAGCTGATTGAGTTGATATTATTTAGGCAATGACTGCTTTCGCTTTAAAGTCAGCTGTTTATGTGAGGTTAGTGACCTAAGCGCCTTAGAGAGCGTAATGAAATTTTATTTTGCATAAAATATTTCATTCGAATTTTTTAATTATTTCTCTGCCTAAATGTGTTCACATAAGCAGGAGATCATATGCCCAAAATATCCATAGTTTATTTTATCAAACCTTATACATATAATTGTAGGTATTTTTTCTAGTTGTGGCCTGCCTACATGAAGAGTAAGAGCGAAAATATAACCGTACCTATTGCCAGGTTAGAAAAAGAATATCCGATTTTTATCCGGACACTACAAGCCACAGTCCACAAGACATGAGTTTATTTCAAACTACTAAACTACTAACTACTACATCATCCTACTAAAAATAGCAATAAATAAGATAAAAGACATAAAATTATAAGTTAGCCCACCTGGCTACCTTTTACCTATCCACTGAAGAGAAAGTTTTTTAACCGACCTCCAAAAAAGGAGGCGGTTATACGTCCGGCTGTGTATTTTTTTTTGTATATTCAACGATTACTCCGTCGTCTGTGGACCGATTTTCAAAATTGACTTTTTGATGTAAACCAAACTCGTCCTTTTGTCATCAAAGTGGTGACCTGATGATGGGATCCATGAGGAATCGAGGGAACTCCTCGAAATTTATTATAGATTAATAGATATAGATTTTCGTAATTTACAGAAAAATAGCTTGATTAACATATTTTGTTACTTATAAATAACATCACAAACTTTAAAGAGCCAATCCTATCCTATCTAATAAGTTTTAAAATATCAGATTACCATCGAAACCGGTACAGCCGTCATACAGTTCAGTAGTTCCGAATACCGCCTACTATAATACCTTTGTGATTTACCTGTTTGCAAAAAACATCATTTTTTGTCAATCTTAAATCCCCATGTCGCAATTTATGTATTATGTGGAGCCCTTATGGTCTTACGTCTTGTTCAAATTCTATTAAAACTATTGTTGGTACTTGACTGACGGATACAAAAAAACCGGACAAGATCGAGTCGGACTCGTCCACCGAGGGTTCGGTACACAGTAGGAGCATCTTCTATACAAAGAAATAAAATTGAAGTGTATGTTTATAATTTTTAACAAACCCCCTTACTAATAAAAACATTTATACACTGGATAAGCTATACAATGTTTTGTCCTCGTCTGTCAAGCTACTTTTCCGGCGTATCAGACAAGTACAAAAAACTCACAAAAACATTGTATAGCTTATACGCTGTATAAATATTTTTATTAGTAACGGGTTAAATGTATATAAAACTATATACATTACACGGTACTAACAATGAAATATCAATTTTTTTTTTGTTTAATGGTTCAGAGTAGCGGCAAACAGCTTGTGTGATCATTGAAGGTTTTTCTGCTAGCACGGGGATCTCTGGACATAGATTCCGGACCTAAACAAGATGTCTACACGCTGGAACAACGCCAACATAGACATGAAATACAATATAGATAGACACTATAGTATCCACATTAGCCCAATAAGGTACAGGCACGATATAAATAAGGTACATTATTTATATACATATTTGTATTTAAATCTTAAGACTATTAAAATTTGCATGCCTTAAGGCTGGGGCTATATGCTCCGGAATCCGGAACGCCGGTGAAAATTCAGAGCAGTAAAATTAGAACTCTGGACTAATACAATAGAGCTGAAAATCGAACACACGAGTGTCGACTGTCGAGTCAAACGTCTATGTCATTTATGACAGCCCGACCGACAAGCGACACGTCGATTTTCAACTCAATAATGAATTAGCGCAGAGTTCAATTTGCAGTGCTCTGAATTTTCCCGGGTCCGCCGAATTCCGGATCATATAGTCCCAGCATAAGCAGAATATGCGTTCGGCAAAAATACTAAATTAAATAGCAATAATTGTGCTACCATATTCTAGTAAATAAACATTATGATTGTGGTGCAGACGATAAATTCCGACGTATTAATGTTATTTGTTACGACCTTACTTGTTACTTGTTGTTGTAATCTTAGGTCTTCCGCAAAAAATGGAATAGGTCGCCAAGGCCCTCAAATCTCTTACTTATCCAGTAGGTACCTTTAAGAACTTTTCCTGACGCACAAGGTTTGTTTTTTTTCGCACCATCTGTAGTCTGCTGTCTGTACCGAACTACCGACATACATAAGTAAAAGTAACTTATTAAAATAATTATAACACACACGATGTTGCCCATTGTGTTACCATTTACACATTGAATAACGGAGGTTATTCAATGCAAACAAACATACAAAGAAACAAATATTTTCTCTTTATAATATAAGTAGGTATAGAAGTATTAGTATAATAGAAGTATATTAAAAAAAATCTTATAAATAATATATTTATAAAATTCTTAAACTGATACTTGAAACTTTTACTGATACAAAAAAAAAATTATGATTTCTGATTTGTAATTCGCTTATTCTACTGCAATACATCAACGTTTATAATCCAACAATGCCGTAGATTCTTAACAAAAGCAGCAAATAACCGTATAATGATTCCAGCCCATTATTTATAACAAAAAACACAATTCACACATACACACCCTTAATACAAAGGTATTAGAGTTCAAAGCTCGCGTCTGGGCGCCAAAATGACGTTTACCATAAAGAATAGAGGCAAAATGAGCAAATGGCGGCATGTTCGATATTTGAACATGTGTAATGTCTTAATACTGGAGGAATACGAATTTTTAATTATCTAAGATGCGGTTATGTTAGCATAGAGTAAATTTTATTTTACGGTTTAATTGAATTTCACATTTAGGTACTAGGACCTTCTTATAAAATCAATTATTATCAATGTTGAAGCTGATGCTGCAGTTTGCCACAAACCATTAATGAGTGTGTTTGATTTTTTTTTGTATCAGACCCAACGCACACAGAGCGTCATCTGGTGGCGTAAGATGTATCAAAAACGCTGAATAAGAATTTTCGATTCGATTTTTCTGTCACCAGGCGGCGCTTGGTAGACCGACGGTCCTTGTCGTGTCAAAAAGCTGTCTGATGTCACGAATTTAAAGACCCTCATTGAACTTTACCAAATCTGGCATTATCACAAAAAATCACGCTTACATGCTCGTTTAATTGCAAAAATATCCTAAAAGTAGCTGAAAATAATATGATCATTCTAATTATTCTTTCCCTGAATATTTGTAAATTGTAATGCATATAAAAAAGTTTGCTATGTAATTTATAAGTATAAGCATGTATAAGTAAACATTAATTACCTATTTCGTATTGCAATTCTAGTAGTGAGTACTTATTTAAAATCTCTCTGTCAAACAGGTAAAGTTTTTACTCTATAAAACTTAATTATTTTATTAAAAAGGTATTTATTGTATGTCTTATTTTTACAGCAACTCATTTCGTCTATTTAGGTATGTATTAGGTACATGATAGACGTATTTACTATAGACGAGGCGTGTTGAGGCAAAAATCTCCACTTATATGATTTTTGGGGCCATTTTGACATTTGAAGTATGGTGAAAACAAGATGGCTGACATTTGAAGTATGGTGAAAACTAAGACGGCTAAACTTTTTCTTGTATGAACATTTGGTCTGTCAAATGTACGTAAGCCTCTTGAGTTTTGAAATCTTTGAATAAGTAGGTAAATAAGTGGGTACCGTAAGGTCGTTTGTCCCCCGCCACCGTCAACGGGACGTCAACGAGAATGAGATTATTTCTGGTCGAGATTAGATTGACGGGACGGGCGTGTGGTGGACAGACGGCTATAGTTAATGTCGGCGCCGTCATGTCTTTCTCGTTGACGTCCCGTTGACGGTGGCGGTGGACATACAGCGTATATAGTCAGCAGTCTTAGACAGTCTTAGATAGTCAGCACTCTACATACAGCCTAGGTCATTCTATAAACGTTGGCCGTAAGGTCAATCCAAAATTGCATTAAATCTATACTCACTACAAATAAATAAAATTGAAGTGTCTGTTTGTAATTTTAAATTAACAGCTTTTCACTAAATGCATATGAAAGTATACGGTACTTCCAATAAAAAAAAACATTTTTAAATTTTTTTGTTTTGTCCGTCTGTGTTTGTTCCGGCTAATCTCTGAAATGGCTGGACCGATTTTCACAGGCCTTTCACTGGCAGATAGTAAATTTTATCTTGTTCCGTTTAAAAAATAGGGCCTGTTTCCTTTAATAGTTCCACGCAAACAAGTTGCGGTCATATTAAACTTATAAAAGAGATGAATCTAAATGAAAAATTAAAAACTGGCAAGGTGAAGGTAACTCGGAATAAATATCAAGATAAAATTTTACAATCATCCATACAATCTAAATCCTTTCCTACAATAATTTAAAGCAAAATTTTACCCATATCTATCTGTAAACGAAATCACATCAGCTGTTGTCTAGCTTTTGTAGCAGACGGAAATATCTTGTTTTCGGAAATTCGGCTGACTAGAATACGCCTACTTTAATAATGCCAATTGTTTCATAATCCGGAAAATGGCGACTCAGCAACCAATGAGAGGTGGGACCGTAGAAAGGCCCTAAATAACACCATTGGTCGATTTAATTCCTGTAAAACCCGTTGACCAATCACGGGCAAGAGCAGAAGTTCGAATCAAACTAGTTCCATTTTTGAATTCGGCTCGCGTGCACGTGTGGAAGTATATAAATATTTTTTTAATTATTTAATATCTGGATTCGTGGTTTTCGGCCAGTGTTTTTTGTATTCGGCTAGTGTTTAGACGAAAACAAAAGTGATTTAACGCGCTCATTGTAAATAGGTTGTGTTTCGTCATTGGATTTATTTTTAGTTTAGCTTTAACAAGCTGCGATGTGAGTTGGTCTTAATTTAGCGCATATGAGTGTGAGTATGGCACAGTCTGTCTTGTTTTTTATTTTTGTTTTCCGACGGCGATTTAATCTTTTGGCGTTTTATATTTTTTATAAACAACTAAATAAAACTATTATTAGGTAGGTACTTAATCGAAAAGGCCTAAACGGTTTAAATAAAATAAAATATTATGTGGGCTTAAAAGAACCATAGACATAGGTAATAAACTATAACTTTTTAGTTTAAATTGCCAACAAAGAGATCTTAAATCTATCTAAAACAAAAAATACTGAAATTACCTCGATTTGACATTGACATCATAATATTTATCTATTTCAAATATTTACAAACTTTAAAAGAACTAAAAAGAAAATTAATAATACAAAACTACAAAAATTACAAATAAATCAAGCTACAACAAAAAGAAATCTCCCAGGTCGTCCCCACCAGGCAGAGTACCTAGAAGGCTTAGAGAGTTTCTTCGCTGGATTGCGATACTCACTCTTTGGACCAGATAGGTGCCGGCTCTGGGGTTTCGGGTGGCCTCAACAAGATTTTTCGAAATTTCTCTGAAAAATTTGTGCGCAGCCGGACCCCATGTACCTAGTAGGGGGAAAGGTTCTATATCCCCGCTAAGGTTCTATATTTGCGCCGCTTGAGGTTCTCCGCCTGATTGCCGGCCGCACCTGCAAAACTCGAGGTGCCCTGGACATGGGACGGAGCAAGTGTATCGACGCAAGTAGCGTCCCACACCAGACCCCGTCCCACTCTCCGTCTGGTCTCTTGCCACCGTTGTGCGCCAAACCAGAGGGTTCCAGCACAGCTGGCACTCCGGCGATGACAAGAGCCCGACGGGTGAGGTCGTTCAAGCAGTGATGTCGGGAGGTGCAGCCGGCGCTTCGTTGACAACTCCTTGATACTTAGTAACTACGTAAATATAATACACTAAGGTATACGTAAATATAATACACTAAACTAATAGGTACCTCTTACACGCGCTTCCAAGAAACAAACAAATATTTTAGGTTAAACTCTAGGTACTACATACGCTCGATTTTTAAAAAAATTTTAATGTGCCTTTTTAAATATTTACATTTCCACTTTTCTGTAACATTTAACATTATCTTAATATGTTCATTATGCCCAATTATGTAACGCTTAGAGAGAGTTTAGACTTTGGATAGCCCTTAGAACGGATTTATCATAAAATTGTCTTGCATCCAGAATCAGTGAAATCGTTGATAAAGCGAAGCTTATAGTAATTACTTATTCATAACCAGATTTTCCATCGCACAATCCATAGTACGACACAATAATTATTCTAGAGAGTTGAATAAAGATGTTATTGTGTACCACAAGGCATCATTTATGGTCCTTTATTTTTCATATTTTTCAGATAGATAGTATAAAAGTTTTTTAATTAACTTACTGGCTATGTGTATGTATCATTTAGCAGTTCTAAACGTTTCTAGAACTGACTCTACTAGGCTTTAGATTGTGAAGGTTATTTTTAAAGTGTAGAAAAGTTTTCTTACCTAATGTTTCACGCCTAAGCCAAAAACAGACAGGAATAAAACATCCACAGTTAAATAAAAACTTGAATATAGATCAAAATATAGTTCTATAAATAATGATGTGGTTCTTGCGATACACCTAATTAGGCGTATTGCTCTAATCGCAAGCTGAAGCAAGTCTATCATATTATTTAAATACATAAATAAATCTTTATTTTAAAGTAGTTTACAAACATTAAATATTTGTTCGGTCCCATGGGGGAAGTTCTCATTACTATAAAAATAAACTTATAAATTCTACAATTATTGTGTGTGTGAAAGAGAGAGATATTATAACTAGTGTGTTGTGTTAATTACAGTATACTTTATTAGATTTTCAGAACAATTATTGAACAAAAGATTTAATTTGATCGATACAAACTAATTACCATTGAATTGCAATAAAATGTAAATCATAATAACCGATGAATATAAGTACGTCTTAATCTGCCATTTTCAGTCACGAAAATATTGATCCGGTTTTTCTTCTGATTATTTCTAAGCGGGAACTAAAATTTGGCACTATTTGAAGGTAAAAAATAAATTAAAAAAATCGACACAGTGCGACACAGTGTCAAACACAGAGGGGGTTGTCCTTTAAATGGAAAACACTCTGAATGTAGTCCACCGCGCGTACATTATTGCTCCTTGTGATATTTATGGATGGTGGGCCCTTTAAGATTGTTGCAAGTTGAAAATTTTAACTTATTAAATGATTAACAAAATATTAAGTTTTATAACCATGGTAGTTTGTAGAATGCGAGTGATGTTTGTAGAATGATAGATTAAATGTAGTAGACTGTAGAAGGATAAGGTAGAAAGGTATTGTAGTTATGCCGACAGTAAAATTTTCACATAATTCTACCTATTTACATATAGCGATATTCTTAGGTAGTTAAACATTTTATTGTTCTTTTATTTGCAACTAAATGCGGACTGGTAGCAGAATGATTAGTGAATCACTTAGAAAAATTGTTTTAGTTTAAAAAACACTACACGGTTTTTAGATTTCCATACCTAAAGGATAAAAACGGCACCCTATTACTGAGACTTCGCAGTCTTTTTGTCTGTCTGTCTGTTCGTCCGTTGTCATGTCTCCTTACCTAGTTTACCTAGTTGAGTACAATTACGAAGTGGGGAAAAAAAACCAAGGCTTTTTTGATTTAGTGAAACCTACTTTATTTTTAAGTCATAAAATATAAAGTTACATTTAATTTTGTTATATTTGCGATTGATTTTAATAATTGTTACTTTACATAAGACTGATGTTTATCATTTTTATACTTGACTAGTTGTCCCGACACACATTGTTCTGTCTTAACATATATATCTCACCGTTTAATTAAACCTTCCCTGAACTTCGACGATTACTTCAAGACCAAAATTAGCCAAATCGGTCGAGCCTCTCCGGTCCAGTTGTCGAGTTTTAGCGAGACATTGTAATTGTGATTCATTTTCATTCGTAAGATTTTAAAATTTTTAATAACTAAATAAGTATAGAAAAGTTTAAAACCACGCTATGGATGAAATATTATTCTGTTATTGATTTAATACTATTTTTTTTTTTTTTGGTTTGTGTAGTAGGTATTTATTACTTTTTAATTTTGTGATTTTAACAAAGAAGTAATAAGTAAACTGTGTACAAAGAAATATGTCATACCTAATAAACTTAATCAAACATTAAACATACGTATTGCATCATGGATGTTTTTATATAATATTATATTATCAACAAAACTAACAGTAATTTGCAAACCGTACCCTACTCGCAAAAATTTAAAGTCATAAAAATTCATTACATTCGACGAATTGATGAATGCAAAAAGTATTAAAAATTGAAAATCGCCTTCTCGTCCTATTAGGACGAAACTTGTGGGACGAACAGGCCGAGTACCCAAATAATTGTACCTACAGACAAACTGAATAACAGTTTTGTAGGTCTTTATTTCATATTTTTTGTTTATTGGTATGAAGTAATAAATAAATAATAATAAACATAATTTATGTTTCGAGCGTATAAAAAATGACAAAATTTGTAAACTATTAATGCCAAAAACGAGCACTTTTTTCGATGAAGTGGAATGTTTTGAACTTATTAACTTGCCACGAAACTCAAAATTTGTTCACAAATCAAACGGGGCACATACTTAACTTTGATGATCTATCCTTACGTTCATAATAAAAATATATTCTAACTATAATTTACTTAAAAATATTATGTTCAAACAGAGACATTAATTAATTCCCACTGAGTTCCGCCGTAAAAATTCTAGATAACATCAGAGCATAATCATAATTTCAAAAATTTAATTTTGGAATTTGACATAATATTAATATTGTCTTGGATTCCCATGTGATTAAAAAGATGCCTCTTCCGGCAAATTCTAGTCCTACTTCTTGCTACTATTTACTTATTATAAAAGTGAAATTTTGTGAGGTGGTTGGATGGATGGATGGATGTTTGTTACTGTTCCACGCAAAAGTTCCTGAACGGATTTTGATGAAATTTGGTATGGTAGTAGCTTAAGCGCTGAATCAACACAGGCTACTTTTTATCCGGAAAAAGTCCAGTGCTCCCGTGGGATACCGTATTTACGCGGGCGGAGCCGCGGGCTAAAGCTAGTGAGAAATAAAACTGCCATATCCGTCCATCCAATCGAGCTGGCCAAATCGTGCCGAAACAGCACGTGATTCAACCCCGCTTCGGATCGCGTCGGGGCGCGTCGGATCCGGTCATCAACAGTGAGTAATGGTGAGGTGATTTGTACCATTATCGTGGTGGGTAATCTGTCGATAAATCTTGTGTTTTACAGCTGGTGCCTGCGATAAACATCGGACCACGTGGGGTGTAGGGTTGGGATTTGATCGATATTTTATTATATCAATAAAATCCTCTCTTAAATCTAAAATGTAGGGTTATCAATGTATTTAATGGTTACTACCATTACTTACAATTTTTAATTTTCATTTGTACGATTTATTTGACACGATATGTGTAGCGATTTTCATGAATTATAGAAGTAAATATATAAATACGAACCACGGTTCTCGTTGGATTCGGCGGAAAACATGGAAAAAAACAATTACAGCTGTTACCCTGAGGCCTACTTGCACAGATCTGGGTTAAAGTTAACCGTGGGTTAAAATATCATTCGTTTTCCATTGCCATGATAACATGATATTCAACCCAGGGTTAACTTTAACCAGATTTGCGCAAGTGGGCCTTCCTGGGTTAAAGTTAACCCTGGGTAATTGCATGTTATCTCTCTCGTTCTTCGTATTTATGAATTACTTGCTTTTCCCACGGATCAGCCCGCGTAAATATAGTATTGGCTATCCCACGGGAAACTGTACTTTTTGGGATAAAAAGTAGCCTATATTTTAATCCAGAACCTAAACTACTACCATACCAAATTTCATCGAAATCCGTTCAGTAGTTTTTGCGTCAAACAGTAACAAACATCCATCCATCCATCCTCACAAACTTTCACATTTATAATATTAGTAAGATGAAAGAGAAGGCATGATATTTTATGGTTAACTTTAACCCAGATCTGCGCAAGAGAGCCTTAATGTTTCAAAATAACCTTTGATATAATTTATTTCAGATATAAACGTATTATTTCATTTACATAGGTATTTCAATTTGTTTATATATATATTACTAGCTTTTGCCCGCAGCTTCGCCCGCGTGGGGGAGTGTTATATTAATATACCTGCAATATACTAATAGCACAGAGTAAAAATATATACTTTATAATAAATTTTCACGCGTACTTTTTAATTTTAAGATATCTCGTGGATATAATCTCGTAGATAAGGATAATTAAATTGTATCCGTCTAAATAGATTCTGAAAATATCACATTATTTCTGATCATTTTTTTAAACTTAGAATGGGTATAGGAACCTACATTGGTTTGTCATTTATCTCTAACGAGTTAGGTTAGGCAGCGTTTTCGATAAAAGTTACCAGACAGCTTGATTTTTTCTAACACCTTCAACAATGATCGTTATAAATGAAACAATTTCCACAAAACCTTAACAAATTATAATCGACTTAAACCTTCGTAAGGAACCACTCTGTCGGTAAATGTAAACGCCATGAAAATCCTCTTAGTAGTTTTTGAGAATATCGCGAACATATAGACAGACAGACTCGGCGGGTCACTTATCTATCCTACGTCCGTCTCCTGGTTCTAAGCTACCTCCCTACCAATTTTCAACCAAATCAGTTCAGCCGTTTTTGAGTTATAAATAGTGTAACACGACTTTCTTTTATATATTATATACTATATAGTTACAAGCTTCATTGTAAGAGACGTAAAGTGCCGACTTGGTACCTACTTATTACTTAATATTATATTGTCCACACGGTTTAGTTTTTGTTTAAATTAGGCCAATTTAAACACAAACTAAACCATCTGGACAATAATGCCTATCTGTGAGGATTTATATTTATGTTATTTATAACAATCTAGTAAGTAGTAACCGGCCCCTGCTTCGTTCCGGTTTACACCTGCTTATACACTAGCTTTTACCCGCGGCTCGCCCGCGTGGATAAAACTTCTTTAGTTAATAACTCTACTCACTGCAATATACTTCTGTGTACAATATTGAAAATGTTTTTAGGTTTTCGTACCCAATGGGTAAAAACGGGAGCCTATCACCTCGACGCGACGTGCGAGACCGCTTGATATGATATAATTTTCGCGCTTGAATATAAATTTAAAAATGTCTTCTAAATATAAGATATTCATTTAAACTGTATGGTTTAAAGGGCTACTAAGTATAATTGTGTATGAAATGCTTAAAGTGAGTAATGTATTTAATTTGATAAGGATCATACTGTGTACACTGTACGGTCCACCGGCCCCCCGGCCGCCCGGTCCAACCGCTATGTCCCTGAATTTTAAATCTGTAATATCTTCGAAAATATTAATATAATTACAGGCTGTAAAGGGTCATATTTATCTATATTAACTGCACAATATATTTAAGGTACTTAATTAGATAAGAATTACTGCTGCTTTTCGTAAATAAGGTATTTTTTCTCGTAAAAAGTAAAGGATAAAAAATCGGTTATTGTGGGTTATCCCTAAGAGATAGATGTATACCGTCACGGATTTTTTTGTAGTCCTTTTTAAGGTGTATAATACTGTTGTACATTATTTTGATCTATCTCGTAGGGTTCAGCCAGCGTTTGCAATGTAAGCGCAAAAAAATGTGTTTATTTACGACATTAGAAACCTCTAAAATCATCAGTGTTTCTCTACTATATTATGCATGTTATATACATATTATAAAGCTTCCTCTTGAATCACTCTATCTATTAAAAAAAACCCGCATCAAAATCCGATGCGTAGTTTTAAAGATCTAAGCATACATAGGGACAGACTTATTTTCTTGTTTCGACTTTTTAGACCCCTGTTTAACGTAGTCAAGTTTGTTTAGTTATTTAACTTATTTTTTATGTACTATGTAAAGATAATATACTTACTACATAATATAGAAGATATAGACTTGAAATAGATGAAAATTGACCTAGAAATATAATATCATGTACAAATCATATTTTTAGCAGATTTTTTTTTTTATATGGTTTCGTAATTTCATACAAACAAACAGAGCTATTATAATTTAGATAAATTCATTAAAATTTTATTTATGCGACGGTAAAAAGTCTATATATCATGTCTGAAAATATAAGATTTTTAGCAAAATTTTAATATATAAGATAAATAGTAACTGCAGTTGTGGAGGCGTTTTACGAGCTTAATCATTTGTTAAAACATAATTATTGTTGTACAAAATTATGTTGCTATTTTCAAAAATATATTTTTAGCTTTTATTTTTGAAGTAAAGGACGTAGATATTTAATTTGTCATCGACCGTATGTCTTTTACCTATTATTATCAACAAAAATAAAATATAAAAAAACCAGGGTAGTCTAAGCGATTTAATATAGGTTGATAACATGTGTGGGCAATAAATGGCTCAAAAATATTTCTGTGCCACGTCGTGTGAATTTGGATGAAATCCAAATGTGACATTTTCAACAAACACAACTCTCTTGACACTCAAAATACCTGAATTTATAACTTCCCGTTTTTTATTTGTTTTACATTGACTTTTTAGGTAAAGTGCATTTGGCTGATGGCTCTCTTTGCCAAAAGAAGGTTTGCAAACCACTTAAAATTGTGCTAATTTTCACAAGGTTAGTTAATAAAAAATCCTGAAATGTAACCTCTACAGTACACGAGTAAAGTAAAAGAAGAATGAAATAAGAAATTTGAATTTAAATAAATAAATAACAAGCTATAATAGACTTGTCTAATTTTTATGTATATAAAATAATTCTACTTATATGTATAATTAATATTTATCTTTGAAATGTAAAATTATCTCAATACCAATCTTATTTTTTTATCGATAATTCCATGTCACAGCCCTATTAACCCGTCAACTCCATATATTAAGGAGGCCCCCGCGATCGTGTCGTCGATAAAAATTACTTAAAACACCAAACATTTAACATTTGGCCTCTTTTTCCATCCCTCTCGCACTAAAACAATAGCATACAATAGAAAGAGAAAGACGTCCTCAAGCATTCGTACTTGTGGAGGGAATTCGATTGTTATTGTTATGATTTAAAGTGTAATTTTCAATAAAATTAATAAAGCACAGTAAATCTTTTGTTGTCTTGTCAATCTTAAGTTCAAAATACGTGACTGAATTTACAAGACAAATTTTATCAATTGTCCCGTTTGAATTTTGATTTTGGAATTCGAAATAAAAAATGACAGTGATTGTTTTATTTTAATAAGACCAATGATTTATTTAAAAGAGCTACACACGCTGACAGCTTTAATAAATAAAATATGATAACACTCTTTTTACCGTTGAAACTTAAAAGTATTTCAACGATTTATAACAAGAGTTACCTAACGAAAGATTTTTAGAAAACTGAACGTCAGGATTGAGGATACTTCAAAGATTCATGTCAACTGTATAAAACAATTCAAAATTATGTCGTCGTGTACAAAATCAAATTAATATTAAATTAATTTTCAAGGAAGCCGTATCTTGGCGATATATTAAGTATTATGATAATTTAATTTATTCATTTTTTGTTTCAGGTACACAACTAAAATGAGAAAGAAGAGAAAAACCAAATAATAGGCTTAGAGAAGACGCATTTACTAGTGAATAAGTTTAAAAAAAAACCAGACTGGCAAACAAAACGCAAAGTGCATATTATAAACAATCTCAAAAACAAACACGCTCGGAAAACAAACAAGTAATCGTTTTAAAATGATCCCTTTTGTTTAAAAGCTTCATATTTATTTAGCTGTTTTAAAATTCAAATAAAGAACTCGTATGTCAACGTCATAATTTGTGGCCAGTAGTGGCGCGTTTTTTTTTTGTGCGGATAATAGTGTGACAAAGTGGCTGGAGACGAGCATTTGGATATGCTAGGGGGTCCAGAGTGGGCCCAGCGGGAGGCCACCCCCCCTAGGAATGCTCCCCTGCCGAGTTTCGGCTTCACCCAGGAGCAAGTGGCTTGCGTCTGTGAGGTGAGTTCTAAATTTGAATTGACTCTTTAGTCGTTTTCGTCATGCATTTACATGTACCTATCTGTTCACTCGAGCGTCGAGTATTAAATCGTTTTTTGGGGTTCCCTAATACATAAGGAACCCTTATAGTTTCGCTCTGTCCGTCCGTCTGTCTGTCTGTCCGCGCTTCTAGCTTCTGTAATTATGAATATAAATGGATGAAATTTGGTATAGTTGTAGATTGTGTACAGATCTCAGATGGGGGGTTTAGGTTTTTGTCACGTTATAGTCAACATATAGGAAATTCCCCTCGGCATATACGGATGGTCACCGAGGGGGGAGAGGGTTAAAAATGGGGTAAAAAGTGGTCGCGTAGTATGGCTACGTCCCCTTATTGTTTTCCCTTATTGTCCCCGAGATTGTTCTCGCAATCTGTGCGCATTGTATTGCCGTGGTGTCAATGCCGCGGTCGACATCAGCAAATGAGTCCTGGGTTTCGTCCAAATTAAAAAAAACAGAACCCAGTCGGATAAAAACAAAGATTTCAAAACTCAAAATCTATAGATCTAGGCTATGACGTACATTTGACAGATCACAGGACAAATCTTCATACAAGAGATAGCTACGCCATCTTGTTTTGCACCATACTTCAAATGTCAGCCATATTGTTTTCACCAATCTCTTTGTCAAAATGGCCCCAAAAATCTCGAAAGTACTTTAACTGGAGACACTTTTTGACTCAACATGCCTCGTCTATAATATATACGTCTATGGGTAAAAAATAATGACCACAGTTTGGCAGCTTTACTTTTCGAGATAAAAGTAACTTTATTCAACTAAATTTCATCAAAGTCTGTCCAGTAGCTTTTGCGTGAAACAGTCACAAGCATACATAAACCCTACTACTATTATACACTAGCTTTTATGCTTCCACACCACGTCAATCTGGTCCCGTGCTAAGTTCTCGAAGAACTTGCGTTACGGATACCAGACAACGGAAATACCTATATAATTTGATGTATTTTTTTTGTACTATACAGTAGGTATACATTGATATAACATATATATCTATATGTTTTTATTGTACACATCGATAACCCAGGAACACAGAAAACTTATTTGTTCGAACCCGCGACCTCCGGTTTGAGCGCTAACCACTGAGCCACAGAGGTCTTCAAAGTTCCATCTTCCATCCATCCATCCATCCTCGCAAACTTTCACATTTATAATGATACTTGTGGTAGTAGGGTTATCAATTCCCATTCGTCTTCTAAGAATTTATAGCATTACATAAACAATATCATTATCGAGAGCGGTTGTTATGTCTAGCACTAAGTCTATGTCCAGACAGCGCTTATTTACCGAGCAAAACAATACGCACGTAAGGCCGACGCGCGTGTCGAGGTACTAGCGTCCAGAAGGTTCGCGCGTATTTTTTTTACTAACGCGCGTATAGAACGAGAACGAGAATATAAACTAGTCAAAACAAAATAGGGCCCCACTTGGTTTTTATCATCGGTAATGAAAACTATCAAAAAATTTATTATTTATGGGTAGATGTAGTAAGGGTAAAGTGTTTTTAATTGCGTAAACCAATAAAATAATGAAAATAACTTTAATTTTCTTAAAAATACACATAAACATGAAAAATTAAAAACTTTACACAAAAAATGATATTGGCAATTTTGATTTTTATTACTTTTACGAATATGGCTGGTCACACAGGGGTATCTCTAGTATCGAGTGGGTCCTCCTCTGTTTCGAACGCACTCTCTGAGCCTGTTTGGGACACTTTCAATTAATTGGGTGACATTTTCCTGGGGTATTTGCTCCCAGCACATTTTCAAAGCGTTAATGAGCTCCTGTTCACTATGCACTTCACTATAATTTGCTTTTAGGCTTCTTTTCATCTGGTCCCATAAATGTTCGATCGGATTGAGGTCGGGGCTCATTGCCGGCCATGGTAAAACAGAGATATTGGCTTCAGATAGAGCCCTCTGTGTAAGGCGAGCCGTATGCGCACGAGCATTATCCTGCATTAGAATAAAATTATTGCCCACACGTTGTGCAAAGGGAACGATATGAGGTCGGACCACACGCTCGACGTAGCTGGCAGCAGTTACGGTACCCTCGTTTAAAATTACCAACTCCGTTTTACCCATTAAGCTGATACCGCCCCACACCATAACATTGGGCCCCCCAAACCGATCAGTCTCGTGGATGCAAGGGTTGGTAAAACGTTCGCCTTCTCTTCTCCACACTCGTACGCGTCTGTTATCACTATAAAACTTAACTTTTGTCTCATCTGTGAAGAGTACAGTCCTCCAATTGTCAATAGTCCAGTCCAAACGCTCACGTGCGAACCTAAGACGAGCTGCACGATGAGCCCTCGTGAGTTTAATGCGAACAACGCGCATTCTGGATCGTTGTCCGTCTTCATGCATTCTGTTGCGGATCGTTTGGTCGCTTACCACCGTACCAGTGGCTTGCCGGAGTCGATTTTGTAGAGCACGGGCAGTGACGGTGCGCTCTCGACGGGCAGACAAACGCAGGTATCGATCCTCTTGAGTAGTTGTGGATCGTGTTCTGCCTGATCCAGGTCTCCTAGCTACACTGTAAGTCTCCTGATAGCGTTCCCACACATTTCTAATCGCTCGCCGCGATACTCCAAGTCGTAATGCTACTGCTCGCTGTGACTCCCCCTCTTGCAGCAATACCACTGCTCTTGAAGCACTTTCCATGCTCATATGGTTCCGAATACGTGGTATTGTAATGTGCTCTAATAACTCAATTAAAAAAGCAGTGAAACAAAACAAAAAGCGCCTGTAACGATAGTCGGAATACAACTGAATAAGAAATTGTGCATTGGGTGATTTTTACTAATTTGTTTTGCCTGGCCGCTTGAGGGTTAAAATTAAAAAAAGTGTTGTTCAAAAAATCGATAAGAACTCATAAACATGTAAGTTTAACGGTAAAACACTTGAACTTGCCCATAAATAAGTCTGAAGCAACATGCTAACACTTTTTGTGAAAAAATTGTGGTGGGCCCTATTTTGTTTTGAGTAGTTTATAGCGAGATTGCCATATTAGATCGCTTCGGTGGATTCAGGCGCGGATCCAGCTCTCAAACGGGAATGTGGCCGGAATATTTTGATTTTATTATTACCTTCATAAAATTATAATAACTAGAATTATAAAAAAAACTAATTGTATTATTTCCTTTATAATATGTTAATTAAAAGCGAGTGTGCGAAGTGAGCGGGAAAGTTTTTCGCTTATTACAAATTGATTTTTTATGCTGTGTAAAAAAATGAAAACTTTCAATAGATCTTTAACAACTTAACATTAACTAAGATTATAAATTAATTAAATAAAAATATACATGCATGCATAAATAGTACAAAAAACATACACAAAATTTTATTAAATTAAATTATATTACATAGAAAGGAGTAATTCCTATCTGTTGAACAAGAGTAATATTTTTTCTTAAATCTGTTGGTTAATAAATGAAAAAAGGGCCGAAAATTAACGGACAGATGGCAAATTTGGCGCTCTCTCCAATCTGCCCAACTAAAGGTCCGCTTTACACTAAATCCACTATTATAAACAACTACATTAACGCTGATATAAGAATATTGTGTGCGAGGTCTTACACTTTTTTTATACCAATGAGTGTTCGTACGACGAGCAGATTAAATGCTAAATAAAACAAAATCTTTGTCTCCCTAAATTTAGGGAGAAAGTCCCATGCTGGCATCACAGCTAGACAGCCAGACATTTTGTTTTGATAAGATGAGAAGCTCTACGCGCGTAGGTTTACGCACGTATTTTACCTTTCTGGACAAGCTCTTAGGGCCAGTTCACATCGAGACGCGACGCGACGCGGCTCTCTTATTTTTACCCGACTACGGCGAGGCAAAAGAGAAGGGTAAGGATTTTGGCAGTCTACGTATGTAATTATGTATGTTTGTGCCACATTCCGATCCTGCCACTACTGATCCGATTGTAATAAATTAGGTGTCATATTCGTATTTCATAATAATAGCCCGGGTTAATATAGCCGTGTGACCCGACAGTCCCCGGCGACACTGTCTCCAAATGACAGCTCGAGCACCGGCGAATGTCAGCCATGTTGACGTAAGCCTAAGGTTGACACCGAAATCATTTTAAACGTCGCGTCAGACAAATCTATTTTATATATTATGAATTTATACTGTCAATTATTATGTCTTGCACGAATCGACCAGCGGCCAGCCGGCGGCATCATAAAATAATAATAATTTTATATTTTCGGGGTGGCACTCCATACAATCAAGTGGAGTGGGGATGAAAAATATTTTTTCATTCTACCCCATCGTGTGGGGTATCGTTGAATAGGTCTTTTAAAATGAAGGCAAGGTTAGATACATGTCTTTTTTACAAAGTCGACCATTTTCGAGTAATCGGCCTCCAAAGTGGTTTGTGAGTTATAGCTAGCTAGCATTTCTAAACTATAGGAGATAGAAACTTGTAAGTTTCCACGCTGATAGATCACGCTAAAAACTCTTTAGAAAAATTATTTTGAGCGCAATCGGACAATAACTTTTGAAGTCATTCAAAGAAAATCTATTGCGCGTTGATAGTTACGGAACCCTCCTTAGACATGTCCTGACATGCTCTTGGTTAGGTTATTTTTGATTACGTTTATATTAAGTTCAATCTGAATCTGAGTGAAATAGCTATACTATTGACGACCTCTATGGCTCAGTGCTTAGCGCATTGGCGCTCAAACCGGAGGTCGCGCGTTCGAATCCCGCCAAGGGAACAAGAAGTTTTCTGTGTTCCTGGGTCATGGTCCTCATGAATGTGTTATTATAATAGGTCTTTACCTATGAAATTGCCGTTCTGCAGTACTGGCCATTTCAAATCAAAATAATTTTTGTTTGGCTAAGAATTCTAATTTCAAAGTAATTTTATTTTAAAAACATGGAATTCTTTTTCCAAAAGTATTATTGTAATTTTAGTTTTAAACAAAAGTAATTTGTTTATTGATTAGTGTTACATTTTCATCGCATTTCAATCTTTTTCGTCATCATGGATACGTTAAAAATTCGAGTAATTATGGAATACGAGTACCGTCGTGGCAGCAACGCGGCACAAGCGGCACGCAACATCAACGACGTTTACGGAGCTAACACTACAAACCAACGCACCACCTGTTATTGGTTTGCTCGCTTCCGTTCTGGAAATATCGACCTGAAAAATGAACCTCGCGGTCGTCCGAAGACTTTGGTCGACAATGACGAATTAAAGGCGATTGTGGAAGCTGATGATACACAATCTACGGCTGAATTAGCAGTAGCTTTCGACGTTAGCGTCAAAACAATATTGGTCCATTTGCGTCAAATTGCTCAAATTCAAAAAAGCTTGACAAATGGGTGCCCCACGAACTCAATGATCGCCAGCGCGAAGTACGCGTCGAGACGTGCCTTGCACTGCTCAACAGACACACAAGTGGATGGAATTTTACACCACATTACCTGCGATGAAAAATGGATTCTGTTTGATAACCGCAAGCGCTCAGCAAGTTGGTTGGATCCTGGTTCAGCACTTAAACAATGCCCTAAACGAAAACTTGCCCCTAGAAAAGTGATGGTCACTGTTTGGTGGTCTAGCGCCGGTGTGATTCGTCACAGCTTCTTACCAAACGGGGTGAGCATTACTGCAGATGTGCACTGTGAAGAACTGAACACAATGATGGAGAAGCTGGCACATCTCCAACCAGCATTGGTTAATCGCTCGTCTTCGCTGCTCCTGCACGACAACGCGCGACCTCATACTGCACAGCAGACGGTCTCCAAGTTGCAAGAACTGGGGTTGGAAGCTCTCCGTCATCCGCCCTACTCACCAGACCTTGCGCCTACAGACTACTACTTTTTCCAGAATTTGGATAACTTCTTTGCGGGAAAAAAATTCAATACCCGAGAGGCAGTACAAAATTCCTTTGAAGAATTTGTTGCCTCCCGTCCAGCTGATTTCTTTAAGAAGGGCATCAATAAACTGCCACTGCGTTGGCAAATTATATATTTCAAGCCTTAAATTTCCCAAAAGCGTATGCTTAGACTGGCTAAAAATTAGCCCAGCGACAATAATATAGGATCTAGGTCTAGGCAGACCATGGTACCTAAGTATCAATAGATTCTAGGTGTCGCACTGTGGTCGAAATTCCTCCACAATAATTCATATTAAAGTTTTTATGAGTTCTTTTGCCTCTGGGGTAGAAAAAATTTAAAAATGTGAATGTTGTGACAGATTGTTAAACATGAACGTGTAACCAAATTGTATGATCTATCAAACGCACGGGTAGTGTGTGTTAATATGGTGTTCATAATCTAAGGTAGTGTGTGTTGGTTGTGAGTTGTGACTTGTGAGGGAATTTTATGTAAGTATAATTTCTATTACTGAGCTTTATTTGAAAAAATATTTGCTCTCTGCACACCTTCATCCAAATAAACTTTAACTGTGCCAAATATCATACTCCTCCCACTGCTCAATTGTCTTAAAAGTGTACTGAAAGAGTTTGCGTCACGTATTAATATAATAATTCTATAGTATCTATGGCAACGTATACGCCGCTGCATCACCAGCCCCGCCCTGTAACCTTACACCTTCCAGAGAGTTCTCCCGACTCCCGTTGCCCGGCGACTTGTTTGCACAGACAAAATGGCGGCCGACAAATATGGAACTTTTGCGCCAGAGGTGATGAAATGAAAAAAAGGAAATTTTTTGGTGATGAAATTTGGTATGGTAGTAGTTTGAGCTCTGGATTATCACATAGGCTACTTTTCATCCCGAAAAAGTACAGTGTTCTTTTGGGATCCTGTATTTACGCGGTCGCAGCCGCGGGTTAAAGCTAGTAGCCGTATATATATATATATATATATATATATAAACACACCAGCATATTTAGCGGAACACAAAAAAAAGGTCCATAATTAAAAAAATATGGTTTTATTTTAAAATCTACTTACTACACTTCTTTTGTTATTTAAAGTTTCATTTGTTTTACTTAAAATGAGATCACATTAAGAACAGATTTTGCGAGTAAAGGCTATTTGTGAAAAATGGTACATTTTTGAACTTTTCATGTAACCGGGAAAAGTGAAAATTAATATTAAAATAACAATTAATTAAATTAGAGAAATGGTGATTAATATCGCGTATTTCCTTCACGTGCTCTTATTAAAGTTTCTACCCGTCTAGGCATACTGAGAATGATGTTATCGATGGTCTCCTGGGATAGTCTCCGCCATTCCTCAACTACGGCGATTCGCAGTTCACCCACGTTGGCAGGAACTGGAATTCTGGACTTAACTTTTCTTTTCAGCAAGTCCCTAACGTGCTCTATTGGGTTCATATCCGGTGATCTCGCCGGCCACTCCATAGCAGTGATATTCATATCATTAAGATAAGCTTGAGTTACCCGAGCGGTATGCGGCCGAGCATTATCCTGCATAAAAACAAAATCGTCACCGATATATGGGGCAAACGGTACGACATTTTCTTCTAAAACTTCTCTGATATAGCGGTCTGCAGTCAGACTCCCTCTGTCAATCACTACCAAGTCTGTGCGAGCTCCCAAACAAATGCCCGCCCAAACCATTATTGATCCACCACCGTATGCAACTGTAGTTTCAAAATTTGTCTGAATGTATCGTTCTCCTTTGCGTCTGTATATTCTTTGCCTGCCGTCAATTTGATTTAAGAGAATTCTGCACTCATCACTAAACAATACCTTACTCCATTGGTCCGCGTTCCAAAGTCGATGTTCCTGAGCAAAAGTTAACCTGTTTCTACGATGATTTACCTCGAGCCTTGGAGCCTTGGCGGGCACAAATGAACCCAAACCAGCTTCTTCGAACCTTCTTCGTACCGTACGCTCACATACGGTTACACCCCGCACTGTTTCTAACTCATGTTGGGCTTGGACGGCCGTCAAACGGGGGTTCCTATGTACACGAAGCCGAATGAAACGATCATCCCTACTCGAAGTGCGTCTTTTTCTGCCTTGTCCTGCTCTTCTCACATAAGTACCGGTCTCCCTGAACCGTTGGATACTGCGATGGATCGTTGAAACTGGTCGACGAAGATCTCTGGATATCACCTTGTAGGTTTGACCATTTCTTCGCATTTCGAGTGTCCTGGCAATCTCCGTTGGGGCTAAGTCAGGCATAATTCAGTCCTCAACTCCAAAAAGATACGCGATTAAAAAAAACTAACAAAAAACAGTATTTCAATGAAATTTTAAATCAAACTCTTTTGTTTCGCTCCAGATAAGGTGTATTTGAATAAAATTAAAACAATTGCATAAAATGTGATGTTCAGTTGTTTTCTTAATTTGAAAATATTTCTTTTTAAATTAAATGACGTATAAACCAGCCAGCAACCTTATATGATACTGATATCAAACCTATGGCATAACTTTTTCTTGTACGAAGATTTGTTCTGTCAAATGTACGTCATAACCCATCCTTAGTTTTGAAATCTTGTGCCAGTGCCGATGAAAAATTTCCTTTTTACCCGACTCCGTTGAAGCCAAAAGGAAGGGTAATGATTTTAGCAGCCTATGTATGTATCATGTATGTATGTATGTTTGTTCCACGGTAGCGTCTAAACTACTGATGACTGATCCGATTTTAATGGATGAGGTGTCAAAAGATTCGTAATAACGGCCCGGGCAGCATACTAGGCTATAATATACATATGATTTGAGTAGTCTGGTAAAAAAAAGTATCTATTTATATAATAATAATATAATATATCTATGTACGCTTTCACACCACGTCAATCTTGTCCCGTAGTAAGTTCTCGAGAACTTGTGTTACGTGTACCAGACAACGGAAATATATACTTATTATACTATACTTACATTTAAGGCTTTTATTAAATAATACACATATTTAATACACATCCATGACCCAGGAGCACAGAAAACTTTTTGTCCCCTGGCGGGATTCGAACCCGCGACCTTCGGCATGAGCGGCAACGCGCTAGCCACTGGGCCACAGAGGTCGTTATAATATGTAGCACTCAACGCATTTATATCTCCTTGCATGGTCTTGCAGTGGTTTTCTGTGAGTGAACTCTCTCCCGTACAGTTGGCCCATCCGTGCCGAAGCGTTCCACGGACAGCATCGAAGAATGATTATAACATCCCGTTATCTCATAACAAACTTCAATACAAGGTATTATTTACCCCAAAGGGTATTAACCCCCTAATGGAGTATCGGTTACGGTGGGGTGTCCCGTACCCCGCGTGCATAATGACCGGGTGTAATGACGTCATAGTTAAAAGGCCATCGAGCACCTCGTTTAATCATCTGCAATACTCGGGGATACGCAGATGATTTTATGTTTAATTGTGATTTGTGGTTGTCGTTGTGTGAATGTTGCGAGTAGCTGTCCCGACACAGGGGGAGGTTGGTGAAAAATGGGTAAAAAGTGGCCACGTAATATGGGTAGCGGGTACGGTGAGTAGGTATATTACAGGTTACTTAAAAACTATTTTGAATTATTTAAACTCTATCTATCGTATCTAATGATAAACGGCGTTTATCAAAACTATAGCCCCATTATGATAGTCCTAAGTAAATAACCGAAATGCGGGCGATACAAAATAATATAATTATAAAGTTTATGTGGATGAAGGTGTGTCTAAGCTTAGAAATACATAAAATTAAAAAAAAATAACAACAACACACACCACCGTGCGTTTGACAGATACAATTTTGTTACAAGTTGACGTTTGTCGATCTGTCACAGCATTTACTTTAATTTGTCTACATAAGAGACAAAACTCTTAATAAAGTTCAAACTTTAAATTATATGAATTCATTAATTACTACGGGCGAATGTCGACCACAGGGCGACCTTCAAGTAAATAATAATAATGTCTAAAACGGAAAATTTTAAAAGTAGCAAAATTGTTAACCAGTGTTAATCATAACCACACATATGGTGCTAACGGGTTATTTTTTGCGAATTCGCACTGTTTGTCTAGGTCCCTTTTGTTGGCTTAGGTCCCGGATGTACCTTCACGTGTTTGCGACCACCCCCTAGTTAGAAAAAAAAAACAAACTGTCAATTCGCAAACGCATCTTTGAAAACATTTTGAAACAAAATGCAAACATACCGCTCAAACCGCTGAACAGTGAGCGCTAGGCATGCAGATATGTATTTTAGCTTATAGACGAGGCATGTTGAGGCAAAAGCTGTCCCCACTTAAATGGCCCCACTTTTGGAGTTTTTGGGGCCATTTTGACATTTGAGATATGGTGAAATCAAGATGGCGTAACTTTTTCTTGTATGAAAATTTGATCTGTCAAATGTACGTCATCCTTAGTTTTTTATTAAATTAAATTGGATTAACCCGCTATACTAAAATCAGATCCAATTTAACCATTTTGCAAACAAAAAGTTATAGAGCACAATAAATGCATTGACGGTGGCCGGTTTCATTGAAACCAGACCAGCTACGCAGGAGTTGTTTTATAGTGCCCAAGTGTGTGCGCAATACACAAGAGCACTCTCTCTTCCTTTACTCTCGTAGCCCAGTGGGACGGATAACCGACACGACTGGCGAGAGATCAGGCGCAGGACCGACTTTTTACACGCCCATCCGCCGCATGGATCATCTCTTGTCAGACAATCATTGTCCTAAACAGACTTGAAAACAAATTTTTTTGCTGTCTTAACGCTTGGGAACCGTACATTTTTCCGAAATGAAAAGTAGACTATGTCCTTCCCTGTGGACTACTCTATAGTCTATACCTGTGCCAAATGTCATCAAAATAGGTCCAGTAGTTTCGAAACCTATTCGATGCAATCAAATAGACAGACAATCTTTCCTCTTTATTATATTTCTATAGATAGCTATACTTCTTTTCACATTGAGGGAGATAACTGTGTCCCTTATCGTGGTGAATCGCGAATCTCGATGATGATGATGATGATAAAGCACATAACTCTAAAATAAATTATAAACAAAATTAAGGGTTAGGTTATTTTTTACAGATTACGGAACCCATAAATAAATACTCTTTATTTTAAAGTCCATTTCTTGATAAGTTTAAAAAAAGATTATCCAACCCTGCACAACGCACCCTCATTATTTTTACCCCTTGCTACGGGGTGGGAACTTAATAGGATTCTACCTGTCTACATAATTATTGAGTAATTTGTCTACTAATTAATTTAGTTATGTATTTAAATACTGTGGAAGAGCCACGCTTCGGCAAGAATGGGCCGGCTCGACCGGATTTAAATACCACGACCGGATAAATACCACGACCTTAGAGCAAAACCGGCGTGAAATAACACTTGCGTTGCAACACTAGAGGAGTTACAAGTACAACTCCTCTGGTGTTGCGAGTGTCCATGGGCGGCGGTAATCGCTTACCATCAGGCGATGTTTGTTTCCTGGTTCATTTCTTTAAAAAAAAAACAGTTTTATTTATTATTAAAGTCGTGACTCGTGACCGAGAGCAAATTAAAAACCTAACCCAGAGCATCTCGAACATGTGTAAGGAGGGTTCCGTAACTATCAACGCGCATTAGGTTTTTTCTAAATTACTTCAAAAGTTACTGTCCCATTTCGTTCAAAATAATTTTCCTAAAGAGTATTTAGCATAATCTATCAGCATGAAAAATTGCAATTTTCTAAGTCTCATAGTTTAGAAATGCCAGGGGGGGGGGGGGGCAACTTATAAACCACTTTGGAGGCCGATTAACCAAAAATGGTTGGCTTTGTATAAAAAGTCATGTATGAAACCTTGCCTTTATTTTAAAAGTACTATTGAACGATATCCCACACGTTGGGGTAGAATAAAAAAATATTTTTCATCCCCACTTCACATACATGGAGAGCCACCCATAAAATGTAAAATTATTATTATTTTATGATGCTAAAACCGAAAAAAAAAAGTCTTTAATTATTCCAAATTTTATTCATTTATATTCATAATTACATAAGCTAGAGGCGCGGACAGACAGACAGACGGACGGACAGAGCGAAACTATAAGGGTTCCTTGAGTGTTACGGAACCCTAAAAACACTAGAGGTATTGAGGTGTACTTACCCTGTTTTCGAAATTAGATCATAATTCATATAATTTTTTTAAAGTTTCCACCATGTTTCCACTTTCTTAGAGTTCTTTTGTCTAGTCAACAAAAATATGTAAATGTTTTTTATGGATTGAAAGCGCCATACTCACGGTCTAGCCTGCAAGTCCAGCAGTCGTTCAAAAGTGTCATATTGGCCGTCAATAATGTCAAAAGTGTCAATTATTTTCTTTTGCCTACTACTCCGCTTCAAGGCCGAGGCGCTTCATACAAAAGTATAATAATAATTATAGCACATAATCTATCTCTCTGTTCCGGCTAATCTCGGAAACGGCTAATCCCATTTTGATGGGACCTCAACAACCAATTGACAAATTCGTGTTGTCCCAGGTCCTGCAACAGGCGGGCAACATCGAGCGCCTGGGCCGCTTCCTCTGGTCGCTCCCCGCCTGCGAACGACTCCAGGCCCACGAGTCAGTCCTGAAGGCCAAAGCCATGGTTGCCTTTCACCGGGGGAACTTCAAGGAGCTGTACAGACTGCTGGAGTCGCACAACTTCAGCGCACATAACCATGCGAAGCTGCAGAATTTGTGGTTGAAAGGTAAGGCGGTAAATGCCACTGTGCGAGCGTCTCCAGGCTCACCAGTCAGTCCTGAAGGCGAGGCCGTGGTTGGGCCTTCCACAGGGGCAACTTCAAGCTGTAAGTACATAACCATGCAACGCTGCAGAATTTGCGGTTGTCAGGTTGGGTTATCAAAAATAAAGCCCGGACTATATTGTCCGGAATTCGTAAGGCCGGGGAAAATTCAGAGCAGGGAAAATATAATTCTTCGCTAAGCTGAAGGAGCTGAAAATTGAACACACACACACACACAAGCCAAATGTCAATGTCATATATGACAGCTTGACACTCGAAACTTGGGTTACTCTGGTAAGTCCTGATAAATTTAAAAAAAAATAATAAAAAGAATCAAAAAAATTCGAACCCACTACCTACATTAAGAATTTTCGAACAAAGCAAAAATTATTTATGTTACGCATACCAAACTGCCAATAGGACTGACATAATAGAGTCGAAATTATTGATATATTGTTGCACGACGCAAAAAAAAACATATGGCTTATAATGCGTAATGAGGATCAATAATTTAGTAATAAATCTGATTTTCACCACGTACCTACATCGTATGTGTATTACCTTACTGAGCATTTTATTCTTTAAATTATTAAAATCCATCAAGAAATAGTGGATTTATTAAAGTTTTTTTTGAACGGATAGTTTGAAACGCGCGCTTCCGCTGCATTGGTTACGATGACGTCATCTGTCGTAATCCGTGCGACAATTACGGCTTGATTGTACTTATACTTCATAGGTATTGGATTCATTCTCCGATTCTTGACGCTTGTGCCTCGCGTGCATTGTTTATGTTTACGTTAAATATTTTAGTTGTGTTTAGAGGGGAGGTGACGACGACAGATGACGTCACAGCGACTCGCTTCATTCTCGTTATTGAAGCTAATGCACTAAAATAGCTGTAATTTCGTTATTTTTGGTCCGATTTACAGTATTTACTGTTTTTTTGTCGCCAGAAGTCTGCATACCCCACAAAAAACATGACTGATCCTCATTTCCCATGGATAAGACCTAGCTAGATGGATTTTTCTCCCCCAAAACTCCCCGCATACTAAATTTCATGGTAACACTTGCAGCCGTTTTCGAGAAACCGATTGTATACCTACAATACTGTCTCGTTTTAAATAGTATAAAATATTATATTGTATTGATGTACGTCTGTCTTCCAGCACACTACATGGAAGCCGAGCGTCTCCGCGGGCGGCCACTGGGCGCGGTAGGCAAATACCGGGTGCGGCGCAAGTTCCCTCTGCCCAGGACCATATGGGATGGAGAGGAAACGTCTTATTGCTTTAAGGTTCGTGTAACGCGTCGCCACCTAATAATTGCAGCTCCGCGGTAAAAGGTGAAGTGATTGATTGTAGCATCTGGCATATATAATAATGTCATGCTTGTTATGATTACATAGATTTGATTAGATAGATTTCTAAATATTATACACGTATTTTTTAGGGTTCCGTAGTTCACGTCTCGGTACCCTTATGGTTTCATTATGTCCGTCCGTCCGCCTTGAGCTTACCGTCCAAAGGGTCAGTGATACAAAGATGAAACTTTGCATGGATATGTGTATTTACTACGTCGACAAAGTGTTAAAATAAAATCACGAAAAATATCTTTTTTTAGCTGGTGCCAGCAACTTCGTTTGCGTAAAACTAATGGAAACGGAACTCTATTTTTTTTAAACGGAACTCTTGATATTAAGTAGCCTATGTTACACTTTAGAACATCAGCTATCTATCAGTGAAGTCAGTAGTCCAGCCGTTTCAGAGATTAGCCGCAACAAACAGACAGTCAGACGGACAGACAAAAATAATAAAAAATCTTTTTTATTTTAAGTACCTACCGACTATACGGTACTACTGTATATACTTTCATGCGCATTCAGTGAAAAGCTGTTAATTAAAAATTACAAACAGACACTTCTATTTTATTTATTTGTATGGATTAACCTGTGACTTACTCCGCAGGAAAAATCCAGAACAGTCCTCCGGGACTGGTACCTTCACAACCCCTACCCCTCGCCGCGGGAGAAGAGGGAGCTGGCCGAGACCACGGGGTTGACCACTGTTCAGGTAATGGTCATAAATACCCACTGTCATTATACTCTTAACTTCTTTAATTATATCTTTCAATTATCATCATCATCTTTATACTAGCTTTTACCCGCGTAAATACAGTATCCCACGGGAACACTAGACTTTTAAGTTTGGGATAAAAAGTAGTCTATGTGTTAATCCAGAGCTTAAACTACTACCATACCAAATTCGATTAAAATCCGTTCAGTAGTTTTTGCGTGAAAGAGTCACTAACATGCATTCTTATATCCAACCATCCATCCATTCATCCTCACAATCTTTCACATTTATAATAGTAGTAAGATTAATACGTGAAGCAAAAACAGTAGTTTCAGTAGGTATAGTTTTACGAGAATTGCGTCAACGGAGGAGTATGATATTTGGCACAGTTAAATGCGAAAAAAGAAAATGCGAAAGAAATGGATAAAAGCTATGAAGAGGTTGGATTCATTAGGAGCTAAAAGCTTACAGTTTATTTTTGTGAAGATCATTACGAAAAGATCATCAACGAAATCACTATTCTTCGAAAAATAATAGGTAATAATAATAATATAAGTCCATCAATTTTAGGTAGGTTATCCGATTGCCCTATTTCAAATCCGTCATCCATTGTACTGTACATAAGTTACAATATTATATACACTAATATTACACTACTAATATACACTAATTAAACTTAATATTCCTTAATGTACGGAGAGTACGGACGAAACAATATAAAACACTGCAATAATAGCGCAAGCAAGATACCTAGTAAGTAACTCGGCAGGAGCGGATTGCCAGCGAGCGGCGCGTTGTGTCGTGACGTCACACTCTCCACGCGCGCCTGTTACGGGCCGCGAAATTTACGGGAATTTGAATTTGAGAATTTGTCTGTAAATTCATCAATACTTGGTCTTTTTCAATGAAACAAAAACTATTGTATTTGTATAGATACAAGCTCTATTGGGACAATAGTTTTAAGCGATTTTTTTATACCTATTAACATTCCTCATTGAACGAAAACCCCAAAAGTGGGGCAGTTTAAGCGTGGGCACTTTTTGTCTCGACATGCCTCGTCTATAATATATACGTCTATGGTATAGATATAATACTATTTAAAATCTTACAACATACACAACGCACTCGGGAACTTTTTCACAGCGCTCCGGCCAGTGCGGTTGTAACATGACCTCACTACCGCTTCCTCAAAACACACGGGATTATATTACCCGCCTGTTGGTCACAGGCCACTGTTGGGCTTAGTGGGTTAAAAATCTAGGCGGGCCAAATATTTTGGTGAGCTAAAATATTGGTGGGCCAAAATGTTGGTGGGCCAAAATCTTGATAAAATTCCAGGCCTGTTGGTCACAGACGTACTGTAGGGGACAGCGATTTTCCATTGGATTTTCCCAACGCCGGCTCAGTTCGGATTCGAAGATAGCAAGGTTACACCGATATAGGCAGAGCGAGCCGTATAATGAAACATTGATTTGGGGACAACATTGTACACCAAAATCGGTTTACTATTCTAGCTCATGGCAATGCCGTATAGATAGCCTCTCGGTCACGCCTTCTGTGAGCCGATTTGCCGTCTCACTTTTAACATCATGTACGGCTATTTTCCGTCGTTTTTCCTATTTATCATGAGCTAGGGATAGTGAAACACATTTTGTGAAACTCTTTATTTACTTTTCACATATAATATAAAGCATTTATATACAGTTACAGATATTCACGTTCAATGTTTAAAGTACAACCAAATGGTATGTTTTTTTATCACTATTTTTGTAATAACTTTTTAACCGTTTAGTTTATGGTCAAGATTTTTATTATTTACTGTACTAAACACTTTTATCTATGTACAACAAAAATAATTATATTAAAATAGGCCACCGTTTTTAAGTTATGATCAAAGTAAACTTACGTTCAAAAACAACTACTATTTCACACTGATGCTATGAAATGAACACTTATATTTTTCACAAAATTTTCACTCCTAGGCCCGTATTAATAAACCGTTCTCAAGACCTTTCTTGGCTGAGACAGTCTCAAGTAACGATTAGCTTCTCAAGACGATCTTTAATTCATAGTATGATCTCAAGACCGTCTCAGTTGATAACGTTATTGAGATCACTTACTCAACTTTTAAGCGTCATCTACACGACAAAGAACGAATAAAATAACGTTTCGTTTAGACTTCTACAAAGAACGGATTGATTATACATTCCTTCAATATTTCTTTTTTATATTTTTATATTTTTAAAATCTAATATTTAATAATATCAATACCAAAAAAAGTTTAAAAGAATAAATCTTTATATTGAACAAACTGATTTTCATTAATTTTTACGTATATATTAATATTTATTATTGTCTAGCATAATAATATCCATATTTTTTAACAACTACGTAAAACGGAATGCCATTGCCATTCGAAAAAAGTTCTTCTTCTTCTTATTCTTTAAAGTGGCTCCTTAGTGATTCGCCAATGTGTTGTGTTGACGAAAACTCTGCCTTTTGAGTGGGTTTTATGAATAAACAAGGGCACGGTGTACAGGAGGAAGTCCGTTGAATAATCTAAAACCTAGAACAGACAAATTTAGGGCCAGTACCAAAGTATGTACATAAAGTTTCAGTAAAAGGAGTATTTACAAAACACAGAACAGATTTAAGGTTGATAGGGCGAGGAATTGTAGGAGGGAGGGATCATATAATGAGGATTGTTTTTTGGGCAGCGAAAAAAAGTTCTACTGTCAAGTGTCAAATCGAGTCAATTAATATAAATCAAATAGGTAATTCTTTTAATATAAATAAATAAATAAATATATTTAAATAAAATCGAAAATATTTCTACAAATACTCGACACTGGCAGAATGGTGCAAAACCTTTGCAACCGCGATTACCAAAAAAAAGAAGAATAAGTATCAATCATGTATCAATATAGCATCTTTTTTTATAACTTTATTTTGTGTTGAGTATGTAGTGTAAATTCTGAGTTTGTTTAATCATAAATATTTAGATTTTAATTTACATAATTGTAACACACCCAAAAACACCACAAAAAATAATGTACTGTATCCCAATTCCCAAGCAAGCCGTTCTCAAGTCAAGGTTTGACTGTACCCACAAAACCGCGTCCAAGTAACAGTTTGACAGCAATGACAGCGTACTTGAGTAACGAGTCTCGTTTATTAATACGTTCGCACTCATTTGATACGCCGTACCTACAGCTGTACTTAAGTACGGTCTATTAATTAAAACAACGTCTTAAGTACTTTCTTGAGAATTGTATTAGAGATAAGAACGCTCTATTAATACGGGCCTTAGAGTTTATAAAAGTTTTAAAGCACTATACAAGCGTTCGTATATACACTCACTATGTGTGATATCATTGCGAGGCCGCTGTCCTTAACACGTACTATTAGGCTTAACGGGTTAAAAATCTTGATGGGTCAAAAATGTTGGTGGGCTAAAATATTGGCGGGCGAAAATGTTGGTGGGCTATGAACTTAAAATCTTTAAAGGCCAAAATTTACCGGTGCTGGACCAAGCTTCAAGAGTAACGCTGGCTTTGAAATTTGGCATGAGAACTTAAAATATGATACCTAATAATAATCTGAAAGTACCTATGAATTATATCTCTCTATACTAATTTCTCTCTCCTAATATTGTATACTAATTTAATAAAGAGGAAATTATTGTTAGCATTGAATATTTGAAAGCAGGCTCCAAAACTACTGGAGCTATTTAGATGAAATTTGGTACAAATATAGAGTAGACCACGGAGAAGGACACAGGTTACTTTTTATCCCGAAAAAGTACAGTGCTCCCGTGAAATACTGTAATTACGCGGGCGGAGCCGCTGTCAACATCTCGTATTATATTAATTTAATGCATTATGCAATATATAATGCATTATGTAGGTTTTATCACAGAGTAGAAAATATATACTCACGTACAGAGAAACAGCTTTCATAGAGCCAGCTAAATCGATTAAATTTTGAACATTTTGACTCCCCCTTCACACGGCCCACAATTTTTCCACACGATCGTGGACACACCGTATGCTTGTAGTATTGCAATCAAATCGAAAGCTAACTATGTAGCTGTTCCTCTTTGTTTAATCTGTTGTATTATGTGTTATTTACAGCGACGTCTCCTAAGTAGTCACAGAAGTGCTAGTGAGCTACATAACTATGTTCCTATCTAATCGACTTGTGGAAAACTTAAATCTTCAATCTTGATTTTGCTCGACTTTGGGAGTCACCTCACGAGAGGTTAAGAGATGCCCTACATCGGGAAGAAGTTCTTTTAATAGTTATGTGATGTTGTTTTAGGTATCAAATTGGTTCAAAAATAGAAGACAGAGAGACAGACAAGCGGAACACAAAGATAGGTAAGTTTTTTAACCGACTTCCAAGAAAAAGGCGGTCATACTATTGTTACGGTTATTTGTTCAACGATAACTCCGCTGTTTGTGGACCGATTTTCAAAATTATTTTTTTGATGTATAGGGTTTACTTCCAAATTAGCCCTTTTGACATCAAAGTGGTGACCCGACGATGGGATCCATGAGGAAACGAGGGAACTCCTCGAAATTTATATGGACACATATAGTGATTTTGACTTTTCTGAAGTAACCCAAGCATATGCTACCAAAAAGTAAGATTCCGCACCAAAAATGGATCCAAAAGCACTGAACAGAAGTCAGAACTCCTCAGTCTT
The DNA here is from genome assembly GCA_037179445.1 of Phengaris alcon alcon. Classification (NCBI taxonomy): domain Eukaryota; kingdom Metazoa; phylum Arthropoda; class Insecta; order Lepidoptera; family Lycaenidae; genus Phengaris; species Phengaris alcon. The sequence continues at coordinate 684,017 of JAYRCH010000158.1, read as the reverse complement.
TAAAGATACGCGTTTGGAAATTTCGACATTGTATAAATAACTGCAAGCAAATGCCATTATGTAACTTACAGTAATCATCATCATTATCTTATATACAATACCTAATGAAAGCTTGGCGCGGATTCAATTATACATTCGATCGTTTATTATAAACGTTCTTAAAATGTGTTAATAATAATATAACAACACTAAAAAGGGAAAAATAATTATTTTTAAAGAAAAAATTCAACCGACTCCCAAAGTAAAAATACACAAAAAATTATGAAATAAATCTTTCTCGTTTCTTATTATATTTTCTAAATAATTCCCCTTTTAAATTCGGCTAAAATTTTAACTATTTCTCTACACAATCTTCGTAATTTTGAAGTCGGTACCAGCCAACTTAAGGCTCTCTGTATAACGCCAGTGACCTTGAGCGTCAAGTCCCATACTAATTTTGTAGGCGACAAGGGCGTATCGCGCCGACCGGAGAGTATTGAAATCGGATAAAAAATATCTATAAATATTGGAGACAAAATTTGCAAATACTAAAACGACCTTCCCCTGAGTCTTGTTATACTTAAAATACTGAAATAATTTTCACACTCGTGTGACTTATAGAAGAAGAGAAAAAAGGTTTTGACTTAAAAAATAAAGAGTGGACTTATGTTTTTGTAAATCAATATTAAAATAAAAATTTCAATTTATAAAAAGACAGTTCTCGGCTAAATATAATGAAGATTAACATATTATATATTTTGGGATTTTTCAATACGACCATGACTGAGAAAAAAGGTTTCAAAGAACACAAATTTTCAGTTCTATCCAGCGCACAACCCCTTAAGCGTGAGCTCTATACAATAATGTTTTATCAGGATATTGTTCGGGCTGGTGCCGACTTCAAAATAATGAAGATTGTGTAGAGAATTTGTTAAAATTTTAGCCGAATTTAAAAGGGGAATTACTTAGAAAATAAGATTTACTTATATCATACTTTTTTTTTGTATTTTTAATTTGGAAGTCGGTATATTTTTTCTTTTTTTTTCACCGTTTAAGCGTAAGTAGAAAAAAAAAGGTTTAATGTTACATATGTTTAAAATGTTAATGTTAATGTTTAAATTTTAATCTGTCACATAATGTCACATTCTATTTCTTTATTGCTCGGCAAATAAGTGACGTGTAAGTTGGTAACATTACAGTGTACTGAATACTAATTTCTTTTTATTTACAAAACGATTCAATTTGACGGAGTATAAGTAGTGTGTTTTAATATAAAATAATAAGCTACACAGTTTTTAATGTCGGTGTATTATTGGATTTGTACTTCAGCCCCGACTCGCTTTTACACTGCAGATGGCCAAGTATCATATTACATAGCGCTATCTCACTCGCACGTACAGTCCACCGGGCGTTCCACATTTCGACCTTATTGCCATGCAATAGGGTTCAAAAGTGGAGCACACCGGGCTTGTCGGCGACTGTACATCTGTGTACCACCACCTGTCCCTCTCGCACTTATGGTTACGAGTATATCTATCTAATTTTACGCTTCGCGGGTTTTATTATTGCGATTTTCGACCTCCAGAGAAAATAATGACCTTATAGTTCTTCCTCGAATTTCGAATGTAATAAAAAAAAAGGTTTATCTAGTAATTGCAACAAAAAAAAAACAAAGAAAGTACTTATAGCTTCAAATAAAAAAAAAAATAATATTAGAAGGCGTTTAGAATTTAGACTCTAGGTAGTGTGGAAATTCATCTATAGACGGTAGTAATCGCTTATCATCAGACGATGATAAGCTCCTCCTTTGTTTGTTCAAAAGCACTAAGCATAATATTATTGACTTTTCAAAGTATTCCGACGGTAAAATCAGGAACAATTATAATAATCACAATTTGCAATTACCTTCACATTGAAATATCGTCTGATAGTTGGCGCCGTCTTTTTTCTGGATTGTTCGATGAGGTAGAAACATTGCTTCAATGGATTTGCAGCTAAAGGAAACGTCACAACGTATTAGCAAAGAACTTACACTCCACTGGTTTTTGAACAAACCCACATGAGCGGCCGGTATAGACAAACAAAATTAAAAAATATATATATAACCCCCGAATTGTCAAGCTGGGAGCGAGCTGATGATGATTAATGCTGCGAACACTCGATCACGTCAGATTAAAAAAAAAAACTGGATCAAAATCGGTTCATCCGTTTGTGAGCTATGTACCACACATATATACGTGACACACACGCGTCAAACTTGTGATTGCAGCACTGCTTTTGTCGCTGGGGTTAAAAAACAGTGCCAAAAGTCATTGTTTCGTTATTAATTATTATTATGTAGAGTAGATAAGTTTAACATAGGTGAAAAAGTTTGATTAATTATATTAATTATATTAAGTACACATGGTGCCTGGTGGCGGGTTGTATCGTTTATATTTCATTGAAAATGTAGCGCATGAACAAGATTCGAGTAAATAAGTAAAATAATAATAATATCTATGGACGCTTCACACCACGTCCACCTGGCCCCGTGCTAAGTACCCGAAGAAGAAGTTACGGGGACCAGACAACGCGGAAGTCGGGATGTATATTTAAACTTTTAAAATTAACATAATATATTTAAGATTTTTATTATATTATACACATATTTAATAAACATCCGTGACACAGGAACACAAAAAAGCTTTTTGTTTGTTTGTTTGTTTGTTCGATTCCCGCCGAAGGGCGGGAATCGAACCCGCGGCCTCCGTCTTGAGCACCAACGCGCTCAACCACTGAGCCACAGAGGTCGCCGGAGAGTAAAATAATAATATATTCCATTGTTCCACAAACGTTCGTGCCTTTTGATTGAATGCTAAATTTTTATACATAGGCTGGAACTATATGATCCGGAATCCGGCAAGCCCGGGACAATTCAGATCACTAAAAATGGAACTCTGCGATATTACAATAGAGATGAAAATCGAAGTGTCCAGTCTCTGAATTGTCCCGGGCCCGCCAGATTCCGGATCATATAGTCCCAGCATAAGTAATAATATGGGGTCACTGAATACGGAAACATACATTTTTGGGCCATGTTAGCTCTATACAGACTATATAATATAATATACACATATAATATATATACAGTCTATGTATAATAGACTGATTGACCTTGTTTTTATTTATGTCCTCAACGCTTCATAATATTTTCATTCCAAAAAAATATATATTATATTATTTTGAAACCTAAAAACCTAATTATTTTTTTTAGCCTTTTCTAAAACCGCCGAAAACACTATTCGCCATGTTGGTTGATAGATTATCTGTGCTGTGACGTCATACTAATACTTTTTGTGATCTGTGCTATAGTCCGCTCAGACAAAATGGCGGGCGGTGTGACGTTCCGTTTGACGTTGTGACATAAATAACTTTAAAAGATGTCATGAACTATTTATTTACAGAAACACGTTCCGTTACACTACTACATATGTGTTTAGTGTGTTTGTGACGTCACATCCTCGTCGGACCATCATCATCATCATCATCACCACCATCCTTCGAGGTGTTTTAATCAGTGGAAATTAAAAAACAAAAATACATATTTTTAAATCAACTTTATTTATCAATCTTTAGTTTTTAATTTATGATATCGCTAGAATACGTTTTCCTAAGCCAAGTACTAAAGGAAATACTCCTTCAATGTATGAAATTAAATTTGAGTCAAGTACCCTATTCGTACGAATAAATTATAGTTTAAAAAAAACTAAAAAATCACGCTTTTATAGAAAATCTAACTAAAAACAAAAAAAAAAAATAATAATTTAATAAATTTGGATTAAGAATAGTGTAAATGAAAAATAAATGTTTATTATTGTAAAAAAAGCGTGGGGTGCAGTATCTTCACCTGTATGTTTGGTTGTATGTAACCGACTCCAGTGGATTTGATTTTGATCCACTTCAAACGGTCAGATTTCGTTTAAAAGTGATTTTTAAGATATTATCAAAGTGAAGATCCTTCACATATCTGCCAATAAAATGTTTATAACTATTGACACTATGTACCCCACTCTTTTTTACAATAGTAAACATTTATTTTTCATTTACACTATTCTTAATTCAATTCTATAAAATTTTGTTTTTTATTTTTTAGTTAGATTTTCTATAAAGGCGTGATTTTTTAGTTTTTTAAAGTAGAATTTATTTTTTGCTTTTTAGTACGATTTGCCAAAGAGTAAGCCTGGAACTGCACGCATGATTATTTATTATAATAATTTATAATTTTAATATAATTTTTTTTTTATTATTATTAAAATTAAATTAAATCGAATTATTGCATTGTCATCGGTCTTTGACAGGTGTGCAAAGTTTGAATTAAATCTGATCGTTCAAAGTAGGACAAAATCGAGCCCAAAGGAGTCGGTTACAAACAAACAAACAAGCAAGCAAGCAAGCAAACATACAGGTGAAACTAATAAAAGCGTTATAAAAAAGCTTATGCTCTTGTATGTCACCTTTATAACCTATAAAGTTGTATATTTAGATTCAAATGAAAAACTATAAATATAGTTTTTCACACTTTCATGTAAAAGGCAGTTTCGATGTAGTGTTGTGTTGTAATTTAAAGAGCAAATATCTCAGAAATGTAGGTACAGTTAATATTTATATAAAAAATATAGGGGACTATTGTTTTTACATAATCACATATCACAAACACTTAACACCTCATATTCATAAAGACGAATCCTAGTGGAACTAGTTTGTGAACCCAAGACTTGTCGTAGGGCTAGGGTTCTAAACAGACACACACACTACACACCGCACATATAGTGTATTCATCACACACCAAACTGGGATCCGCGCTCCGGTATCCAACTATGCATATGTATCTTATCACTACATAGTATAAAACAAAGTCGCTTTCTCTGTCCCTATATCCTATGTATGCTTTAATCTTTAAAACTACGCAACGGATTTTGATGCGGTTTTTTTTTATAGATAGAGTGATTGAAGAGGAAGGTTTATATGTATAATAACATTCATTAAATAGTGGAGAAATATGTTATTTTTGAGGTTTCTAATGTGATGTCGTAAATAATTACATTTTTTCCGCTTACATTGCAAACGGTGGCTGAACCCTATGAGATAGATCAAAATAATGTACTACAGTTTTGTTCATCATAAAAAAGCCTACAAAAAAGGCCGCGATAGCATATATCTATCTCTTACGGGATAACCCACAATAACCATTTTTTTATCCTTTACTTTGATTTTAATTTAATAGCTTATTTACGAAGCGATTTTAAGCAATACAGCATTAATCCTTATCCAATTTAGTACCTTAAATACATTGTGCATTTAATATAGATCAATATGGCCCTTTATAGCATGTAATTTAAATGAATATTTTCGAAGATATTACAGATTTAAAATGCAGGGACATGTCTCGGCGGCACCCGCGAGTCGCGACTCGGTGCTCGCTCAACGAATATTCTGTACTGCAGTTCTTATGGAATATCCATAGAGGTAGTTGGCCAGTTTTGTTGGAATGTCAAATTATATTTGAATGGCAAATTAAATGATTATTCACTACGTAGTATAAAACAAGTCGCTTTATCTGTCTGTCCCTATGTACCTATATTGTATGCTTAGATCTTTAAATCTACGCAACGGATTTTGATGCGGTTTTTTTAAATAGTCTTTTTATACTCGAGCGCGATAGATATAATAATATAATGCATATCAAGCGGTCGCGCATGTCGCGTCGAGGTGATAGGGTCCCATTTTTAACCATTTGCATTGGGTAAACCTATAAACATTTTCAATATTGTATCAGAAGTAGGTATATTGCTGTAAATAGAGAGTTATTCGCCGAAGTAGTTTTTTCTCCAAGAACACTATAATACGCGGGCGAAGCCGCGGGCAAAAGCTAGTAACTTATATTTTATTAACCTTTAGGTCTATTATTTACTAAATATTTGTATATAATATTATATTTAAGAAAAGACTGTATGTTTTATGAATAAATCAATAAATTATTTTTACCCCCGATGTCAAGTTCAACTACCTATAAAAGCCCTTGAAGTGTTTCCCTCAGGGAAATGCCCCTACAGTTCGTCTGTGCCCAGGACAGACAGTCAAGTCAAAAACTTTTTGTTATCTATGCCCATATTCGAGCGCTTAATAAAAAGCGTTTATATTGAACAGCGCTGAAAATAGAACTCTGCGCTAATTGAGCTGAAAACCGCACACGGTAGCGCTTTAAAAACGCGACGCTCGGATTTTGTTCTATTCTAGAAACACATAACCGCGTTGCGGCGCCGCGCCGCTGAAATCGGCAGTTTGCGTTGCGGCCTCGCGAAAAACAGCGTTTTGGCAACGTTTTGGTAACCAGTTCCTCGTGATTTTTTATTGTGAATGGACGTGTCTCTGGCATGGATCGTCGAAAGAAACTTATTGCTTATTTGTTATTAAGAAGACATTACTCGGTTTTAAATATACGACACAGAAGATACTGTTTCGTTAATGATAAGTTTCGTCACTAGAATCCCACAAACAAGGGCGTTCTTGAACCAAAGATAAATAAATAAATCGATGTCAACGTCAGACATTTTAATTTTAAAACTGTTTCCGGGTTACAAGTGTTGTTTGCAAAAGTGATAGAAACAAACTGAATCATTGTCAACAAGTGTGACGTCATAACGCTGGAATTTGAGCCGCGTTGTGGCGCCGCGCCGCTGAAATCGGCAGTGGCGCCACTGTCGATTTCAGCGGCGCAATGCCGCAACGCGGTTGTGTGTTTCGGCCCTAACGCAATAAAAAAGCGTTCGTGTAGTCGAGGGCTAAGGGCTGCTTTGAGGTTTTATGTAAAACTTTATAGTTTATACTACCCAAGCTAGTTTTAATTTAACATTGTTATTTTTATATCCAGTTTATTTAATGCCGCCAGTTTTTTTTTTCTTTTTAGGGTTCCGTAGTAACTACATGGAACCCTTATAGTTTCGCTCCGTCCGTCTGATACTGTTTAGACAGACTGTCCACCCTTCTAACTTCTTATAAATGGATGAAATTTAGTATAGTTACAGATTGTTAGATTTCGTTTTTGGCAACATAAAATGATAATAATTTTATATACTTAATATTTTTTGTCTGATGTCATAGAAAGCAATAAGAAGATAAATCAAAATGTCCGCGATATTGTGAAAAAAAAAAAAAATCTATGGTAAAATAAATAATAAATAATTCTATAAATAATAAATATTAACGTTTTCAATCAGATTTATACCCTTTAGGATCTATAAAGTTGGTTATTTTTTTTTTGAACTACGGTCTCTTAATGAAAACAAATACGCATCTGGCAAATATTTTAAAACGAAAGAAGAAGATTTCGGTACAATTTCGCGACTTACTTGTCTGTCCCCCACAGGATACTCGGTCAACATTAGGGATAGGGCTCCTTATGGCTCGGGGCACAATGTGATGGATGCGCCCTGACAGCCGAAACCTGATATGCTTTTACCTGGCGCGAGAGGGATATAGTTTGTTGTCTCTTTCTTATCGAAATGAACATCATTATTTTTTGAGTATTGAAATTAAGAATGTTTTTAATTGTTTATTTTTTATAATCCAGTACCTAGTTATATCGTTTTTTACAAGTTCAATTTTTTATCGATTTTCAATCGTTTTTTAGCTTGTGTTAATTAAATTAAGACTTCACGTTATAAAAATAAATTAATAAACTTGCGTCTAAAACTTATGAGGTCTCTTTTTATTTAAAAAAAGCATAAATTTGTGTAAGGCGTACCTCAAAGTAGGCGATCCGTCTGCTCGTTAAGGCCCACTTGCGCCTATCAGTGTAAAAGTTAATCCTGGGTTATAAATATCATGTTAATTATCTCGTTCTTCGTATTTGAGAAAGAGAAGATGTGATATTTTAACCCAGTGTTAATTTTAAACCAGATCGGTGAAAGTGGGCCTAAAGCAAGTAAACGGATCGCCTGATGGTACACGAATCATGCCGCTTATACAACACCAAAACTTCCGGCCTGTTGAAACATTGCTCCTTTCTAAAACGTTTTAAAACAATGGTCCTTATCATAAGGAATTTAATGATAAACAAAATCTCAAAAGCGGTCCTCGAAATTTTAACCGACATTTTCTCTTTTCCAGCGGCGGCGGCGACAAGCAACTCGACTCCTCGACGGACGACGACAGCGACGCCCCGCACCCGGCGCCGCACGCGCCGCCCCTGTACCCCCTGTACGAGCACCCCCTAGCGCATCTCCAGTACCACCACACGTGACATGACTCCAAATAGACCTGACATGAGTTCAAACACCACGCCTCGGTCATCTGCCCGCTCTACGAGCACCCTTCAGCGCATCTCCAGCATCATCACACGTGACATGACTTCAAATAGACCTAACATGAGTTCAAACACCACGCCTCGGTCCTCTGCCCGCTCTACGAGCACCCTCAAGCGCGTCTCCAGCATCATCACACGTGACATGACTTCAAATAAACCTGACATGAGTTCAAACAAATGTAACATGATTCATGACAGCCGCGGATCGAACTCCAAAATCAGTGACTTAATAATTATCTTCTTTTCAAGTTTTGTAAGGCCCAAATATACCTATGATTATTTTTTATAGATAGTAATTCAATTGAGTAATCTAAAATCAGAAAATTAGTCTTGCAAAACTATAAAATAAGACTATCAGCTGTTAACATATTTTTACATTGCAAAATTAAGTTCTGTTTACGTTAATAAAATTTTAACTGTAGCTAGATTTTTTACGAATTAAATATTACTTAATATTATTTATAAGTAATATTTATTATAATATATTACCCGCATTAATTCAATTTGTAAAAAGCATTTATTTATTTTTGTTATTCGTTTCATCTTACTTGAATTAAAGTTACAAAATTAGAAAAAACAGGTAATGCTTCGTAAGCTTGTCAGATAAATTACAGAAAAACGTTTCATTTTCGAAAAATATTTTAAATAAAGAAAATTTAATTTAAAAAAATACAGGCAGCATTCTGTAATGACTCAAAATTAGTTTTATGCTTGCTAGCTATTTCAAATATATTGGCGCGGGCCAAAATATTCAAATAAAAAATGTGCATAAATATGTTATAAGTAACTTGACATACTTTCTGTTAAAATGTAATCACTTTGCTTATTATATTTATATTATTTTTGTACATAATTATAATTATTATGAAGGTCGCGGAAGTGGAATAATTAATTTCACCCCCTTATTCTCAATATTATTAAAAGTGCATGGCGGAGCATGTAGAATTTCGTACATTGACTTGATTATAGCGCTCCTATTGCGTATCTGTGTAACGCGACAGCAATATATTCATGCGCGAGTTAGAGACAAGTAGCTGTAAGTAAATGTACGAAATTCAGCGCATTCGGCAACCGCAATTTCAGCAAGCCTATAATTATGTATAATATATTCTGTAACGATTTCTAATAACCACAAAACTACATTTTATCATAAGTAATGGTAGTTAGTAACAAGAGAAAACGTACATCAAAGGCATATTAACTAATATAAGTTGGATGCTGTAATGAATAAGGGGCTTATTATGATGGAAGATACGAGTTCTCTATCCTTCATGATTCTAAGGTTAAAATAGTCAATGTATTTAATATTCGCCAAGTATATCTCAGTATTTATTCGGTGTCATCTTTGTTTTGAAACTTGAAACAAAAATAAATCGTTATCAAGCGCGCTTTTATTCGCGGCGTTTGTAAAAAACAGCGCTAGTTAAAATAGAACTCGATGCCAATAAAATTATTAAGTTGTGATGAAAATCATGTGTCGCTTTTCTGCTCTATTATATAGTATAAGCGCAGAGTTCTATTTTCAGCGATGTTTTACTAACAGCGCGATAACAGAACGCTCGTGAGAACGAGGGCTTACAATACCTCGGATAACACAGGTCTGCAACCAAATCCTCCTTCTAAACTGTATGTTATTGTAAATATGAAGATTTTAATGCTCTCAATCTGTTCCTGTTGACCAATTTTTTTGTATCAATTCTAGATTTTATAATATTATGATTTTTATTTCAAAAATATACCGTATACCAGGGGTCGCCAAATGGCGGACCGCGGTCCGCATCCGGACCGCCGACCCATTTTGTGCGGACCGCGAGAACACAGTAACTTACACTAAAGACTACTTCCGATATAAATAAATAATAAAATTTACTCCAAACTTCAGACAGATAATTCGCAACAAAATACCTATGATACCTATGTAACAAAATACCTTTGTTATTTCCTTAATTACATTTGTTTAATAAATATTTTTCTTATAAATAAAATGGGCGGACCTCGACGGTCATTTCATTTCTTAAAACAGAACCCGAGCGAAACTCATTGGAGACCACTGCCGTATACCGTTAAAATATATACACTATTTAATTAGTTTTATGCATTAAAATCATAAATAGTCTCTTTATATACAAAATAAATTCTGGCGAGTCGTTAGTGAAAGAAGGTAAGTGTCTATAGAGATTTTTATTGTTGTACTTAAATGCGCTTGAATATTCGCTGTAACTTTACAACAATTGAATGAAAAGTTGTCTTTCAATTGTTGGATATATTTATTTCAATGGTTCTTTATTTCTGATTATTTTTGGAAGTTTTGTACAAAGTTTATATTAAGTATATATTTTTGTATAGGATTTTAGGTGTAGTCTACGTATTTTATATTAAGAGAGCAAATAAATTTGTATGGAAATCGATGGAACTGATGGAAAGAAATGAGCTTTATTTAAAAAATATATGCGCTGCATATATTTGATTGTTAAATTCCGGTGCTCCAACACCCACTACGATGTTATCACTCATGAAAACATAAAGAAGAGAAAAAGTATTTTTTTGCAGACCAGTGTAATTATAGAATAGTAATAAAAAAAAACAAAGATAAAATAATGTTGATACTAAAAAAAAAGTTTTGATAACACTGTTTTGAGATTTTTTTATAATTCATTTATAATATCTTGTAAATAATTCCAATTTTGAAAATGCATTTTGAAACACAAAACAAAGATGGCGTTTAACGTAAATAGATTAAGTGTAATTATTATTATTTACTATATCATAGACTAACTGCTGGCGTGTAGAGACACTTAAATAATGTTATTATAAGTATTTTTAAAAGTGTGTTATTACCAATGTTGTTTTATTTGCTCCTTTTTATTAACCGACTTCCACAAAAAGTAGGCGGTTATACGTTCGGCTTTATGTATCTTATATATTTATAATATATAACCTAAACGTGAGCTCAGTAAAATAACTTCAACAATATTATGAAGATTTAAGATTTTTACAAAGATTGTGTAGAAAATAGTTAAAATTTTAGCCTAATTCAAAAAGGGAAATATTTCGAAAATAGCATTTATTTCATACTTTTTTGGGTATTTTTACTTTGGAAGTCCGTAAAATTTTTTGCTTAAAAATATTTTTTCCCTTTTTAGTCATATTTGGTATATTATTATTAATTATATTAAACATTATTTCTGTACTGTGGTCTAAGGCTGGGACTATATTGTCCGGAATCCGTAAAATCGGGAAAAATTCAGAGCACTGAAAATGGAACTCTGCGCTAATACAATAGAGCTGAAAGAGACACGGATATCTTTGAACATTACTCATTACTTTGCCGTATGTGAACCTATTTGCAAAATTGTTATGTTGTTGTAAAGGCTATTAATTCGAAATTTGTCCCTTAGTCACCAAAGTGGTGACCTGATGAGGAGATCCATGATTAATCGAGGGAATTCTTCGAAATTTATATGGACACATAGTGATTTAGACTTTTTCTTAAGTACTCCACGCATATGCTACCAAAAAGTAAGCTTTTGTACCAAGGTATGCCCTGGATCCAAATCCTGGATCTGGATGGGGATTTTGGTGTTGTTCAAAGAACTACAAGCATATGCCATCATACCACTTATAGTAATGATCATCATCACCACCATCTTCACAAGAAACACCAACATATTATTATGATGACATAGGTACTAACCACTCATCAGAGTTTTGTGCACCGATATCAATGTCTTTGAAATTTTGCTATTTTCGTATTTCGTGATCATCATCATCACTATATTATATTGATTTAATGCTGACTGCTACATTTTACCGTCAACTATTACAATAGATAATAATAATTACTTAATAAAATTGTATCTAATCAATATTATCACATTGTTTAATAGGTCCACAAATCAGAAGAATGCGTATTTGGGGAAATACCGCGGCCTCTCAGAAAACTGGCATAAAAGAACGCTTGAGTTTGTTTTGCCGAGAGAGTGAGAATAGCGAAGGCTTTTTTGTATTTATAACTTTCTTAAAATGTGTTAATAATAATAAGAGAAAAAATATTATTTTTAAACAAAAAATTAAACCGACTTCCATAGTAAAAATGCACAAAAAAGTATGAAATAAAACTTTTTCCTTAATAATTCCCCTTTTAAATTCAGCTAAAATTTTAACAATTTTTCTCTACTCAATCTTTATTCATTGTTAAAAAATTTGCCGAATTTATTAACTAATATATTGTGGAAGCATTATAATACTATTATATTGTGGATGTATTATATGCCCCCTATAAGTTTATTGGCGTACAATTTTCCTATCACACTTTGCACTTGCATCTAATTTAGCCGCGGATATGAACGATTTAAACCCTCAGGTCTCAGTACAGCTCAGAATTTCGTATCAACATGTTACTTATTCTCCTACTTTTTTCGGCAGTGCAATGTAAAATTCACGTACACATTGTGACGCAAAGTAAGCACCAAAACTCAACAGTTACCGCTGGCGGCTCAGAAATGGCGCTGATATCTGACTTAGAAATTGATACTTTTCGACTAACACCATCAGAAATCAAGTGCAGGCTGTCCATAGCCAATATTTCTCCGCCCGACTATGTACACGTGAAGCGAGCATCTTTCTACGGTTACCGAGATATCTACATAGTGCTCAAGCCTACAGCAGCAAAAGTTATAGGGTTTAAGAAGAAAACAATGGTTATGTATTATAAAGAACTTATCAATAACAGTTCCGTGCCGGCTACGTTCAAAATGGGCTTACAAGAGGCGATTTTAGAACGAATGAGCGTTCGTTGGACTGCAAACGAGGACCTATCTATTGGAAGAGGTTTGAACATCAATTTCTCGAATCGCATGCATTACAATACGCGTTGGAACACAGAGGAGAAAGAGATTAAAGTACGAACCATGTCGACTAGTTCCGACGTAGAACTGACGCTAAAACCTGGTCAAAACGCGACTATTACAATGCAAGCAATACGCGCTCGATTGGATGTCAGTATAGAGTACGCAGCTATGCTATCTGGAGACATTTATTGTCAGTACGCATTCCTTTTCATACCTTTTAGCGGAAAAGTTTTCGATGTGAACGAATATTTGAATATGGTGCGATTGCCGAGCGTATTCACTGGCACACAATATATATACATTGACTACAACTATGGCGGTCAGGTCATCATAAAGGATGGTGAGAGTGGTACTCGAATCGTGAAGCCTGCAAAAATCGTTTAGTGTCGACACCAAAATGTATACGTTCATTACGTCAAGAGCACTAAATGTATACATACCTCATAGAAATGGAGACAAGCAAATTAGTTTAAGGCTGTGACTATATTATCCGGAATGCCTGGGAAAATTCAAAGCTTTGAAAATAGAACTCTGCGCCATTACAATACAGCTGAAAATCGAACACACAAGTGACGAGTCAAATATGACAGCTCGACACTCGACACTTCGATTTTCAATTCTACTGCACCGGCGCAGAGTTCCATTTTCAGTGCTCTGAATTTTTCTGTGGTCGCCGGATTCCGGATCCTATAGTTCCAGCATAAACGGCGAAATGTTCGTATAAAATAATTGTGTATAAAATACTTGACGATTATCGAGGTTTAAAATGTAGTAGATATTTCCTAAGTGATTTTGCAGGAAATGTCCGTTTTAATTTTTAGGCCAAAGAATTTTAGGTTTAACTGCATTCTAAAATTGTATTAAACACTTACCTACGGATTGTGTCGCGATGCACTTGTCTTTTTCCCGACGACGTTTCGGCTACTTTCCAGCGGCCGTGGTCACGAGAGGACTAAGGTGGCAGTTGTCCTATTTGTTGAAGATGTTCAAACTACCCGAAGATTCTTCAATTACTATTTGTGTTCCCATCCACGCAGAACATACTAACAGTATCTTGAAGCCGCGATGTTTTGGACATTATTTTTATTTTATTTATTACTGGATCCCAACTAGATGGGGATCTTCTCGTTCAAAATGACGGTAGGTAGGTATTAATACCACAATAATGATAAAAGTAGGTAATATACTTTTTAATTTTTATCTCCTCGCGGTTCGTTCTTGGTTTTATCGGTAAAATCTTAACGGCTTTGGTACTACTTTGGGCTTATCAAATCCTATGTAATGGCGAGGTCGATCAGTCTTATTGTTGCGACGGTGTTTAACATCTGCGATGTGTTCCTTTACGCGGGTGTTGATGGATCTTTGAGTTTGCCCTATATAGGAGAGACCGGAGTCACAGTCGAGCTTGTAGATTTCTGCATCTTGGAAGGGGAATGTAGAAAGAAAAAAAAACACTGGTGGTAAAAATTGACTTATCTTTTTTGGCGGCTTGAAATTAGTTCTTATAGAAGCTTTCCTTAGAACATGGCCAACTTTATCAGTGACTCATTTCATAAATGGTAGATCTGCAGATGTTCGTTTAAGATTCGTTCCCTCCGGAATCCGTAAGGCTGGTTTTCCTGTCGCGCTGACCGCTCGCCGATAGTCAGCGCCGACACCGAAATGTATGAAAATTCGCGCCGACCGCTACGCGTTATTCGAAAACGCTTCCTAGAATTGCATTTATTTCGACCTGCCGGCGCCGACCGTCAGCGTAACAGGAAAACCAACCTAAGACCGAACCGCTTCTCACCACAGATTACTCGTGCTCTTTGAAATAAAATTCTGCAAATGGTAGATGAACTATGAACTATAAGATGGTGGTGGGATTCACCGTTTAAATTACCTGTTTATATTACCTGTGTAGCTAGAGTAGAGCTAGAGTTGAGATAAATTAAAAAGAAAAGAATCGCGAAATTATTTATCTGACCCGGGATTAGAACTCTCACATTCCGAATTTGCGACCAAAGCATAAATAACACATACGCATACCAAACTGCCTATTGGACTGACATAACACTTGCATAACACAGTCAAAATTTATGATATACTGTTGCACGACGAAAAAAAAAACCTATATAGCTTAAAAATGCGCAGTTTCCTGGGATAAGACTAGCTAGATCGATTTTTACACCAAAACTACCTGTATACTAAATTTCATGGTAATACTTGCAGCCGTTCTCCAGAAACCGATTATACCGATTGAATATTAACAATATTATCTTTTCGTTTAATGTATAAGATTAGTATATTGTGACACACAGTGTGACCTGAGGTGCCGTTGACATTCCTAATAAGTCCAAGAAAGCTACAGTTAAATCAATAAGCATTCTAAAATTCAGACTAGTTTTTTTTTTTAAATATCCCAAACCGGAATATAGTTGCTAAATACATATACATAATAATACAATTCATAGAATTAATTAGTATGGTTTTATGTTTAATATATTTAATAAGTCTATAAAACAATCATTAAAACATTTTATGAAAATACAATCCAGTTTTTTTTTAATTACCCATTCTAATTTAATATCTCTTACGCGAATTTTTGTTACCGTCCCATTTCTTTTTTAACCGAGTTCCAAATTAGAGAGGTTATGAGCGAAAAGATTGTATATGGACTCTCTGGCACTAAATGTATGTTTTTGGGGATAGAAATACAACATTTAAACAATTCATAATAAGATAATAATTTAATTTTAATTGTGTAATATTGCTTTACAACGGTGCAGCTGCGATATTACCATACCATATACCATATTTTGCTGCGCGAAATACATAAACGAATAGAATAAGTTTGAAGATAGGCTGTTCATGGTGCTATTTAAGCAGTTGTACTCGTATAGGTATATATATTCGCATAGGCATATAAGGCTTTTCAAAATCAACTGCGAATATTTTGGGCATATGATCCACTGCTTATGTAAGGCGCTGAGGTCATTTACCTCACAGAAACAGGTGATTTAAAGTGGAAGCAAATACGTCTAAATAACATTAATACATTCTACAGCTATGTGATGTCAATAACCTTAACAGTGCCGTGAAGAGCGTAATGTAATTTTATTTAGTATTTGTTTTCTTCAAAATTTATTGTTTCTCAGCCTAAACGTCTATACATAAGCAGTAGATCATATGCCCAAAATATACGTAATTGATATTTGAACCTTATATTGGCGACGTTTATCCAAAATTTCGCTTAAAATAAGGCCAAAACTTATTATGCTTGAAGTTTCAAATGGCATAATCATTATGTAGAGTAGGGAAATTTAACGTTTAACGTTTAGCAGATTGTTATATGTAGGTACTTCTGAAATTATAATAAACGTTTATTATTGTGTGGGAATGGCGGTGGCAGCCCCAAACGGAGATCTCCGACCGGGCGAGGTGGTATGCTCGGTCAGGCCGAAGCCCACATTGTAAGCATTTCTGATGTTGTATACACGATGGTCGGTGATCAGTGTTCGATTCTCGTTCCATAAATATACATATATAACATGTGACCTTAAAATTTGACCATATTATCCTATAAAATACTTAAATTCTATTCATCACCGACGCGACGCCGACGCGTAGTACGGCAGTGTGATCCGAGTCCATGCGAAGTCCTGACAATGCAGGAAATATTAACCATGTTATTTTTCTCTAAATCACGGACATAGTTTAAATGCGTATTGCCATTACTTATGTAATATTGTGGCCTAATGTTTCGTTAAATATTTCATTCGGATAACCAAGCAAACCTGTATATAGCGCGGAACTGTGTGAAAACTTCGATAGCGCGATTCAGGATCGTGGCGCTAATTGGGTCCGCCAAAATTGTAATAATACGAAAGTTGTGGAACAGATCAAACTGCTAAACACAAGTTTCCCTTGACTTTACATATTGTATTCTTATGCTCTAGCCAGAATAAAACTAGTTGCAAATGTTTACCCATATCTTACATTTTTAGTAAAATACGTTACGAATATCTTTGAAGGCCAATTCACATTATTAAATATCATTTCGATATTTCAGTCAGTGTCAAATATGATTCCCACATCACAATGATTGCTTGCATTCTCAAAGATTAAATTTCTACATTAAAATACATATTAGAACTAAGATAATTTAATTCTACAACTATATAAATAGGTAAACATAAACATTAGCTAAACTAAAAATATTCCTAATATTTACAATGATCTTCAAATACAAAAACAATTTAATAATTTAAAATATGTTGATGCATTTAAGTTTTGCCATTGACATACTGTCATTTTCGTTAAGGAATGTCGCATTCATATACTTTCCTTGTGTGTAACACGAGCTTTATCCACCGTGAAGTCAGTAAATCTGACTTCACGGTGGATAAAGCTTAGCAATGAAAATCCAATCATTTGCTTGTGAAGCAAAAAAAAGGAAGATTTTCTTCTGAATTTAGCATCTTCTAAGCTGAAGTTTCATCTTCGAAGAAGAATGTACATGGAAGGAACACTAAAGTCTTAGTTCTTATTTATGTTCAGTTATCCTAATTATACCACTTCCGCTTACATTTAAGTTTTCCGTTGACACTAAGGTTGTCTGGAAGAGATCGCTTCAAGCGATAAGACCGCCTTTGCCCACGCTCTCTCTAACAGTTTTTATGGCTAAGTCTATTGTTTTGTAATTTGTGAGCAATAAAGTGTTTTATTATTATTATATAAAGTCACTATTACACTGGGCTTTTGTACTTTGGTTGTGATTTTGGTGGGTTTTCTAGTACGACTTCATTGCAATGTATAATAAGTGACATCTTAAATTGATAGCAATATAAATGTCATTTGTGTACGGAAAGCTTCAACAAAACTGTGTGGAGAGATTGCCTAACTATTAGACATCTCGTTCTTCCCCGTTAGCATGTGTCGTATCGTCGAATAAGGAACAATATATTATGTCATCTTCTTCTGCTAATAGCTGTGTATATATTACTTTCTTTTTCCACATTCTGCATCATCCCTAGAAGTAGTATGTCAATGGCGTTTACTATTAAATTGTTTCTACATTAAAAATACTATATTTTTGAGTATGTTGCTACTAAATTCCTATTGGCACTTTAACCTATGATAGTTGATGAATCTGATATTTGTAGTACTTTTTACTGACAAAGTAACCCTTTGTTTCGGCTTCTACAAAATAATTATTCTAGGTCTTGTGTAACATTAAACGAAATATACAAGAATTTATATCATTGATAATTTTACGACATTGATTTCGATTCTTTTTTGGTTAATCAGATTCAGAGAAAAAAATTCGATCATTGAAAAGTAATATTTTTTTTATACTTTTGATAATTTGCTATACTTACTATCTTTTATAACTTTGCTATAGTCTGTTTCTAGGTCAGATGGAATTTATTTTTTGCGTTTGAAAAAAAGTTGCGACCCCCAAAAGGATGTTTTGTCGATGAAATTAAACATATATTATCTGCTGTTAAACTATTTTAGCCTCGAGACGACACACACTATAATGTATATCTACTACGTACGTAAAAATGCCAATAGTTTTTACACAATTTCATTACTAATTAGTTCATAAGAGTATGTGTGTGCAAATGTAATAAATGATGATAAATATCACAAGTACATGATCTGTAAGCTAAACACTTTTTCAGCTTTATTTAACTCTGTATTCATTAAAATATTAAATGACTGATCAATCAACGCAAAAAAAAGTGCAGGTTTGAAACACCATTTGATGATAGTTGACGAGGACACTGATTGACTAACTGAAGGTTTATTTATTTTTATGAATACAGGGAAAGAGCTATTCATAAAATGTAACAAATAATTCCGAATATCTTGCAAGCTTGCAGTCATTTTTGTAGTTATAAATACGTAAGCATATTACGTTATATGCATAAGCAAGAATATAGTTACAAATGCACTTCACTTCAATCACACTTCACTTCAGTAACTATTCACGAGTAACACTCATATAAGCCCGTGGCGTTTTTTGTACTCCTCTAGATTGAGCGATCGTTTGGGACCCGTCTCTTTTACTTTCACTCCTAACTGCTTGGGTTGGCTGGAAACAGCTTCTGCAAAAAGGAGTATTTGAGTAAGTAATAGAATTTTAATAAATAAGTAAGACGATAAAACTCAGGCGTTTTCATCCGTTATTGGACGATTTATACAGTACTCTCTGAGCGAAGGAACCACTCTTGAAATACTGTAGGGCCTGGGACAGTCGGTTTTAAATGTCGTATGGCATTCTCACAACACAGTCAGCCTAGTCCAGAGGAATGACTAGTCAATACGTCTGGTGCCAACCACGTGCGGGTTTCCTCACGATGTTTTCCTTGACTGATGAAGGATAAACGGATCTATGAAGAACCTGCTTAAGACTTGTCGCGGAGCATGTAGAATTTCGTACATAGACTTATCGCTTCTTATCTCTTTTACTCGCGCACGAACATATTTCTATCACACTGCTTTCGCGTGCCCCGTGCACGTGCACCCGTGCGCTAGTGAAAAAGACAAGTAGGGATGAGTGAATTCGGTACGAAATTCTACGTGCGCCGCGATCGCACTTTAGATAAGGCTGAGTCATGGACACACATTTTTGCACGTACGAAGCTGCGGGCAACATCTATATTTCTTAAGTCTATGGTTCTTATACAGTGTTGCAAACGGTGAAATGAATGTTTTATTTTACTATAACTTGACGGCCTCTGTGGCTCAGGGGTTAGGCGCGTTAGGTCGCGGGTTCGAATCCCGCCAAAGGAACAAAAAGTTTTTTTGTGTTCCTGGGTCATGGATGTGTATTAAATATGCGTATAATATTAAAAAAACATAAATATATGTATTATAATATATAAGTATAATGGACGCGTTTACGAAAAGTTGTGACAACAATTGTTAGTTTTGTAGAATTTGGTTTCATTTGGTCGCAAAATGTACCGAAAAACAGCCAATTTATGTGAAATTCATAAACACGTCCTTAAATATACTTCCCGTTGTCTGGTACATGTAACTCAAGTTCTTCGGATACTTAGCACGGGACCAGACCGACGTGGTGTGAAGCGTCAATAGATATTATTAACTTACTGGGTATAGGGAGATCGATGTCTATATTGATGTCGAAGTCGTGCAGCGAGTAAAGACTTGTGTTGTCCGCCGCCGTCGACTTGGCCTTGGTCTTCTCGCCGTCGCTCTGCTGCTGAAACAAAAAAAAAAAAACAGTTCGTATAACAGATAGAATAAGATACAGTACAACGGTGGCGAAGTGTGAGATCAGCGGAATGGTAGGACTGAGATCCCATGCCCGTCTGACTACCCTTATATTCTTACTGATAAAATGTATATAAAATGTAATATTAGTGTGTACAATGAAGCTATGTATACCCGCTAGTTTGTGGCCAATTCTCAGGTACAGGGCGCCAAAGGTACAAAAAAAACTGTACTAACTTTTCTTACAGCCTTTGAAATGATTCTAACGTATGTTATACGTGTAAATTATATGTGTAAACGCTAGTTTTCCCCGAGGCCACGGTATATATACTACAAATACTCACAATTAATCTCTGCATCTCCTGTCTCTCTTTATCCGCCTTGTCCTCTTCTTCTTTCTTTTTCAGCTCCTCCTCGGCCGCCTCCTCGTTCTTTTGTAGTTCCTATAAATTTGGAAAAGAACATTATTTGGAGCAACTCTGAACGAATGAATGAAATGAAAGAAAAACTATTTAATGTTTGTAAAAGACGTTGGGCGTTTATGACCATCCGTTTAAAAATTGTCGATCACAAACCAAAATACTATTAGATTGTACAATTTTCATTCAAATTTCAATTCCTGTAATTACTTTAATTCTGATTCACGGAGAAGTGGATATAATCAATATAATACATTGTAAATCATATTTGATATGAATATTCGTTGAAATGAGTTGAAATGTATGATATTTTACCCCACTAACACACATATCTGTGACCTGTGTCGTTGTAATCCAGGTGTATTTACGCTTGCGTCTAGCCTAATTTTGTCTTTGATCGCCGTAGCAAATTGTTGCATAGAAAATGCCACGTGTCCTTTGCATGCTATAAAATGAACTGCCGAATTGTGGTGGTAAAACTGTGATTTGTCATCTCTACATTTACATAACCTACATTTCTTGCAAACGAAGATTATTATGATTATTGATAATATATTATTATTATTGCACTAAAAACAAATAGGATACGCAGAACATAGAAGTTCTAAACGCAAAATAAGCACAAAAGGCAGTCTCAGAAATATACGTTAGTACCACCTACTTCAAACCTACCTTCAAACTTTAACCTAGACAACAGCGAAAGAAAAAAACCTACATGATGACCTACCAGCGGGCTTAGCATGGCGATCCGAAGAAACAATTTTAAAGAAGAAATATTCTCTAATTCTAAAACAGTTCGTTGCACACTAATTCTTAATCCGTGGTACCAAAATCTTGACGATAGAAGTCAACATTTCTAAATATCCATATTTTTAAAATGGCTGCCGGGAAATCTTCTGTCAAAAATGATCAAATTTTCCAGTAAATGACTGAACGTAAAGAAACTATTTGTCTTGGACCGCCATGATGTGAAGTAGTTGACATTATTGTAAGACTATTTGACATTGAAATAAGAAAACGTTTCTACTTTAGCTGTCAATAGAGGCCATTTTGGGAGCTCTTGCTCGGGAAGAAAAGAAATGTTGTTTCTCATAGCGACGATGCATCTTGCTCTTGCGACCTTGCTCCCTTACAATAAGACCTATTTTGTCCCAAATGGTATTAATATTTCTTCAATCAGTAATTTTGTCGATTCTTCGGTGTGTCTATGGTGTGTATGTTAGGCCGGCTGGTAGCCAGCCAGCCAGTTACCGCCGGTTCGGGAAAAAGGCCGGCGAGAGGAACCGGCGTAAGAAACTTGCCCGAGACGCCACTCATTATCAAGATGAGAAAATTGATGGGAGAAACTGATTTAGAGTAAGATATAAGGGCATACCTGTGACCGCGTGCCCTGGTGCGACTTGAAGTTCATCACGGGCTTCGTGTGCCGGCGGGTGAACGGATCGTCTATCTTCTTGCCTTTCATCGCTTTCACCTGGGAAATGTGATTAGCTAAATCGGAATATAATATCTAAAGACGCTTCCACACCACGTCAATGTGGTCCCGGTGGTAGGTAAGTTCTTGAAGAACTTTTGTTACGGGTACCAGACACATTTAAGATTTTTATTATATAATACACATCCATGACCCAGGAGCAGAGAAATCTTTTTGTTCACTGGCGGGACTCGAACCAGCGACCTCCGGCTCGAGCGCCAATGCGCTACCCACTGAGTAACAGAGGTCGTCTAGTTCGTTGGGTGTTGCGTTATCTTAAAAGGCAGCATAATACTTACCTCCTCCATAATAGCCTTCTCCGCAGTCTCCACGTTCAACTTCCTATTCCTGTTGTTTATGTATGATATGCTCTGTATGGACGAGGTCCGGGTCTTGTCCAGCTGACTCGCTCGATCCTCCAACTCTTGGATTTTAGAGTTGAGATCCATCACTACTTCTTCCTCGCCCCTGTATTGAAAGGTGATTGTTACTTGGTGAATGCCCATTAAATAGATATTTTAATGTGTAATAGTCGAAACACGAGGAGCATACGGACGCTCCAACGATAAAGGAAAACATCGTGAGCAAACCAGCACATGGTTGGCCCCAGACGTATTGACCAGTCATTCCACTGGACTAGGCTGGCTATGTTGTGAGAATCCCGTATGTGCAACCATACGACATTTAAAAACCAACTGGTCCCAGGCACTACAGTATTTCATGAGTAGTTACTCCGCTCAGAGAGCACTGTATAAATCATCCAATAACGGATGAAAAGGCCTAAGTTAATAGTCAAAACATTATGATTGTATGAAGATTTACGTATCTTTTTTCCTGACTACGGTGAAGCCAAAAGGAAGATTTCGGCAGTCTGTGCATGTATGTACGTCTGTATGTAATAATATGTATCTATGATTTTAATGTCTGAGGTGTCAATAGATTCTTAAGATTGTCCCGGGTAACATAGGCTATTTATATAGTAAAGAAACCCATGCTATTATTGTTTATAGCATACACAATTACACAGCAGCTGTACTCTAGACAAAAAATATGAAAATATATTGCTTATTTGATATTATGCTCCTTACATCCCGATCAGTTACAACTGACCGTGCATGGGCGTGGATTGACATGACAGATATACGTGTATGGTGTATAATGACGAGCTGCCGATTGGATCAGTTACAACTACCGTGCATGGGCATGGATTGGCATGACAGTTATACGTGTTTGGTGTATATGAACAAGCTGCCGATTGCATCAGTTAGAACTGAGCGTGTATGGGCGTGAATTGGCATGACAGATATAATAGGTGTGTGGTGTATATGGATTGGATCAGGTAGAAGTGTTAGAACTGACCGTGTTTGGGCGAGGATTGGCATGACAGATATGCGTGTATGGTATGGACGAGCTGCAGATTGGATCAAGCCTGCCATTGGGTCATGCCGATTGACCGATAGGCAGTATGGTATATAGCTACTGTAAGTTCATATGGACGAAATGCAGATCGGATCAAGCCTGCAGCGTCATGCCGATAGGACGTTAGCCAGTATGCACGGCTACTGTTAGAAGACCTACCTCAACTGCGCTACGTCTCTCTCTTTCATCAGTTGTGTCTTCTTCATGGCGTAGTTAGTGGGATGTGATCTGAACCGCTCCTTCTCTGCTACAATCTTCTCAATATCTTCTTCCTGTAATGTTACAACATTTGCTTACTTTTTTTATTCTGTATTTGTTGTTGTAGCGGCCACAGTAATTAATAATCTGGAAAAATTTCAAATGTAGCCATCACGGTCCATGAGATACAGCTTGGTGACAGACGGACAAAGAAGTCTCAGTAATCCGGTCCCGTTTTTACCCTTTGGCTACAGAACACTAAAAACTATTACCACTAATATGTAACTTACACACTTTTAAAACAATTAGAAATCACGTTCCTGCGACCCATGTATTTCGTAGCAATTTTACAACGTTGTGACGTCGTCGGTTTTTCGCAAAATGTTTGCGGATGTTCATGCGCGTCGGTTATCACATGCGGTTATCGTATACGTTTCGTCAGTTCGTTTGCCGGTTGTATTCTACAAATATCGTAACCACCATTTCTGGCCATGTCTAATGAATGATTTTTTCAAATTACTTCAAAAGTTACTGTCCGATTTCGTTCAAAATGATTTTCCTAAAGAGTATTTAGCATAATCTATCACTATGGAAAATAGCAAGTTTCTAAGTGTCATAGTTTAGAAATGACAGGGGGGGGGAACCAACTTAAAAACCACTTCGGAGGCAGATTACTCGAAAATGGTTAAATTTATTTAAAAAAGTCATGTATGAAACCTTGACCTATTCAACGATACCCCACACGATGGGGTAGAATGAAAAAAAAATATTTCTCATCCCCACTTTACTACACTACACATTATATAACTATGCCTAATTTCATCAATTTATAATCATAATTACAGAAGCTAGAAGAGCGGACAGACAGACAGACAGACGGCCGCACAGAGCGAAACTATAAGGGTTCCTTGAGTACGACGGAACCCTAAAACTAACCTTAAACTCATACAGCAACGCCTCCTTAACCTCGTTGTTTTTAGACCTGACGAAGTCCATCGTGGGTGGTTTTTTGTTCGCGTCCTTGATCGCTTTGTACCATTTCTGGAACTCGCCCTCTGTGAACTCCTGGAAGTGAAAATATAAGGTTTCAGTTATTATTCTTTTAGTCTACTTAAGTATTATCTAGTTCCGCTGTTTGATTTGGAAATTTAAAAAAATGCCGGGGTTATAAAAATAAATAGTATGAATAATATGATTAAAATTTTTAATTTTCAACTTTTATTAGGGTCCTTTCGCCTTTGAGATACGCAATAAAAATATGTAAATATTGTCTATTTGCAATGTGAAGGAAATATTGATAATTGTGTCAAACCAACGCCTACTGTTATTATAGAAAATTATGGAAGTGTGAGTTTTTAATCTGAGGTAGTGTGTGTGACTTTATTTTTATTAATTGTTTATTTATAAGCATTATTTAAAAAATAAATGTTTTCTGCTGTTGCTCGGAATCGAAAGCTGGTGTGCTTCCCCGCAACATAAAATGTAGCTGTGCCAAATTTCATACTCATGCGTTTGCATAATTTTCGTTAGAGACCGTGAGCAGTTTTCGCTTCAATTTGTATTAATATATATATAATGATATGATACCTGATTGCTAACAAATTCCAGTCTAAACACACGATCTTGAGCGCCGTGTCGCAGCTTCAGGCCGCGGTTAGTTCGCGTATTGCCCAGGTTGTAAACCTTGGCGGTTTCGTACACGTCGATTATCTCCGCTACCTGTAATTGGACACAATGAACTGGGCCCTTAGCCAAGATGCCTTCGCTAATAACGACGACGCATATTGATTAAGGGCTCTGGTTCGATTAAAGAAATTACATAGTACAGAAAAAATTGAGTGAAATAATGGTTGTGTTGAAATTTGAGGAAGGGTATCGGTGGTTGGTGGGGATTGGTGGTTTAGAAAGAGAAAACTTTTTACATCTTTTGGTGTTAGGGTCAGTTCACACAACGACGATACGCGGCGCTGCATAATATATAAATGTCACGTATCGTTTCGATGTGAATTAGCACTTATGGGTTCAATGGAACCCTAAGATAAAAGTAGCCTAAGTTACTCCTTATAACATCACCATCTGCCAGTGAAATATCCGTGAAAATCGGTCCAGCCGTTTCAGATATTAGCCGGAACAAACAGACGGACAGACAAACTCCGGATAAAATTTGTTGTTTTTGAATTCTCTGATAAAGTGTGTTGTTTGTGAATTCTCAGATAAAGTTATGTCGTTTGTGAACTCCCGGATAAAGTTTGTTGTTTGTGAATTCTCGGATATAAAGTTGTGTTGTTTTGTGAATTCTCGGATAAAGTTGAGTTGTTTGTGAATTCTCGGATAAAAAATCCTAGATAAAATAACGCACCCTGTAGACGGGGTTGCCGTTGTTGTTGCCGATGCCGATGCGCACGAAGCATCCGCGCACGACGCGCGCGAAGAACGGCAGGTGCACTAGTTTTTCCAGCTTGAACCTGTGACAAATTTCATTTTTAGGGGTAAGACTCCACTGTCCGTCCGTATGTCTGTCTGTTACCGCTCACCAGGCCGTATATCATGAATCGTGATAGCTAGACAGTTGAAACGTTCACAGATGACACATGTATTTTTGTTGCTGCTACAAAAACAAATATAAATACAATAAGTACTAAAAACAGAACAAAATAAATGTTTATTGATTTTTGACGTTTGGTACTGAACAATTAGTGTGCGAGACCGACTTGTACCAGACTCGCACTTGGCCGGTTTTTGAGTTTATAGCGAACTAGATGTTATCCGCAACTTCGTTCGCGCTGAAATCCGTATATCGCACAGGAACAGTACATTTTGCCGCAATAAAAATTATCTTATGTCCTTCCCCGAGGTTTCCGTTCAGTGGTTTAGGTTAGACAGTAGTATAACGTAAACAGATATACAGAGTTACTTATCATAATCATCATCGAACAAGATCCATCTATCTATCTATGGACGCTTCACACCACGTCAGTCTGGCCCCATGGTAAGTATCTGAAGAACTCGTGTTATGTGGACCAGACAACGGGAAGTATATTTAATACTTTTATTATTTATACTATACATATATTTAAGATTTTTATTATATTATAAACATATTTAATACACATCCAATATCCATGGACCCAGGAACATTGAATACTTTTTGTTTTCTCGGCGGGATTCGAACCCGCAACCTCCGACTTGAAAGCCGACGCGCTTACCACTGAGCCATAGAGACCGTCATGCGGATCATCACCGCTCATACATGAGACATAATATAATCAACATCACCTGCTGAGTCGTATTTTGTTCATCTGGTCGGCGGTGTCGGCGTGCTTCACTTCGACTTCCTCTCGCTCTCTTCTCTTCTCCCGCGGCTCCTCCTCAGCGTCTGATGACGAGGAACTGGTTGAGCTGCGACGACCTGGAGGAGAGAGAATAGTTATTACATAGTACTTCTTGCTGTATAAGCGTACAACGAATATAATATAGTATATATACTTACATAATACTAGCTTTTTCCCTTGGATCCCGCCCGTTAAGCATACTATCGGGTATCCCACTGGAATACTGTACTTTTTCGAGATAAAAGTAGCCTATGTTTTAATCCAGAGCGAAACTACTACCATACCAAATCATCAATAATACAACATACATCCATCCATTCAGCCTCACAAACTTTCACTTTATAATAGTAGTAGGATGAGAGACGGGGCATATCGGGGCTAATAATGTCTTTACTTTGATGTGCCCCAATGGGACACCCACTCGAGTTTTACATTTGACAATATACAGGTCAGTGTTGCGCTGTTAAAGGTAACAAAATTACGATAATAGAGTAAATAAGATAGATATACATACTATTATAGGTAAAAAGTATAATACTGTCGATTGTTGTCATTAAAGTACATTAGGTATTTACCAGTGGCTACGGCAGCCATTACAAGCCTTAGTTCCATCGCTTACATCGTAGTTCGATCGATCTTTAACTGATGGTGTCACTTTACCCTTGACAACAGACACAATATTGTAATTTACCTGCGCTCTTATTATCCTCGGAATCTGAACCAGAGTCGTCCGAATAAATATCCGATGCCTTCAGCTTCACGCTCTGTTTGCTCGTGCCGCCGATTATCTCCTCCTCTCCGTCCTGGAATTAATTAATGAATTATTTTGGGCCTGTTTCACAATCTACTGATACGTGTCATATAGCTTATTCGTATGTTTTGTCTCTTGTCGCTCGATATAAATTATATAAGCTGTGACAAACTTCCGAATAAGCTATCCAACACATATTAGGAGACCGTGAAATTGGCCCTGGATGAATTGGTTAGTAGGTACACTAATAATCAAAAGTTGAAAACTATAAACCGACTATGTAGATTTTATAGCCAACTGGAAGTTGGTCGCGACTTCGTACGCGCCAAAAGAAATCTCGCCATCCACACATACATCATTTCTAATAAACTTTCGCGTTTATTATTATTACGAATCTATTGACACCTCGGTCATTAAAATCGGATCAGAAGTTTAGATACAATTGAAGAAACATACATACATACACTACCAAAATCATTACCCTACATTACGTACACAGTCCCCTGGCATTTATTGACACAGAGCCCTGTCTCTGTCTACACAGTCCCTTGAGACTTATTGACACAGAATACTAACCCCTGTCTCTATCAACAGTCCCCTGGCACTTATTGACACAGAGCCCTGTCTTTGTCTACACAGTCCCTTGAGACTTATTGACACAGAATACTAACCCCTGTCTCTATCAACAGTCCCCTGGCACTTATTGACACAGAGCCCTGTCTTTGTCTACACAGTCCCTTGAGACTTATTGACACAGAATACTAACCCCTGTCTCTATCAACAGTCCCCTGGCACTTATTGACACAGAGCCCTGTCTCTGTCTACACAGTCCCTTGAGACTTATCGACACAGAATACTAACCCCTGTCTCTATCAACAGTCCCCTGGCGCTTATTGACACATACCGCTGGCACGTATTGGACTCAGACCCCTATCTCTACCTACACAGTCCCCTGTCACTCATTGACACAGACGCCTGTCCTCTATCAATCTATCCCCGGTTCTATATTCTAATGTCACTATTATCTATCTCCTATCGGAGCGATTTCCTGTGTGCTGCGCAACTCACGTCCTCATCTCCCTTCTGTTTCTGCTGCATCTTCTGCTGGTTCTCAACTCGGACTGCTCTCGCGTCTCTCTGAGCTCGTAGCGCGGCCATAGCAGTCAGCCGCCGATCGTCCACGTTACGTTTGCGCTCCGTTTTAGTGCCGAATAGCGGGGACGCTGAGCGCTCCACTTCGGCGTCATCTGTGAATAAAGATATTAGGGTTAGTAAGAAATAAATTGTATGATGTATTTAGCAAATAAATATAAAATTTCATCTTAGGGTTCCGTTTAAAAAAACAATGGGTTCCGTTTCCGTA
The DNA here is from genome assembly GCA_037179445.1 of Phengaris alcon alcon. NCBI lineage: Eukaryota > Metazoa > Arthropoda > Insecta > Lepidoptera > Lycaenidae > Phengaris > Phengaris alcon. The sequence continues at coordinate 654,661 of JAYRCH010000158.1, read as the reverse complement.
AGTACCACGCAAACGAAGTTGCGGGCACCAGCTGGTACGTAACTTCTGTAGCTGGTGTCCCTAAAGTGGAAAAGTGCAAGAGATACTGTGTAAAATATACTTCCGACTGGAATCGTACAGCGAATTGAACATTTTTAATTACAAGGCAGTTCGCCGTCTGCAAATACTAACCAATTTCCTTTGAGTCGTCGTTAATTTCGCCGGGACTGGGCGGGGTGTTTTCTTGTTCCTTCTCCGGTTCTTGAGATTCTTCCTCTGTTTTCTCTGTGAAGTATGCACATGAGATAATCAAAACTATTACTGTCACTATTTGAAACTGGTTATTATTTTAATATCTTTATAAAGCTTAAACAGTAATGGCCAATCGCGTGTCCGATTCGCGCACGGAGGGTTCTGTACAAAACCGCAAAAAAACGTGTGTTTGCAGTATGGGACCCTTAAATATTTATTTTATTCTGTGTTAAGTATTTGTTGTTATAACGGGAACAGAAAAACATCAAGTCATAAAAAAAAATTTCACTGTCTAGCTATTACGGGAGATACCTACAGCATGGTGACAGACGGACGGATAGTGGACACTAAAGACCTACACTGAGGGCGCATTATTTTTTTATTGCAGCAACACCTCAAAAAGTCTTCTAAAACTTAGGTGTTATTGGTTAAAATCTCGAAGATTTGACATTTACGCAATTACAATTTAGTTTTGCAATATAGATAATAATGAGCAAGATATGAGCGGTCAAAGTTTTTAAACTATCTCTTTCTAGCAAAACGAAATTTAGTATGAACTTTCTATGAAAGTCGTGTAATGTGACGTCACGTTACACGTCGGATCTCACTGTCTAATTGACATCTTGACTTGACTAGTGCATTACTATACAAAAATTTCTTGCACTACACTATTTAGCAAACAAGATAGATCAATTTCAATAAATAAAAAAAAACATTTGCATATCCTCCCTATTCCTGTCAGGGTTGGCCCCTTGTCAGGGGCGTACTCACCTGTCGGCGGGGGCTTTTGCCTCATCATCTTCTGCTGGCGGCGGCGCCGGCGCGCCTCCCGCCGCCGCGACAGCTCGCCGGGCGAAGCACCCCGCTCCGCCGCCGAGCGCCGCGCTAGACGCAGCTTGCGTTCTATCTCCCATCTTTGGAAAAACGTGACCTATAGTATACAATGGCAACTCCTTATGATACCTAAGCCTCGAGAAGGGAGTGTCTTGTTTCTTCTCGATTTCAAACAACTTCTGACAAAACTTTTGGCCGTGAGCCTTGATTCCGTAAAATATTCCACAGCTATTATTAAAACAATTAATTATATAAGCTGAAGATTGATATATATATATATATATATATATATATATATATATAAGTTGAAGTCTCTTTCTATCGCGTAACTCTTATCTTTTCTGACGATATCGGGGTTGTCTCCTTTTAGAAAATAATTTAATCTCAATATTTAATTACCACTTTTTTTTCTTGTATCTACCTACTGCACTTTAGTGAACAAATTACTTTCCGAATAAACCTAAGGTGGGTGTTAATAGTACTTTAATTCTAATAAATTCGCGCATACCTACTTACGTTGTCGATACCTTCACGGGAAGTGAGACAGGCCTGATATTACTCAAAGATGTTGAATCACGCCGCCGCCTTACTATTACTTTATATTTCAAAACTCAAGATAGGGTTTGACGTGCATTTGACATGACAAATCTTCGTACATTAAAAAGTTCCGCCATCTTGGTTTTCACCATACTTCAAATGTCAGCCATCTTGTTTTCGCCGTACTTCAAGCGTCAAAATGGCCGCAAAAATGTCAAAAGTGGGGTCAGTCAACTGGAGACACTTTTTGACTCATACATGCCTCGTCTATAATATATATACGTCTATGATAACATCAGAATAACACACGACACGACCAGATAACTAAGAAATTAGGGGCCAACACCTAAAAACTTAATTTTTAGGTGTTGGCTCCTGATTCCCTGATTAGTTCTCAACTAATTATTGCAGTAGCTCGAACAATATTTATAGTGTCTGTGTGTCAATAATATTAAGTATATTACATTATTGTTTATAATACACTTGCATTTTTCTTTTTGCAGCCGTGGTCACGGGAGGATTGACCACGGCCGCTGGAAAGTAGCCGAAACGTCGGGAAAAAGAAAAGTGCACCGCGACACAATCCGTAAGTGTTTAAAACAATGAACAATATTCGCGTAAACATAAGAAATCAATATTATAGTGTAGGAGCTGGCCAGGTGATTTTTACTTAAACACAGTAATGTAATATTATTATTATTATGTGCCCAGATACTAAGGTATTCAATCCAATCCATTAAAACAATGCGACAAACAAATTTCGCGCGCACTGTTAGACAACACTTCACAGTTGCCTATTTAAAAAATATTTATTAGAAAAACTGAAATAGTAATGAAATAGAAAAACGAATCAGTAATTATATAAAACTACTGTCGCGGTCGGGAGATGGAAACGGAGTATATAATGGGCTGGGACTTAGGATATATTATGATGACAGGAGAAATGCAGTATCAGCAGATGGGAAAGCTACTGGTATAAGGTGAGCATATTAGCATACAGGAGCGGGATATAACAGTACGTCACTCCCTGTGTGTACGTCGCTCGCGCGTGAGGCCCTACCAATTGGCCCGCTCGAGTCGGCCGCCGCACGTACTTGCATTTTCGATACCTACACGGGGAGTGGGACAGGCCTGCTTTCGCACAAGAAGCTAACAGTAATAGTTAAATCATTTTAATGATAAAAAAACATTCTTACCTGGTCTTCATGAGGTCTCTCCGCTCGATTCTCTTGAAGATCTCCTGTTCTCTCTCCTTTTCTGACATGGCCGCCAACCGCGCGCGATCCTCTTCATCGCCCATGAGGTTTTCATCATAACTGTAAAATACCATTACTATCAGAAAGTAAAAAGTGCAGCGTGTATATGATATGATATAGAAACAACATTTCTTTCCTTCCTGAGCATGAGCTCACAAAGTGGCCTCTATTGACAACTAAAGTAGAAATGTTTTCTTAATTTAACGTCAAAGTCTTACAATAATGTCAACTACATTATTTTCTTTACATTCGTCATTATCTTGAATGAATATTTGTTCGTTTTTGACAGAAGATTTCCCGGCAGCCATTTTAAAAATATTGCTGTTTAGAAATGTTCACTTCTATTGATGACCTTGTTACCATGGATTAAGAACTATTTTGCAACAAACTATTTTGGGTAGAATATTTCTTCTTTAAAATGATTTCGGATTCAGATTGCCTTGCTAAGCCCGCTGGTTGGGAGAATTTGATTGCTAGAGTCGACACTCACCCATCATCAAACTCTTCCTCCGAGTCTATAGAGTCATTGTCTGAGGAGTGTGATGACACTTCCCCTGAAAAATAAAACAAATTAGACATATTATAAAGGAAAGTAACTTTTCTTATCTTAAATGAGCATCCCTTTAAGACAGGGATTCCCGAAGTGGCGTGGTCTGAGCAAAAATGATTTATCATTATTCATTACCATTTAAATAATGGTTAATATAGTACATATATATTATATGGTTAAAAATATTATCTTGAAATAAAACAGTACTAAAAATGTACCTTCTTCTGGTTCACTGTAAACATCTTTCTTTCCTGTCTCCGCATGTTTAGGAGTCTCTTTCTTCTCTGGCTTTTTCCTTTCTTCAATGTCTTTGTCGGATGAGTTCTTGCGGTTAGTTTTGGCAGGTTCTTTTTTCTTGGACGTGTCGCTGTCTGAATCACTGTTTGAGTCTGACGATGACGATGATGATGATGACTTGCCTGAAATATAAGCATTACTTGATGAAGACCATTTCCTTTTTTACGGTTCCCTACTGAAAGGGAAAAATGTGCGAGTGGAACTCGTGCTTTGTGCGAAAGATTTATTTCATTCTGTTTTAGTATGCATCATCAGTGAAAATTTCAACTATCTAGCTATCACGGATAAAGAGATACAGTATGGTGAAAGAGTGACGGACTGACAGACAGCAAAGTCTCAGTAATAGGGTACCCTTCGGGTACAGAACCATAAATATTCTATATCTCATGAACCGTGATAGCTAGACGGTTGAAATTTTCACAAATGATGTATTTCTGTTGCTGCTTTATCAACAAATACTAAAAAAAGAAATAAATATCAAGAAGGGCTCCCAATACAACAAATGTGATTTTTTTGCCCTATTTTGCTTGGTATAAGTACTAATAATATTTAAAATGGTATGGAACCCTTCATGCGCAAGTCTAACTAACACTTGGCCATTCTTATTTTACATTTGACGACCTCTGGCTCAGTGGATGTGTATAATATAATAAAAATCTTAAATGTATGTATATGTAGTATAAAAAATATTAAATAATTTCCGTTGTCTGGTACCCGTAACTTCAAGAACTTATCACGGTATTAGATTGACTTGGTGTGATGTCCATAGATATTATTATTATTATTTAGAAAATGAGATTGAATCGGAACAGAGTAAGTCACTCAGGAACTATCTGCTTTTTTGAAGCATTTTTTTTAACCAATATATTTGACGAGACTTACACTTGGCATCTATGTCAGCCTCATAGATTTATTCAAATTAATTAACAGAATAGTTTTCTGATATTATAATCTCAAATAAACTTCTCCTTCTATTTATTTCTTGAACAAACTCTCTTTTATGCAGTTCAATTATTTAAACATGCCAGTTGCCAATTGTAGCAATAAATTCTTGATACTATGTATTGAATTTTTTTATTAGGAATAGGAGTAAGTCTCAATGATTTCAAAACTAAGGATGGGCCAGGACATTATATGATGTTGCATGAGAAAATATTTGACGACAGAAAAAATCTTTATGTACATGAAAAGTTATGCCTTAACCGCGTTACGCCTTCTTGATTTCCGAACATTTTATCAAATAAATGTGGACTGAATAAACAGCGGAAATGTCAAGATGACAGAAGTCAAACCTAGACTGCACCAAACAATCCCAAAAATGTGGCAGTTTATGTGTGGATACTTTTTGCCTCTACATGCCTCGTCTATAATATATAGGTCTGTGACAAAACTAAAACAAATGGAGAATAGTAAAAAAATAACTTACTTTGCTTCTTATCATCATTGTCCCAATCTGACTCGCTACCGGAAGATTTACTTTTCGACTTCTGTTGAGGAGATTCATCAGATTTCTTTTTCTTTTTGGCCAGATTTAAAAATTGCTAAAACAATTAAGAAATAATTGGCCTATTGATATGTGTATGATATTCACACAAACTGTGTAACACTCTATGTCCAAACTGATAGATATTTCAGTATTAAACATTTTTGTTTTATTAGTCGAGGCTAAATGAATGAAATGGCTTCAAGATTTATGCTCAAGCACTTTTGCATGTTATTTCTATGTATAGATAAAAAAATAAAAACAGCTGACTGCATTGCAATTTGTATTACTAGTAGAAAAAAAGCTTTGTAATGAGGTTAAATATGCCTTTAATAACCCATTTCTTTTGCAATGTACCTTTGATTCTTTACATTTTTGTAGCCTAACAGTGGACGATATACTTTAAATAAGACTTCCAACTACAGCTAAGTTACAAAATACGAAACGTGCGACTCTCTGGTGGCAAAATATAGGACATTTGCATAGAGGCGTGTTTTTAGATTCAGGGTGTGAAAACGAAAATTCTAGAAAGAAAGTGCTCGAGGAAATAAATTTCGTTTGTATTTTTTTATATCATGAGTCATGACGATGCCATTCTTTGAAATGATCGAAAGTACGTTATGAAATTATCGTGTCAGCTAAACAAACGTTAAAATGTGTTCTAATTGCATTTCACCACTAAAAGACATTGTGTAGTGGATATACCAAGTAATTATATCCCTGAAACATTGATCTTGGCCTATATACGCAATAAAAAATTAAATGGAATGTCGTCAAGCAGTACAAGCCAGAGAATATAACCTCAGAATTTCATTAATTTTGTACTTACGGAGTCCAAATCTGAGCAATCGCTGCTGGAGTCCGAGTCAATCAAGGGTTTATTTTTCCTTTTAGCCATGATAAATTATTATCGAATAAAATACGTTACGAATTTTATTTTCACGTAACGTATCGCTTGCTGAGCGTACAACCACAAACTAGTGTTGTACAGTGTACTATTGCAGATTGATAACTGCTTACAAATGCATAAATCACAATAATTCATAATCGATTTTGAGAATCGATTTCTATTGTTCCGTCAAGATAATTATTTTATTACCACTTTATGAATCGACGGACATGATTCATGGACTGTACTGACTATTTATTTGGACTTTGACTAGACTTTAGACTTGACGATTTAGGAATACGGTGTTGAAAATTAAAACGAAAGTTCTATTTCCCGCCTTTTTATCTTGACACTGGCAAATAGTTATAAGCCGATGCCATATATAAATAAATAAAAAAATAACTTGACATTGACAATTCGAAATCATTTTTTTCGATTTGTTGTTTTCGTCGCTTTTTACATTTTAATTTCTAAACAATTGTAAATCTAGTAGGTAATTTCTACGCATCTTGTATGTTTCGATACTGTTTTAGATAATACGTTTACTATATGATAGAAAAATACGTAACAAGTATCGCGTGAATACAACCATTACGTCTACTTGCTCTGACTACACATTGATACTACAAAACTGTTTTGTGTGATTGAAAGCAAGTAACGGGAGTTTTATTATTTTGTGTCCGTAAACCTTATTATGCCTCATGATTTAAAAGGACTGGGTGTAAGGAAAGCGATAATGGTGAGAATTTTCTTTTTTTTTCTGAAATAAAATTTTTTTGTTCCCATGACGATTGACGGCCCTTTAAGTAGGTACTAAATAAAATAAGTAACCTCTGTAATGTGGATCGTGATGACCACAGTAAAAAAGTCAAGATTTCAATGTGTACCAGAAGTCAAGGAAACATTTTACCTTTAAATCAAAGTTCAACTTTTAATTTATTTTTATTATGATTTACAAACTGGGGGGATTAGCAGGAACAATTGACAACTATGTATTTGTAACTTTAGCGAAAGAGAATTGCATGAAAAACATGACAGCGTGTGATATTCTCGTTTTTTGCTATTTTGCTCTTTATAACATCACAAAGGCAACGTTAAAAAGGCTTCTCCTAATAATATTATATACTGTTTAATTCATATAACATCTCTAAAGGGATGTTATATGTATTATAAGTAGTAGATTAGTGCACTGATTACACACTAAAAACTTAATGCAAAAAAATTATAGGTCAAATTGAAATACACAAATGTTATATGCTATACATGCATATTGCATACTATCTATCATATTTACATTTTAGAGTTCCAATATATCTTATACTTTAAACGAGACAATCTTGTATATATATAATCGTAATCTCGGCATCGGCAAGGGAGTTTTCGTGGAGAAAAATCGGTCTAGCTAGGTTTTATCCCTGCAAAACTGTGCATTTTTAGTTATATAGGTTTTTTCTTTCGTCGTGCAACAATATATCAATAATTTCAACTATAATGTCAGTCCAATTGGCAGTTTGGTTGATTTTTGCACTGTTCGGAAATTAGGAATGTTAGGGTTCGAACCCCGGTAATATATTTTTGTGATCCTTTTTTTTGTCCTTTTCTGTTACCCACGTACTTAATATTATGTAATATGAATAAATAATAATATAGCATGCATTTAATGAAATAAAAGATGTCATTTTTCGGCCCAAGAGGCAGAAATTTTGATCCAAACTATATTTCTTTGAAATAAATAGGTTCTCTTCTATTCTAATAATGTATTAATATATAAGTTTAAAAACTTTATAATATATTTAAATAAAACACATTTCCAGGCTCCCTTGTCCCCTACACCATGCGCGGAGATCAGTGACGATGAGCTGGTCTCCATCTCCGTCCGAGACCTGAACAGGCAGCTCAAGATGAGAGGTCTCACTCGGGATCAGATTGTGAGGTAGGTTTGGTGGTAGATTTTGTCTAACATGGTCCATGGATGTTTTAGTAGTAACTAGCTTTTGCCCGCGCCTCCGCTTGCGTAAATACAGTATCCCACGGGAACACAAATTTTTCGAAATAAAAAGTAGCCTATGCTTTAATCCAGAGCTTAAACTACTACCACACCAAATTTCATTAAAATCCGTTCAGTAGTTTTTGCGTGAAAGAGAAACAAACATCCATTCATCCTTCAGATTCATTATAGTAGTAGGATTTTTAAGAGCCAATGTATTTTGAGACTTAGAAAGTCAGTGATGAGAAGATCGAGGAGTGTCTTATCTTTTTTTTTCTCAGTTTTTTCATTCTTCTTTGATTTTTTCTTTGATTTTTCATTTCTTCAGTTTTTTATCTTTTAAGCACCAATTTCTTAATATAGTCAATTGAATGGACTTAATTGTAAATGATCTAGTTTCACAATTTGAGGATAACACCCAGACAACAAATGAAATGCCCTTGGTTGCATTTACTTGCTTGATTTTAGCTACATGAACTTTTTTTTTGTTACCATTTATTAATCTTGCTATCAGTCCACAAACTATGAGCAGATTAGTTGAATGTATTATGTCGGGTAGAGTAAGTATCCCCATAGAGACTACTCTTTAGCCTGGTCTGGTCTGGTCGCCTATTTCGGGAGATCCAGGTCTCATAACACTGGTCGGCGTCAAAATTGGTGCAAAACAATTGTATGTGTGGAATTGATACATATTGACAAGCTAAATCCAAATATACAAACATAATTTATCTAGCACGTCTAGTTTTGCTGCTATAGCCAACATTTGACACATTTTTAGTACATTTCTTGCATTACCATTTAGATTTTTTCCCAGTAAACATTGTTACCGTGTTTGTTGAGCATGGTCCATCTAGGTATTGTGAATATGGTACAACGATATCACCTAGAGGTCCATATAAATGTTAGCTGATTTCTGGTAAATCAAGCGCAAAACAACATATTACAAAACTACACTATACAGAAAGTGATTTATCAAAAAGTTATTTTTATATATTACTAGCTTTTGCCCGCAGCTTCGCACGCGTGGGAGAGTGTTCATGGCAAGAAACTTCTGTAGCAAATATATTTGCAATATAGTAAGAACATAAAGCATAAATATATACTTTATAATAAATTTTCACACGTACTTTTTAATTTTAAGATATCTCCTAGTAGATATCTCTTAATCTAAGTAGACGACTAAGATAAGTATATGTCTTAATAGCTTCTGAAAATACCACATTATTTCTGATCATTTTTTTAAACTTAAAATGGGTATAGTAACTTATCCTTAAAATATAGACAAATCTATGCCGTCGCGAACATTTTTGTAGACCTATAAAAGAGAAACAATCCCACGCACCATACATTGTTTTGTTAGTTATCTCCAACGGGTTACGTGAGGCAGCGTTTTCGATATAAGTTTCCAAACGGCTTAATTTTTTCCTATACCTTCAACAATTATCGTCATAAATCAAACAATTTTCACAAAACCTTAACAAATTACTATCGACCTAAACCTTCCTAAGGAACGACAGAGTGTCGGTAAATGTAAACGGCATGAAATCCCTTCAGTAGTTTTTGAGATTATCGCGAACATACAGACATACAGACTAGGCGGGGCATTTAAGTATCCTATGTTCGTCTCCTGGTTCTAAGCTACCTTTCCGCTAATTTTCAACCAAATCGGTTCAGCCGTTCTTGAGTTATAAATGGTGTAACTAACACGACTTTCTTTTATATATAACTAGCTGTTTCCCGCGGCTCCGCCCGCGTAAATATACTATCGAGTATCCCGCGGGAACACTGTACTTTTCCGGGATAAAAAGTATCACATATGTTTTAATCCAGAGCCTGAACTACTACCATACCAAATTTCATCAAAGTCCGTTCAGTAGTTTTTGCGTGAAAGAGTAACAAACATCTATGCATCCTCACAAACTGTCACATTTATAATATTAGTAGGATATAGATTAGTATTTTAATTCATCTAAGATTATAAGTGAATTCATATAAGTCAAATATTTTTGTAAATACATATTGTATTTAATATCTGAAATTTTGTAAATTTTAAATAAGAAAAGCTAAAAAACTAGACGTGATAAGTGATCATTCTGTGAACAGTTTTGGATTCCGCGCACTAAAGTACATAAAAATGACATAACAAAGTTTGCTCCCGACTTAAAAAAAAATTTGCGGACCAGTGTAATTGGTGTCTTTTAAAAGGCGAAATGATTTGAAAAGCTGTACAATATACATCCAAGTGGTTTGGATACTTTAGGCAAACTTGCGCAGATCTGGTTTAAAGTTAAAATATCATGCCTTCTGTTTCATAAATACGAAGAACGAGTATGTAATGTAATGTCTATTTTGTCGAATAAATGTTTTATTATTATTATTATATTTAACCCAGATTTGCGCAAGTGGGCCTTAGGCTTTTTATAGTTTTTGATACAATTTCCTCTTTCGCTACTTTTCAGGTTTTGACACTTAGGTATAACTTATGGATCTCTTTTTTTTAACGAACCAGGGTGCATTTGATATTCGTTTTACTATGAGTCTTCAGGGGTCCTAGCAGGAACGTTTGACAGCGGCGTAAACGTAACGTTAACGAATGAAATTTGTATACGCGCTGTCTTGATTTTGACAGATTTTCATACAATTCTCATCACGTTACGTTTACGCCTTCGTCAAATGTTCCTGCTAGGCCCACATCTCTATTATTATTAGTGTGGGAATATGGTGGCAAGCCCCAAAGATCTCCGACCGAGCGAGGTGGTATGCCCGGTCAGCCGAAGCCCACTTGTAGTTATTTCAGCTGTTGTATATACCGGATGTTTTTCCAGTCAGTGTCCAAACTTTCAGGAGTGCATATACTCTTGAATATAAGCAACTTTTAGTATGGGATCAATTTTCCTACTTGAAAAAAAAAATCTGCTGTTTCCTACAAAATGCTATCTATGCCGTTGTCCTTGTAGGAAACAGCTGATTTTTTTTGTCAAATAGGAAAATTGATCCCATAGTAATAGTTGCTTATATTCAAGGGTATATTCACTCCTGAAAGTTTGGACACTGCCTGGAAAAACACCCGGTATAGCGCCGAACTACAGAAGTTTCGATAGCGCGATTCAGGATCGTGGCGCTAATTGGTCCGCCACATCATTATTATTATTATTATTAGTGAATGAGAAATTAATGACACATGAAATGTTACAGGATGAAACAACGTCGACGAACGCTCAAAAATCGTGGCTACGCCGCCTCGTGTCGCATTAAACGAATTGAACAGAAGGACGAGCTAGAAACCGAAAAAAGTCAGGTAAATAACATAATATATTATTATATATATATTTTTATGGACGCTTCACACCACATCGATCTGGCCCCGTGCTAAGTATCCGAAGAACTTGTGTTACAGGTGCCAGACAACTGGAAGTATATTTAAAACTTTTATACTGTACATATTATGTATATTTAAGATTTTTAATATATTATACACATATTTAATACACATCCATGAACCATGATCCAGGAACACAGAAAACTTTCGGTTCGGGAACTAGTCCGGCGAGAAGAACCGGCGTAAGAAACTCGCACGGGGCCACCTTTTAGCAAAAATATGGGAAAATTGTTCTTTTCAAAAAAAATAATAATTACAATGTAGTAACTTAATCTATATAACAGAAGTCGTAAGTACATAGAAGCAGCCTTGCAAGGGGCCATCTTGTTCCCAAGGTGTGCGCAATCGTTAATGAAATCACTGACCTTATAATAAACTTTAGCACACAAACGTTCTTTAACAAATTTTTCTCCGATTTATCGGGGCAAAACGAACGGTTACCGCGCGATGTACTTTTGCGCGCACGAAGTCGCGGATAACATCTAGTAAGTTATAACAAGATAGAAGGTGTATCAATTGAAAATTTCACCTTTATCGCATTTTCCAGGAATGGCACGACATGGAGTCCATGCAAGAGGAGAACACGCGTATTCGCGAGGAAATAGAGGCGCTTCGCAGTAAATACGACGCGCTCAAACGGTTCGCCATTATGAAGAGCATACCCCTGCCTACAGAGTTGGAGATGGTGCCATAGGTTGCTATATTATTTTGCTGTAAAATGCTAGGATGGAGACTTTCGTGCACACTATACAGACCCACACACGCTTATCAAGTCAATAAAGTTGGAACATAGACGTATTATATTAAGGCGTGTCAAACATTAGCCAAAAATATTCTTCATACAAGAAAATAATACCGCCATCTGTTGAAAACCAATCGAACTGTCTACTACAATCGAACTACGCGTCGTCGTAGGCCGTGATGGCCAGAACGGCTTAAATCTTAAAATAATTTTAAAATACCTCTGTACTTCATTTAATTACAACAAATAATAATTGTGCTTCTTAATTACATAATATAATGTCTCGTCCATATTTTATGTCATATTTTATACAGCACAATTTATATTGTTGCCTTGCTGACCTCTATATTGTTAAATGCAAGTCGAAGTATGGACGTTTTTGGCCTCGACATGTCCTATCCAGCAGTGGCGAAGGCTGGTTTTCCTTCATAGGGAAGCCTTAGCCTTTATAATACAAGACTGGAGTTATAAGAACCCCGCGCCTCTGCTATCCAGTGTCCCTGGACCCTGGTGTATACGTCTATGGGTTAGAATGAGACATGGAGAATAGAGTGAAGGAGCACTTTCTCCATACATGAAAAAGTGTCCGTAAAAAGCGTTAGAAAGGGCTTAAAGTGGGCAAATTTAAACAGAGAATCAAATCTTATCATCTTCTTCGGTTATATTTACAAAAATATTTTCGACTACGCGAATAATTAGAATTATCATGTTTTTCTGAATGAACTGCTAGTCTACTAAAGCCGGTAAAAAAATTAAATAGTTAACTCTCAACTAACTTCACTCCATCTCTTATTGCTAACTTCATATACTACCTCTTCTGACTCTAGCGCCACTATGGCCAGTTTTGGAACTATTTTTTGACTACTTTTGTCGGACACTTTTTAGCTTTTCTGCCTTAGAGAGATGGTCCGCCTCTACTCTATACTCTATGGAATGAGACCTAGACGATATTATGTTTACGTTCTTACACACTAGCCGCTGTCACAGACACTCTAGATTTGAATACATAATATTTAAATTTTCTTATTTATTTAAAAGTTAAGAAACTACAAACATCGGTAATGTACAGCTAGAATGATAATATAATGTTATATATGAATGATAGATATATAGACTGATGTAGTTTTTTTTGCTACCAACCTTAAATAACAAGAATAATAAAAAAAAATGTATGTACAAATTTCTTATTATACTTTAGATAATTGATAAACTATAATAAATCTAACAACTAAGTATACCACGAGTGTAGTGATAATAATTAATGATTAAACGAACTTACCTGTACGTGAAGTTCTATCATAATTATACGAAGTATTTCGTCCGAAGAGATTAGTAATGTTATTTATTAAAAACACCATGTAGATGTTTAGAGTAAGAAATATCACGCAAAACAGAAATAAAACCTTTATAACAAAACTTTTATAATTCATACAAAAGACTTACAATAATTATTGGTTGTTTATAATCATCTTAAATCATTATAACGAACATATATTCTTAGCAAGAGCTAGATTATCATTTTCAATTATTGGTCTGTCATAGTATTTAGCAAAGGTAGTGGAATTGCCGCTCCATCCCGCAGTCTGCCTAATAGTATCGAGGCTAACGCCTAACTTTTTTGCCATTGAGGTGGAAGCATGGCGTGTGCTATGGGATGAGAAGACGGATACGTCAATTCCACTATCCTTGAGAGTTGATTTTATCCAACGGCTAATTGTTTGGCTGGATACACTTTTATAAGGTTTGCGAGTACTAATAAACAGTTCTTTGGACTTTCGTAATTCTTTCGTTTTTTCGATATATGCTATGAGAGTATTAGCAGGACAAATTTCGGGGCGTTCATTAAAAAATGGCAAATATAGAATTGGTTGCTTTGTACCTATTCGAGATGACTTAATAAAATCAGATATTTTAATAATTACTTGATTGCTAGAAATAACAATTTCATCTATTTTTATTTTAGAAATAGTTTGTACTCTGTGAGCGGTTACGAGAGCTAGTAATGTGACACACTTTTTTGAAATTTGATCAGTAGATAAATTTTTATTAGGAAACCATTAAGCTAAATGATTAATCACTACACTTACGTCCCATGTATAGCTGTAACGTGGCAACGGTGGTATTAGTTTATATACACCTTTACAGAATCTAGAAATACTATCATCGGCTGATAGGTTTGGGATAATTAATGACAAAGCGGACCTATAACTATTAATAGTTCCATATTGCCCACCATCATTGAAAATTTCCGCAAGGAATTTTAATATGATAGGAATAGATGGTTGATAAACGTTAACAGAGTTGATAATACAAAAAACATACCATTTCTTAAAACAAATATCATATTGTTTGAGTGTATTGTCCGACAGGGAAGCAATCATTATCTCTATTGAAGATTGTGGGATACCTCTCTGCAGTATCGCCTTCCTGATAAAATCCCTGCAACCAGGGTAAGGTGGCTGTGAATGTTTCTGGAATTAGGTATAATAAAATTATTAGAATCTATTTTTACTAATTCTGAGGTCAATAGTTGTGTAAACATGGGGTACCAGGGTTGTGTAGGCCAATCTGGTACTACTACAATCCCTTTTGCCTTATCTGTAACAATTTTTCTTAAAACTTTTAGAACAATTGCTACAGGGGGAAATGCGTAAAATCGAAATTTGGACCAGTCCAAGGTAAAGGCGTCAATAGCAAAGGCGTCTGGATCTATATGCCAAGAAACAAACTTGTCACATTTTTTGTTTATTCTAGTAGCAAATAAATCAATCTGCGGGTATAATGAAAGGGTTTTTATCAAAGTCCTATAACTATCTACCGATAGCTCCCATTTTACGTCTGGATGGATTCGTCTAGATTCTTTATCAGCTATAGTATTTTCAGAAGATTTTATATAAGAAGCGAAAACAATTATTTTTCTAATTTCGCACCACTGCCATATATCTTTAGCGACCCTAGCGAGGTGAGGGTATTGTATACCGCCCATACGGTTTATATAGCTGACCGCTGTGGTATTATCAATACGCAACAATATCTGACAGTTACTGTAATCCTTGGAAAATATTTTAAGGACATAAAGAGCAGCTAAAAGTTCGAGATGATTAATATGTAGCTTATGTTCACTATTAGACCATCGACCACATGCCGTTTGGTTATTGCAACATCCGCCCCATCCCGTTGTTGAGGCGTCAGAGAATATTTCTAATCAATATTTGTCATCTTTAATTTTATGAGAAGAGTGATCGATAGTATTAATCCACCAATTTATGTCCGGCAATAATGAATTTGGCAAGGACATATATTTGTCGTAATCATCATCATTCTTTAGGTTAAGGTACTTACATCTTTCCAGTTCCTTTATATATAACCAGCCATATTCTATTGCCGGACATGCAGAAACTAACAAGCCTATAAGTTTAGCTAACGTTCTCATTCTAAAACGATTTAAATTTTTTAAT
This sequence comes from Phengaris alcon alcon, assembly GCA_037179445.1. Lineage (NCBI taxonomy): Eukaryota > Metazoa > Arthropoda > Insecta > Lepidoptera > Lycaenidae > Phengaris > Phengaris alcon. The sequence continues at coordinate 639,018 of JAYRCH010000158.1, read as the reverse complement.
TTTATAAGTTCAGATTTAATATGAACTCTTTTTTCTATAGGTAAACTTAACGTCCATTTACTAGTATCAATAATGTGTTACCGATTGTGATGGCTGTATCACACTTTTCTCTTTATTTATAATAAAACCTAAATTCCTTAATAATTTTTGAGTAACTTCTACATTTTTGACACATTCGTCATATGTACCCCCAACTAAAATCAAATCGTCTAGATACATAGATGATAACAAGCCATGTGCACGTAATAATTTTAGAACCGGTTTCATTATTTTAGTAAAAATATACGGAGCTGTACATAAGCCAAACGGTAAAACATTAAATTCGTATAATTTGTATCCAACAAAAAATCTAAGATATTTTCGTGAATCTGAGTGTATATTAATAAAAAAATAAGCGTCTTTTAAACCAAGCGTTGCTAAATAACAATTTTTCGATACCAGATTTAAAACTGTACGGATATCCTCCAACTTAAAATGTCGGGTATTTATAAAATTATTCAAATTTTTTAAATTTAAAATAAATCTCATTTTTCCGTTTGGTTTAGGTATTAAAAATACACGGGATACATATTGTTCTTGACAAGGTTCACAACGAGAAACAGCTCCTATTAATATTAAACTATCAACGGCTTCTTGTAATTCTGTTGTAACAGAATTTGAAAATTCGTGAAAATTCGCTACGCTATTTTGCTGAACGGGTTTGTTAAATTTAATTTTATAGCCTTTTATCCGGGACAATACGGAAAGATCCGGTGTAATAAGAGTCCATTGTTTATAAAAATGAGCTAATCTACCCGCGTAACGAACCTCGTCTACTGGCGGCGGCTCTGTTTGGAGTGCCGCGAGTAGGTTTGAGCAGCGTGTCTCGCGGGTGCAGGAGCCCTCGAAGCAGCAGGCTGTTGTTGGCGCGGCGCTTGGCCCGTCGGCTGCCTGCGAGCCGAGGTCCTCGCCTTCCAGTTTAAATTCTTGTTTACTGGCGCAGGTTTTACTTGTTTTTGCTGTTCGGCCTTTAAGTCGAAGCTAGATTTTGAAACTGCTTTTGCAGTTTTTAACGTTTCTGCTAAATTGTCGCCAAAAAGGTAACCATCAATCTTCGTAGAAGCCAGATGGTCTTTTAATTCTTTTTTGACGTAGTTTAAGGCTAGATTTCGCCTAGCTATCGATTGCGAGTGTTGAATATCGCATAATAGTCGACCAAGGTCCATTAAATCTCGCATGAAGTTATTATTATCTTGCTTACTGATTAGTTGATTGGATATAATAGATCCTAGCGAAGATATAGCTGCCGCCAACTGATTTTGTCTGTATTCGATGGCCTTGTCACGTTTGACCACTGAATCCGAAAGTGCCGCTTTAATTTCCGCATTAAGTCGTGGCGCAGCAACATTTATGCAATTACTTGGAACCATGTGCTTTTTAATTAATTTTTTACGATTCTCTTTGTCTAAACCGGATACACAAACGTGTGTAAATCTAGATGCTATCTCGTTATGTATTTCCGGTCCGTAGGTAACAGTAGCGGACGGATCTTCCCCCAAAATCTCTATAAACTCGTTTTTTGATCTACCTTCCTCGGAAGCTAGATCCACGGAAACGAGTGGCAAATTTGTGGATGTTCCAGGACACACTTGTTCCGGAAGTACATTCTCAATAGGAAGAGAATCATTAATTTCCTTTTGTAAATTACCATCCATTTCTGGAATACATGGAAAAAAAACGTTTTAGTAAAAAAAACGTTTTAGTATAAATTCTACATCTATATAGCCCATGCGGCTATTCTGATGCAAAAAACTATCCATTAAAGTGTTTAGGGAACAAAGGCAATAACCGTTAACCCACTACATCTATATAGTCCTGGTGACTATTCTGACGCAAGATATCGGTTAAAAATAAGTAGGTATTATATTTTTTAAATAACTTACCGTTATAAGCTTCAGGTGCGTTCTCGATCGAAGATATCGATGAACTTGAGGGGCTACTTGAAGAACTAGATCTGGATAAATTTGATCGCCTATTATATCGATCGCGTTTTATATCTTTTTCTAATTTTCTTAACTTTTTAACTATGAAATCTAAATTGTTATCGGCACTTTGCCTTTTAGACATTTTTTAATTAAATTTTATTAAATTTTTAAATTTTAAGTAATTTTAGATAATTTAGTTAATTTCTTACATTTTTTAATTTTATACTGAATGCGAAACCCAATGAGATGCGAAGTGGTTGAGCACTAAATTGCGAATGGAGCCGGCTCAAGGGTCTCGGTAGAGAAGAGTTTGGTGTGGTAGGGATAATGTTTTTTCTTTGTGTTGCCAGCTTTCAACTATAGTGCTGAAGTGGTATCACTTACGCGATACTACATGGTGTTTTTAATAAATAACATTACTAATCTCGAGGACGAAATACGAGTATAATTATTATATTTAGGCTACATAGAATTTATAATTATAAATATTATAACATCCCATAAATAGGAATATTACTGTCTACACATTTATTACAACTGGAGGTCGGTAACAAAATTGTACCTATCAAACGCACGGTAGTGTGTGTTAATAATCTGAGATAGTGTGTGTTCTTGTTACTTTTTAATTGATTTTATGTATTTCTCAGCATTATTAAAAAAATATAATATATATATATATATATATATATATATATATATATATATATATATATATATATATATATATATATATATATATATTATATTTGACAGGAGCGCAGAATGCCGATATATATATATATATATATATATATATATATATATATATATATATATATATATATATATATATATCGGCATTCTGCGCTCCTTCGTCCACATAACTTTAACTGTGTCAAATATCATACTCCTCTGTTCGCACAATTCTCGTAAAACTGTAGGGCACTGAAAGTTTTTGTTTTACTTATTAATATAACAATGATAATATTAGTACTGTAGTAAAACTTTGAAGAAAAGTAATTGATAATGAACTAACACAATATAAATATAGTTACTTAAGACTACAGATTACCACGATTTCTAATATTGCCCACTAAAAATATAATTTATAATATTAATAAAAATATTTATGTTACGGATACGAGAATACATGTCTTTGTCTGTCAAGTGGCTTCTCCAACGTACCAGACAATGAAAGCAACAGGGATTAGCGTATCTGTGGTGTAAATATTTTCATTTATAAGGGGGTTATAGGATAGTATATTGTACCTTAGTAATTTAAATGTATTATATAAAAAAATTTGAGTATGGATAATGGTAAATACTTAATAGATAATGTAAATAGTTAATAAATAATTTTTAGGCTAACTCATGTTTTATTCAATATTCCTAAAATGTTCAATAATAATTAAGAAACATTAATTTGTTTTGAATGAGCAAAATTCTTATATTTTCCGAGCGAAAAATGCAATAAGTGGAGTAATCTGTTGCTAAATTAAAAAGTTACAGGATTAAAAATTACTTAAAAAAACGATACCTATGTTATTTGCGACATTTTTTGGCAATATAATGATATACATAAACGCAGTAGGTATTTATGTTAGTGAAATCAATTTTGGATTTATCTTAATGCATTTTCAACAGTTGTGACATATAAGTCGTGCATCGTTTTCTACTTAGAGAGAAGAGGTTCTGGAAAATTGGTTTAGTTATAATACTAAAAATCATAATTTTTTAAAATATTTTTTAAACGTGTTACAGATAAAGAAGTATTTTATTTGAGACAATTGTTAGTTCTGTAGGATTTGAATTAATTTGATCGCAAAATCGACCGAAAAACAACCAATTTATATTTGCAAACGCGTCCACAATATTATCGGCAGACAGACAGAACCAATCGAAATGCAAGCGAAGCTACTTGCTCGTTCGGTTGTGTCAAATATTGTTAGATGGCGTCGCTGTTCCTTACATTACATTTGAAGTTAAGAAACTAGATGTCGCTTTTTTCAGTGGCTTACAGCTAACAATAATATAATACGTTACCTCTTTTATTATAATACATCTATGTCATGTTATAAGATTTACAAAAAGCCAAATACAAGCCTCCACGGATAGCAGTTTTATATGAACTAATCAAAAAAAATTAAATTAAGGTTAATGTTAGTGTAATATTACATTTAAACTAGGGGAGTAGTTACCGTATCCAATATAAAATTGGTTTTAAATAAAAATTTAGTAAAAAACACCTATATCAAATTACTAGCTGTTACCGACAGACGTATGAATTATAATAAATAAATAACTATCAACAATTACACTTACTACATACACCTACAACTTACACCTACTAACTACTCCTACACCTACTACATACACCTACAATCTACACCTACACTTACAACCTACACCATACTTTATTCAGAACCAATTTATTCTTCAACCATTTATTATTCTTTTTGTAAACAAAAAAAAATCCACCAAATCATTGTGTCTCTGTATGTCAGTTGTCAATCCCCGGAAAATGAGACATTTAAACTGGTAATATTATAGTGTAAAGCCTGACCAGAAAAATAAAAAACCTGCACTGGAGGCGCTTCATTTTTTAATTGCAGCACCACTAAGAATGGCTGGGATGTGATTGGTTAAATCTCAAACATTTGACATTTCGTTTTAGTGCCGTGATTTCCCGCAACATGGCGAGATTTTTTATTTTTCCGGTCATGCATAATTCATCAAAGATTTTGAAACTAAAGATAGGCTATGACGTACATTTGACGGAACAAATCTTCATACAAGAAAAATTTACGCCATCTTGGTTTTCACCACACTGCAAATGTCAGCCATCTTGATTTCACCATACCTCAAATGTCAAAATGGCCCCAAAATCTCCAAAAGTGGGGCCGTTTAAGTGGGACAGTTTTCACCTCAACATGCCTCGTCTATAACATATAGATACGTCTATGGTACTCATATCTTTTTGTTTACAAAAAAACTAAATTGGATCTGAAGTGTAATCCAAAGACAAGAAAGACTTTGGCTAAACTAACTCCATAGGCCACTTAGGAGCGAAACGACATCACGAATCCACCTTCCTTAGCAAACATTAACAATTTGGAAGATTCCAAATTGTATTGGAGGGCACTTTTGTGACATTACTTGACCTTGAATAGGGTTGCCACCTCCAAGGGCTGGGGGTTTACAAACACAACGTGGACGTTAAACCCCTGCAATCAGGAGATTCGTTTGTCGTTTTCCGATCTTAATATTATAAATACGAAAGCAGGTAAATCTGTCTAATAAATTTCGCCTAAACCTTTGAACGGATTTTAATGGTTGCAGATGCAAGTGTAGCAGCAGAGAATAGATCTTGAGGAAGGATATAGGCTACTTATCGCGGCAAAATGTGCGGTTCCCGTACCATATACGAGATTCTGCCGGCATCGACTAGTTTTATGGTAAAGCTACATTTTTGAGCGACTAGGTCCGTCCTTGGCCAATGGAATAGTACAAAAACCGGCCAAGTGCGAGTCGGACTCGCGCGCGACGGGTTCCACGCTTGGGAGCCGCGCTAGACGCTTTTAGTTGTTTTTGTTATTATAGCGGCAACAGAAATACATCATCTGTGAAAATGTCAACTGTCTAGCTATCACGGTTCATGAGATACAGTCTGTTAATGTTAACAGACAGTCAGGCGGTCAGATGAACGGACAGCAGCGTCTTAGTAATAGGTTCTCTGTTTTATCCTTTGGGTATTTAACCCTAAAAAACATACATTTCCACGAATTGAGAACCTCATTTTGGAAGTCGGTTAAAAGGGAGGGATTGTTTAGTTTAGGCCTTAGGGCAACATTTGTATACATTAATATCATAAAGAGGAAAGGTTTCATTGTTGTTTGTTTGCATTGAAAGGGTTGCGAAACTGGACAGATTTTGATGAATTTGGTAGGTAGGTACCTATAGACCACGGCAAAGAACACAGGCTTCTTTGAATCGTGGCAAAATGTATGGTTCCCATTGCGTGCACGCAGTCGCGGGCAATATCTATTCATTATTATTTTGTTCGATATGTTTTGGAACTATCTCTAACCTGGATTTAGGGCAACCCTACCCTGAAGTACTTTCAAAGGGCCTCACCTTGAAACTGAAAAATTAATGCCAATTTTCCCGTGGAAGTCCATTTCGTAAATTCTATTAGATTCTACATTCTAAAGGAAATTGACGACAATTGTATTATGACACCTTTAGCGGGAGTATTGATGGAGTTCGGCTTTTACGCTTTTCTTACCGTCTTTCGAAATACATACCCCACCGAGGTGCGATGGGGATCCACGCTGAGGAAGTCGCGCGAAAGGCTACACTATCTCTACTAGATATAATAATATCATAAAGAGGAAAGATTTGTTTGTTTGTTTGCATTGAATCTGTAGCGAGCTACGACTTCTTGATATGTAAGTCCTTCTTACGCTTGAGTGGTGATGATAATAATACAGCATCAATTATTCTTATATTCTCCTTTATTGGTGCTTAACACAGATACATATTACAAATGAGATATGTCTAACACAAATACTACAGTCTACACTGAGAATAGCCTTTTAGTTATCTAAAATAAACTAAATAGGCTCTACTTCATGACATCTGTCAATGTCAAAAATGACATTGACACTTACTTTTGTCATTATGCAACAGCATCTACTCCAAAACTAGTGGGACAGGTTTTGATGAAATTTTTCACAGATTTAGAATAGACCACGGGAAAGGAAATAGGCTACTTATTATTGCGGAAAAATGTACGATTAGGTATTTTAATTGCCCTAGGGATGTGTTGAAACTGTGTTCACTTTCAGGTGGTTTAAAAATGCGACCATTTGGGCCAGCTTAAGATGATGATGATGAGGCTGGGTGTGACTCAAACTCAGTCCGGGAAATTAATTAATATTTTCACAGTGCGACCTGAATCATTTGTACCATATCATACCGGCATCTGAGAAACGCTGAAACTACGGACTACGGACTTGGACTCCATTACAACTTACAAGGATGACCATTGATCCTACAGGGATTCTCCATTATGCCTTTGGTTGGATGCTCTAATATTATACCTAATAGGACACAACGGTGTTGACTGACGCGTTTTGTAAACAAAAATAATTCGACAAAATTGACGTTTTGTATTGTATTTCTTTCAAATTACCGTGCAATAACAAAAACAACGACACGTTTATTTGGTCGAATTATGAAACGTGTAAAAAACGTTACCACGTTATCCTTGGTTATCCTACTACATACTATATATTATATATTCATAGTAAGCGTGAAAGTTTGTGAAGATGGTTGTATGGATGGATGTTTGTTACTCTTTCACGCAAAAACTACTGAACAGATTTTGATGAAATTCAGTATGAGCAGCCTAGGCTCTGGATTCAAAACATAGGCTACCTTTTGTTCCCAAAAAGTATAGTGTTCCCGTGGGATACTTTATTTACGCGAGCGGAGCCGTTCGCAATATCTAGTAGTAAGTATATAATAAGTGACATTTAAATTGGTGTTATTTGTCTTTATGTTTACAAAAACATTAAATTAGATCTGAAGTTTGAATAGAATATTAGCGAAATATCATGGCAACACACGGAACTGTCAAAAACATCTGGCAAATTCGCCCTATAAAAGACGTTACATTGTGTCATTCGACTGCCCCACCAAAACGACTAGCCAACCGGCAGCCACCAGACCGACTAAGCTAAGACGGCCTCAAGCCATTAGCGTAGACTCATTCGATAAAAAAAATAAAAAATAAAATCATTCGACCTTTTTTCCTCGTGCATCAACATTCAGGTGATATCGGAAACCGGTGGTGCGCATAAGATAAGACTTGTGAGCCATTTTGCTTATTTTAACGTTAAATTTTCGGTGTAATAATTATATTTTTGTTCGTAAGCGTTAGTTGGGTAGATTTTATAAGTGAAACCTTTTTGAATAAGTGATATTTGCTGTTGTATAATTTTGATTGGTTTCGTGTAGTTAAATAAAACAATTTTCCTTCTTATTTTTTTTTTAAGAAACCATTACTTTAAGGGTTGTAATATAATATAAGGGAAAAGTGTGCCCATGTGGTACTGTATTTCTACGAGAACTTAAAGGCTATGTTTCTATATACCCTTCTAATTCTAAACTCTACCGAAATTTCAAGTTCAAGTTCTGATATTTTCTTAAATATTTAAAATATAGCCCGAGTCCCAACATTTCGCAATATTCACCGAGGCGGTACAAGACAAATAGCTTTATTTCTTTCTATTTATTATGGCTTTCATTATTATGGGCTTGCACACGAAATCATGGCGTCGCATCTCAAAAAATTCGTTGCGTCGTCGCAAGCACTTGTGTTGCAATCATTCATATCTTTTTTGTTTCTTTTACCAATCGTTGTGTATATTATGTTAAATCGTTACTTCTGAAATAACTTGTGATTTATTTTCAGTCATGTGAAAATCTCAAGTATAAAAAATCAGGGCAAAAAATACATCGTCACGTATAAAAAGCAACAAAAATATATCGTTATACCTAAATAATTTGTACTTATTAAAATTTTTAGTTTGTACTGCAGGACGCTAAGCCGTCAACATATTTTGGTATCTACTACAAATTTTCGAAATACTAATAATTCAAAAACTATATGACCAGACATACCAATTTTAAAGTATCCTAAGTCTATTATAAAATATGTGAAAAACATTTTATCCTGAAAAGTACATAATTCCCGGGGGATACGGTATTCACACGGGCGGAGGCGCCGGCAAAAGCTAATCTTCTATAATATGATGTCTGTAAATATTTTATTTACTAGAATTAATTAAGGCTTGTATTTAAATAAACAGCGCTGTACCGCAGCTTCGTGTGAAAATCTCTCTACCCTCATTTGCCGCATCGCTGGTTTATTGTTATCCCTATTTTGTTTATGGCACAGTATGCTAAGGCCCTTATATTCTATCAGGAATATTATTTCATAATAAGGGCAGTCGGTAGGATGAAGCTAATTTTTCTTTGGTGTAAAAGTTTTGTTAATTAAATATTGATGTTGCGTAGTATCGAATATCACATTAGACGACCTCTGTGGCTCAGTGGTTAGCGCCTTGGCGCCCAATCCGGTGGTCGCGGGTTCGTATTCCGCTAGCAAACAAAAAGTTTTTTGTGTTCCTGGGTCATAATGTGTGTTAAATATGTGTAATGTGTATTATATGAAAAAAATCTTATCAATCATATCAAGACTGACGTCATCAGATTGACCACGTCTAGCGGAAGCGTCCTTGGACATTATTATCATTTTAACAAATTAAATTTAAAAAGTGTTGAATGGAGATACATAAATGTTGAATAGAGATAGGTACATAAATGTTCTAGAAATACCTAGTCAATTGGGTTGACGCGATTAAAAATTAGAAAGAAATAAAAAATATTGCCCATTTCTTTCTCGCAAAACGATTTGTGATGTCACAATCTGCTACCGCCATACATTGTATAATGACTAATGTGTGGCGGTCGCACATCGTGACGTCACAGGCCGATATATCGCTCTCTTTCTTATTGTGAATTTAAATTGTTTGAATCTTCGTTTTTTTTTAAATTCACAAAAATGAGTTTTAGATTGTCTATTAAAACGTGTTGTCTAACATCATTCCTTTTGTTTTATGAATCGTTAAGCCTAAGTTTTCGGAACGTCTACTTAATTATTAACCCTTACTTACGCCACGGTTACAAGTGGGTCTCGAGACGATCTCGAGACAACCTATCCAAGGTCACAACTGTTCTAACAGTCAAGGACCTAGGTTTCAGGTTTAAAGTCCCAAGACTTCTTAGAAATTATAGACAAGTTCAAATGCAAAGTAGAAGTCAATATACTTTAACACGATATACACGAGTACAGATGGCGACTACAAACGATAATCAACTGATCATAAACACAGTATTTGCCTGAGTCCCTTACTTTTAAAACGATACAAATGTACATTAGCATTTTATAATTATGTAATTATGATACAGTTGAGTGGATAATGAAACGTCAATATTGGCAGATTTGTGGTCATTTTTAATATTATCAATATGGCGGATACTACATGGATACTACTGTTATATTAGTTATTTAATTATTTGTAGCTGTTATTTACAATAGATAGGTAATACGGTATGCTCTGTGATTAACATTAGTATTAGGTTCTTACATATGAAATTGGCGTTATGTCGTACTGGCCACTTTGATCTCGAATATATCTTCTTTGGTTAGAAATTCCAATTTTAATTTTATACCGCTATTCACTCATGCATTTGTATTTCGAAAACCGTAATTCATTTATTTTTTCCTCTTTTGGTTTTTTCTTTGCGTCAATCTGTTTAAAAAATGGAAAACTTGAAATATCGTATTATTTTCGAGTACGAGTTCCACCGTGGCACCAGTGCTGCAGCAACGGCTCGAAGGATTAATGATGTGTATTGCGGCGGTGTCGCAAAAGAAAACACAGTGCGTTTTTGGTTCCAAGGTTTTCGTCCTGGAAATTTAGACCTGCAGAACAAGCCCCATGGACGGCCGGAGACCAAAGTTGATAATGAAGAATTGAAGGTTATTGTGGAAACGGATCCATCGCCAACCACGTCCGAGTTAGCTGCAGGCTGCGGTGTTAGCGATAAAACTGTTTTAATCTACTTGAAGCTAATTAGAAATGTGAAAAAGCTTGAAAGGTGGGTACCTCATGAATTAAGTGCGCGCGCGCGCGCTTTCAATTCATCACGCACGCAACGCGCGTCGATTGTTGCGTTACATTACTCAACCGGCACAATAATGAAGGGGTTTTAAATCGAATCATTACCTGTGATGAAAAGTGGATCCTGTACGATAATCGGAAACGCTCATCGCAATGGCTGAACCCTGGCGAACCAGCCAAAGCCTGCCCCAAGCGAAAATTGACTCAAAAAAAAGTTTCTTGTGAGCGTTTGGTGACTAGTGCCGGTGTCGTTCACTACAGCTTTCTTAAATCTGACCAGACAATTACGGCAGATGTCTATTGCCAGCAACTACAAATCATGATGGAAAAGCTAGCTGCTAAACAACCGAGGTTGGTCATTCGCTCTAGGCAACTGCTGCTTCAGGGCAACGCTAGACACTGCACAACAGACGGCTACCAAATTAGAGGAGCTTCAATTGAAATGTCGAAAACATCCACCGTACTCCCCGGACATTGCTCCAACAGATTACCATTTTTTTCGAAATTTGGATAAGTTCTTGCAAGGGAAAAAATTCAACTCCGATGGGGCGGTCCAAAGCGCCTTCAAAGATTTTATTGATTCCTGTCCGAATGGTTTTTTTAGTAAAGGAATCAATGAACTACCTGAGATGGAAAGTGCATAGATATCAATGGTATATACTTTGATTAAATAAATATTATTATGTTTAATAAAAACGACTTTATGTTCCTCCTTCACAAAACACCAATTTCATATGTAATTACCTAATATAGTCTACCTAAACACACCGGCATATTTAGCGGAACACAAAAAAAGGTCCATAATTAAAAAAATATGGTTTTATTTTAAAATCTACTTTCTACACTTCTTTTGTTATTTAAAGTTTCATTTGTTTTACTTAAAATGAGATCACATTAAGAACAGATTTTGCGAGTAAAGGCTATTTGTGAAAAATGGTACATTTTTGAACTTTTCATGTAACCGGGAAAAGTGAAAATAAATATTAAAATAACAATTAATTAAATTAGAGAAATGGTGATTAATATCGCGTATTTCCTCCACGTGCTCTTATTAAAGTTTCTACCCGTCTAGGCATACTGAGAATGATGTTATCGATGGTCTCCTGGGATAGTCTCCGCCATTCCTCAACTACGGCGATTCGCAGTTCACCCACGTTGGCAGGAGCTGGAATTCTGGACTTAACTTTTCTTTTCAGCAAGGCCCAAACGTGCTCTATTGGGTTCATATCCGGTGATCTCGCCGGCCACTCCATAACAGTGATATTCATGTCATTAAGATAAGCTTGAGTTACCCGAGCGGTATGCGGCCGAGCATTATCCTGCATAAAAACAAAATCGTCACCGAAATATGGGGCAAACGGTACGACATTTTCTTCTAAAACTTCTCTAATGTAGCGGTCTGCAGTCAGACTCCCTCTGTCAATCACTATCAAGTCTGTGCGAGTTCCCAAACAAATGCCCGCCCAAACCATTATTGATCCACCACCGTATGCAACTGTAGTTTCAAAATTTGTCTGAATGCATCGTTCTCCTTTGCGTCTGTATATTCTTTACCTGCCGTCAATTTGATTTAAGAGAATTCTGCACTCATCACTAAACAATACCTTACTCCATTGGTCCGCGTTCCAAAGTCGATGTTCCTGAGCAAAAGTTAACCTGTTTCTACGAAGATTTACCTCGAGCCTTGGAGCCTTGGCGGGCACAAATGAACCCAAACCAGCTTCTTCGAACCTTCTTCGTACCGTACGCTCACTTACGGTTACACCCCGCACTGCTTCTAACTCATGTCGGGCTTGGACGGCTGTCAAACGGGGGTTCCTACGTACACGAAGCCGAATGAAACGATCATCCCTACTCGAAGTGCGTCTTTTTCTGCCTTGTCCTGCTCTTCTCACATAAGTACCGGTCTCCCTGAACCGTTGGATACTGCGATGGATCGTTGAAACTGGTCGACGAAGATCTCTGGATATCATTCTGTAGGTTTGACCATTTCTTCGCATTTCGAGTGCCCTGGCAATCTCCGTTGGGGCTAAGTCAGGCATAATTCAGTCCTCAACTCCAAAAAGATCCGCGATTAAAAAAAAACTAACAAAAACCAGTATATCAATGAAATTTTAAATCAAACTCAGAAGGAAGAAATACTCGAAGTTCGCTCCAGATAAGGTGTATTTGAATAAAATTAAAACAATTGCATAAAATGTGATGTTCAGTTGTTTTCTTAATTTGAAAATATTTCTTTTTACATTAAATGACGTATAAACCAGCCAGCAACCTTATATGATACTGATATCAAACCTTTATTTTATGTTCCACTAAATATGCCAGTGTGTGTATTTCAATTTTTTGTTGACGTGATTCGCCACCGGTCACGTAGGGCTCTCGCGAGGGCGAGAAGTGGGCTTTAGCAGGGGAGCCCAAGAAGGGATTTTCGATGTAACTAGAACGCTTTTATATTAAAAAAATATAGGGATTATATATTTCCACATATCTTTTGTAATCAAGGTATGAAAATCAGTTTACTTGGTTGGGGGCATTAAAAAAAAAAATACTACTCACTTCTGATAATTATTGCCACTATAAATTATTGCGGGTTTATTTAAAATTTCAAATCTAAAGCGCGCGTGGTATAATAATTGAGCTTCTCAGATATGTCATATTGGCCTTGGCTAAATGGTTTAGTCCTGCTTGTCTAAAAACTGATGATACATTACCTATATAAGCTACTTTTGAGGGTTCCGTAGACATAGGCTAAAATCGGGATCCTATTACTGAGACTACTCTGACTGTCTTTTTCGTCTATTCGTTTTATAGTCTATTCGAGATTTTGTTACATTGTAGTTTTTTTTTTCGTCTTAGATGTTAGACAAAATTTCAATAAACAATTTAGAAACCCATTTTTGTATATCTTAAAAATAACAAAGGTACAAACAATTTAAATTAAATATGAGAAAGATAGCGATATATCGGCCTGTGACGTCACGAGATGCTGCCGCTATACATTTGTCATTTATAAAATATATGGCGGTAGCAGCTTGTGACGTAACAAATCGTTTTACGAGAAAGAAATGCGCAATATTTTTGTTGCTTATAATTTTTAATAGCGTCAACCTAAATTTAAACTTTTTCTTTTAGATTTATGTATCTCTATTCAACAATTTTAAAATTTTATTAGTAAAAATGTGATATTCGACACTAGGAAAAATCCCTACTGTCTGTCACCAGGCTGTAACTCTGTGATAGCTAGACAATTGAAATTTTCACACATGATTTAATTCTGTTGCCGTTATAACAACAAATACTATAAATATAATAAAGATAAATATTTAATAAACGTGATTTTTTTGCCGTTTTGTACGGAACTCTTGGTACACGAGTCTGATTCGCACTTGGTCGGTTTTATTTATGATAGTCCTAAGATTGGAAAGGCTGCGATCGCTCATCTCAGCACTAAAGTAAAAAAAAACACTTATAATCATTTTTTCTCTTCCTATTACTGCTCGAGCTTAGTATCATGAGCTCCCTAGCCAGATTTGCTCTGTGGCCTCTGGCTATCATTATGTTTCAAAATAAAATAGTTATTAAATTACTCTAAGCTTAAAAGTTTTATTCACCTCCGAATTAAAGTTCAACTTTGAAATGGCCGCCAAAAGTTGTAACAAAATGGCGGCATAAGCAGCTGTGAAGTTTTTATGAAAAACAATTTTAAAGGTACATTAGAGAAAACTTTTTGGGTAGGTTTTTGTACAGCTTGGCAAAAAAGAGTATGACGCGGTAACACCAGGGACTAAAAACATTTTCGACTAGGTATAATATAATATTTTATCCTAATTAGATTGGAATGATCAATGACACAATATTGTATAAAAGATGATACAATCCAAAATGTTGTTCCTACTAGTGACACAGATCGAGGAGGAACAGATAAACAGCTACATAGTAAGCTCGTGTTTTGATTGCACTACTACAAGCCTACGGTGAATGTATGTGTATCCACTAGTTTCCTATCGCGTACGAGGCAAGAGTGGAAAGCCAGTGGGCCGTCGAAGAGTCTTCATTTTCAAATTTCGTTTAAGAGTTTTAATGTCATGTGAGTCAAATAATTGTTCGTTGTCATGATGAAATATATAATAAGTTTTTGGTACCTATTATATATGTGTCTAATGAATATACAAAGACCTTATTAATATGTATTAGAATATAAATACATAGACACAAATAACATAATACTAAACAAAAATATGGTGAGGTATGTATTGTAATGCATGCAATAAAAATAATAGATTAATTAATAAAAATATCTGTTATTTAACCATCCCAAGGATAATAATAGCTAATTGAATATTTAGTTTTCTAGTAGATGTCACGCTTTATTACAAGGGCGTCCATGGGTAAAATATTTACTCTGTGGTTCCTGCTGTCACCGCGCCATACTCTTTTTTGCCAAGCAGCAGGTGTACTACAATTTGTATGAAGAAGGGTATCATTTAAATACCGGCTATGTCGATATTTTTGGAATGAAATTAATCTTACATGATTGTGGAGACATTTATTTTTATTTTTATGAAATGAACCAGGAAACGAGCAGATGGATCACCTGATGGTAAGCGATTACCGCCGCCCATCGACACTCGCAACACAGAGGAGTTACAAGTGTAACTCCTCTGGTGGTGGTGGTAAACGTCAAAGTATAGTGTATCAAAGGAGTATTTTCAAAGGCAAATCAGCGGTTTCTTAATTGGCAAAGTAATTAATTTAGAATGTAAATTGTATTATGAACTGAAAAGTAGACTAAATTAGCCATAATATCGCGCTTAATATAGCCCAGTAGCACAGATTACACTTTCTTTAATAATTCGAACAGATAAACAGCTACGTAGCTAGCTTTCGATTTGATTGTACTACTACAAGCATACGTTGTGTCCACGATTGTGTGGAAAAATTGTGGGCCAACGGAAGTCGCAACACGTGTTGCGACTTGCGTTCCCAGTCCATAAAATCCCCAACCCCCCTTGGGCCTCCGGTAACTTCACTCAATCGTTACTTCACGCCGGTTTTCAGTGAGGCCGTTGTATTTACCCGGTCTATCCGGCCCATTTATGCCGAAGCGTGGCTCTCCCACAAGTAAATAAATAATGGTAAGGAATGGAAAAACGCTATAAAGTTATTAATTAACGTATTGGCTTTTGGTGCGTGTTAATTTATTAAATAATGCGTCGAATACGTTTCTACAAAAGATAGGCACGCATTTTTATTACTGCTCATAACGTATATTGAAATTAAAATTATACCGTTAATTAAAAAAAAAGCAAAAGCACGAGTGCGTCAAATGATAATTTTGATGTGCCTTGTGTCACTCTCGCGATTAAGACTTATCTAATGAATAAAATGATACCTCTCAAGCCTAAATGCTACAAGATCACTGCGCTCTGCGCTCTAGAGCGTGGCAAATAAATATACAAACATAAATGATACATACACTCGAAAAACATAACCTGCCTTTTGGTGCAGTAGCGTTATTACCCTAAATAAAGGGCGAAGACAAAAATATGTCCATTAATAAAAAAAGTTTTCACAACGAATATTAGCAAGCTGTTACAAGGTAAATTTTGCCGGGAAATTCTTGCATTCGTCATAAAAATCTTGCATTCCTTTGATAACAAATATACAATTCAGCGTAAAAAGACGGCGTCTTAACAATTCCTTTGCTTGAAAATAAAGTTGGAAAAAAATAAAACGTCAAAGTATAGTGTATCAAAGGAGTATTTTCAAAGGCAAATCAGCGGTTTCTTTCTTGATTGGCAAAGTAATGAACTTAGAATGTAAATTGTATTATGAACTGAAAAGTAGACTTTTAAATTGGCTTGTTTTGATTTTGGACTCCTGACTCCTGAGTCCTGGCTTTAGAAGTAATAGTAAAAGTGACTTGCTAATTGACTAAATATATCGTTATTTTATTAATTTTGAGCGTCTTTCCACTCCCATAGACCTTCAAGTTATAGACGAGGCATGTCGAGGCAAAAAGTGACCTGTCATCTTTATATTTTGACATTTGCTTACCGCACTTAAATTAGCCTTAATTTAGCCCAGTAGCACAGAATACACTTTCTTTAATAATTCGAACAGATAAACAGCTACGTAGTTAGCTTTCGCTTTGATTGCACTACTACATGCATACGTTGTGTCCACGATTGTGGGCCGTTGAAGGGGACGTCAAAATTTGGATCGATTTGGTTCGTTCTATGAAAGCTGTTTTTCTGGATGTTTATATATTTATATCTTCTACTCTGTACCAGTAGCATTGTTTTGAAATCATTGACTCGCAAAGTAAAATTGGCCGCCGTGCTGAGAGTACGAAATTCTTTCTACCTAACATTCGTCATTGAGTATTAGTAGTTGAGAATCTTAGCGCCTTATTATCCTTTTTTTCCAAAGCAAAGCAAGCAAATATAGCAGACGTAAAAATATGGTTTGCTTGGTGGTAATCTTAGAGCATAGCGATCATCATCCGCCGTTTTACTGCGAGACCCTAACAACGTATTTTTTTATCAAGACATTGGTTCGGACACCGAATTGATGAAGGTTTTAAACAAAAACCATACCTGTAAGACCGCCATGCGGCGAGCGGCGCGGCGGGCGACGGCGCGCGCTGGCGGGCGTTATAGTCACTGGTTGACATACTGCACTCCTGTTAAACAGTGACATTGGCCTTGGAAGAAGAACGAAAAGAAAGGGAGGAACACAAAAATATATAGGTTTTAAATGTTTAAATTGAATAGGTACTCCTATTGTTTCTTTTTCGTAAGTGTCTTTTATAATATAAAAGAAACTTAAAAATACAGACATATTATGTCTGTCAAAATGTAGGTACGCTCATCTGTCTTAGCTGTGCCTGTCTTCTCTTCATTGTCTTTTTTATGTGTAGTGTAACGTCCAAAAATTTTGAATAGATGTTTATTTATTTTATTGATTTATTTAAAAGTTTTTGTACTTTCCATTTTTGGTTGTGATTTTAGTGGTTTTTCTCATACGATGTACGATGTACGACTTTATGCCAATGTAAATTAGTGACATCTTAAATTGATAGAAAATAAATGTAATTTGTATATCTACGTAAAGCTTCAACAAAAGTGGGACGTGGATGGATGGATTGATTGATAATTAGACATCTCTTTTTTCCCCATTAAAGCATGTGTCGTAAGGGGAATAACGAAAAATATAATACCTAATTGAAATGTCTTCTTCTGCTGCTAATAGCCGGGTATCTATACTATTTTGTGGTTATTAATCTGAGACTACGGCGCTCACGTGTGCACGCCGCCCGCGACACTCGCCGCCACCGGGCCTCCGCTTGCCGCCGTGTTCGAGGCAGCAACCTAAAGGGTCAAACGCCCTTTTCGCTTAATTTATAGCAATTTTATTCGCACATTCTGATTTTCTTAGGGTTTCATTTTTTATTAGTGTGATTTTCGTAATGTTATCGTAAAATACGTAATGCAGTCAACCATAGAACATAGTAAGTCGTAGACATGTTGAAATAATTCACTCAGTTTATTTTCCTTACTTCAATGAAACAAAGGAAAGAAGCAAAAGAAATAAGAATGTCGTTTACATTTCTATGCAAAAAAGGCAGCTATATTAGTGACCGTAGCCGCCTGCTACATTAGTAAAGTGTAAATAAGTAGGACTATAAAACTATTAAAAACACTTTAAAATTTTGAGAAAATTCCTTACCAACATACGTTGAAACAAAGTAGGGTTCCGTTTTTGTTTTTCGTGCACGGAACTCTAAATACGGACCTTCTCCTTAAAGCAGGTGTAAACAAACATTTGGGTCGAACAGAACCATAGAACATAGAACAAGAACATAGGCCTTCTCAAGTAATAAATAAACACTTTATTTCTTTATTTACATTTTTTTTAATTTCAGAAAAAATCAAATGCCTAATGTAAAAAAAAAATATACTAAGTGAAACATCTTGCCTCTAATGCAGTTGCAATTTTGCAACCAACGAGATTGCAATCAGATTTTAATGAATAATAATATTAGGTATGTATTGTTATCTATACTCGTATATACATATAATAAGATTGTTTAACAATATGGATTTTTTTTTAATTTATTAACACAAAAAATAACATATTTTACAGTCATTACATAAATTGCCAAACTGTGGAGCAGTTTGTTGGCGGTTGAAATATTCTAAGTAAAATAATTACAATTCTATTTTATTTATATTTCAAAATATAAATAAAGAAATAAAAAAATAAAAGATAATGTGTTGCTTTACGACTAAAGAAACAAAATTTAATGCTAATATTTCACAAATTAAATAATATTTTATACAAATTATTCATAAGAAATTAAATATAAGTCTCATTCCCTTGACAGTTGACATTCATTGTCAAGTCTAAAAAGCAATGAGGTTACATACATATAAAAGGAGATGTCATCAATGACTGATTAACTGACGTATAGACGCTCGCTCAGCCGTAACCGCTAATAGTAGAAACGTGAAATTGAGACAGTAGTTTTAATTTATAATATAGACACGCACTATGAAGACATTTTGAAAAAATGGGGGTTAAATTTTTGTATGAAAAATATTTAAATCTCCAACGATTTCGAAATTGAGATTCATGCTCATAAATACATCGATTAAATACGTCTTTCAGGGTTTAATCGAATTCACCCTCTGAGGGTGTAAAATAATGATTGTATGAAAAATATTTCAAATGTACTCCGGTTTCCATGAAATTAAATATACGAGCTAATGAATAAAAATATTATATTTTATATTTATTTTTTAATTCGAAAAAAGGGGTGAAATGGCGGTCCCTACTTTGAATAGTGAAACATCCCCAGGTCGGATTGCGTTGAATTTTGGCACGCAGATAGTTATTATGACGTAGAAATCCGTTAAAACATTTTTCGAAATCGCGGCCGAAGTCGCGCGATAGAGCTAGTTATACATTTATACAAGTAAAACATTACTAAATTGAAGCTTGATAGTTTTTGTTTGATCGCACTATTTATTTATATTATATTCGCAATAAGTTTGTGGTGAGTCATTGCAAATGTCAAAAGACCAATGACGCTTAAGCCGTGTTCACATTAACCGATTAAAGTAAGCCACTTTGACCTTAGACGTATATATGTTATAGGCGAGGCATTCGAGGCAAAAGCTGTTCCCACTTAAATGGCCCCACTTTTGGGGACTTTGGGCCCATTTTGACATTTGAGGTACGGTGAAATCAAGATGGCGTAACTTTTTCTTATACGAATATTTGTTCTGTCAAATGTACGTCATACATAGCCCATCCCTATTTTTTGATATCTGTGATATTGACAATTTTTGATGACTCACTGACAACACAGTGCTATCTGCCGCCATTTTGCTGAATTCCTATGTTGCCCATGTCTGACTCTTTCTTAACTCTACAGTAGGGTTGATTTTTTCAATGATGTGTAGTGTTTTTGTGCAGTTGATATATCGCACGAATTTATTATGGGACCGTCTTTTTTGTCGTTTCACATTTATTGTGGACTCAAAATGGCCGAGGACGACTTTTTGGTTCAAGTTTTTTTAAGAAGACTAATAAAATATCCCCAGGAGCAGTGGCGTGGGGTTCCTATAACTCCATTCCTATCCGCTTCACTAGCCACTTACCTTTTGATGACCACGATACAGGCTAGGGCTTCCCTATGAAGAAGAACCAGCCTTCGCCATTGCAAGGAGAAAAGTTTTTGGAGAGCCTCCACACAAGCAGATAGACCCTATTGCTGACACTATATAATGATCCGGAATCCAGAAATTCGGATTCGGAAGACCCGGAAAATTCAGAGCACTGAAAATAGAACTCTGCACTAATACAGTAGAGCTGAAAATCGAACACACAAGTGTTGAGTCGGAGTTTTGCCGGGGAATTCAATGTGTGATGTTATTGTTTTTGTATTTCTTCCATCCATCAACAGCCTCCGTGGGCCAGTGGTTTAGAGTTTGGCTCTCGACTCGGAGATCGTGGGTTCGATTCCCGCATTGGAATAACAAAAAATATTGTTTCCAAGTTTGGTTAGGACAATGCAGGCTGATCATCTGATTTTTTGACAAGGATGATGATCCATGCATGCGCTTGTGAGATCTCGGATAATCAATTGATTGATTTAATTACAAATAATTATTTAAATAACATTATTAAATTAATTTAGGATTTATAGTGATAATATGAATCAATTATGATTAGTTTTGAAGTGTTATCATTTTGTTTACAAATCAACACATGTAAGTTTAAGATTCTTATTACATTGATTTATACTAAGCAATTGTATGTAAATCGTATTATTAATTAAATAATGATTTATAGTGACTGTATAAACTAATATTCTATTATTAATACTTTAAAGTTGACATTTTGCTTACAAATAAAAACACATTCCTGTTAAGATATTTTTAGTATAGTAAACAGCTTAATTATAGCAACAAATGTGATGTGATAATTTTATTATTAATTACTTATGAATTTACAACTTATTTTGATATTTTGATTTAATATTTCTGGCAGTCAGAGGTGGGGCAGAGTGGGGGTGTTTACATGTTGCTTTTTAAAGGCGAGCTGTCCCATAGGAGGGAATTTTTCGGTTGGAGCGCCGTCTTGAGCACTACTACTCTGCCTCCTATCAGTAATATCTGATTCTGAGTACCAATTCGTCGGATAAAAGGATACTATAAGATAAGTACTTAACTTAAGTTGCTTATATTTAAATTAACTGCTATTTATGTTATTTACATTATTTAAATTAATGGATTATTGCTATAGATCATAGCAGCCTAGAGTTTAAACTGATTAGTAAATTGATTTTACTTAATATATTTCAATAAAATTGTTTTCTTTACAAAATGTTATTATTTTTTACTATTTCATTATAATAGTCTTTACACCACTGCTGACACGCTCGTAAAAAGTCGGACTTGCGCCTGATGTGTCCTTGTGCTCCCCTCAAAATCTCCCTAGGAACTTTTAAGCTTCTACCACTTTACTGAATCGACTGACTTGACTCATTGACTGCACTGACTATTTATTTGGACTTTGACTAGACTTTGGACTTGATGATTTAGAAATACGGTGTTGAAAATTTAAAAAAAAAAAAAACAAATTCCCGCCTTTTTAACTTGACACTGGCAAATCGTTATAAACTGACGCCATTTATGATATTAAGACAAAAAGTGTCGAGTCAAATGTCCATGTCATATACGACAGCTCCACACTCGACACTTCGATTCTTAACTCTATTGTATTAATACAGAGTTCAATTTTAAATGCTCTGAATTTTCCCGGGCCCGTCGAATTCCGGATCATATAGTCCCAGCTTTAGGTCTAGTCATTCGTGCGGAGTGTTATGATATTATGACCTCACAGATAACTGGATGAAATAATGCATGCGTTATGTTTAGCCAAGTGCCCCGTTGTTGAGGCCCAAAGAAAAGGTTAAAAATGCGATATTATTGTTTGCCGTTTTTTATTTCCTACAAAAACCTAATTTTCATTCTAAATTGCGAAAGTAATTCTGCTATCTTTAACGCAATCACACCTAAACCACTAAACAGATTTTGATGAGAATTGGGCGTTTTTGGTCCGCTGTTTAAAAAAAGTGGCGAATTTTTTATTCACAAATTTTAATTTATCGTAATCATTTTAATTAAGATCCATGGGGAAGTGGAGATAATCAATGAATTGTTAATCACATTTAATAGGAATATTCGTTGAAATTAGTTAAAATATCTCAGCATTTACCCCCACCTCCGACAGATACGAGAGCTATGGCGTTGTAATCCAGATGCAATCGCGATTATATCTAACACAATTTTATATTTCGCCGCCGTAGCGAATTGTTCAATAGTAATATTCCCCATGTCCTTTGTGGTATAAAAATATACAACACGGAGAAGGAGATAGGCGAATTTTCAACGGCAAAATGTACGGCTTCCGCGCGATAAGCGATTTCTGTGCGAACGAAGTTGCGGGCTACATCTCGTTATCTATGAATGAGTGAATGAATGTTAATGCGAATGAACGAGACAAGACATTGTCCGTGACTGTGCGCGCAATAGGAAATCGCGCGGGAACCGCGATTCAAAAGTACCATAATAATAGGTCTTTACCTATGAAATTGCCGTTCTGCAGTACTGGCCATTTCAAATCAAAATAATTTTTGTTGGCTAAGAATTCTAATTTCAAATTAATTTTATTTTAAAATTCTTTTTCCACAAGTAGTTATTTGTTTATTGATTAGTGTTACATTTTCATCGCATTTCAATCATTTTCGTCATCATGGATACGTTAAAAATTCGAGTAATTATGGAATATGAGTACCGTCGTGGCAGCAACGCGGCACAAGCGGCACGCAATATCAACGACGTTTACGGAGCTAACACTACAAACCAACGCACCACCTGTTATTGGTTTGCTCGCTTCCGTTCTGGAAATATCGACCTGAAAAATGAACCTCGCGGTCGTCCGAAGACTTTGGTCGACAATGACGAATTAAAGGCGATTGTGGAAGCTGATGATACACAATCTACGGCTGAATTAGCAGCAGCTTTCGACGTTAGCGTCAAAACAACATTGGTCCATTTGCGTCAAATTGGCAAGGTAAAAAAGCTTGACAAATGGGTGCCCCACGAACTCAATGATCGTGAGATCGTGCCTTGCACTGCTCAACAGACACACAAATGAAGGAATTTTTAACCGCATTGTTACCTGCGATGAAAAATGGATTCTGTTTGATAACCGCAAGCGCTCAGCAAGTTGGTTGGATCCTGGTTCAGCACCTAAACAATGCCCTAAACGAAAACTTGCCCCTAGAAAAGTGATGGCCACTGTTTGGTGGTCTAGCGCCGGTGTGATTCATCACAGCTTCTTACCAAACGGGGTGAGCATTACTGCAGATGTGTACTGTGAAGAACTGAACACAATGATGAAGGAGCTGGCACATCTCCAACCAGCATTGGTCAATCGCTCGTCTCCGCTGCTCCTGCACGACAACGCGCGACCTCATACTGCACAGCAGACGGTCTCCAAGTTGCGAGAACTGGGGTTGGAAGCTACTCACCAGACCTTGCGCCTACAGTCTACTACTTTTTCCAGAATTTGGATAACTTCTTGGCGGGAAAAAAATCAATACCCGAGAGGCAGTACAAAATGCCTTTGAAGAGTTTGTTGCCTCCGGTCCAGCCGATTTCTTTAAGAAGGGCATCAATAAACTGCCACTGCGTTGTCAAAGATGCATTGATTGCATGGGTGATTACTTCGATTAATACAAATAAAAAATACATGAAAAAAATTCGTTTAAATTTTTTCATACAAAACGGCAATTTCATAGGTAAAGACCTAATATGTCCTTCCCCGTGGTCTATTCTATAATTTCTATATCTGGGAGCAAAAGTCATCAAAATCGGCGCAATAGTTACGGAGCCTATTCAATGCAAACAAACACACAAATCTTTCCTCTTTATAATTCACTAGGTGTTGCTCGCGACTCCGTGCGCGCTAAGGAGTTCTCGCGGGAACCGTACATTTTGCCGCGTTAAAAAGTAGCCTATGTCCTTCCCAGTGGTTTACTCTATATATCTGTGCCAAAATTCATGAAAATCGGTCCAGTAATTTCGGAACCTATTCAATGGAAACAAACAAACAAATCTTTAAAACATTAGTAGGTATATAATAAAGATAAATGATTTTTATAGGTATAAAATGTTTTATAATTCATCATTTTTACGCTATAATGTGTTTAAAATAAGTCGATAACTCATCCACTGCTTTTACGCTAATCATTTAAAACACTTACTCCATAAAAATACCATAACTTTTCTCCTGATACAGGTAAATAGATATTTATTATCCGGCTTTTTACCAAATTGTGAAATATTGGGCATCGGGAAAGTCTTGATAATGTTTGGTGTATTTTTTAGAAAGGCTTTTTTCTTTTTTTTTTAATAATAAGACGGGAAAATTGTGCCTTAATCTTCATGGCAAGCTGTTACCGCTTATGAAAACCTGCAATATGCAAACGCTTTAACGCATTAAGGCCAATTAAAAGTTGAGAGGCTCTTAAGTCGCATGCTGACCTTGTCATCCTGCAAGCAGAGTCAGAAACAATCCGGGACTAAATCACCCCTTTAATAACATTAAGAATTCGAAGTGCCAGAAAGGAGGCCGGATTCGAACCTGACCCTTGGAACTCAAGCAATATACAATTTCAACCAAGACGATTCTTCTTTCTATAGTATGGCCTCTGTGGCTCATTGGTTGAGCGCTCAAGTGTTCATGGAAGTTGCGGGCTCGGATCCCGCCGGGGAACAAAAAGTTTTCCATGTTCCAGGGTCGTGGATGTGTATTATGTGTATAATATAATAAAAATCTTAAATAAGTATGTGTATAGTATAAAAGTAATACATATATTTCCGCTGTCTCATGTCTGGTAGCCGTAACACAAGTTCTTCGAGAACTTACAACGGGATTGACGTGGTGTGAAAGCGTCCATAGATATTATTATTATTGTAATATAAATAGGCTATGGTGTCCCCCACATTAGGCGTGTGGGTTCCTCGGGCGTGTGAGAAGCGCGCGCGCCGCGAGCGCGCTGCGTAAGCGTCGCGTGTGGCCACGGCGGCCGCCACATTGGCCGCCCTATGACCGACCGAAACAGTAGCGGAGACCGAAGTAGGGGTAAGAACGCGACGCTCACGCAGCGCGCTCGCGGCGCACGCGCTACTCACACGCCCGAGGAACGCGCACGCCCAATTTGGGGTCAGCTTATCTTGTACCCACTTACTTAAATGGGGGTATCTTCTACCCCGTTTTTCTTTCACTAGAATCATCAACCTCAACATTTCTCGTAATAGTACATTGTCATTCGTCAAATGTGAGCGAGATATACATATAGCTAGAGCGAGATAGTTATACATATAGCTGGAGGGAGACAGGTATAGATATAATGCGGGTGCGAGCGAGACAGCAGTTCGCGTTGTCCTCATCTCAATATTGAGATTAAAAGTGACGCTTCGCTTGGCGCAAATTATTAGAGATACGGTGTGCAAAAAAGTCTGGTTTTGTTTGATATATAATAAACTTTGGAGTTAGGTATTGTAAATTGCAGTCATGAGTATATAACTAACCAAATACGTTTATTGTATTATATATAGACGAGGCATGTCGAGGCAAAAAGTGTCCACACTTTTTGCCTCGAGGTTGAGGTTTGACACTTATCATCTTGAAATTTAATTATACACACTTATTATTCACAGAAAACTAGCGTGAAATACCGCTTGTGTTTCGCCGAGTGAGTGATTTTACCGGAAGCCCAAGGGGTTTTAAGGGGTTCACAAGTGTAACTCTGGTGTTGCGAGTGTTCATGGGCGGCGGTAATCGCTAATCACACCATCAAGCGATCCGTCTGCTCGTTCCAAGTAGTAACGAAGAACGAAAAATTCGATGTATCGTTTTTTCGTATTTCTCTCGCTGAATCGAAATATACAATTTTAAGCTCAATGTTAGCTCGTATTATTGAATTATGCCATTTTTAATATTCAATGGAATAGTTCGATATAATTTTACTGTTATTGGATGATTTATACAGTATTCTCCGAGCGAAGTAACCACTCTTGAAATACTGTAGTGCATGGGACAGTTGGCTTTTAAATATCCCATAACGCCCAAGCACATACGGCATTCTCACGACACAGTCAGCCTAGTCTAGAGGAATGACTGGTCAGTACGTCTGGGGCCAACCATGTGCGTGTTTCCTCACGATGTTTTCCTTCACCGTTGGAGCGTCCGTATAATGTACTTGAGATCTGAAAACGTCTCATTGGTACACGCCACAACCTGGGAATCGAACCTGCACACTCTCGAGTGCGAATCAAACGGTCTATTCAAACCCACTAGGCCACGGAGCTCTCATATATACTTTTACACGCTTATAACAATAATTCTAAATATTTTGTGAAACGCCGTATAACGCTTATTTGTTACTTTGTTATTTATTTATCTGTGTTATCTAAAGTGTAAAAACATCATTTGTTTTTTCGTGTTTAAACATTAGATTTCAAAGGGCAATAACATCAGATTTTTATAAGTTTTTTATTATTACAACTTCAAATTCAAGCTGAATTTTACGAACACCTAAAGAAAATATAATAGCGCTCACAAGCTTTCATGCAGCTCATTCAATTTGCCATCCAGTTTATTTACAAAGACAAGTAAAAAAAACACATACCTAAAATATTTATGTTGCGGACCGTACAAAGTACTAACGTCAGTGAGAACGATGCTGCCGACGTTTTTGCGCGTCGTACCTCTGACACAGCCACCTTTTCATACTGAATACGACGATGTTGACTCCCTAGATATGCTTCACTTGAAAACTCTTGAAAAGCTTTTGTTTTGAATGTAACATTTTCCCGCGGCTCCGCTCACGTAAATGAAGTATCCCACGGGAACGCTGTACCCTTTCCGGAAAAAAGTAGCATATGTTTTAATCCAGAGCCTATATACTACTACTATCTTACCAAATTTCATCAAAATCTGCTCAGTACTTTTTGCGTGAAAGAGTAACAAACATCCATCCATCCAACCCTTCATCCTTCCTCGCCAACTTTTACATTTTAATGATTGTAATTTATTTCTCCGTACTAAATAGTAGGTGATATTCTAAATTATATATTTTTTAACGAATTGAGATCGGAAAACAAAATGAACTTAGCTAATAGGTTTCAATTTATTACTACCTAAGTAAAAAAGTAATAATATTACCATTAAAATATCACAAAAATGTTAATACTTTTTTTTATCGAATATGACGGATTGGATCTACACTGTATGTGTGTCCGATTTTCAGCTCTATTGTGTTAGCGCAGAATTCTCAACGCTCTGAACTTTCGCGTTCCGGATTCCGGATCATATAATCCCATCATATGAGATAAGCTTTTGGCAAAAGAAACCTAATAAAGTTCAAACTTAAAAGACTAGTAGTCGATTATATTATTTGGCCTTATTTCGGAGTCGCATCCAGTACAACGCACATCAGTGTTCCCGCCATTCTAGTTCGAAGAATACCTTTTACTTTTTCGAAATGACGAGTTGTTCTGTAATCTGTATCCATGTTTCACAGAACAATTTAATTACGTGACATTTATCACCCGATGCAGGTTATTGTGGATTTGGAGATTTGGATGAAATTATATTATATGATACATGCATTATAGGCTCCGCCTGCGTAAGTCCAGTATCCCACGGGGACACTGTACATTTTCGGGATAAAAAGTAGCCTATGTTCTAATACAGCGCCTAAACTACTACCGTACCAAATTTCATGGAAATCCGTACAGTAATTATATCGTGAAAGAGTAACAAACATCCATCCATCCATACATCCATCCATCCATCCTCACAAACTTTCACATTTATAATAGCAGTAGGAAATGTAACTTTTACATGGATTCAACTTTCCTACTTGAAAAAAATCTGGTGTTTCCTACAAAAAACGCTATCTATTCTATAGCTATAAATAACTCTTGAAAGTTTAGCCACTGACTGAAAAAACATCATGCATGTTATAGACGAGGCATGTCGAGGTCTATGTTTTCTGGTCTGTTATCTCTACGGTCGAGTCGGCCCATTCGTGCCGAAGCTGTCCTACGGTGACACCTTACAGTAAAGTTTATTCCGTCGTAACTACCTGCAGTCCTGTACCCTGGGCGTTTGTTTGTCAGGCCGGTTTTAATTGCAGCTTCAAAACTTATCCACCCTGTATCCATTATTCATGTAAACCGCTACTAGACGAACATTGTTAGCCTTACAAACACTAACGTTATAGAGCTAGGGATGTCGCAAAATGTAATTTAGTGTTATTTAAATTTTTGAATATTTTAAAGTCAGAACAACCTGTGTCGGGCTAGAATCTAGATAGAATCCCACGACGGAAACAGAGAGGTGTTATAAGTTTATCAGTATGTCTATCCGTGGCATCGTAGCTCCCAAACGGATGAACGAT
The DNA here is from genome assembly GCA_037179445.1 of Phengaris alcon alcon. Taxonomy (NCBI): domain Eukaryota; kingdom Metazoa; phylum Arthropoda; class Insecta; order Lepidoptera; family Lycaenidae; genus Phengaris; species Phengaris alcon. The sequence continues at coordinate 610,273 of JAYRCH010000158.1, read as the reverse complement.
TTTGATCTAGTTTTGACATTGGAAATGTCTTTTCGTTCGCTCCAGTGTAGGCTCCGATTACACGAAAAAGTGCGATCCCCTTATATCTCAGAGAGTTATAAAGATATGATATTCAAAAATGGCTCAAGAGATGCGTATTCACGAGAGTTGCAAAGTGTAATTGAAGAAACTAAAAAACGAAAAAGTTATGGACGAAATAGTGAAAAACAATATGTTTTTTTTCCGAATTTTCGATTTTGGCGCTTGATATTTTGGAAACCAGGAATGATATCATAAATTTGAAAAAAAAAAACTCCCTTGGACAATTTAGTCAGCTACAATTTGAGCCTGAAACAAAGATGATCAATCAAGGGTTTGCCCTGTAGCCTAACCTTTTTGAAAAAGTCAAGTTTTTTCGAATTCCTTTCATTTCGATTAATTTCCAATGTGCTCGATAGCCGTGTGAGGCACGAAATCTGTGATTGTTTTTCGTTTGAAAGCTGACATGATCGAGAGTGTTCTTAGCTATAAGTCATCATCATCAGCTCGCTCACTGCTGAATTCGAGGATTACTTTTAAGTTTGTTAATGACTGTGTCAAAATACTAAGTTATTTTAATAATGATTGCAATAGAACAGACAATACATTTTACATAATATTACATACCTTCGTAAGCCCTAACCTAATGAGACTTTTATATATCTTTAGTCGGCTCCAATGACTGAAAAAAGTATTTTTTCTCACAAGTAAATTATTAGCAACCTACGGTTATCCTACTAGCCTACTACTAGGCTCCGCCCGCGTAAACATAGTATCCCTCGGGAATACTGTACTTTATCAATATAAAAAGTAGCCTATGTTTTAATCCAGAGCCTAAACTACTACCATACCGAATTTCATCGAAATCCGTTCAGCACTTTTTGAGTGAAACTGTAACAAACATACATCCATCCATCCATCCATCCTCAGAAATGTTCACATTTATAATATTATATTAAGAAGACTAGTATGATGTTGCTGAAGAAAATTTAATAATGTTTTTAATAATCTATTTCGATATCTGCCTGTATATTTGCATTTAGAATTTTCTTAAAAAGAAGCTGTAGTTTCTTTTCAAGTTTAACCATAAAATATTTAAAAAAATTAAAGTCATGGAATACCACATCCACAATTTATCCGTTGTTGGACCGTTACCGGTTTTAAGCGGATCGAAGCGGATTTTTCCGGTTCAAACCAGATTTTAGCGCCTCAGATGAGGGCTTATAAGGGACGAAATTAAATAATCCTCTTGCGATACAATTTTTAATTTCTAATTGGTTTTTAGTGAAAAATATTAGGGTCGTATTACGATATTTTACAACTTTTGTAATGTCTATTATTATTGCGACAACAGTATTTCTACATTGCATATTTTTCGCCCGTTTTAGGGTTCCGTAGTAACCACAAGGAACTCTTATAGTTTCGCTCTGTCCATCCGTCCTCCCTTGCTAACTTTAAAATCTAAATGTAACATCATAAAATAATTATAATTTTGCAATTGAGGGTTGGCTCCTCATACATGAAAAGTGGGGATAAAATTATTTTTTTCATCCTGCTCCACCGTGTATCTCGAATAGGTCTCTTAGGGTTCCGTAGCTTACGTATCGGAATCCTTATGGTTCCGATACGTAAACTACGGAACCCTAAAAAGTGAACTGACCCCTAAGCGAAGTCGTGAGTGACTTCTAGTAGATACACAAGTACACAATAAAGTCAGTAAGCCAGGACTGATGCGGTCAAGTGCAGTCCCTCACGCGAAGATAATATACGTGTCGATACCGGCGAACAGCGGCAGGCGTGGAGACGCATTACTTGTAAATTGTTTATAAATTACTACTTACTAGAATTTGTCACTATCGGAGCAATTGCTAAGCCGTGACGGTTTCATCCAATGTATGATCTAAGAACTAATTACTCAACACAAATGAAGTATTTTGCGTTTTTGTAAGAGACTTCGTTTCGTGTGTTACGCGAAGAAAAAAATCTAAATATTGTAGTAAGTCTATTGAGGTTATTAATAGCTAGCCCTCTTAAATTTTAATATAAACGGCGATACTGTGGCCTCGATAAAGACAAAAGTACGCACAGTCTGAATGTGTCACCATCATAATTGGCAACAAAATAACGTTTTAACTTTATTTTGCCATCACGAGTGAGACGATATGTAATTAAAACTTAAAACTTAAAAATTGTAAGCTACAAATTTATTTACAGATAAATATTATTTTTTTAAATGAATGGACTAATACTAAAACGTCACTGTAGGATTATACAATAGATTTAGTAGCCATTTTAAGTTGAGCGTAGCATATGCAGCCGGATAGTTTTTATGTATTTATTTATTTAACACCTACTAAAAGATACACATTTAGACTGTTTTCACCTACCGGCCCAGGAACGGCGCGGTGAAGGCATATGTGATCGGCCGGAACGAGGTGCCGGGCTGGAACCGGGCCAGGTAAGTGGAAAAACAGCCTATATTGAGCCTCTCCACATCTTCCCCTGTTCCGCACACGACCACGCTTGCAATAAAACGGACATTAGCGCTGACGGACGGCCGTATCGGGCTCATTGTGTCGCCGCGCCGTCTTCATTGGCAAATACAGACAGGGAAAACGAATGTTGTCTTCAAATACATAGCTGTAGTACAGCTGGAGAAGCTATGCTTAGCAGTTCCATCGTCCTCATAATTCATCGGTCACTTACCGACGGCCTTACGGCCTACTTTGTAAATGTGGAGTCACATGTTACGGTGATCTTTTGGACAGCGCTGCGATTTTATATGCTTTTAAGTGTTTTTGCCACAATTATTATTGGAAAAAATCCAACTAAACCAGGGGGTATGTCCCCTTACTAATAAAAATATTTACATGGATGGATGGATGAATGGATAAGCAATACAATATTTTTTTCTTGTCTGTCAAGCTACTTTTCCCACGGATCAGATAAGGGCAAAATATTGTATTGCTTATCCACTGTTTAAATATTTTTATTAGTAAGGCGGATAAACTTATCTTTCGCTCAGAATTACATAATTATCTTTATTCCCCTGGTTTTCTTTGCCTTTTTCGTAATTGCAACTTTGCGTTGACTTCCCGCTTTGCTTGGGGAGAGAATTTGGAATTCTTCCTACTCATCCAACTTTTCTTGTGATTAATTTCGTTGCGAGTTCCAAGACAGATTTAGCATGTCCCCTGGGCACCCATGAGATCATATTATCACAAAATATAGGGTTTCTATGGTTGGTTGCCACTGTCGGTCCTAGCTCACAGGATTTGCAGTGGTGGGAATGTGTGGTGGGCAAATGCCCGTTTGAAAAGATTACTGTCACAAGTCACAATCGACACTTGTTTATATCATACAATACCGTAGAAATATGATGATAAATTGCCATAAAATGGTGCTTATGGGTCAATTCACACTGAAAGCATACGATACGCGACGCGGAGCTGAATTTTTTAAGATAGTTATTCAAAATTGAACCTCATTAATTGCACAAGAAGATACACGTTGCTTTGTAAGAGTTGTCATGTGTTGCAACATGCGCTGCACAGCGCATGACTGATGTCATATGAAACGTGCATCTTTTTGTGTAGTGAATAAAGTTATTTTTTTAATAGTTACCTAAAAAATGCAGCGCCGCGGCATATCGTTGCGGTGTGGACTGACCCTTATGCAACATTAGCAGTTTTTATGCAATGTAAATCAATCAAAGAGTTAGGAATAAAATCTCAGAGCTACCTTCTGGTAGCTTATATGGCTATTATGTTGGGTTTATGCTTACTTGCTTAAAAGTGATTAAATAATTTCGCTTGCCTCTACCAGATGTGTCGGGACGGCTTATTTTGACAAACAAATCTAAAATGCCCGCAAGATACCCGCATTGCGAATGTACGAGCAGACAGACGAATCAGTTGTCTTTCCTATTATATCCATTCGGCTGTGACAGACCGGTTTAAAATGGCTCGCGTCTGAGAAGTCCCACGAGAGAGATATGAAGCGAAGGAAATGAAACACGCTGTATAATTTATACAGCGTGTTTCAAGTAGACTTTACAAGCCGCTACTTAGCCCGCGAGAGATATAGAGAGATAGAGAGATATAGGAGTGGGCAGATGTGAACTACGGCGACTCATAGACCGACATCGACATTTTTACGGTTGAAATCCTCAAAATTTGTCAATGTAGATAGGGGAATCAGTTATCTATTATATTATCCACTCGGCTGTGACGGACCGGCTCAAAAGGGCTCGCTTCTGAGACGTCCCTCGAGAGAGAAATGAAGCATAAGGAAATTAAAAAAAAAATTACCATGCCCATCGGACGGTTTTTTGGTATGATAATAGCTTAGGCGGATTATAACAACAAACTTTTTATCGCGCAAAATACAGTATTCCCATGGGATACTATATTTACGTGGGCGGAGCCGCGGGATAAAGCTAGTTTATTATCTAAAGCCGTCTTTTACGTGAACGCGTTGTACCAATAAAACTGATGGCAAAATCTAAGTCTACCTGTGTTTAAAAAAAGAAGGCGGACAAGAAGTGTTTTGACGTATTCACCGAGCCATGAAACTGATTGTGATTGTTTTCAAATCTCGAGCGTCCCTTATTTTCTTTACGAGACTTTATCGATTTTAAAAGTGAAGTGCGCAGTTTTGTCGATAAAAGTATCAATACTTAGTTATCTACATTAAATAATATCAATAGATACTGGATAGTGGTTAGTGATCAATTTTAAAAGGATATTGTTTAAAGAACGCCCAGTCCAATTTATAGCTTTTTCTATGAAAAATAATGGTGTCAATTAAATACAATATCTTACCATTTTGTTATTTTCTCGTTTTTAGAAAATAATAAAATGTAATTAATTTATAAGTTAAAAATACTAAGTAATGTTCCTTTGCACCGTGTCATTTTTTATGCACTATGTCATTGTTTTATGCACTTTGTTTTATTTTTTTTATTTTATGCCAAAGGTTGCTTAGAAGAAATCGCATAAGGCCGCCTATTAATTGTGTTCATACTTTATTTTTATCTTGTTGCAATTTTATCTTGCTTGTATATTTTTGAACACAACAAAGTCTATTTATTCATTGCTTTCATGTGCGAGAAAGTGTATTTTGGTAAAGCAAAATATTTATTTATTATTATATAAAATAATCTAAATATATAAATAATATATTTAGATAAATTTTATAATATAATATAAAAACATATTTAAAAATCCTTACATTTTTAATATCGCATTTACGTTGCTACTTCCCTATAGAGCACGGCGGACACTCGAGCACAAAACATCGATATAAATCCCATCTCTAATGAAACAACAGCACTCGACACAATGGGCAGTGCAGATTATAATTAACGGTACACTCGCGTGCAATAGTGTTGTAGCAGTGTACACTTGCGTGCAATAGTGTTGTAACTACGAGTACAGTATAATAGCCCACACAGATATCGGTGACGGTAGCCGGTTTCATTGAAACCAGGCCAGCTACGCAGGAGTTATTTTATAGTGCACAAGTGTGTGCGCAGTACACAAGAGCACTCTCTCTTCCTTTTACCTTTTTATAATCGGCACGACTTTTTACATGCCCATCCGACGCATGGATCATCTCTCTTGTCATGTAATCAGGCGATCAGGTGATCAGCCTGCATTTTCCTGACCAAACTTGGAAACAAATCTCTTTTTTGTTGCAACGCGGGATCGAACCCACGCCCTCCGGGTTGAGAGCCAAGCTCTAAACCACTGGACCACGGAAGCTGTTACGAGTATAGCGTACCTTCACGTGCGCTTACGAGTGTACAAACGCATACAAGTGTGTGCACTGCAGCATGCTTCGGCATGAATGGAGAGACATGATTTGGCACGAATGGCTTGATAGGCCATACTATATTATGGTCTCACTCAAAACCGACCGTTTAATAACGACTGCGTTGTGTTTCGCCGTATTTTGTAACCTATTCTCATGTCTTCTGAATTCAATTTTAAGCCCGGTTTCTAAGGTGAATTTGTCGGGAGCTTATCCTTTCATTAGCGCTATCTATATTATATGAGCCGCAAAGTTGTTTTGCCATCAAAATTTTCACTCGTGACTCTTTATAAAAAATAGTTTACAATCTATTCTCATACCTACCTAATACACCTGCAAAATTTCATAAAAACAGGTCGAGCCGTTTGGGAGGAGTTCTCTGGCAAACAGCGAGATTTTTACATAATATTATGAGAAGACATTACTCCTTACACATAAATGCTATCTAGCACAGATTATGGCGATCAAAGCGCTAGATCATCGTATACCTTAATTGACTTATAGTGCTCCGGTTACACCTAACGAATTTATTACCTGAGCGTAGTAGAAAAAATGGATGCGCCATTTTGATACTTTATACTATGGAGAGTAGAGGAAAGAAGGACTATCTCTCTAAGGCAGAAAAGCTAAAAAGTGTCCGACAATAATAGTTAAATAACAGTTCCAAAACTTGCCATAATGGCGCTAGAGTCAGAATTGGGTGTGACATGAAGTTAGCAATAAGAGATGGAGTGAAGTTAGTTGAGTTTAAATAATTAAATCTGTCCATAATGGCGCTAGAGTCAGAATTGGGTGTGACATGAAGTTAGCAATAAGAGATGGAGTGAAGTTAGTTGAGCTTAAATAATTAAATCTGTCCATAATGGCGCTAGAGTCAGAATTGGGTGTGATATGAGGGTAGCAATAAGAGATGGAGTGAAGTTAGTTGAGTTTAAATAATTAAATCTGTCCATAATGGCCCTAGAGTCAGAATTGGGTGTGATATGAGGGTAGCAATAAGAGATGGAGTGAAGTTAGTTGAGTTTAAATAATTAAATCTGTCCATAATGGCCCTAGAGTCAGAATTGGGTGTGATATGAGGGTAGCAATAAGAGATGGAGTGAAGTTAGTTGAGTTTAAATAATTAAATCTGTCCATAATGGCCCTAGAGTCAGAATTGGGTGTGACATGAAGTTAGTAATAAGAGATGGAGTGAAGTTAGTTGAGCTTAAATAATTAAATCTGTCCATAATGGCGCTAGAGTCAGAATTGGGTGTGATATGAGGGTAGCAATAAGAGATGGAGAGAAGTTAGTTGAGTTTAAACAATTAAATCCGTCCATAATGGCGCTAGAGTCAGAATTGGGTGTGATATGAGGGTAGCAATAAGAGATGGAGTGAAGTTAATTGAGTTTAAATAATTAAATCTGTCCATAATGGCGCTAGAGTCAGAATTGGGTGTGACATGAAGTTAGCAATAAGAGATGGAGTGAAGTTAGTTGAGTTTAAATAATTAAAACTGTCCATAATGGCGCTAGAGTCAGAATTGAGTGTGATATGAGGGTAGCAATAAGAGATGGAGTGAAGTTAGTTGAGTTTAAATAATTAAAACTGTCCATAATGGCGCTAGAGTCAGAATTGGGTGTGATATGAGGGTAGCAATAAGAGATGGAGTGAAGTTAATTGAGTTTAAATAATTAAATCTGTCCATAATGGCGCTAGAGTCAGAATTGGGTGTGACATGAAGTTAGCAATAAGAGATGGAGTGAAGTTAGTTGAGTTTAAATAATTAAAACTGTCCATAATGGCGCTAGAGTCAGAATTGGGTGTGATATGAGGGTAGCAATAAGAGATGGAGTGAAGTTAATTGAGTTTAAATAATTAAATCTGTCCATAATGGCGCTAGAGTCAGAATTGGGTGTGATATGAGGGTAGCAATAAGATATGGAGTGAATTTAGTTGAGTTTACATAATTAAAACTGTCCATAATGGCGCTAGAGTCAGAATTAGGTGTGATATGAGGGTAGCAATAAGAGATGGAGTGAAGTTAGTTAAGTTTAAATAATTAAATCTGTCCATAATGGCGCTAGAGTCAGAATTGGGTGTGATATGAGGGTAGCAATAAGAGATGGAGTGAAGTTAGTTGAGTTTAAATAATTAAATCTGTCCATAATGGCGCTAGAGTCAGAATTGGGTGTGATATGAGGGTAGCAATAAGAGATGGAGTGAACTTAGTTGAGTTTAAATAATTAAAACTGTCCATAATGGCGCTAGAGTCAGAATTGGGTGTGATATGAGGGTAGCAATAAGAGATGGAGTGAAGTTAGTTGAGTTCAAATAATTAAATCTGTCCATAATGGCGCTAGAGTCAGAATTGGGTGTGATATGAGGGTAGCAATAAAAGATGGAGTGAAGTTAGTTGAGTTTAAATAATTAAATCTGTCCATAATGGCGCTAGAGTCAGAATTGGGTGTGATATGAGGGTAGCAATAAGAGATGGAGTGAAGTTAGTTGAGTTTAAATAATTAAATCTGTCCATAATGGCGCTAGAGTCAGAATTGGGTGTGATATGAGGGTAGCAATAAGAGATGGAGTGAAGTTAGTTGAGTTTAAATAATTAAATCTGTCTAAAATGGCACTAGAGGCAGAATTGGGTGTGATATGAGGGTAGCAATAAGAGATGGAGTGAAGTTAGTTGAGTTTAAATAATTAAATCTTTCCATAATGGCGCTAGAGTCAGAATTGGGTGTGATATGAGGGTAGCAATAAGAGATGGAGTGAACTTAGTTGAGTTTAAATAATGAAAACTGTCCATAATGGCGCTAGAGTCAGAATTGGGTGTGATATGAGGGTAGCAATAAGAGATGGAGTGAAGTTAGTTGAGTTTAAATAATTAAATCTGTCCATAATGGCGCTAGAGTCTGAATTGGGTGTGATATGAGGGTAGCAATAAGAGATGGAGTGAAGTTAGTTGAGTTTAAATAATTAAATCTGTCCATAATGGTGCTAGAGTCAGAATTGGGTGTGATATGAGGGTAGCAATAAGAGATGGAGTGAAGTTAGTTGAGTTTAAATAATTAAATCTGTCCAAAATGGCACTAGAGGCAGAATTGGGTGTGATATGAGGGTAGCAATAAGAGATGGAGTGAAGTTAGTTGAGTTTAAATAAATAAATCTGTCCATAATGGCGCAAGAGTCAGAATTGGGTGTGATATGAGGGTAGCAATAAGAGATGGAGTGAAGTTAGTTGAGTTTAAACAATTAAAACTGTCCATAATGGCGCTAGAGTCAGAATTGGGTGTGATATGAGGGTAGCAATAAGAGATGGAGTGAAGTTAGTTAAGTTTAAATAATTAAATCTGTCCATAATGGCGCTAGAGTCAGAATTGGGTGTGATATGAGGGTAGCAATAAGAGATGTAGTGAAGTTAGTTGAGTTTCAATAATTAAATCTGTCCATAATGGCGCTAGAGGCAGAATTGGGTGTGATATGAGGGTAGAAATAAGAGATGGAGTGAAGTTAGTTGAGTTTAAATAATTAAATCTGTACATAATGGCGCTAGAGTCAGAATTGGGTGTGATATGAGGGTAGCAATAAGAGATGGAGTGAATTTAGTTGAGTTTAAATAATTAAATCTGTCCATAATGGCGCTAGAGTCAGAATTGGGTGTGATATGAGGGTAGCAATAAGAGATGGAGTGAAGTTAGTTAAGTTTAAATAATTAAATCTGTCCATAATGGCGCTAGAGTCAGAATTGGGTGTGATATGAGGGTAGCAATAAGAGATGGAGTGAAGTTAGTTGAGTTTAAAAAATTAAATCTGTCCATAATGGCGCTAGAGTCAGAATTGGGCGTGATATGGGGGTAGCAATAAGAGATGAAGTGAAGTTAGTTGAGTTTAAATAATTAAAACTGTCCATAATGGCGCTAGAGTCAGAATTGGGTGTGATATGAGGATAGCAATAAGAGATGGAGTGAAGTTAGTTAAGTATAAATAATTAAATCTGTCCATAATGGCGCTAGAGTCAGAATTGGGTTTGATATGAGGGTAGCAATAAGAGATGGAGTGAAGTTAGTTAAGTTTAAATAATTAAATCTGTCCATAATGGCGCTAGAGTCAGAATTGGGTGTGATATGAGGGTAGCAATAAGAGATGGAGTGAAGTTAGTTAAGTTTAAATAATTAAATCTGTCCATAATGGCGCTAGAGTCAGAATTGGGTGTGATATGAAGGTAGCAATAAGAGATGGAGTGAAGTTAGTTGAGTTTAAATAATTAAATCTGTCCATAATGGCGCTAGAGTCAGAATTGGGTGTGATATGAGGGTAGCAATAAGAGATGGAGTGAAGTTAGTTAAGTTTAAATAATTAAATCTGTCCATAATGGCGCTAGAGTCAGAATTGGGTGTGACATGAAGTTAGCAATAAGAGATGGAGTGAAGTTAGTTGAGTTTAAATAATTAAATCTGTCCATAATGGCGCTAGAGTCAGAATTGGGTGTGATATGAGGGTAGCAATAAGAGATGGAGTGAAGTTAGTTGAGTTTAAATAATTAAATCTGTCCATAATGGCGCTAGAGTCAGAATTGGGTGTGATATGAGGGTAGCAATAAGAGATGGAGTGGAGTTAGTTGAGTTTAAATAATTAAATCTGTCCATAATGGCGCTAGAGTCAGAATTGGGTGTGATATGAGGGTAGCAATAAGAGATGGAGTGAAATTAGTTAAGTTTAAATAATTAAATCTGTCCATAATGGCGCTAGAGTCAGAATTGGGTGTGATATGAGGGTAGCAATAAGAGATGGAGTGAAGTTAGTTAAGTTTAAATAATTAAATCTGTCCATAATGGCGCTAGAGTCAGAATTGGGTGTGATATGAAGTTAGAAATAAGAGATGGAGTGATGTTAGTTGATTTTAAGTAAACTAACTAAACTAAATCTAAAAAAAACTAAAAAGTTTAAGTAACTAAACTAACTAACTAACTCCATCTCTTATTGCTAAATTCATATCACACCCAATTATCATAGCGCCATTATGGCCAGTTTTGGAACTGACGCTTATTTACGGATAGTTTTTCGTGTATGGACATTTGGTGTAAACGGGACTTGTTTAAAAACGGTTAATAAGAATTTAAGATTCTTTTTCTGTCACCAGGCGGTACTTGGTAGCCCGACGGTCTTAGTCGTGTCAAAAAGCTGTAAGATATCACGAATTTAAAAACCGTCATTGCAAAAGAGCGACAACCCATTTAGGTTGTTGTTGAGAGATTGCTGTTATTATAAATTAATGTTGCCTACATTAACGTGTTTTCAACGTTAAATGATAGTGAATTATATTATGTAGTAGTCTATAAATATTATTTAATAAATATCATGCGTTTCTGTTACATATAAGGGTAGGTATATTTCTATTTTCGCGGTAGTGTAAGGCTAAGCAATCAGGCAGGTAGTACTCAGTGTCAATTACTAGGCTTAGAATAAGAATATTACGCTGAAATGTCAGTATGGTGTGCTATTCTTGAATGAATGAATGAATGAAAAACTCTTTATTGCACCAAAAACAAATAGGACATACAGAACATAGAAAACCTAAACTTATAAAAGCACAAAAGGCGGTCTTATCGCTACAAGCGATTTCTGCCAGACAACCTTTTTTAATCATGACACATGTTTACATGTAATATACTGGTAGGTGGCTTTATAGACACGTAAAGAGAAAATCTTCATCCATTTAAAGTACTTTCTATCTTAACTTCGTCCCTTTTTGTTCATAAACGGCAAAGAAACCAATATGTAAACAAAACACTTGATACTTCATAACAGTATATAGTTCCAACTTCCACATGTCACTACAAGATCGCTAGTGGCGCTGATTACACCGCTGAGAATGCATTTAAAAGTTATCGAATAACAGCAGAACAACTGCCGTACGTAATACGGTTTTTTTTTCAGCGATTAGCAACCTATCGCACGACAACTGCGCGACCGTTTGCAATCTGCAGGCTATCTGATAAAGATACATAATCAGCTAGCGGCATGACGCCGCAACTGTCACGCCTATCCATTCCCATAGACAGTCAGATCTAACCGATCCAATCGACAGCGCTATGCCGATTGGGCGATAGGCAGTATGGTATATGGCTTACGACTACATTGTCGTTTTAAATTAGTTACAGCCTGAATGTCAGTAGAAAATAGATTTCAACGGGTTAACAAACAATATTAAAAACTTCTAAGTAACCCACGAATTGTCAATCAGCGAGTTGATGAAGCACAAGTGCCTAATGTTGAATTGACCGACCAATGAATTAAAATCAACATTTTTCAATTTTTCCAACGGGAATCCTTTCTAAAGCCTTTCAAGAAAATCTCCAAGAAATGAAAAAATTTTGAGGTTTTTAGTTTAACAATTATCAGGGTTTTTATGTAAAATTGAAACTTGAAAAAATTACTTAATTAACTAAGATATATCTAATAAAATAATTTACGGGATTTTTTTTCCATGGATTTTTGTTTATTCAAGTATCTATAAGATATGTGATTTTTTTCCTTATTATATTTAATGGATTAAAATTATTTTTATTGTTCAAAGGTCCGTATCGGTCAATGCGCGAGCGGGACGCGCATGACGGCGCTTTTAGCGCTATTTTCGCCTCTAAATTAAAATTATAAATATTGGTGATAGAGTTCCGGGAGGTGGTATTTTTTTAGGAAATTTCCTCCTCTTTAAGGATTCGTTTTATATAATAGTGAAAAGTTTTCGAGATATTTAAAAAAAAAAAAATTACTTAATTGTTTACAACTTTTGCATTCTTTTCGAGACCCTATTGAAATTTTTCAAAAAGTTTCAAGATGTCATCCCGAATCGAATGAGCCCTGGGTCATAATTTTCGGTGCCCTTGGTTTAGAAATTCACTGAAATGGATCTTGTGAACCAGACTAGTTCGTAGTAAGTGTAGGTGTATATGACCCAGTACCTGGGTAACCGAGCTTTGCTTTGGAGTTCTGATTAATTTAAAAAAAATAAAAAGGGGAGAAAAATCGATCTAGCTAGGTCTTATCTCAGAGAAACTGCGCATTTTTAAGCTATGTTATATGTTACTTTCTTTCATCGCGCAACAATACTTATATAAATAATTTCGACTCTATTAAGTCACTCTGATTGGCAGTTTTGTTATGCGTATGTATAATTTTTTCTTTGTTCAAAAAACTCCCTGCATACATAAATTTCATGGTAATACTAGCAGCCGAGAAAACAATTAACGATTGTCTCGTATTTAATATAAGATTTTCAAAGCATATTCATTGAATAGTTCGTCTTAGCTCCCATTGTTGCACATTTCTGCCACGGCAAGCGCTGCGGTCGTTTTGTATGTCCCCGCCATACACTTGCACGGTCCCTTTAGCTTGACATACTTCAGCGTGGCACAACTATTACGCTATAAATAACGATAAAAATCGGAAACCATAACACCACTTTCATTTACGCCATAAAGTTGAAGGAAGGCGCCAAAACCTCTTTAGCTAATGACAAAATGTAAGATGTGTGCTATGTGTTATAAGCGGGATTCAAACCCGTGTCTTGTACTCATCTATTTATATAATAAATTTGTAACTGGTCGTTATCTGTACATGGAACTATATACTTATATATCATAAGAAAAACTATTACAGGGCTTTATGAACGACATAGAACCAAAAAACAATGATTTTTAGAATTTTTGTCCGTTTGTCTGTACGTTTGTACGCGCTAATCTCAGAATCTACTCAACGGATTTTGATGAAATTTGACATGGAAGTAGTTTAGACTCTGGATTAACACATAGGGTACTTTTTATTGCTGAAAAATGTACGGTTCCTGCGATATTTGTTTTTACGCGTACTAAGTCAACGGTTTAATCGTTTACAAGTACTGTCGACCGATTTTCAAAATATTTTTTTTTTGCTGTAAAGGGTATAATCCCCAATTGGTCTTTTTAACGACAAAGTGGTGACCTGATGATGGAATTAATGAGGAATCGAGGGAACTACTCGAAGTTTATAATATGAACACGAATTGTGATTTTTACAGGCATATACTACCAAAAATAAAGATTTTGCACCAAGATATACCCTGGATCCAAAAGTACTGAACAGAACTCCCGAGTCGTTATAGATACATGTTTAGGGATTTCGGCGTTGCTTAAAGAACTGAAAGCATATGCCATTATGTCAATTAAAGTAATCATCAGCAATCACCGCCTTCATAACACCATACACCATCACATTATGATGATAATAGGTATTTCTCATAGTCTTTTACACCGACACATATATTTTTGAACATAACTCTGCCGTTTGACGAAGCATTTTCAAAATTACTTTGTTGTTGTATAGAAGTCCCTTAGTCACCAAGGTGGAGACCTGATGATGGCATCCACGAGGAATCGAGAAAACTCCACAAAATTCTAAGGACATTTATAGTGATTTCGACTTTTATATGTGGTAAGTAAAATGTGCCAAGGTTGTACCCTAGGTCCAAAAGCACTGAATATGAATTCTTTTAAGATCTTTAAGATACACGTTTAGTTAATTTCAGCATTGTTTAAAGAACTGCAAGCATATGCCACTTACAGTAATCATCATCATTATCTAAATCAAGAAGATCGTATGGTGACATAAGTACTCCTCATAGTTTTGTACACCGATATTTGAAATTTTGCTATTGCCAAAATTATATTTATGATCATTATCATCACCACCATCACCACCATCTTCACAAGAAACACCAACATATTATTATAATGACAATTGGACGGTACATAGTGAACTCATCAGAGTTTCGTGCACCGATATCAATGTCTTTGAAATTTTGCTATTGCTAAAATTATATTCGTATTTCGTGATCATCATCATCACTATAATATATTTATTTAATGCTGACTGCTAGCTACATTTCAGCCGCCGACTAATACAATAGATAATAATAATTATTCAATAATATAGTGTCTTATCATTATTATCACTGGTGATTGTTTATTTCGTCCACAGATCGGTAATGCTCATTTGGGGAATTACCACGGCCTCTCAGAAAACCGGCATAGAAAAACGCTTGAGTTTGTTTTGCCGAGAGAGTGAGAATACCGGAGGCTTTTTTTGTATTAATAACTTTCTTAAAATGTGTTAATAATAATAAATATAACTAAAAAGGGAAAAATGATTATTTTAAGACAAAAAATAAAAACCGACTTCCAAAGTAAAAATACACAAAAAGTATGAAAACTTCTTTTCCAAATAACTTTTAAATTCGGCTAAAATTTAAACTATTTTTCTACTCAATCTTCATATTTTTGAAGTCGGTACCATGGTGTCTACAAAAAAGTTCGCGCTGGCATAGATATGTCTATCTTTTAAGGATAGGTTACTATAGTTAAGTTTAAATAACCTAACCAAAAGCATGTCAGGACATGTCTAAGGATAACAATTAATGCCTAGTAAGTTGTTTTCAAATTACTTTAAAAGTTACTGTCTGATTTTGTTTAAAACAATTTTCTCGAAGAATATTTAACATGATCTTTCAGTATAGAAAATTGGAAGTTTCTAAGTCTCATAGTTTAGAAATGCCAGGGGGGGACTAACTTATAGACCACTTTTGAGGCCGATTATTCGAAAATGGTTAACTTTGTAAAAAAGTCATGTATGAAACCTTCCCTTTATTTTAAAATATCTATTTAACGATACCCTACACGAAGGGGTAGAATGAAAAAATATTTTTCATCCCCACTTCACATGTGTGGAGAGCCAAAGTCCTAAAATGTAAAATTATTATTATTTTATGATGCTAAAACCGAGATCTATTATACAGTTTTAACCGTATCAACTTTCATCTATTTATATTCATAATTACTGAAGCTAGAAGCGCGGACAGACAAACGGAGAGAGCGAAACTATAAGGGTTCCTTGAGTATTACGGAACCCTAAAAAATGATCACAAATAATGTGGTATTTTCAGAAGCTATTAAGACAGATACAATATTACCTAATCTTTATCTCGGAGATAATTTAATTAAAAAGTGAAAACTTATTATTAGTATAAATTTTTACTCTGTGCTATTAATAAGTATATTGCAGTAGGTATATTTGCTAAAGAAGTTTTTTACCACCAACACTCTCCCACGCGAAGCTGCGGGCAAAAGTTAGTAGTATAATATACGTTATATGTATTTTATTATGTATTTAGTTACTACACAGAATGTATTTTTATGCGAAGTAAATATTTAACCCAACATTAGGGCTACAATATTACGTAATAGACCAGGGTCGATAGTTTTTAAAACAATAAAAAATAATAGTAGGATAAAACCTTTAGAAAAGGAGGAGAATATTATAACAATGAAAGGAAAAATAATTTACGGGCGATCTGAGGTCGGGAAGGGGATGGGGGTGAGTTTTTAAGGGTAAAAAATGGTTTATCTCGATTTCCGGCAAAACTAAAAGTCCTATGGAAAAAAGTCAAATAGCAAAGTTGTAGGTAATAAAAAGATCTAAAACTTTTGTATTCACACTTTTTTCACATAACCTCAAAATTTATGTGAAAAATTCAAAAAACCATATTTTTGGTTTTTTATTTTTCTTTTACAATTTTTTTTTTCACGAAATTTGGTGAAATCTTACCTTTTTATGTTCCAAATACGCTGTAATTTATTTGATTAGAAATATTTATTTTTTCACCTTATTTTGAATTAATATCGAAAAACCACCCTAGTTTTCAATCGAAAATTCACCCGTCAAAATCAGCTTTTTTCAAAAAGTTGGTATGCTTTTTGTTCGTTGAAATCTCTACTTTCCAATGGTAAAAAAAATGTTACTATAGTAAATCTTCTCAGAAAATGCAAAACGTCGAAAAAAACTCGAATTCGATTTTTTTTTTTAAATTATTATATACATTTTTGAGCTATTTATTAAAATGTACACTTTAATTACTCGAAAAACGTAAGATTACATGTTACATGGATAAAAAAAAATTGCAAATCAAAATATACTACTATAATTAACAAACAATTAATATTTAATATGGCATCTACAATATTTGGAGAAAGTAGTCGAATCTTCTTTAAATTATATGCGTAGATGCCTATTTATAATTATTTTAAGATAACTTATATACCTGAGTGACCTACGAAAAATTTTAGCCCATCAAAAGGTATTTCATAGAGACGTGGGGAAGGGGCTAGGCGGGTCTGGGTCTTACTACATACATACCTACTATTTCGTAGCAGCTGTAACAACCGTTAGCCTAGCCAGTATTCGAAATACAGTACAGTATACAACATCGTTTATAAAAATACACGTACGTGCACGCTGAGTTTCTTTAAGATAATTATGACAAATTCACTTAAAAAAAAAAACTTTTCTAATCTGCATAGGAAGGTAAATACTATCTCTATTTTAATCTGTATCAATCAACTCAAACATAAAAATAGTAATATTTTCTTTAAAAAATAGTATGCTTAACGTAACATAACCTAAAGATTAAAATTGAATGATAATTTAGTACAAGATTAAAAAATAATAATGTGCTTAATTTTGCACAAACAAATTTAGTTACTTCCATGAAAAAAAATATATTTCAAAATACATAAAAAATATATTAAAAATCTTTAAAAAATATATAAATATATATAAAATATCTATCGTAAATATATTTTTAATAACTAACTTTTGGCCGATTTTCATATATATTTTATACATTTCAAATATATTTCAGATACACACACCGGCATATTTAGCGGAACATAAAATAAAGGTTTGATATCAGTATCATATAAGGTTGCTGGCTGGCTTATACGTCATTTAATTTAAAAAGAAATATTTTCAAATTAAGAAAACAACTGAACATCACATTTTATGCAATTGTTTTAATTTTATTCAAATACACCTTATCTGGAGCGAACTCGAGTATTTCTTCCTTCTGAGTTTAATTTAAAATTTCATTGATATACTGTTTTTTGTTAGTTTTTTTTTTTTTAATCGCGTATCTTTTTGGAGTTGAGGACTGAATTATGCCTGACTTAGCCCCAACGGAGATTGCCAGGGCACTCGAAATGCGAAGAAATGGTCAAACCTACAGAGTGATATGTGAGAAGGGAGACTCTTCTCGCGCGCCGGGCCCCTGAAAAGGGCCTTGGGCGGGGAACCAAAACCAGGGGCAAAAGCCCCTCTACTTGGGGTGGGATGACGCACCCAGTACTAATACTGGGCGCATTTAGTCAGTTTTAAGGGGAAGACCCCCCGCGGCAGAACGCGGGGGAAACCCAAGGGAGGGCAACACAAAAAACAAGGGAATGAAGTATTGCCAATCCAGGCACAACCAGGACCGGCGATCGGCTCCAAACGGCGCGTGGGGGTCCCGACCCAGGGGCCGGGAAACGTGTTTGGGTCCACTCCCACACGCGCCGCGTTTATCGGACCGCGGAAACAAGCGACCTGGGGAAAAAGGGTGGGAAATTTTATAAGCTTCCGGGCCCCGACTTTTGTATCGGGGGCGAAGATACGCCACGGGGTCGGCAGGGTGGCAATAGGGCTGCCACTCGCCGGGCCCCGGACGAGATTGCGAAGTAATTACACCGGCATCAGGTTTGCCGATGTAAGGGGAAGGTAAAGGGGGGATACAATCCCGTGATGGTGATGGCGCAGTTGCGCCAAGGCGCGTCAGTGCGCCGGGTGTGGCGCATCAATGCGCCTGAGCTCCTCCTCTTCGGGGCGGTGGGGCGGGCTGCGTGGCTCCGCTGAGTCCCCAGGTGGGACGGCGTCCCTGGGCAGGCGGTGGCGGTCGGGCGGGCGGGCGTGCCATGGCGCCAGGTCGGTTAGTTCGACCAGGTGCGAGGCATCCGCACGCGCGAATAATGTGGAGGAAAGCTGAGCCACAAAAGCCTCAACGCTCTCCACCCTCAGGTCTCTCGCTATGGTGTCGTTCCTCACGTACCAGGGGGCTCCTACGACTCGGCGCAGCAGGCGGTTCTGGGCTCTCTGCAGCGACACTCTCTGGGGCGCAGAGAGCAGGTGGTGCCACGCTGGTGCCACGTACGTGAGGCGGGATCTAACATAGGTCTTAAAAAGTGCTAACCGCATTTTGAGAGGGATCTGTGGGGACGCGTAGGCTGGTCTCAGCTGGGCTATGGCTGCTCCAGTCTTGGCCACCGCAGACTGGCACTGGGCGCGCATGGAGAGTCGGCGGTCAATAATTACCCCGAGGTATTTCGCCGTTCTTCCCCATGGGATCACGGCGTCTCCAATCCTCAGAGGAGCTGGAAAACTTGCTCTCGTGGTGACGGCGAGCGCCTGGGACTTACCTGCGTTAACAGAGAGTCTCCATTTGCTCAGCCAGTCAGGGAGGAGGTCCAGCGTCCTCTGGAGCTTGATGGCGGCATGGTCAGGGTTCAGCGAGCTGGCGATAAAGGCTGTATCGTCCGCGTACAGCGCTGCGATGGTGCCAGGGTCCTTGGGCACGTCGCTGGCGAAGAAGCTGTATAGCCCCGGAGAGAGCACACTGCCTTGAGGGACTCCCGCTGCAATGGGGTACTCACCTGACAGGACTCCATCGACGCGGACCTGGAAGGTCCGGTCGGTGAGGAATGAGGCCATGAGCCTTATCAGGGAGGGGGGAACATCGGCACGGATAAGCTTATAGAGGAGACCTTCGTGCCAAACACTATCGAACGCCTTCTCCATGTCTAAAAAGACCGCGACTGACGAGTTCTTTTTGTTGGCCGCAACGGAAAGGTGGTGAATCACGCGTACCAGCTGGAGGGTGGTACTCAGCTGGGACCTAAAACCGAATTGTTCCTCTCGAGGAGGGAGGTACGGGGAGAGGTATTTAAGTAGAAGGATTTCAAAGGACTTTGAGAGGGTTGAGAGCAGTGTTATGGGCCGATAGCCCTCGGCCCGTCTCAAATTTTTATGGGGCTTGGGAATGTTAATGATTAACCCTAGTTTCCAGGGGGTGGGGAAGTGGCCGGTCCTCACAATGCCATTAAACAGGCGAGTGAGGGCGGCCACCGTTCTAAAAGGAAGGTGACGGAGGGCTGCGTTGGGAATACCATCCGCGCCGGGGGCCTTTTTAGGTTTAAGACGAGAGAGAGTCTTTTGGACCTCTCTCGGGGAAAAAGAGAAGATAGGGGGGGAGGGGGGGGGGGGAAGGAGAAATACCTTTACCTCCTCGGAGACCATCCGGACGTGATCCGTTGCGGTCGTGGGCAGCGGCTGGAATTGGCGTTCCATGTGTTTGGCATGAATCTCTGCTCTATCCTCATCTCGGTAGCGCAAGTTGCCGTCTGGGTGGAGTAGAGGGCTAACGGGAGCAGCTGTGCCGGTTAACCTGCGGCAGAACCGGTGCAGGGAGGGCCAGTCCTCGCCCACCTCCTGGATGCGCAAAGTCCAGTCTGCAGCGTATTGTTCAGCTAGTAGGAACTTTACCTTGGCAGTGAGGCGGTTGAGCTGGCTCTTCATCACTGGGCAGCTGCGCTGCCATTGGCGGCGCAGTTTTTTCTTTTGCGCCACTAGGTCGGCGATGTGGCGGGGTAGTGGGGGCCTTTTTTGTTGCTGCCGTAGGGTTGGCGGTTCGGTGGCCGCTTCCATCGCAGCGGAGATTGCCCCGGTGATCTGCAGAGTCATCAATTCGACGGCCTCTGCAGAATCGGCCGGGAAATTGGGCGTGCTCTCATGCAGCTTTGCGGTAAAAATCTCCCAATCACGGACTGGGTGAGGGGGGAGGGGGGGGGGACTCTCGCTGGTGATGCACGGATGCAGGCCAGGACAGGGAGGTGGTCCGAGCCGTGGGCCTCGTCAAGAGCTTCCTGATCGAAGGCTCCTGGTAGCCGAGAGGTGACAGCCACGTCCAGGACGTCTCGCGAGTACTGGGGACATTCGGGGTAGTGGGTGGGGGTATAAGTGCCCACTACTGAGTACCCGGACTGTACGGAGTCCGCGTGCAAGCGTCGACCATCTGAGTTCGTCGTGCGGGAACCCCACCCGGGATGCTTGCAATTTAGATCTCCGGCAATCACCGTCGGCTCATCTGATATGAGCCTGTGGATGTCGGAGATATCTAAATGCGATCCCGGGGGTTTGTAGCACGCGTAAAGACGGGTGCGATGGGAGCCGAGCGCCAGCTCAATGCCCAGTGCATACAGGGAGGTAACCGGGGGGGCTGGGAGGACTTGGTGGAGTAACCTTCTGCCGACCAGGACGGCGAGGCCTCGACATACACGGTTTCCCCCCAGAAAGTCCTGGCGATACGCCACAAAGCCCGGGAGGTGGAAACGGTCCTGCGGGTTCAGAAGGGTCTCGCTTAGTAGAGCGACGTCCACTTGGTATTCCCGAAGGAGGTGGCGCAGGGGGGCCACCTTGTCGCGGGCCCCCCGGATGTTCCAATGAACAACTTTTATTGTGGTTGGGGCGTTGGAAGCCATTGGGAAATTAGTTGGCTGATGAGGGTGGCACCTTCAGGGAGGGCCGAGACCCTCCGGTCTTGAAGATATCTTCGCCGGCCTGGATCTTTAAGAAGATAGCCATGCCTAGGGAGAAGAGGGCTTGAAGGAGTTCAGCGGTCGATTTGGGGGATTCCCTCCTAGATCGACGGTGGGGGGGCGGGGGGGGGGGGGCAATAGCTGGCAGAGTAGTGGCAACTGCCGCTGGGTTTGCGGGTATGGTGGTCACCTCGGCCACTTCGGTAGCAGTGGTCGGAGGGGCCGTGCGCGGGGCACGGGGCAAGCGCAGGGGGCGCTGAGGAAGGGGGGGGTGACGGAACGGCATCTGCAGAGGGGAGGGGGAGTGCGAGAGGCTCGTACTCCGAGTCTGTGGCGGCAGTGGAGGTGGCACCTGATTTGGACCTCTTTTTGGTGGTCCTCCTCCTCCTATGCTTCCTGGTTGAGGAGGTAAGGGCGACCGAGGGGGTGGGGCGGGGGATAGGGTCGTTCGCCTCTGCCATTAGGGAGGTGGCAGTCGGCGGAGGTGGAGGGACCTCTTTCTCCGAGATGGGGGGTCGCGGCTTACTCGGGGGGCTCGGGTGGAGCGGGCGACTGGGCCCGCCTGACGGTTACGGGCCTCCCTGCGGAAGACCGGGCAGTTCCTGCTATTTGCGGGGTGGGCCCCCTTGCAGTTTACGCAGGTGGGCTCTTCGGTAATTGGGCGGAGGCAGTCTCTGGCGGCGTGTTCCTCGCCGCACCGCACACACGCCATTTGGCGGTGGCAGTTCCTGCTCGAGTGCCGGAACTGCTGGCATCTGTGGCACTGGGCGGGGCCGCTCTTTCCACGCCATGCCTCAATCTTGATGCCCGGCATGTTGAGCAACTCAGTAATCTGGTAGATCCCGGTACCAGATTTGGGGTGCGTTTGAGCAGTACGAAGTAACTGCATCCTGGGCGGTCTTTCCTTGCGATGATCCGGGATACGTGCTCCACATCGTATCCCAGATTATTAAGGTCGGCGGCAATTTCCTCGGTGGGAGTGTTTACTGGGAGGCCGCGGATACCAACCTTCAGTCCTTGTTCCTGTGGGAGGGCGTAGGAGTACTAGCTGACAGGTGTAGACTGGCTCAGGTCGACCAGGTACCGCTGGACAGTCCGGTACTCCTGTTCGCCCTGCGGGTTGAACTTAACGCCAAGGGCGTAAGGCTTTGCGTGTGGGGCGTGGCCTAGGAGTTCCTTTAGATTCCTGAAGTGAGTGGTCCAGTTGTCCAATTTCTCAACTATGAGAGGTGGACAACGAGGGGGCGGGGGCGGCGGCGAGGTTGTATTCGTCGCCGGCGCAGATGTGGATGCCGAGGTTGTGTCCATCGGCGATGGTGGCGAGGTCGAGGCCAATGGTGATCTGGATCCGGTCGGAGCGGTAGAAGTAGCTGCGGCGTACGAAGCCGGACGGTCAGCACGTTTGGCAGGCGGAGATACCTCAGACGGTACCTGCTGGCGTTGCCGCTTGGTAACCTGCACAGGTGGGGCAGGGGCGGAGGCATGATACTCGACGCGGGGGCTGGTACGGGGGCCCTAGGGGTAGGGGCACTTACCGCACTGCGCTTCTCTTGCGGCGGTGAGGCCGGCGAGGCGGTGAAAGTGAGCTTGGTGCTCACTGAGGCGGCTGCTGGAGGTTGGCGGGGGGTGCTCACCTCTGTCGAAGGGCGCGCGGGGCGCGGCGGTGAGGCCGAACCCTGTTCGGCTGAGCGAGGCGGGGGCCCAGACTCGCGGCGGGTCGCGGTCGGAGGACATTGGGGCGGGGGGGGGGGGGGGGGGGGGTGTCAGTACACCCCCGCGAAAATGCCGAGGACGGCCCGGGGCGAGCGGTATCCGTGCCGCTCAAGCTGGGCTCAGTGGCAGAAAGGTATGCGCGCTCTGACGTGCGTGAGCTGGACCTTGATGATGGTCTGCTGCGCGACGCAACAGAGCTGGCGCGGGAATGGCTGGGGCGGTCGCGGCTGTGCGGCCGCGAACCACGGTCGGCCATGGTCGAAGTATTAACGCACTGGCGTACACGTACGTGGACATGACGCACAATAACGTCACATATTGTTACACACGCGGGACATGTACATGTATAACGAAAACTAAATTATAATACAAGGAACTCACACACAACACAGATATCACTAGACACAAAACACGAATTAAGTGTCTAAGCAGTCACAAAAAGTGTACGTACTTGCACGGTTTGAATAAAACTTTGAGGGCTGGCTCCCCGTCCCCAACGCTGTAAACAAGTTACAGCGGGAGGCCAAAGGCAGGGCAACTCCTCAGCCTGTCGACAATTAACACCTTATTCTAAAAGAATAAAGTGTATAATTGAAGAACGCTGTCCAGAGAATGTAGGCACTGCACTTTGAGGCGGGATCGGCACGGTACGGCACGTAGGAGGGCTACGGCGTATGCTACGGAGCAGGGCTACGACGTAGTCAATACGGAACACTTGTTACGCGCGCGCACTATGGAAGTCAGAACGATCCACAGAGTGATATCCAGAGATCTTCGTCGACCAGTTTCAACGATCCATCGCAGTATCCAACGGTTCAGGGAGACCGGTACTTATGTGAGAAGAGCAGGACAAGGCAGAAAAAGATGCACTTCGAGTAGGGATGATCGTCTCATTCGGCTTCGTGTACGTTGGAACCCCCGTTTGACGGCCGTCCAAGCCCGACATGAGTTAGAAACATTGAGGGGTGTAACCGTAAGTGAGCGTACGGTACGAAGAAGGTTCGAAGAAGCTGGTTTGGGTTCATTTGTGCCCGCCAAGGCTCCAAGGCTCGAGGTAAATCTTCGTAGAAACAGGTTAACTTTTGCTCAGAAACATCGACTTTGGAACGCGGACCAATGGAGTAAGGTATTGTTTAGTGATGAGTGCAGAATTCTCTTAAATCAAATTGACGGCAGGCAAAGAATATACAGACGCAAAGGAGAACGATACATTCAGACAAATTTTGAAACTACAGTTGCATACGGTGGTGGATCAATAATGGTTTGGGCGGGCATTTGTTTGGGAGCTCGCACAGACTTGGTAGTGATTGACAGAGGGAGTCTGATTGCAGACCGCTATATCAGAGAAGTTTTAGAAGAAAATGTCATACCGTTTGCCCCATATATCGGTGACGATTTTGTTTTTATGCAGGATAATGCTCGGCCGCATACCGCTCGGGTAACTCAAGCTTATCTTAATGATATGAATATCACTGTTATGGAGTGGCCGCGAGATCACCGGATATGAACCCAATATCCCAGGAGACCATCGATAAAATCATTCTCAGTATGCCTAGACGGGTAGAAACTTTAAGAAGAGCACGTGGAGGAAATACGCGATATTAATCACCATTTTTCTAATTTAATTAATTGTTATTTTAATATTAATTTTCACTTTTCCCGGTTACATGAAAAGTTCAAAAATGTACCATTTTTCACAAATAGCCTTTACTCGCAAAATCTGTTCTTAATGTGATCTCATTTTAAGTAAAACAAATGAAACTTTAAATAACAAAAGAAGTGTAGTAAGTAGATTTTAAAATAAAACCATATTTTTTTAATTATGGACTTTTTTTTTGTGTTCCGCTAAATATGCCGGTGTGTTTATATTCAAAATATATTTTTTTATATATTTAGCTATGTTTTTATGTCTTTTAAGATATATTTTGAATGTATAAATATATTTAAAATATATGAAATATACATGAAAATCGGCCAAAAGTTAGTTATTAAAAATATATTTACGATAGATATTTTATATATATTTATATATTTTTTAAAGATTTTTAATATATTTTTTATGTATTTTGAAATATATTTTTTTTCATGGAAGTAACTAAATTTGTTTGTGCAAAATTAAGGACATTATTATTTTTTAATCTTGTACTAAAATATCATTCAATTTTAATCTTTAGGTTATGTTACGTTAAGCATACTATTTTTTAAAGAAAATATTACTATTTTTATGTTTGAGTTGATTGATACAGATTAAAATAGAGATAGTATTTACCTTCCTATGCAGATTAGAAAAGTTTTTTTTTTAAGTAAATTTGTCATAATTATCTTAAAGAAACTCAGCGTGCACGTACGTGTATTTTTATAAACGATGTTGTATACTGTACTGTATTTCGAATACTGGCTAGGCTAACGGTTGTTACAGCTGCTACGAAATAGTAGGTATGTATGTAGTAAGACCCAGACCCGCCTAGCCCCTTCCCCACGTCTCTATGAAATACCTTTTGATGGGCTAAAATTTTTCGTAGGTCACTCAGGTATATAAGTTATCTTAAAATAATTATAAATAGGCATCTACGCATATAATTTAAAGAAGATTCGACAACTTTCTCCAAATATTGTAGATGCCTTATTAAATATTAATTTTATTAATTTATTTGTTTGTTAATTATAGTAGTATATTTTGATTTGCAATTTTTTTTTATCCATGTAACATGTAATCTTACGTTATTCGAGTAATTAAAGTGTACATTTTAATAAATAGCTCAAAAATGTATATAATAATTTGAAAAAAAAATTGAATTCGAGTTTTTTTCGACGTTTTGCATTTTCTGAGAAGATTTACTATAGTAACATTTTTTTTTTCGATTGAAAACTAGGGTGCTTTTTCGATATTAATTCAAAATAAGGTGGAAAAATAAATATTTCTAATCAAATAAATTACAGCGTATTTGGGACATAAAAGGGTAAGTTTTCACCAAATTTCGTGAAAAAAATTTTGTAAAAGATAAAAATAATAAACCAAAAACTTGGTTTTTTGAATTTTTCACATAAATTTTGAGGTTATGTGAAAAAAGTGTAAATACAAAAGTCTTACATCTTTTTATTACCTACAACTTTGCCATTTGACTTTTTTCCATAGGACTTTTAGTTTTGCCGGAAATCGAGAT
Organism: Phengaris alcon alcon; assembly: GCA_037179445.1. Classification (NCBI taxonomy): domain Eukaryota; kingdom Metazoa; phylum Arthropoda; class Insecta; order Lepidoptera; family Lycaenidae; genus Phengaris; species Phengaris alcon. Next base: position 584,086 of record JAYRCH010000158.1, on the reverse strand, counting down.
AAACCATTTTTTACCCTTAAAAACTCACCCCCATCCCCTTCCCGACCTCAGATCGCCCGTAAATTATTTTTCCTTTCATTTTTATAATATTCTCCTCCTTTCCTAATGGGTTTTATCCTACTTTTATTTTTTTTAAAGGCTTCTACTCTGGTCTATAAGTAATGTCAGTATGCAGAACAAAAAAATTTCGTAATTTACAGAAAAATAACAAAATTATTGTCCTCACACTGCCGTACAACTGCCGAGTTTGATGTTCACGCGCCCGACGCGAAGTACGGCCGGCGCGGTTATGAATAGAATTTTAGTATTTTATAGGATATTCTGGTAAAAATTTAAAGTCACATGTTATATGTATTTTTGGAACGAGAATCTAATAATTCTGATTACGCTGCTTAATGTGTATTTTTGTTTTAAGACCACCTGTATAGCCCTACCAGGAAAATAAAAACCTGGCCCTTAATTGTTTATTGCAGCAATTCTAAATATGAAAAGCTGAGACATGATTTGTTACATCTGAAAATTTGACGCTAATGATATTTCAATTTAGTTCTGTGACTTTCCGCAACATGGCGAGGAAATTTTAGTGTTCCGTACCCAAAGGGTAAAACGAGATCCTATTACTAAGACACCATGTCCGTCCGTCTGTCTGTCAGTCTGTTACCAGATGAACCGTGATAGTTACACAGTTGAAATTTTCACAGATAATGTATTTCTGTTGCCGCTATAACAAAAAATACTAAAAAACAAAATAAATTTGTAATAGGCTCAGGCATACTATATAGGCAATACTTCCTACTCCTCCTACAATCTTCTGATTAATTTCGATGCGGGTTCCAAGACAGATTTAGCATATCCCCTGAGATCATATCAAAGGGTTTTTGCGGTTGGTTACCACTGTCGATCCTGGCTACACAGGAGTTGCAGTGGTGGGTAAGTGTGGTGGGCCAATTGCCCGTTTTAATAGGCTCAGGCAACAAACGTGATTTTTTTAGCCCTTTGGTACGGGACCCTCCGTGCATTTTTCAAGTAGGTACGGACGCGCAAACGTGTACGAAACATCATGGAGAAACCTGATTTTTTGAGAAGACTTACTACGAATGTTCGTGAAGTTTTAATGGACTAGGCTGGCCTAAGCCGCACATTGAGGATAGACTGAGCCCCACTCACTAGTGGGGACGTTATTGGACGATATATAGCCGATTTGAAACTAAAATTACTTTACGGTGTTTCAAATCATCAAAAAGCAAATAAAAGTTTACGACGCCCCGCGTAATGGGAATATAAAATATTAATTCAATATAAGATAGGAATCTCGGAAGAGATTTCGTAGAATTTATACGGGTAGCACATATCGGGATGAATGGCGCATTTCTTTTTGTAATGGCATCCGTATAAAAAAATATAACGTCAGTTTCACGTGACAGCTGTCAGGGATTCGCGCGTTATTTCGGTAAAGTAGTTATAATAATATTTATTTTGCATGATATCTTACTTCAACATGTCTGTATAAGGTTTATTTTGAATGTTATGTTATCTGACGACCTCAAGTCGGTGGTCGCGGGTTCGAATCCCGCCGAAGGACCAAAAAGATTTTCTGTTTTCTTGGGTCACGGATGTATATTAAATATGTGTATCAATCTTCTATATATATAAAAGGCAAAGTTGATTGACTGATGTATCAACGCAGTCAAACCCTTTTAGGCTAGGAATTTGAAATTTTGCACACGTATTTCTCATAATATGATGTAGGCATCCACTAAGGTAGGATTTTTCATAATTCAACCTCCAAAGTCGGTAAAATAGGGGATAAAAGTTTGTATGAAACTTTTTATTCCTTGGCCATATTTGCACGATATTTCGTATGAATTGAGTACGGAAAAATAATGTTACGTATTTCAGTGTTTTCTAAAATTCAGCCTCTAGGAGGGTAAAATAGGGGATGACAATTATATATTATTATAAATATTTCTTCAAAAAGTTCTTCGGATACTTAGCACGGATCCAGATTGACGTGGTGTGAAGCATCCATAGATATTATTCTCTATAATACAGATAAATAAAACTGAAGGGTCTGTTTGTAATTTCAAATTAACAGCTTTTCACTTAATGCATATGAAAGTATAGGATTGGATGCATTTTATACTCATCATCATCATCAAAAATTGTTTGACGCCCAACGAAGTGGGCACGGGGCAGATAGTTATTTATATTTTATGATGAAGTCTATAATCTATACCTATAATTAGGTTTTTTAACATATATCACACTCTAGGTTCAACGGTAAATGCCATTTCAGACCGAGACGCGACGCGACGCTGCTTTTTACAGCTGAAAATATAATAATGTGCTATATTGTTACAAAACCGAATAAAAAATGCAGCGCCGTTTCGCGTCGCGTCGTATTTCAGTGTGAGCTGACCCTTAGTCAGTATTAATCTTTAAATACGATACACGACGCGACGATGCTTGAATATATAACATAAGTCAGATAGCGGTCTTTAATAAGACCATTAATGGACAGTATACTTTTTAATGTCGAAAACGTTTATGCTAATATGGCCATTGCAGTATATTTCCGGAAACGTCTGATTGGATTCCGAATTCCTTGTGCGTTTTAAGGTCGAGGGGGTTCAAGGGACTTCACAAAATACGATTTTTACCTAACCCTCGAACAATGGAGGGTAAATAAAGTTCCGAGGGATGGTAAGTCTGAAGCCATCCGAATTGTATTTTATTACTTTACATTAATAGATAAATATCTTTATAATATAATAAAGGAGATGTCCCCACTGACTGACTCACTGACGTATAGACTCTCGCACAGCCGTAACTGTTAATAGTAAACGTAAAAAAAATTCTACCCTTAAAGGGATGAAACAGGGGTGACATATGTGTAGTGAGAGTTGTTGTAAGTTACGAAAAATGTTTAGTTATGCATACTGTCATTAACTCATTACTTATGTGATATTGCAGCCTAATGTTGGGTTAAGAGGAAACATCAAGGGCTGGAGAAATGAAGAATGGGTGTTTGTAAAATCTATTGCTGTCCCGCGGTGCCCGAACAAGCGCGCTATCCATGTGTGAGTGTGCGATAGAGACAACTGTAACTTGAACTGAAAATACCTATTAAAAGTACGAAAAATCAACGATTCGTAGTCCCCTGATTCCTTCTCCAAAACTTAACCGATTTATGTACTTTTTTCATTAACAATTCAAAAAAGGCTTGAACTGTGCTCCTATGTTTTCATTTATTTCTATAATTTAGTCAAATTTGTTTTCTGGATGTTTGAACACAGCGGAAAGTCTGGTAATTTTTTTAAAGTTTTTGAACGTCCATAGGTAGGTATCTCTTTTAATAATTAATTTATGAAAAAAAGGAAATCATAGGGACACGCTAAATGTATCCATAAATATTCAGGAAAAAAATTGTTACTCCACCGGCATTATCCAGGGAGGAAACAGGGGACTACGTTTGTATGCTTTCCCATACATTGCGTGGCCCTTCTGTTTCCTCTTAAACATCTCATTCGGATACTAACACACATGTATATTTTCTACTCTGTGGTATTAGCGTAAATAATAAATATAATATAGAGGCGAATAGACAAGGTCCAGTGCTGGTGTGTCGTATACTTTTACCTTTATGACGTCAGCACTTCCGCTATAGGCTGGGAGGTAGCTGCAAAAATTGATGTCCGTTTAAAACTTTAAATAACTGAATATTTTGTTTATTACATTAATGCTTACCTTTTTATTTTGATATTTACACTGTGAACTTTGAAATACTAGTACCTAAAATGTCACATTTTTAGTTATGTACTATCAGGTAATCTAATTCATAAGCAGTTAGAGTGTTCTCGGCATGCAGTCGCTATACAATTGTCAATGACATGCGGTTGGATATCGTAGTATTGACGATCTGCTTAAGAATTAGATTCCCTGATAGTACAATGCAACTATGTATATTATATAAGAAAATAGTGGCACTTTAGTAAGGTTCTTACAAACGGAATTTATTTTCTGCGATGATTTTAAATAACCCTTGTTTTATTATGACAAGATAATAATCTGCATGCGCACTTTTCAGTACTGGCTTTAAGCTGTATTGATAGAACTTGAAGCCTTTTTAATTAAAGAAAGAATTCAGAAAATGAGCGTTTAGTACTCTTCTAAGGGTTTTGTACTTCACGTTTCGGAAGCCTTATGGTTTTGTCATCTCCATCCGCCATCAGGAGCGTTAAGCCGGAGACGCGGTCCGTCTCCGTCCGTCCAGTGTTAGAAAGATGAAACTTTGCATGATTATGTGTATTTCTTCAACTTTCACTTCGACAAAGTGCTAAAATAAAACTCACGAAAAATATTTTATTTGGGATACCTTCCCGACACGTAAACTGGGGATGTTTTTTTCTTTCTTGCGTCTACCCCATGGTGTGGGTCGGACTCGCATTTGGCCGGTTTTTTATGGAATGAGCGTGTCATAAAAAATATTTTTACCTTTTTTTCAACAAATTGTCCGCAGTGCGATTCTCAATTTGTGAGTGTTGGTGCTGATTGCTTCGCCGAGCGGCGGCGGATTACAGCCGCAGTTCTTATAGCTATTAAATTTTTATTTAATTTACTCTGTACAAAAAATATACTATTTTCAAAACTCTTTTATGCATGCATTATTTTTAATATTATTATAAATGTGAAGATTTGTATGTCCACATATACGTTGAAACGTCTAATAGTATGTTTTGTAGGATATCGACAAAGTTCCTGCTCGACCAGTTTCTAAAAATTTTCCTATGTTAGTTAGTTTGTAAACACAGGTTATAGGTATGTCATAGTTATTAGCAATACCTAATCAAAATAAACATACAGAATGAGACCGCAACGACTGCAGACGTAGTTGAACTACGTGTTTACGTGTGAGCGATCCAACAGCGCTGTTAGGCGAGGCGTCGAGGTCATCTTCGAGGCGAAGTCGAGCGGAAACTTGTTTGATAGTACACTTCTGAGAAAAGGAACGATCGTCTTTAATAATAATTATAATCACTTACCTCCCTAACCTTTCGCGTCATTAATGAAAAGTATTAGGTACCTAAATGTGTAATAAGAATACTTAATGGTAAAGTAAAATTTATGATTTTTGTGGAAGATAGTTACGTAGGTAATATACGAAAAAAAGAATTAAAATCTTTTTTTCTTTTTTTTTGTATTTAATTAGTTCGGGGTTACCCCAACTTTTTTTTTGTTAAAAAATGTGAGTTTTTTTAACTTCAATTCACCATCATCAGCTCGCTCACTTCTTGAAGATTCGGAGATTAATAGACACGGAGCTAAGCATGGCTACCGCTTAGCCTATATCAACTATATTCCCCATTTAGGAGAGAGCTCCTGTGGGACACCTTCAATCTGGACTTTTGATTCCTTCAGCATCATCTGCAGCACCGAGAGGTAGGTAAGTGCATTGACAATATTATTATAAGTGAAAACTTTTAGTACCTACAGTTGGTTGGCAATTTAATGTTTACGTGGTGGAAAATGTGCAGAAAGATAATATTTTTTTATTATAATGCTTAGAAATACAAAATTAACACACTCTACCGTTCGTTTGATAGATTTTGAATTACACATAGACATTGTGAATCTGTCACAGCATTTAATTTTTATTATATTTTTAGCCACTGGGGCATGTTTCTCGCGCGTATCTTCCAAACAGCTGGATGGATTTCGACAACTAAGGTATCGCTGTATCAAAAACCCAAGTGTCCTTAGATTATAGAGATAATTAGCTAATTTAAAAAAAAAATTAAAATGGCGGATTTTGGCGCCAAATTGTAAGTAGGTACTTAGTTAAATTTTTTCTTAACCAAACCTATCGAGTAGGGTATCAAAATAAAGGAAATTAAATTGAGATTTCGATAATATACATATGTCATGTATTTAAATTTAATCAGGAATAATTACAATCATTATATATTTTTTTTATTTATTTAACAATTTATTGCACACAAGAAAAATGTGATTTAACATTACAATTTAACAAAAAAAGACGACACAAAGGTACTGCTTATTTCTAAAAAGAAATTTCTTACAGCAGCCCTACGGAGAGAGATGGGATAAAAGACAGCATATTCGATGTGTATAATTACAAATACACTACTTACATATTATTATATCCTTACAAAAATAAAGAATATAATGTGTAGTGTATACTATCAAAATATATATACTTAACAAATATAAAACACATAGTTGATACGATAAAATAATATTATATTATAATAGATAAATACTCTATGTATATGTAATAACGGTATTTATATGGATTGAATTTCGAGGTAGTGCTCTTTCAAGCGTCTTTTAAATACAATAATGGTGGGACTGTCACGAACGGTGTGGGGAAGCGAGTTCCACAATCTGACTGCATGAACGGTGAAGGAGTAGGAGTAGAAGTTGGAGCGATGGGATGGGAGGGAAAGGATTTGTTCTAACATTAGATCTACAAGGGACATCGAAGGGTCGAGAAAAGTTAAATCGATCGAGAAGATAGGAAGGAGAGAGGGGGTTATACAACATGTTATAAAGTAGACAGAGGATGTGGGAGTTACGTCGAAGTCGGATAGGGAGCCACTTGAGCTTCAATCGAAAGGCTGATATGTGATCGAATTTTCTCAGTCCAAACACAAAACGGATACAGAGATTCTGTAAACGTTCCAGTTTTTTTAACAGTTCTTCGGTGATGTCCAAGTAGCAGGAGTCAGCATAGTCGAGGATAGGAAAAATGAGTATCTGAACAAGGAAAATTTTAGTGTTCACGGGCAAAAAGTTTCGAAGGCTCTTTAACATGTGCAACGAGTAGTAGACCTTTCTGCTTACTTCACTAACCTGAAGATTTCAGGAAAAATTGCTGTCGAAAGTCAACCCTAGATTTTTGGCAGAGTCTGTGTATTCAATGACAGTACCATCATACATGACCCTAGGCACATTATATAAACGTTGAGTCCTATATTTACTGGCTATGATCATGGCCTTCGATTTATTTGAATTGACTAACAGACCAAAAGATTTAGGACAGACTGCTATGCGCTGTTGATCAGCGTTAACATCTGTTACTGCGGAATTAATCTCATATATATGTGAATGACGATAGAGTTGTAGGTCGTCTGCGTAGAGATGGAAATTTGATAGAATTAATGTGGAAACAGTGTTAATAAGAATAGAAAAAAGAAGGGGAGAGATAACTCCACCCTGGGGAACACCCGCTTCAATGTCACACCAATCCGAGGTAGCCTCGAGCGGACTCGTTGCGAACGTCCCCGAAAATATGTATCGAATCAGTCTATGACTGAGGAAGATATGTTAAGAGAACGAAGGACGGAAAAGAATATGTCAAAATCAACAGTATTAAAGGCACTGCTAAAGTCAAGTAGCACTAGAACAGACATACATTTATTTTCCATTGCTAGAAGGAGATCGTCAGTGACTTAAGCCGGATTGGAAGGAAGAAAGCAATTTATTAGAGGATAGGAATTCGGAAAGCTGTTTATAATTTATAAATAAATAATTTATTTTTAAATTTTATGATTAAATAATTCCAATAATTTTGTAATCAATGTATTAAAATAGTCGTATTTTTTATTTAAATCGACCAAGTGTGTGATAAATAAACTAAAAAATATTAAATAAAATAAATAATTATTTTAAACAAACCCGACTAAAAAAACATACCTAAGCATCGCACTCATATATGTTTGTACGATTTATAATTTGCAAACGGGTCCCGCCTGCTACCAAACATAATGTCAATCATTTCATTTAGGCTTTCAGCTCAATCTTGTTTCGGTCTGCTTAGTGCGTTGCTTAGGTATGTTTTTTTGCAGTCGGGGGTTTTTTTTTTTAATTATTTATCTCTATATAAGAGGCAAAAGAACCCTAATAAAGTTACACATTTAAGATTGTATTATGAATTATTAAGAGCGAATTTCGGCACAATGCGACCTCTAGTAATAATTATTAGACGTCAGATCCCTTTAAAGAAACATCGTCATCTGCTGTACCCGAGGAGGGAGGTAGGTAGGCGCGTTGACAGTAATCTATATATAGTATGGATACTTTTAAATATTTTCATCGCGCTACATTCATTCTTCTTATTCGTACTATCGAACAAGTTGCCGCTCGACCAGGCATACGATGAAAATCGCTTAACAGCGCCGTTGAACCGTGCCCACGCACACATATACACACGTGTAAATACGTAGTTCAAATACGTCCGCAGTAGTTGCGGTCACTTACACTTGTGTTTAAATATTTTGAGGCGTCCTAGTGCAAAGGAAAATATTTAGAAACTTGTCGAGCAGGAACTTTGTCGATACAACTTCTACACTAACCGGTTGTCCTTTGTTAAGTGTTTTTGACGTGATAACTTCTTCTAAACGGATGAACGCCGGCTGCACGCATGAAAAATTGTCACGTTCCGTCTGATTGTCACGTTCCGCCTGAGCCGAGCGTGCAAGCGAGAGCGCGGAACAACCGATAGAGAGGCACGATCGGCCTAAGCGTTTGGCTTGTGATGACGTATCACGTAAAATTATCGTCCGTAAATAACCGGCTTAACTGACAACAAATTTTTTTACCATTCGGATGAAAGGTCTTAAATTGTCCCAGAGTCACAATATAACTGAGCTTTAAAATCACTCGAGACTTCATAAATGTATCAATATCTGTGGATGAGTCCAAGGGAGGAGCGTTGAGCGAGTAATAATTAGCGCGGTACTTAGAGCGGCAATTATCGCGCTAATTAATTAAATGAATTGCGGGTAATTACCCAATCCTTAGTAAATGTCAATGCGTTTTTTAATTGTGAAAAATATTTGCGCGGTAATATTTATTTTACTAACGAATTACTCCCGAAACCCAGTGGGACGGATGGCCGACACGACTGGCAAGAGATCAGGCGCAGGACAGGCTTTTTACATGCCCATCCGAGGCATGGATTATTTTGTCAGACAATCGGGTGATCAGCCTGCATTGTCCTAACCAAACTTACTTAACTTAAGGAACTTAAGGAAACAACATTATTTGTTGTTCCAACGCGGGAATCGAACCCACGACTTCCGAGTGGAGAGCCAAGCTCTAAACCACTGGACCACGGAGGCTGTTATAATACGTTACACGCATAAATATGATAGAGCCAAAGATTTAAAAACTAAAGATAGGTTATGACGTATACATTTGACAGAACAAATCTTTGCCATGTTTAAGTCAATAATAAGTTTTTTTTATTATTTAGATATATGGCGTCGGCTTCAAACCATTTATTTGCCAGTGTCAAGTTAATAAGGCAGGAAATAGAATTTTCGTGTCAATTTTCAACACCGTATTCCTAAATCGTCAAGTCTAAAGCTAGTCAAAGACCAAATAAATAGTCAGTGCAGTCAAGTCAGTCGATTCAGTCAAGTGGTAGAAGCTTTACTGAAAGGTCCTAGAGAGTTTTGGAGGAAACACAAAATAGCACGTTTTTAACGAATATTTAATGGTTAATATTCTACCAATATTACACATTAAGGACCGAAATGACACAAATTTATGATAGATATACAAAAACCACAACGTCACCAATTGAATTCCCCGGCAAAACTCCAATAATAAGTTATTGTTATAATGTATCGGCATATAACTAATTTACGCGTTGTGATATAAAAAAAAATTATTCAAATATGGCCATTTAATTTTAACTCTGTTGATGAAATACTAAACTTAAACTAATTATATTATATTATATTATATTATATTATATTATATTATATTATATTATATTATATTATATAGATAGTGGGAGGATACGCTACGGATTTAGTTTAAGTTTAGTAGTAATTAGTATATATATATACTATATATATACTAATTACTACTAAACTAATATATATATATATATATATATATATACTTACTATATATACGTATACTTTTTCACTTTTCACTCAAAAACGGCCGAACCGATTCTCTGATAACCGATATAATGTGTGATTTGATATTGAAAATTACAAAGTAATGAAAAATCTTATCTTATCTTATGTATTATAATTATACACCTTGCATGTTAAGGATATTTTGCGCGCCATTGTGATGACAGAATGTTGAATCCTAGCCATTATAATATTTTTAAGACCTTATGTATACCACATTCTTGCAATAAAGGATTGATTGATTGATTGATAATTAAAATGGATTGCAATTTCAATGTCTCGCTAAAACTTGAGACCCACTGGACCAATTTGGAGTGTGAAATATTTGAAAAATTGCGGGGAAAATATGAACACTATATTTATAGGTGCGACAGAACAACGTGTGTCGGGACAGCTAGTCTTATATAAAAAATAAAAAATAAATGAAATACGTGTGGCACTCGGGGAGTGCCGCGGTAAAGCTATTGCATAGTAAGTCTACACGCATACGTCTAGTCGCACGCACACAAACACCGTGCCGAAGTCTGCCGAACTGAATCGACGTTAGACGATGCACGGCTTTCAACGCCGCACCGCTGTGCCGGTCGGAGTGGGGGGTGTTAGGTTTATTTTCGTTACGGAATTTCTTGATTCGGTCGCCGCGCTCAAAGCCCGCGATAAAAGCTATGCAATAGCTTAAAAGCCTTTATTTAGCAGAAGATACAAAACAAAACTAATTAGTGTACGTACAATTAAAACAATTTAATCTTCTAGAACTATCTCCTATGCTAATCCCATATCTATTCTAATATAATAAAGAGTGTGGGAATATGGTGGCAAGCCCCAAAGGGAGATCTCCGACCGAGCGAGGTGCTATGCTCGGTCAGGCCGAAGCCCACTTGTATGAATTTCAGATGTCGTATATATAGTGCCGATCATAGAAAACTTCGATAGCGCGATTCAGGATTGTGGCGCTAATTGGTCCGCCACATCACTCCCCTCCGAAGACCGGAGGTCGAATCTTGAGTCTTCTTCTTGAGTCGCCAGTGCCAGAGAGTCCCAGTGAGTCGGAACTGTGCTGCTGCTGCACGGGCTCCTGTGATTCGGAGTGCTGCCGTGCTACGTGCTGACCAGGAGAGATGTGCTCTGCTTGGTGACCGATCGTTGTAGTGAGAGTGCCCGTTGAAGCCGATGAGGGTTCAACCAGGCCGCGGTGCGTTGAGGCTGGTGGTCGAGGTACCCGATGAGGCTGAAGCTGGCTGGCGTGGTGCGGAGGGGTGGGGAGTGATGATGTCCAGAAGGAGGCGTGTTCTGTCGAGGGTCACCAATGTGGGAAGATGGTGGCAAGCCCCAAAGGGAGATCTCCGACCGAGCGGGGTGCTATGCTCGGTCAGGCCGAAGCCCACTTGTATGAATTTCAGATGTCGTATATATAGTGCCAATCATAGAAAACTTCGATATCGCGATTCAGGATTGTGGCGCTAATTGGTCCGCCACAAGAGGAAAGGTTTGTTTGTTTGCATTGAATAGGCGTCGAAACTACTGGTCTGATTTTGATGAAATTTGGCATCGATATAGATAGACCACGAGGAAGAACATAGGCTGTTTTTTATTGCGGAATAATGAACGGTTCTCTCGAGATTTCCTTTTGCGCGCACGGAGTCGTGGGGAACATCCAGTCCTACTATCCTACTAATACTATAAATGTGAAAGTTTGTGGGGATGGGTGGATGGATGTATATATAGATTGATGGATGTTTGTTACTCTTACACGCAAAAACGTTTTAATGTTTTGTTTAAAAATAATTATTAGCTGATTTTAGAATCTACCTTTTGATCCTAAGGTAGTCCGATAGCTAAGGTAGTTCCGATGCACGCGACACCGCGACCGTTATAAGGTCGTGAAAAACCGTCGGGTCCATTTAGGTGAAGATACTTTTTGCCTCGACATGTCTCGTCTCTATTAATATAGGTGATTATTATTTAAATTTAAAATATCAAAATATATACTTTGAGTTTCGTATGAAGTTGATAATATCTACGAGTCTTGATTAGAATTATTAAGCTACGTCGTTCTACCAAATAAAAAATACTTGCATTAAATTTCCACTTAATTGATACGAAGCCAAAGATTTCAAAACTAAGGATGGGCTATGGCGTACATTTATCAGAACAAATCTTCATACAAGAAAAAATTACGCCATCTAGGTTTTCACTATGTACCTCAAATGCCAAAATGGTCCCAAAACTCCAAAAGTGGATACAGTTTTTGCCTCAACATGCCTCGTCTAATAAATATAATATGTCTATGCTCCAAGCAATATAACTTTCTCCCCTAAAGAAATAATACTTGTATTTTAACTTTCTAATAGGGAAAAAAAACCTTTCCGCACTGGATTCGGGGAAAAAATGGGCGGGAAATTAACAAACAGTAATCAAGTCGACGGTATGATAGATTAGCTTCGTAATTAAGAGAATTTAAATTAAACACAGACCTTCCATCTTCATTTCTCTTCGCGCTTTTTACGTCCATTTCCATTTTGGACGTGCCATAGATAAACAATTCTATTTTTAAAGCGGTGTGAATTGCCAGTTAGGTTTTTTTTAAATGCCAATACTTTTAGGTGTATTTTATTTTTAAATTTTGAACGCCTGACTAAATTGTACACCAGGTAAGCTTTTTTATCGTCATGATTTTGCACTGGTATTGGACATATAATATAAGATATTATTAACCGAGTTCCAAAAAAGGAGGCGGTTATACGTTCGGCTGTATATATACATATATATTTTTGTATATTCAACCAGGCAACTTGAACATGAGTTCTATAAAATATTGTTTTTGTCAGAATATTGTTTGGGCTGGTACCGACTTCAAAATTATGAAGATTGAGTAGAGAAATAGTTAAATTTTTTGCCGAATTAAAAAGGGAATTATTTAGAAAATAAGAATTATTTCATATGTTTTGTGCATTTTTGCTTTGAAAGTCGGTTTTCATGTTTTGTTTAACAATAATTTTACTTATTTCATTTACTTTATAAAATTTTAATACATCGTGGAAAAACAAAATTATTTTTTTTAAGAAACCCCCTAAATATCAAGCAGTGAGCGAGCTGATGCTGCATTACAGCTTAGAGCACTCTCAATCACGTCAGCTTTCAAACAAAACTAACCACATATTACACGAATATTTCGTTTAGGAGCTACGATGCCGCGGATAGACACATACAGACAGACATACATCAGACTGCAGACACGTCAAACTTATGACACCACTCTTTTTGCGTTGGGGGTTAAAAAAGTAATAATATCACGATTATTTGGTCACCAATGACTTAGTTCGTCCATCATAATCAAGAAAATGCTATTTCAAAATTTGATACCCCGCTATTAGCGCCGTCTTATAAGATGATGATTGTTTTTATATTTTTTCACTGAGTAAATCAAAATGCAAATCAATAAACAAATGATTACTCAGTAAACTTTACACCTCTAATAAAACGGGTATAAAATTTTCGACGAAAATGGTCTGCGGTGTAAAACCCGGAAGGACGGTGTAAAAATTTTATGTGCCAGAGTCGTGCTTTCAGTAATGTGGAACAGATTTAGGAAATCAATATTTTGCAGACATTTCTAGAGTTCCGTAGTACTCAAGGATACCCTTAAAGATTCGCAAATTCTGTAATTATGCAACAAATGTATGGAATTTCGTATAATTATGGGTTGTGTATAGATCTCGGTTTTGGCATCATACGATAATAATAATTTTATATTTTAGGAGTCACTCTTCATACGTGTGAAGTGGGGATGAAAACTATTTTTTAATTCTACCCCATCGTATATATGTATCGTCGAATAGGTCTTTTTAAATAAAGGCAAGGTTTCATACATGACATTATTAAAAAAACTCAACCATTTTTGAGTCATCGCCCCCCAAAGTTCCCTGGCATTTCTAAACTATATAAAATAGAAACTTGTAAGTTTCCCTGCTAATAACTCTTTGGGAAAAATATTTTGAACGAAATCGGATAATAATTGTTGAATTAATTTAAATTAAGCCTAATGCGCGTTGATAGTTACGGAACCCTCCTTCGACATGTCCTGACATGCTCTTGATTAGGTTACTTGTGTAAGACCGGGATTAAGAGCATCAGAGTACCAAGTGACTCCCAACCGCCTATAATCTCCGGTACCCTCAGTAAGCAGAACACAATGTGTTTTACGTCTGTTTTCCGTTCGGCCAATGCTATCTTTTCGGTAGAATGGAACGTCTCGCCACAAATTAACGAAACACGAACAGATAAACAGCTACATAGCTAACTTTCGATTTAAATGCACTACTACGAGCATACGGTGTCCACGATTGTGTGGAAAAATTGTGAGGTTGAAGGGGATGGCAAAATTTTCAAATTTGGATTGAATTAGATCGTTATATGAAAGCTGTTTCTCTGTACGTGTGTATATATATTTTCTACTCTGTGGTCTCACGCTGTAAAACGGTCCAAAATTAAATTATTAACTAAATAAATAATGTCGTTAAAATTTACCTTACCAGATAATCTTGTATAATATATTCGGTTTCTCGAAAATGGCTGTAAGTGTTGCCATGAAATTTAGTATGCAGGAAGTAATGTATGTTTTTCTTTCGTCGTGCCACATTATAAAAATAATTACGACTTTATTATGTCAGTCCGATTGGCAGTTTGGTATGCGTATGTATACTTTTTTCTTTGTTCGGAAATTCGGAATGTGGTGGGTTCTAATCTCGGTCAGATAAATATTTTTGTTTCTTTATCATTCTTTTCATTTTTATTTATTTATCAGAACTCCGAGCAAAGTCGCAAGCAAACTCGGTCACCCCGATACTGAGTACTTATAATAGAACAATTTAAAACCTGATTAACAATAGATATAGCAAAAAAAATTTACGTGCAAAGAATTAATTGTGAAAAATGTATAGAAAACTAATTGGTTCGTATTGGACAATTCAAAACGAAGTTAGCGAGAATTATGCAAAACCACGAGAAGACTTAAGATTTATAACTAACTTCACTGTGAAACGATCTTTTATACACTTTTTTACTAGAATAGGCAGCTTCAATGTGAAATGCGAACAATTTTTTAAATTGAATATGTCGTACTTACTACACAGATATAAGGGCATTAAGTAATTAGAATTTCGAAATATCATAAAACATTGTTAAAATCGTTGGTGGCGTTAAAAAATGATTATGAAATTCTTATAGTGATAACAGACACTCGAACTTGGTCCGCGGACCTTATCCTACGCCGAATCCGGTGACGCTACTGACGCACGGATTTGGTCCGCGGACCTTATCCTACGCCGAATCCGGTGACGCTACTGACGCACGGATTTGGTCCGCGGACCTTATCCTACGCCGAATCCGGTGACGCTACAGACGCACGGATTTGGTCCGCGGACCTTATCCTACGCCGAATCCGGTGACGCTACTGACGCACGGATTTGGTCCGCGGACCTTATCCTACGCCGAATCCGGTGACGCTACAGACACACTGATTTGGTCCGCGGACCTTATCCTACGCCGAATCCGGTGACGCTACAGTCGCACGGATTTGGTCCGCGGACCTTATCCTACGCCGAATCCGGTGACGCTACAGACGCACGGATTTGGTCCGCGGACCTTATCCTACGCCGAATCCGGTGACGCTACAGACGCACGGATTTGGTCCGCGGACCTTATCTTACGCCGAATCCGGTGACGCTACAGACGCACGGATTTGGTCCGGCAGACCGATATGAAAACTCGACACTCGTGTGTTCGATTTTCAGCTCTATTGTATTAGCGCAGAACTCTATTTACAGTGCTGTTTCGACGACGACGATGATTCCAGCAATCAATTGAAATACTGCAGATATACCAACTCTCAAATATATTTATCCCCAAACTTAACCCTTAATTCGACCCTAATTATTTATACTATTTACAAGATTTACGCTGATTTTATTGGAATATAATTGGGTTATCCCAATTATAATTGTAATTGGGATAAGCCAATTATATTATAATAAATAATAATATAATTAATAAGAGATAATAAGCTAGAGACTCTAATAGTGATGAGCAAAATTGATCTTGGTCTTGCAGTCTTGGTCTTGGTCTTGCGAAAAAGCAAGACCAAGACCAAGACCGAATGAACAAGAATAAGACCAATACCAAGACCAAATTTGCAAGACCAAGACCAAATACACAAGACTAAACTAAAAATTATTACTTCCGGAGTATCTATGAGTTAAAATATTTGTAACAGCGTCAACACATGCTTTTCCAGAAACAAAATATTTTTGGTACTAGGAATCGTCATTTTCCTTTATTAAATTTCAATATTAAGGATAAAAAAAAGAGAAACTTAACCACTATTTGAAAATAAAAAGGATCTACAAGAATGTTCTTTGTCATAACGTCTGGAAAACACATGGTTAAAGTATAAAGAGGAACTAATTTTTAACTTCCCGCTAAGAAAATTGAAAATTTATTATTTATTGAAGGGCTTAAGTTAATCTTAGGGGACTGTTTCGCCCTCATTTCTCTACTATACTAAAAAATTATAATTAAAAAGTGGTGTAATTTAATTTTTTTTTTAATAATAATAATAGTTATTTATTTCTCTCACAATCACTTAGCACATACAGAAAAGTACAACACAAGGTAAGTAGCTAATAAACATGTGAGAGACTGGGATCGATACTAGGTGGGTTTAGGTCGATACACAGGTATGTGTTACAGATCCTCAGGCTCTCTCCCTCTCATTAAAATTACAAAATACAATGTGTCTGAAGATTTACTAACTCAATAACAATTGTCTACGCAAAGAAATATAATGTATTATAATAATAGCTAGTAGCGATATAATAAAATTATTAATTTGTGTGTGTGTGTGTGTGTGTGTGTGTGTGTGTGTGTGTGTGTGTGTGTGTGTGCATGGGTGTGTTATATGTGTGCAATATTTTTAAGCTGGTGGCCTCCGTGGGTGGGTGGGTTCCGTGGCCTCATAGTCTAATTTCCTTAGCCAGTCCGAAATTATTAACTTACAACGGTAACTACATTTCGGGTATATGTTTAGCAAACTATTAATTTTATTGTACATATAATAGAGCCTAATAATATTGTACATATAATAGAGAGAAATAATAAAATCCTTTATAATAGAAGAACCACTGAGCAAATGATGTCTTGACTTTACTTAGTTGACATATACTATTTCGTCGTTTACTACCATCGGTCAGCGTTGAGTCAAATTGTACCCGGCGGTGGATTTTTAAAGTGGAGTGCAGTATATATAATTGTCGCACAGTCAGGACGTTGCATGTTTTATACAAGGTTACTGTGGGGTATAAGAACGGAAGTTGCCAGCCAACTTTCAGAAGCATCCTCTGCGTGCGCTCCAATTTGATCATATGGGATTTAATTGCTCCACCCCAAGTGCTTATGCAATATGATAGTAACGACTGACATAGAGCTAAGTAAACTGTTTTTATAATTTTTTTGCTGGCTGAGTTTCGTAAAATCTTGAGCACAAAGGCTAGTTTACGCAGTCTCGAGATTAAAGCGCTTATGTGTGAATAAAATGTCAATCTTTTATCAATTATTACACCTAGATATTTAATTTAATCGGTTTTTGTAACCTAGAACAAGAGCAAGAGCTAGACAATGTTGAACATGAGTGTGCGGCATATCCTCATGCGGCAGAGTGGTACTATTTAGTTGCGTGGCTTTATTTATAGTAAAGGTGATGTATCGTGTTTTGTCAACGTTCAGAGTAAGTATGTTTCTCTCTAACCATTTGGATATAACATTGAACGTAGACTGAGCATTTTCAAAGACTTCTTCCCATCTCTTCCCTGTTAGTATAACCGCTGTATCATCCGCATAGGCAAACATCCTACCACTCAAAAGCGGTAATTGGCAGAGGTCGTTCATGTAAATTAAAAACAGCGTAGGCCCGAGAATACTACCCTGAGGAACACCGTAACTTATACCACGCTCTTCGCTACACCAATTTTCATCTTAACCTTTTGTCGTCTGTTGGATAGGTACACATTGCAAATTGTGTGCACATTTTGCACATAATGTAATTGTGTATAAGTGTTGTGTGTGTGAATTTATACTTAGAATGTAATCTAGATGTAAGTTTATGAAAAATTTGTTGACATATCCATTGTAATAGAAAAACATATAAATTAAAAAACTTATTACTTATTCTTGACTTTTCGTATTACCCTGCTTATTTAATTATTTTACCTCTCCTGTGCTGCCGGGTTGCCTGGAAGAGATCGCTTATAGCGATAAGGCCGCCCTTGTCCACATTTAGATTATAAGTTTAGTTTTAGTCTACTGATTGTTTTCTTTAATGTGAGCAATAAAGAGTTCATCTATCTATCTATCTATCTAAAAAACTTATAAAACAATACAGAGATAGTTTAGTTATAGTTAGTCAGGCTATATTATTATTATAGTATACTATTATAGTATTATTAAGATTCTGAAATTCCAATTTACTTTCAATACGTATGGGTGTAGAATTCACATCCTTCTTTAGATACATTTTACCGAAGTGTGTCCATGCACTAAAATAATTATTTTTCTTTTTGAATTCCCTGGCCAAGTAGAACAAGTGCCTCGACTTAGACGTCAGGTATTCGGACACGTAAACTTATCTGGGCGGTCCTTGAAGTTGGAGATGAGTGGTATTGAGATGGTCCTGATTACGTTTATTGTACCCTCGAACAGATTTTATTAAATTTTCTTTGGTTAAAGTGCTGGTGAAGTCAATGACGATTGGACCGGGGGCCTGTGACTTAGTCTTTTGACGAAATATGTCGCGTATATTCGTATCATTGATGGGTTGATTCACAAAAGTACCCAATTCTTTTACCGTTTTCATAAGTGTTTCTTTATTTTCATCTTGTGATCTCGGAATTCCTCTTAATTTTATCGCCGATTCCCGGTTTGATCTCTCCAGATATTCTATTTTTGATTCGAGGAATTGTATACGACCCTTATACGCCTCATTTTCAAGTTGTAGCAAAGTCATTTTACTTAGAAAATCATCGTACTGACTTGATATGAATTCCATGGATCTCTGTATGTCAGCATTTTGTTCTTTTACGGCAATTATGGTGGATTCCAAGGACTCAAACTTAGCATCTTGTTGTACTCTAAATTCAGAGAACATTTGTTTTAGCATCGATCTCAGCTCGCCTACGTCGTCTGTAAATTTTCTCTTGCTGGGATTTATTCTGCACGTTATATTTGGATCGACTGTCTCCGCTTTTTTTGCACTTATGTGAAAGTTGGATCAGAACTATGCCTAGAGCAGCTAGGTGGCGTACGCTGAGTTGACATGTTATTGATAGCAAGCTCGCAGACAAAATAATATGTATAGTGGTAACAGTATTACCGGGCGTAATTTTCGCAGCAGCTTCGTAGGGGACACGTATTTCGTAGCGCATACAAGTATTCGCGTAGCACTAGTCTAGTATGAAAGTGTTCTTAAATTTCACCGTACGCCGTACTCGCTAGTTGGCTCAGCGCAGCAGCGGCCGGACAACCATCGGCGACACCCGCTAAGTCGTAGGATCGAGCCCGAGCCCGGTGATCAACAAAAATAATAAATTTCTTCCACTCACTTGTGTGGCGGGGCGAAGCGCCAATACGAAAGGGGCGCTCTCAAACACAGGGGCGAAACTCCAGCAGTTCAAATATTTTAATTCAATAATCATTCAGTCTACACGGCACAACCATTAACACATCCGCTTGTTTCGAAAGCCGAGAGGCCAGAGTAGAGAGTAGTAGAATATTAATAAAGTAAAGTGTTTTGTTAGTGAATAATAGATTGTAAATTATTTTTAATTTATAACAATTGTGATATTCAAAAATAGAAAAAATATGTAACAGATAAAATGAGCAAGACCAAGACCAAGACCAAGACCAGGCGCATTTGAGCAAGACCAAGACCAAGTCTGAATGAGCATGACCAAGACCAAGCCTGTCCAAGTCTTGGTCTTGCTTTGCTCATAACTAAACTCTAAAAACTTTATATGTTTATACAATTAAATACCTAAGCGTAAATGACATAAAACTAACCTGTCACTTAATCTGATTTCACTCCCTATAAATTTTTATACCCTGGGCTATATACATACATAAAAAATGATTCTTAAGGAGTAAACTCTTAATAATCCTGCCCCGTAGATTATTTTCCCTAATTTTGGGGGAAAAATCCCTAATTTAGCAACACTGAGATCGTTGTCTAGCCCAAACGCCCGACTGCTCTACACACGTACGAATTTGGTACGGAGCGAACCAAATCCGATGAGGACAACGGTGGACTCAATTAATAATAATTATGTTCGCCGGACTACTCTACACACGATCGGATTTGGTGCGGAGCGGATCAAATCCGTTGTCCGCTCTGTACCCATCCCTTCCTGTAAATATTTTGTGGCTCCTCATTTTTCCCGTCTTAAGGCATATCACATTTCGATTTCAATGATTTCCGCGAAACGAAAATATTTCGCGAAAAAGCCGGTAAAAATATACTAGCAACACCGGCAATGATTATGGAAGCTCTAAAGCGTCGTTATAAAAACTGTTTGAAATTCGAAGTCGGGTATTCGAATTACAAATCGCGGGAGTGTTCTTGTTATAAAAATAATGTAAAATGGAATTCCAAATTTGAATTTCCGTCCGGATACTCGCATTAACATAAATACAGAGTGTAAATGCATTAAAACCTTTTTGAATGCATTATTGCGAGTTTCGGCACTCCCCGGGGAGTCTTTAGTCATATTTCCCGGGTATTTACCACAGTGCACAATAGACTACGGCCGTGCGAACACTGTCTGTTCAAAAAATGAGCATATACTTAGCTATACGTACACACGTGCAAAATATACAATGGCGCACGTACACACACGCACACGTGCACGGAACTTGTGCGATGAGTGCATGCTTGGTGACTTCGACTACGGCGACACACGCACTGGCTGGGTCTATATGATCCGGAATCCGGGGGGCCCGGGAAAATATTTCAGAGTATTGAAAATAGAACTCTGCGCCACATAAAATAGAGTTGAAAATCGAATTATCGAGTGTCTTGACATTCGATAATTCATATAAGACATTGACATATTTTAACTCGACACTTGTGACATTGATTTTCAACTCTATTGCATCATCATTGCGGATTCCGGATCATATAGTCCCAGCCAAATACTCTGTTCAGCGGGGCTATTCACGATTCCCGTTCGACTAGGAAACCCGGAAACTTACCGTGCGGTTATTGATAAACGTTTATCACTGCAAGCGTTTATTGATTGCCGCGCAGGGAAGTTATCGAATCCAAGTCAAATAACGCATCGTGAATAGCCTAGTGCAGATCCAATTAAATGTTTTTGTAAACAAAAAAAAAATAATTTGACGAAACTAATGTGTCATTGTATTTCTTTATTGTACGGCAAATAAGTGATATTTAAATTGATAGAAATATAGTGTACTTTTTATTATCTTTATTACACGTACATCTTTTTGTTTACGTTCAGATTACATTGGATCCGAGCAGATTACAGTAACGGACGCCTGGTGTGATTTTGTGTTAAAGCTCTGGGATTTGTCCATTTTAGCGCCCTCTACACGTAAAAAATGCGCTCGCATCGACATGCTAGATCGGTCTGTCAGCCCCTACACTACTACATCTACCTACATGCTCGTTTCGGAGCGAGGGTTGGAACGGCGCGTTATGAACCCGCGGTCTGAACTCTACATGTGAAACGGTAAAAGGTATTAACACGTTCAGTGCGTTAGGAGATCTAAAGGATCACTTACGAGACTTTCAGCAAGTGCGTTTTTATCCCTCTGTGCGGGAGGTCGTAATTTCTTAATTTCGAATACGTGTGACTGAGTCAAATATACATACATACATCTTACTTCAATTTTGATTTAAAGGTAAAAACAAAAAATTTGAGATTAAAGAGGACCCTAATGCACTAAGTAGTGATTATGTACACTCAGTGTGAAAAGAGATCTCTTATATCTCCGAAATCGGAGGCCTCGCAAACGCAAGGAGGGGCGCCGCGCGCTTTGTTTAAGTGCCGTTCAAGTGTCGATAGCGTGAGGCCACGCGTTTAGGTACTGACAACTATTCTAACTTACTTATTCATAAAACCAAGTGCAGTGCTAGCATCTAAAAATTTGTTATTGTTTTTATTATATTAAAATTGATGTTCAGATCATATTTTTCAACGTGGTGACGAAAAAAGGCGTTGCACAGGCTGTTACAACAAATTACGCCTTACACTAGATAGCGTACAGGCATCCAAGAAAACTAAACGAATAAAAATTACATATTGCATGCAATGCAACTAATCAATGTGTTTAGTTTCCTTCAATGAAAAACACTTGTTTTTAGTAAATACTTTACGTTTATTAATAGTTCTATTGTATCCACTTCAATAAAAGTTTGATTATCGATAGCAAAAATTTTAATTTCCCCTCACTAGTTATTACACTATTTTAATTTGCGATGCGAGATATAATAGATACCTAATTTTTTTCTGTATTTTCTCTTAATTCAGTAGAGTAATCGATGATCTATAATCCACAGAAATTTCATGCTCATATTTTATTTTTTGAACGCGTCATGTTTACTTTAAAAAACATTTTTTGGAGATATTTTAGGTCTCATAACCACAAAAGTTAAGCACCGATACGAGTTATTATAGGTCTCAAACGCATTGTCTGCAAGTCTTATGAAAATGGCATCGCGCTTAACGTTTTAACTAATAAATAGAAGGGAAGATTTAATTTGAATAATTTCCCTTGAATTCGCGTTATTCAATTGTTAATTGCACCGCCATTTTTAAATAATCTGTTTACCTTAATTTGCTAAAGTGGTTTTCGGCGGGGAGTTATTTAACAGCTGTTAAAATTTTATTTGCTGCAGTTAATACCGTCGTTTATCCGGATACAGGTTTTAACTTCACATATATAATAAGGCAATTGTTTAACACACAGCTCAAAATACTGAAGGGTGTGCGCAGAAATTAGGCATACATTTCCTGTACACGTAAAATGTGGTCGCGCAGCACGTAGAACTTCACTCATTGACTCATCGCTATTCGTCTCTTTCACTCGACTACAGATATATTGTTATCGCGCTTCTATCGTGTACCTGTGTAAACTTGATAGCAATATATTCGAGTGCGAGTGAAAGAGATAAGTAGCGTTGAGTCAATGTACAAAATTTCACGTGTTCCACGACCGCACTTTAGTCTATAAATTTGTAGCCAAAAGATATAGAAATAATGCACCAGTGTTCAAATATTAGTCATCATAATATTGAAATAAACTTCGTTAATATTATTTACTAAGATTATTATTATTAGGGGCACGATGTTCTATGGGTAAAGATTATAGACTCCAAATCCACACTAAAAGTATGTTCCGATAACCAGAAATAAAAATAATAAATGCTCTTTTGACTGACATTAATAATGCTTAAAATAATATAGTTTACTAGATTTAAATCTCTGAATGAACTTCAAATTTTGATGTATTTACTTTAAAACAATAAATTTATTCTTTAACACAAATACTTCAGTGCAAAATAATTGGCAGTTATATTCGTAACAATGGCAACACTATAATCTCCCGCGTAAATTAATTTAAATATGGAATTGTAACAAGATGGCGAATTGGGTTGGCGCACTCGGCACTTCAAAAGATTTATTCTTTTCATTTAATTTAGCACCTGATGTAGACAATGATTTAATAACTGATTTTATATAGTTTAAACTCCCAATGGAGAACCTATTAAATCTAAAAGACAACATTGGATACTTTCTCAGGAATATGATAATATGTAGGTACTAAATAAAAATTTTTAGTAGTCCCTTGTCCCAACCCAATCCTTTTTTGTAAGGCCGGGACTATTTTGTCTGGAATCCGTAAGGTTGGGAAAAATTAAAGAGCACGGAAAATAGAACACACAAGTGTCGATTCAAATGTCAACGTCATTAATCACAACTCGACACTTGACACTTCGAATTCAACGCTATTGTATTAGCACAGAGTTCTTTTCAGCGTTCTGAACTATCCCGGGCCCGCCGGTTTCCGGACCAAATAGTCCCAGCCTAAGCGTCTTTTGTTAAGCAGGAAGCAAGCTGATAATGATTATTATAGCTAAGAACCATGTCGATCACATCAAATCGCCCCGGACGCAAAAAAAGGGTGTTTCAAGTTCGACGTGTCTGTGTGTCTGTGGCATCGTAGCTTCTAAACGAATAGTCATAATTTTATGTTTTTTTTTTATTTGAAACTTAGTGATACAGATGGTTTTTAACTTTAACTCATCATCATTAATTCAATTGCTATTTGACAATATCAGGGGTTACTTTTTTAACTTGTTTATTGCGTTGGGGGTTAAATCTAATAACCCCTTTGATGTGAAACCATAACCATAACCATATTAGACGAGGCACGACGAGGCAAAAACTGTCCCCACTTAAATAACCTCACTTAGGGTTGTTTGGTGCCATTTTGATATTTAAGGTATGGTGAAATCAAGATGGCTGATATTTAAGGTATGGCGAAGTCAAGATGGCGTAACTTTTTCTTGTATGAAGATTTGTTCTGTCAAATTGTACATTTTTGAAATTTTTGTGTGAAACATATTGTCTGATGGCGTGGTGATGCGTCGCCATCATTGTTTGTGTGACTTGCTACTAAGACGTAAGACATTTGATTGGATCACGTCACACATGAGGCCATAGTGCGATCCTTTTTGTTTCGTACGTGGTGGACAGGCGCGCGTGTCCATTGTCGATGACGTAACAAATGTAAATATTGAAACATAACAAGAACTGCGTTAACAAACAAATGTAAAAAAATCCGATATCCGAACCCTTAAGGCTAGAAATTTGAAATTTTGGACACTTATGTCTCTTATGGCGTAGGCATCTAAGGAAGGATTTTTCAAAATTCAACCCGCAAGGGGAGTAGAATAGGGGATGAAAGTTTAAAACCTAATTTCACGCGAGTGAAGTCGCGATATAAAAGGAGATGTCTTCACTGACTGACAGACGTACAGACGCTCGCACAGCCGTAACCGCTAATAGTAGAAACGTGAAATTTGGACAATAGTTTTAATTTGTAGATGCGCACTAAGAAGGGATTTTGAAAAATTCCACGCTCAAAGGGGTGAAATAGGGATTAAGAGTTTGTATGGAAATATTTAAATCTGCACCGATTTCGATGAAATTTATGATTCATGCTTTTAAATACTTTTCATCAAATATATATTTCTGGGTTTATTAGAATTCACCCTCTGAAATAAGTGTTGAAAGATTGTATGAAAAAAATTGGCCCGATTTCCATGAAATTTGATATTCGAGGGAGTAAATAAAAATTATTGAGTACGTCGTATTTTATAGTTTTTTGAAATCCGTCCCTTAATGGGTGAAATGGTTTTATATGTTTGTATGGTGAAATATCCCGGCTGGTCGGATTGCGTTGAATTTTGCCACGCAGATAGTTATTATGATGTAGAAAATCGTTAAAAAGGGATTGTAATGGTTTTTGAGTTATATTTATCTTTAGATTAAGATGTTTGTCTTAGAGGCACAACGCACATGGAGGAATAGTCATGTACGAATGTCACTAAGCAATATTTACTATTAGCACTCATTTCCAAGAGTCTTTTTGTGGTTTCAATTTTCAGCTCTATTGTAGTAGCGCACAGTTTAATTCACCGTGCTAATTTTTCTGTCGCGGCCACTGAAAATCGTTATATATCGATATATGTATGTTGAACTACTACCTTAATATCCCTCGGTAATCATCGTTTTTCTTAGGGAATGGTAGGCGGCTAGGAGTGAAAAAAAAAACAACACCAACGACGATTTCTAAAAGACATTAAGAACGTGGTTGTACTGTACACAAGTAGATTCATTTAGTACGCTTAAATATTAAGAAAAAATAATATTAATAATTAAAAAATCAATAAAACAACTATTTGACACCTATAAATTAAAGGACGATTTGGCGGATTTTTTTCTGATACAAAACGAACGCTATAACGATTCGCGCAAAAGGAAGTGAATTTTGCCGCCATAAAAAGTAGCCCCGTAGTCTATTCTATATCTGTGTAAATTTCATCAAAATCGGTCCAGTAGTTTCGGAGCCTACTCGATGCAAGCAAATATACAATGAAACAAATCTTTCCTCTTTATAATATTAGTACAGATAAAGTTATATTTCTATATAACGGTATTTTTGCCGTGTCACAATGGTAACAGAGCTCGTCTCGCGTTTGACATGTGCAGTATTACGGAGGTTTATAGCCTCTGCCTTACCCAGAGACTCTCGTGAGTACACCACGTCAGCCTAAATGGGCGATAATTTGGAGGTTTTCGCCAAAAATGTATTCTAAAGCCAGGGTTTTGGTCAAAGTGTATATATAATATCTAGCTGTTTCCCGCGGCTCCGCCCGCGTAAATATATATAAATATAGAGCAGTGGCGAAGGGTGGTTTAACTTCAGAGGGAAGCCCTAGTCGCTTGAGTCGGTCTACATTACGCTATAGCTTGTCCGACCTGACTTGTATAAGATATTATCGTTTTTCCATAAACTAGTTTTGGCTGGAGGTCTTCATGAGGTAATCTGAAAGGGAAGCCGATAAAAATGGAGTTCTTTAAACCCTTTGCCACTAATATAGAGTATTCCGCGGAAAGTAGTTTTTGCGTGAAAGACTATGCATCTATACATACATTCATTCTCACAAACTTTCACATTTATAATATTAGTAGGACTTAGAAGAATAACGAAAAATATAAGTCACCTCTTTATTGTAAGCTTTTGTTTTGAAGATTTGATTAAAACACAAGTGGTAGGTACATAATAAACGTGTCAATCAAATGTAAACAACAACAACACTAACAACGCACTCAATAATTGAACACAAAATACATATTGTAGACGAGGCATGTCGAGGCATGTCGAGGCAAAAAGTTTCCACACTTTTAATATTCTGTTTTGTTTGGGGTTGTTTAGGGCAGTCTAGGTTTGACATTTGTCATCTTGATATTTTGATATTTGCTTTCCACGGTATAACGAGTCCGCATATAATTGACAAAACTTTCTGAAATCAAAATGGCGTTGAAATCGTTGGTTTCAGATTGTTTACTATCATGTTTTCTAACAATGAATAGACGATAATCATTATTTAGGCAGCAAGCCCATTGTGAATATATTTTCATGAAAATTTGCTCCCATGTCTACAGTCAATTGGTAAAACAAGCTGTATGTGCCGGGTCAGCAATTGTTCATACATTCCAGCTGAATTTATAGCTTGCCAGCTACGTCATCGTGAAAACATACGGCAGCAAATGTGTTTCGGGAATTTCGGAATCGCAGATGTCATATGAAACGTTTATTTTTATGTGTAGTGAATAAAGTTCAATTTTGAATAGCTGTCCTAAAAATGCAGCGCCGCGTATCGTCGCGGTGTGAACTAACCCTAAGGCTCGTACTACAAGCACATCATCTCCAATCTCTCCGATCGGAAAAAAACAGCGCTGAACACGTCAGCAATTAAAAAACTCGACGCACGTATGTTCGATTTTCAACGTTATTGTATTAGCGCAGAGTTCTATTTTGAGTGCTCTGAATTTTCCCCGGCCCTACGTATTCCGGACAATAGATTCCCAGGCTGACACACATTATCCATCCGTATGTACCCTCGCTTATCCGAAAACGAGGTACCTATTGTGTCGCGTAAGCCGTTTCACCCGGATTCACCCGCCTTGCACCGGCTTATATCATTGGTTTATCTAGAAAATCTAGGTAAGTATTATTTTATCGAAGCCATATTCGAAATCAAGATTGGGATTGCAGAAATAATTTCGTTAGTTCACTGATGCAATACAACAATATCCTATAACTAGCTCTTGCCCGCGGCTCCGACCGCGTAAATACAGTATCCCACGGGAACCGTACATGTTCCCGCGATGTCCTTCCCCGTGCTCTGCTTATATCTGTGCTAAATTTCACGATGATCAATGATGATCAGACAAACAAACTCACATTCACATTTATAATATTAGTAAGGATATGGAAATAGGTTACTTTACATGGTGAACAAAATAGTACGAAATTTGATGAATATAAAAATTTGCATAGAAATAAACATTAATTCATTCTTTGTATGTAATATTTTATCGAAATTGTCTGAATAAAATGAAATTGAAGTTTAATATTTATTATCTATAGGTATAACGCGTCGTGACCCGTGACCTGACACGATGCGCCTGGACGTGACGTCATTATGACAGAACAAAATGACAACAACACGCTGTCATACGTGAAAGATCTGTCACCTAACTGTCATACACTTAGTCGAAGTGTTATCATCATCCATATTAGTTTTGTTTACATAATACTAGCTTTTGCCCGCTGCTCCGCTCGCGTAAATAAAGTATCCAACGGGAGCATTGTACTTTTTGGGATAAAATAAGTAGCCTATGTTTTAATCCAGAGCCTAAACTGCTACCATACCCATCAAAATCTGTTCAGTGGTTTTTGCGTGAAAGAGTAACAAACGTCCATTCATCCATCCATACATTCATTCTAACAAACTTTCACATTTATAATAGAAGGAGGATTAATGCTATGCCCAATATTAGAAGTGTGTCGGTCATACCAATTTCCACATATTTCACGTTTGATGTTTACCGTGGGGACGCGTTAACTCACCATACTGACCTGCCACATTGGATATTTCAATCAATAATTTCAAAACTAAGGATGGGCTATTACGTACGTTCACTTACATAAAAAACCGTCAAAAACAAATCTTCATACAAGAATACAGAATACATCTTCGTAAAAGTTACGCCATCTTGATTTCACCGTACCTCAAATGTTAAAAGGCCTCAAACAACCCCAAATTTACGTGGGGACAGTTTTTGTCTCGACACGCCTCATCTATAATATTCTATGAAGTCTATGATAGCAATAACATTTCATAGAAAATATCATAGCTACTATCACGAACTACGAACGATTAACTACACGATCAATCATTCCTATATTTTGACACATCGATATCTTGCCTTTCGATACTGTGCATATTTTTGATACACAAGTATTCTATTTCAAGCTATTACATTTTTAATGTATCTAAAATGTTTGTTTTCGTAAAAATTCAATTATTTACTTTTAGTAACTTAGCGGTAAGCTGCAGTGTGGCTACAGAAGTCTTTCTCAATAAATTTACTATATTCAACCTCAGACCAAATAAAAAAGTGAAGACAAGCGCGAGTCACGTGTGGCTACGCACTACACATTAGATAAGGTTTGGTAAAATCAATTACGGATGTTTTGGGCATATGATTTACTGCTTATGTAATGATTTTTAGGCAGAAAATAATTTAAATATTTCGAAAAAAATATATTATACTATGAAACAGCTGCTTTAAACCGAAAGCAAAGTCTTCGCCTAACTAATAAAAATTCAGTCAGCTGTGTAAGGTCAAAGGCCCCCGTAGCGCCGCAACAAACGTAACATAACCTTATTTAGTATTTTCTTTTTTTTTATTACTTTTCTGCCTAAACGGCTTTACATAAGCAGCAGATCATATGCCCAAAATATCCGTAACTAAAACCACACACTCACAGCTCGCCTTACAAGGTAATGCATAGTTTCGTTACGTGTGTGTGCGTGACACTTTGTAATTTTAACGGCGAGGCGCAGCATATACCGGCCTCACTGAGTGGAAAATTCGAAACACTTTGATTTTTTGCGCATGAAAGTACTCATATACCATACCAATAATATTGTAAAGATTTAATAAATACTAGAAGTCGCCTTGTGGTCGCAATTTGCCCAATAAGTTATAAAAAAATAAGTTTGAACTTTATAAAACTTTGTGCCTCTTAGATGTGGAAAAAAAAATGTAAATGTTGTGACAGATTGACAAACGGCAACGTGTAACAAAATTGTATCTGTCAAACGCACGGTAGTGTGCGTTAATAATCTGAGGTAGTGTGTGTTGTTGTTATTTTTTTGTATTTAGAGCTTTATTTAAAAAAATAATAGTTTTCTGCACGCCTTCCTCCACATTTCATACTCCTCCCACTTCTGAAAGTTTTTGCTTCACGTGTTAATACAATAATGATCTAAGTAATATTTTATATACATTCCAATATAATATTATAAACCTGTGCATCAAAACTTCATATCAGTATCGAGAAAAGTTCACAAAGCATACAACCGGAACCAAGCGGATAAAAACCGGATAAAACCGCCCCGGGCCGGATAAGCCGTACAAAGGTTGCACCGGTTTCAACCGGCTATTTCAACAGGTATTGTTGGTGTTTTAGATTTTGTTATCAGTTTCGTTTAGTATTTAGTTTAGTTTATTAGTTTGTTTCTATCTAGTGATATTATAATAGGGAGAAATGAAAATTGAATAGTAAAATAAAACACACGACCGTTAAATGCTATCGATTTAAATATCATTCGTTTTGACAACTGATGACAAGTCATTGATTCGAAGCTTTTGTTTTTTTTATTTTTAAAATATCTTTCTAATGATACCCAAAAAAATTTTTTTTCGTGATTTTATTTTAGCACTTTGTCGACGTAGTGATTTATACACAATATATCCATGCAAAGTTTCATCTTTCCAGCACCAACCGTTTGGACGTCAAGCCGACGACGGACGGACGGACATGGCGAAACCATAAGGGTTCCGAGAAGTAAACTACGGACCCCTAAAATGATTATTACCGAGGCACATTAACTAGTTGTAGATATAGCTAGTGATGTACTCGATAGTGCTGTGACACACAACGAGCGATCGATAGTTGTGACAGCAGAGGGCTCTCCTGCGACGGGAAGCGCCCTCATGAAATGTTAAGGGTATGGAGTATATTTGGTAGGTGGTGAGTGTAGTAGAAAGTTAGTAATGATAACCACAAAAATAAAGTCTAAAGTTTATATTCACGGGTCACAATATTTAACAACACAATTAACAACACAAAAACCTATATTCAAATAGAAGGAGAGTGTGAGAGTCCACAGTAACGAAAGTGCATAGAACACAAAACAGCTGACCGCGATAACAAGGCCGCGAATTTAAATTTCGGCGCATGGAGAATAGAGGCAAGGAGGACCATCTCTCTAAGCTTAAATAATAGTTCCAAAACTGGCCATAATGGCGCTAGAGTGGCAAGGGTGTGTGCTATGAAGTTAGAAGTGGATTCTGTAAAATCAGAAACGCTCATCGCAATGGCTGAACCCTAGCAAACCAGCCAAGTCCTGCCCCAAGCGAAAATTGACTCAAAAAAGTTACTTGTGAGCGTTTGATGGACTAGTGCCGGTGTCATTCACTACAGCTTTCTTAAATCTGTCCAGGCGATTACGGCAGATGTCTATTGCCAGCAACTGCAAATCATGATGGAAAAGCTAGCTGCTAAACAACCGAGGTTGGTCATTCGCTCTAGGCCACTGCTGCTTCAGGACAACGCTAGACCACACACTGCACAACAGACGGCTACCAAATTAGAGGAGCTTCAATTGGAATGTCTAAGACATCAGCTGTACTCCCCGGATCTTGCTTGTACAATTTTTTTCGAAATTTGGATAACTTCTTGCAAAGGAAAAAATTCAAATCCGATGGGGCAGTCCATAGCGCCTTCAAAGATTTTATTGATTCCTGTCCGAATGGTTTTTATAGTGAAGGAATCAATGAACTACCTACGAGATGGCAAAAGTGCATAGATAGCAATGATATATACTTTGATTCAATAAATATATTATGTTTAAAAAATCGACTTTATGTTCCTCCTTTACAAAACAACATGTTCGGCGCACGCGCTCGGCGTACGGACGTGTGTTAAGTATTGTGCGTGGTTAGTTAAGTTGTTCTCGAGAAATAATCTAAATTCTAAAACTTTAATAAATAAAAATGGTGCAGTGTAAGAAATGTAAACTGTTCGTTGCTGCCACTGCCATACCAATTTTCATTGAAACCGGTTCAGCCCTTTGGGCGTGAAATACAGTCTAATATCCCACATAGGAACACTGTAGTTTCTCGGGATGAAAATAAGCCTATGTGTTAATCCAGAGCCTATTACAATAGCCAATTTTAACAAAATCATCAGTTTTTGTGTGAAAGAATAACAAACGTGCATCCATACATACATACATACTTCCTCACAAACTTTCACATTTATAATAGTAGTAGGCTATGCATTTGCTTTTGAAGACATTGCATTCTCAAAACAGCTCATCTGAATAACAATTCTTAGCTCAAACAAAAGCGCGGGAAAGTCGGCGCCATCTTGTTAAATGTCAACAATCTGTGAAAAGAAAATACGGTAAAGCAGTGTTGTACTTTTTACCCGATTACGGCGAAGCCAGTTTGGCAGTCTATGTGTATGCATGTAGGTTTGTTTGTTCCAATTCAATCTTGATATTGATACTGTTGAGATTTATAAGAAGCTTATTTCATAATATGTTAACTCTTTAGGCTTACTGGCTCAATACATGTATCTAATTTATTTTAAATTATTTCAAATTAAGAATATTAATGTTAACAATTTTCTCTTGATAATTACTTTTCCCGAAGTTTTGCCGGGGAGTTCAATGGGTGACGTTGTGGGATTTTGTATTTCCTCATAAATTTGTGTTGTTTCGGTTCTTAATGTGTAATATTGGTAGAATATTAACCATTTAATATTCGTTAACGTGCACAAGTGTGTGCAAGTGGTACAACTTCAAAAAACGTGCTATTTTGTGTTTTCCACCAAAACTCCCTAGGAACTTTCAGTAAAGCTTCTACCACTTACCTGAATCGACTGACATGACTCATGGACTGTACTGACTATTTATTTGGACTTTAGACTTGACGATATAGGAATACAGTGTTGAAAATTGAAACGAAAGTTCTATTTCTCGCCTTTTTTACTTGACACTGGAAAATGGTTTTAAGATAAGCTGATGCCATATATTATATAAAAAAATACTTTTCCAAAATTGAACAAAGTTATTTTTGTTAATTATTAATCTAATTTATAAGCCTTAATAATAATAAAATGTATATTTTCGACTCTCTTCGTAAGTATTTAAAATCCTAAATATATATCTTCCGTCCTGCAGAGATACTATTTACTTACAGTGGCCTAGCAGGAACATTTGACAGCGGCGTAAATGTAACGTTATCGAATGACAATTGTATGAAAATATGTCATGACAAAATCATGACATCGCCCATACAAATTTCATTCGGTCGTTAATTCGATTGACATCCATATTCCGCGACCGTACTTAACTATCAGGATAAAATTTACCAACCATAAAAACCTTAACATCTCCGCAAAGATTTAACATATTTTAAACAATTTGAATTTAAAATGTTGTAAGTACGAATCTTTAAGACATTTTCTTCCAACTTTTGTTTAATGTAAGAATTAAAGAATTTACATCTTGGAAAATCTGTTACTTAGCCGCCATTTTGAAAATGAATCTGTAATTTTTGTCAGTCTTGTGTCTGTCTTTGTCATTTGAACTGTCAGGCTATCGGGTGGGTCCTGTAAAGCCTAGGTTTCACAAACACAAAAAAGATTTATTTGACTAATAATATTTTGTGCATATTATTATAGTACTTATAATAATAATAATTATTATTATTATATTATTAATACGTAAAGCAAAAACTTGTATAAAAGCTTTGGGGGGACTATGAAATTTGAGCGGTAAATTAAAGATGTGAATTAAAGTGTGCAGACAGCTACTATTTTTTTATAATGGTGCTTAGAAATACCGAATATGTAAAATCAATAGAAATAACAACAAGACACACTCTCAGATTATTAACACACACGTTTGTCAATCCGTCACAACATCTTGTGCATTTTTTTTTATGTAAGAGGCAAAAGAACAATAAGTTCAAACATAAAAATCATATGAACTATCATGGGCGAATTTCGACCACGGAGCGACCTGTGGTAACAAAAAGACTTTGGTGATGGTGGCCGGTTTCATTGAACACGGCCGGTAACGAAGAAGTCATTTTGTAATGCTCAAGTATGTGCGCAATACACAAGGGCACTGTCTCCCTCTCTCTCTCTTCCTTTACTCTAGTAACTCAGTGGGACGGATGATCGACACGACTGACGAGAGATCAGGCGTAGGGCCGACTTTTTACATGCCCATCCGTCGCATGGATCATCTCTCTTATCAGACAATCAGGTGATCAGCCTGCATTGTCCTAACCAGACTTCAAAACAATATTATTTGTTCTTCCAACGTGGGGATCAAACCTACGACCTCCGAAACAGAGAGCCAACCTCTAAGCCACTGGACCACAGGGGTTCCATTGAAACATAAGAATATGCCAGCTAAGATTTGAAATTGGCCGTGATGCGGACATAAAAAATTAATGATGGCATAAAGTTTAATTGTCAGAGCTTACATTGAAGATAATTTTGACGATCGAGGATGAAAATAAAATCTGTTTTCTTTGTACTGTTCTCTATGCTTCGGCACTCGTTTGCCAGCCTAAGTTATTTATTATATTGTACGATTGGATCACACATTTTTCACAACTACAAGTACATAAGTGTCAGTGCGCACCGAGACATAATATATACGAGGTCACAGTGTGGTCGAAATTCGACCATATTTCATATATAAATTTTCAAGTTTCAACTTTTGAGGGTTCTTTTGCCCCTTAGATATACGCAATAAAAATATGTAAATCATTTTCAGTCAGTCATTTTTATTAATTTTATGTGTTGTCTTACCTACACAAAACTTTAACTACGCCAAATTTCATACTCCTCCGTTCGCACAATTCTCGTAAAACTGCACTCATAGTTTTGCTTCACGTATAATAATTTATATATAATGATTTTGCTATTTATCTGCACAACGATTTTCGCCGCAAAAGTAAAACCCCCCCTGGACTATCAACATTTCGGTCCACTACAGGTAACCCCCCGGCTGTGAGAGGGGGGGCTTGACCCACCGTCGGCCGGTCATATTGTTTCATATATATCCGGAATATCAAATGTAAAGAGGGTTTGCAGAAAAAATTAGTCTTTAAAATTAAATTCAACACATTAAGTCCCACTTGCGCAGATCTGGGTTGAAGTTTGAACCCTGGATTAAATATCATGTTATCTCTCTCGTTCTTCGTATTTATGAAAGAAAAGGCATGATCGTTTAATCTGCGCATGTGGGCTTGAGTCAAATTATTTAAAACTAGCCTTTGCCCGCTGCCCCGTCCGCGTGGAATAGTGTTTGTTGCAAAATTTATTTTTAGCCAACTTATTATTCTGATGTATGAGCTATATTGCGTATAATATATATCGCGATTCAGCCACAATATCATTATTTATGTTTAGCTACGATTGAGCGCGGCCGAGCGGAGCGCTAGGGCTGGTTCGTCTACAAAGAAGACGTTTACAGTGCGCAAGCGTCGCGCTGCATAATTCTGCTATTTGATGTTTCGTTAGCGGACGTGTAAATGACGCGTATGTGTGCGTGCGCCGATTCGGGCGGTCTAGTATGAAGATGGTCTACTGTACATTGTATATATTGTGGTTCAGCCTTTTGGGAGTGAAGTACACACATACATAAATATAGAATTTCACAAGAATACTTTATCTTTTTCGGTATAAAAATACGTCTATGTGTTAATCCAGAACCTAAGCTACTACCATACTAAATTTCACCTAAATCCGTTCAGTAGTTAATGCGTGAAAAAGTCACAAACATCCATCCATCGATTCCTCCATCCGTCCATCCATTTTGATAAACTTTTACATTTGTAATAGTGGTAGGATGTTATGTACTATATTTTACCCTTTGAACATGTACGGTCGCCGACAGTTCTGTTGTACCATTTTGGACCTTATCGCCAAAGTTATAAGATCGAAATTTGGTACAGGCCAGGCCTTTTAGTCAAGATGTCATCGCTAATTACGATGTCGAAGTTTGAAAACAAAAATGTATTGGATTTCACATATGCATTGCTAAGTGACATAACGATGCTTGTATTACTCGACGATCAGACTCGCACTTGGTCGGTTTTTTATGACAACATTCAATTTCCTCGACCGTACAACAGGTACTATCTACACTGACGTGGCTAAGTAACGCCATCAGACGTGGCGACGCCTCATTATTTTCAACAACAAACGAAAATTAGTTGAAAAGTTGCAATAAATTTTTAATAAATTTTTCCTCGAGTGATTGATGTTTTGAAAATTAACTTCAAACTTTTCTGCTTGTAGTTTAAATAAATTATCTTCAAGTTTTGATTAATTTGAAAATAAACTTTGCAAAGAAAATCCATCCATAAGTTGATTTGATTTGACATGAAACCTAAGTGCCAATTTAACCGACGCCCAATAAAGTTCATTATTGATAAAATATAATGTTATCTCTCTCGTCCTTCGTATTTATGAAAGGAAAGACATGCAATATCATGCCTTCCCCTTAAAAAAATATTTTAAAACTACAAATTTTATAACGTAAACCTGACTACGTAAATTATATAGCCTATGTTACCCGGGCTATTGTTACGAATCTATTGCCAACTCATTTATCAAAATTGGACCAGTACTTTAGGCGCTATGGTGGCACAAACAAACACACATACATATACTGCCATAATCATTATTCGTCGTGATCGTGTAGAAATTAATCAGTAAAGGGCGTTGGTGAAATCTTAGACTTTCATTTCTTCATAGTGACCAATGCATAATGCTTACCAGATAAGCTGGATAATTTGTAATGAAAATATAATCATCAATAAAATATTTAAATAATTATGTCCTACTATGTTGGGTGATTTTTATTTCGATTCTAGAAACAGTGTACAATCGGTACATGAAATGGGGAGACGACTACATGACAAATATTTAGTTTAATTATAAACTCATAAATATTGAGGTAATTACCACTTGATTAACATTTAAAAAAAAATATTTTTTGTGCAGTTTAGTAATAAGATACAACTAGAAATACAAAAAAGTTACATTTTTTTTTTGCTAAATTAGTAAAAAAGAACCCTACCTACATTAGTTTACTTACATCAACAATAAGTAAAAAAACATTTATTATAGTTAGTATGAATTTAAACGCACAAATATCGGAGATATTTACAAGTATGTTCCTGCGGCCGTATACTTCATACACTTTTACCTAATAGTGACGTCACTGTTTGGTACGGAATTTTGTATGGAGCGTTTTCACGGCACTTGCGAAATTTCGTAATCAAATCGCTGTACCTATGAAAATATTGATTTTTAGCATACTGTTTCTTCTGAGAAGTTACACACATTTAAGAGTACTATTCATTAATGTAATTAAAAAATTCTGCCGTCTAGCCTATTTCTAATGAAATGTTAGCAATAAATGTCCAACTATACTGTGTAGGTTGTAAAAGGTTAAGAATTTTAAAAACAATTTACAAAATAACATCACCCGTTTTTTTGCTATCGGTGCACCAGTAAGATAGTCTCTCTTTTGATATCATAAAATTGGAAACCATATTGGATGTATGCATTGAACGGGAAAGACTTGATACAAACTCCTTCAAGCAAATGTCACTAAAAACATTATCTTTGGCGTCTTAAAGTTTATTTTAACCACAAAAACTATTATTAAATAAATAATAATAATATAACTATCTATTTAATTAATATTTGTAAACGTAGCCATACACTATAATGCCTATCGTCTGCCTACCGATCCAATCGGTAGCGTCATGGCGATTGGACGATAGACAGTTTGGCGTATGACTACTGTTAGGAATAAGATTTTATATTAAAGTTCTTATTAAGGTTCTTTTGTGGATCAAAAATGTTTAAACGAGCTGTTAGATCGTCTTATGGTAAGCGATTACCGCCGTACATGGATACCTGCATCATCAGCTACACATACGACCTCTGTGGCTCGGTGGTTGATTGCGGGGTCGCGGGTTCAAATCCCGCCAGGGAACAAAAAGTTATCTTTGTTTTTATGGGTCATGGATGTGTATTAAATATGTGTGAATAATATTATACAAAAATCTTAATTATATGTATAATAGCTCCCCACACTGATTTCAGTGACGGTGGCCGGTTTAATTGAAACCAGGCCAGCTACGCAGGAGTTATTTTATAGTACCCAAGTGTGTGCGCAGTATACAAGAGCACTCTCTCTTCCTTTACTCTCGTAACCCAGTGGGACGAATAACCGACACGACTGGTGAGATATCAGGCGCAGGTCCGACTTTTTACATACCCATCCGACGCATGGATCATCTTTCTTGTCAGACAATCAGGTGATCAGCCTGCATTGTCCTAACCAAACTTGGAAACAAGATTTTTTGTTATTCCAATGCGGGAATCGAACCCACGACCTCCGAGTCGAGAGCCAAGCTCTAAACCACTAGACCCCGGAGGCTGTTATTAATTATATATTAATTATAATTATATGTATATTATATGTTATTAATTATAATTATATGTATAATATTTCGTATAAAATATAAGTACTTCCAGTTGTCTGGTGCCCCGTAACACAAGTTCTTCGATAATTTACCACCGGACCAGATTGCCGTGATGTAAAAGCGACATGAATATTATTATTACGCTCCAATGTTACGCTAAAATACGAGGACGGCTGGACCGATTTGGCAAAATTTGGTCTTGAAATAATAGTGGAAGTTGAGAGAAAGGGTTCAGTTTAAACGGTGAGAAATATTGGAGATTTTTACTTAAGACAAAACAACGTGTGTCGGGACATCTAGTTGAAACAAAGTTTGAAATTATTGTAGCTTGACATTCTACGTTGACCCTCGCTGACTTCTCCTGTCTGTCTTATCGTGTTTAACCTTCAACAAATTGAAAAGTCGAGCCCCAACTGGCATTCGAAGTTTTCCTGACTGCGGAGAAACTTGGGAAAGTCGGGAAAAAACTATTTTATGATCGCTCAAAAACTCCCCGAGGCCTCATCCATCAGTGTACTGCGAAAATTCGCGGAATAAATAGAATTTTTCGCTAAACCTCCATCGAAAGGGGTTTTTTGTTCAAAAATATTGTAGGTAGGTATTCGTCTATTTGACGGCCTCTGTAGCTCAGTCGTTACGTCGGCGCTCAAGCCGGAGGTCACGATTTCGTATACCGCCGGGAAAAAGTTTTCAATGTTCCTGGGTCATGGATGTGTATTAAATATAATAAAATAGTATAAAAGTATTAAATATACATCCCGTTGTCTGGTACCCGTAACACAAGTTCTTCGGATAAGTTACCAGGCCAGATTGACGTGGTGTGTAGCGTCCATAGATATTATTATTATATATTTTATAGAATAGTTATACTCTAACCCCCTTACTAATAAAAATATTTACACAATGGTTAAGCTATACAATGTTTAGTCCTTGTCTGATACGTTGGAAAAGTATAAAACAAATAGACAGACAAGGACAAAACATTGTATAGCTTGTCCATTGCGTAAATATTATTATTATTAAGGGGGGGTTAGGTTAGGCGTTAGACTAGGTAATCTTTCGTCCGTTTTAGGTCAAATTTTAACGTACATAATACCTGAGGTTCGGGGGATTATCAGCTGATCACAACACCTCCCACCTCGAACACTCCCCGACACCCCCCGGCCATTAACATATCAATATGAACTCCATCGTATCCGTGCGTTTGTGTGGTGCAAGTCAAGGGGCGTAAGCGGAGAGAGAAACGCGGCGTAGGAGAAAAAACGCTGCTTTCATAAAATTCGAGCTCAAACCTTGCGATTAGCGATTAAACTACTTACGGCCGGTTTCAATGATCTATCTACCAATAACTACTTGTTAAATACGTCGTCATTCAATCATTTGCCGGTTTTTTGCGATATAAAATGTGACGTTTGAGAGGTAAATGTTTTTAGGAAAATAAAGATCAGAAAATACGAAAATTATGACGATGTGTTAAAGGAAAGAAGTCGTAAATAATTACTATCTTTAATTTATTATAATCTGGTTAAAATTGAAGGTGATGATGTTTATATTTTTGGAACGAGAATCGAGTACCGATCACGTTCCATGAATATCTATTTTTGTTTTGAAGACATCTGACACCCTAATACAATAAATGTGAAAGTTTGTGAGGATGGATGGATGGATAGATGTTTGTTACTCTTTCACGCGAAAACTACTGAACGGATTTTAATAAAGTTTGGTATGATAGTAGCTAAGACTCTGTCTCAGTCTTATTTAAAACACAGGTTACTTTTATCCCGTTTACCGTATTCCTGTGGGATACTCGATACAGTATTTACGTCGGCGGAGCCGCGGCAAAAAGCTAGTCTTGTATAATTTTATCTAACGTTAAACTCGCTTAGGCTGGGACCATATGATCCGGAATCCGGAAGGCCGTAGAAAATTCCGAGCATTGAAAATAGAACTCTGCTCTAATACAGTAGAGTTGAAAATCGAACACGCGAGTGTCAAATGTCAATGTCATATATGACAGCACGACACTCGAAACTTCCAATTTCAACTCTGATATATTAACACAGAAGACACAGAGCTCTATTTTCAGCTTCCATTTTCAACTCTGCTGTATTAACACTGAAGACACAGAGTTCTATTTTCAGCTTCCATTTTCAACTCTGCTGTATTAACACTGAGGACACAGAGTTCTATTTTCAGCTTCCATTTTCAACTCTGCTATATTAACACAGAAGACACAGAGTTCTATTTTCAGCTTCCATTTTCAACTCTGCTGTATTAACATAGAAGACACAAAGTTCTAATTTCAGCTTCCATTTTCAACTCTGCTATATTAACACAGAAGACACAGAGTTCTATTTTCAGCTTCCATTTTCAAGTCTGCTATATTAACACAGAAGACACAGTGTTCTATTTTCAGCTTCCATTTTCAACTCTGCTGTATTAACACAGAAGACACAGAGTTCAATTTTCAGCTTCCATTTTCAACTCTGCTGTATTAACACAGAGTTCTATTTTCAGTGGTCTGAATTGTCTACGGCCTTCCGGATTCCGGGGCAAATAATCCTTTACGCTCTCAACTTGTACCACGCACAAGTTATGAGATCTGCATTTGACTTAAGACCTGTATTTAGCATATTTCGGATTAGAACCAGATTTTAGCTTCAGCGTACTCGTGTTGTATTGATCCAGGCTTATCGCGGTTACTTAGGTATCATCGAACAAATTGTCGCTCGACCAGGCGTAAGTTGAAAATCGCTTAACAGCGCCGATGAATCGTGCGCACGCGCACATACTCAAATGCGGAGCTCGATCACAGAGTAAAAATATAAACTTACGTCTGCAGTCGTTGCTGTCGCTTCCTTTGTGCATAAATATTTTGAGGTGTCTCAGCGCTAAGGAAAATGTTTAGAAACTGGTCGAGCAGGAACTTTGTCGATAGTACAAACGTCTCTATTGTCAGACATAATGTATTCTACATATGCTGGCATCGACACGAATGGGTTAGTATTAATTTTAATCTCATTCTAACAAAAAGATATCAATTAAGTACACTGTATCTAATATGTACATAATAATTTTTACTCTGTACTAATGCTACCAAATACCGCGAGTGAATTCGCCGCCAGGGGCGCTGGTGTAGCGTGACGTCTCCGAAATGTCAAATTACATTGTTCTTGTGGGCGGGAGTTTGTTTCCAAATGAATATTAAATAAATACCTGTGGGAGAACCACAATTCGCCACGAATGGGCCGGCTCGGCCGGATAAATGTCACGACCTCTCAGAAAACCGGCGTGAAGCAACGCTTGCGCTGTGTTTCGCCGAGTGAGTGAGGTTACCGGAGGCTCAAGGGCGGATTGGGGATTTTAAGGACTGGGAACGCAAGTCGCAACATCAGAGGAATTACAAGTGTAACTCCTTTGGTGTTGCGAGTGTCCATGGGCGGCGGTAATCGCTTACTATCAGGCGATCCGTCTGCTCGTTTATATTTTAAGAATATTTTGCCATACTCGACATTAATTATGGTAAATCGGGCTACTAAGCGCCGCCTGGTGGCAGAAAAAGAATCGAAAAATCTTATTTATCGTTTTTGATACCACTTACGCTACCGGATGACGCTTTGTGTGCGTTGGGTCTGCCCCCTAGCGGCAGAAAAAATATCAAACACCCTCATTTGATGGAATAAGATTTTTTTATTTACAAAAACATTAAATAAATTACCACGCCTCACGGAAAACCAAATTGCCAGCGGTAAACGTTTACAATCAGGCGATCCGTCGTCTTGTTTGTCTGTTTTAATCCATAAAATGTCCTTTATATAGTAGGATGCATCTAAATATACAACTCAAACCAAACTTATTATAATGTGAAGATGGTTTAGATGCAGGGAAACTCTGTCGGTTAACTGTTAGTTATAACTCGCAGTTAAACTGATTCAACTATTCCTACGTTGTGAATAGCTTACGTTTTATTGTATTACTAGATGTTGGCCGAAACTTTAATTGCACAAAGTTATATCTGCGTATGTCGCAGGAACCGTACATATTGCCGCGATAAAAAGTTGCCTATTTCCTTCTACAAGAGATCGCTCTGTGCTCGAAATTCCCCCCGTATGATTCATATAATTTTTTAATTTGAACCTTTTGAGTTTTTTGTTTCTTCTCTTAGGTAGACAAAATAAATAAAAATGTAAATGTCCAAAGTCAACGTGTAACGAAATTGTATACATCAAACGCACGGTAGTGTGTGTTAATAATCTGAGTTAGTGTGTGTTGTTGTTACTTTTAATTGATGTATTTCAAAGCGTTATCTAATAAAGTATTGGCTTGCTGCACACCTTCCTCCACATAAACTTTAATTTACCAGGCAAATATTAATATAATAACAAGGTGAAATATATATCTGTACTAAAGCTGTTCTGTGGTTTAGATGTGATTGCGTAACAGACAGACAGAGTGAGTAGCTTATGCATGTGTTGCATGCAATACTAGGTGTTGCTCGCGAATTCTTGCGAAATCCTATGGGAACCGTACGTTTCTCCGCAATAAAAAATAGCCTATGTTTTCCCCCGTGGTCTACTCTATATTTGTGCCAAAATTTATCAAAATTACATTAGTTTCGGAGCCTATTCAATTCAAACAAACAAACAAATCTTTCCTTCTTATAATATAATTATGGTATAGCTAACATATGTAAGGTTGGGATTATAATATTTAGGAAATGGAAAATAAAAAGTATATTTAACATATA
Source organism: Phengaris alcon alcon (assembly GCA_037179445.1). Classification (NCBI taxonomy): domain Eukaryota; kingdom Metazoa; phylum Arthropoda; class Insecta; order Lepidoptera; family Lycaenidae; genus Phengaris; species Phengaris alcon. The sequence goes on along the minus strand of JAYRCH010000158.1, from coordinate 540,860 downwards.
TGCTTTAATTCAATGTATACTGATTACACATGGGCATTAAATATCAAAGTCACATCTGGAATCAAACAATTTACAACCTTACCATCGTAGTCATTGGATATATTTTACAATGATCGAAATTATACATTACGACTTTATTGACATGCAACGTTTTTGGCCATTCTGCTTCGCTACAATATTTGGAACGAGGCAAAATTGTTTAATAGTTTATTTACTTCGCCTTGAAAATTGCTTCTATAACAATCTAATATTAAATAAATACTACCAAAAAAAAAAACGAATCATAACAAAATTAGAGGTTGTAGCTATCAGTAGCGAAGGCTGGTTCTCTTTCATAGAGAAGCCCTAGCCTGTAGCCCGTAGCCTAGGTAGGATTTGGATGTGGATCTTCAAAAGGTAAGTGGTAAGAGAAGCCGGTAGGAATGGAGTTGTAGGAACCGCACGCCACTGGTCTATATCCTATCTATAACCTAAATAAAATAATGAGCTAAAATTCAATTATACCACTGAATAGCTATATTGTTAATATAGCTACCCGCGATGGAAGCACCGCTATTTTGAGAACAATGTGCTGCGTATTCACGCACATCATGAGCTGTGTCCATGACAGAGCTGCAGATACTGAGATGGGGAAGCGAAATTATATTTGACGACCTCTGTGGCCCAGTGGTTGAGCGCGTCGGTGCTCAAGCCGGCTGCCTGAGATCGCGGGTCCGAATGCCGCCAAAGGAACAAATATTATAATATGTGTAGTTTAGTAATTATATACATCTAATAATACAAAAATAGTAAAAAAAGTAATATTCAATAAGCAACTTAAATGCATAAATTTCGGACATATTTAATAATATTATGCTCTTGCGGCCGTATACTTCATACACTATAACCTAGGCGTGACGTCACAGCTAGGTACGACTTTAGTATGGAGCGTTTTCACGAGACTTGCGATATGTTGTATACAAATCGATGTACCTTTGAAAATATTGACTTTTGATATACTGTTTCTTCTGAGAAGCTACTCATATTTAAGAGTACTATTCATTTATTTGACAACCTCTGCGGCTTAGTGGTCGTGCACGCCAGTACTAAAGCCGGAGGTCGCGGGTTTAAATCCCGCCGAGGGAACAAAAGTTTTCTCTGTTCCTGGGCCATGGGTGTATATTAAATATGTGTATAATATAATAAAAATCTTAAATATATGTATAGTACAAAAGTATTAAATATACTTCCCGTTGTCTGGTCCCCGTAACACAAGTTCTTCGGATACTTAGCACGGGGCCAGGCTGATGTGGTGTGAAGCGTCCATAGATATTATTAAGAGACGAGGCGCAGTTATATTTCGAATACCTTTCTCTGCTATCCGTACATTAGAATGCAAGCTACTATAAGTTTGAAATTGACTGAAGACATTACTATGCATAGTGCATATTGTACTTCCGTGTAAAGTTTCAACTTAAACAGTTTATCACTCGCTAGGCGTTGGGTTCGAATCTAAATTTGTATTTTTACCCGACTGCGCGACGCAAAGGAGGTGCGATTTCAACATTCGCGACCGATAAAAAATCCGAATTCCTTAGGCTGGGACTATATGCTCCGGAATCCGGAACACCGGTGAAAATTCAGAGCACTGAAAATAGAACTCTGCACTGTTACAATAGAGTTGAAAATGGATGTTTCGAATGTCGAGCTGTCATATACGACATTGACATTTGACTCGACACTCATGTGTTCGACTTTCAACTCTATTATATTAGCGCAGAGTTCTATATATATTTTAGAAGGATTTACTTTTATCTCTAATGCTAATAATTTATTTATAAACAAATGATTTTGTTTATTACTACATTTTCCAAAAGTATTTTGGGCATTATATTATGTTTTTATATAACAATAAATATTTTTTTTTTATGTATAAGTAACAGCACATATAAGTTGACTCAAACACGCCTCCCTTCTCGCTCGCACATCCCTCCTCGCTTGCAATTATGGAGGGTAGAGGAAAGGAGGACTATCTCTCTAAGACAGAAAAGCTAAAAAGTGTGACAATAGTAGTTAAATAACAGTTCCAAAACTGGCCATAGTGGCGCTAGAGTCAGAATAGGGTGTGACATGAAGTTAGCAATAAGAGGTGGAGTGAAGTTAGTTGAGTTTAGTTATTTAAATGCTCAGATTCTTCTACGATCTTCCGGATTCCGGAGCATATAGTCTCAGCCTTATAATGGGTCCCGATTGTTGAAGTCATTATGTTCCTTATTAGAACGTTCCCGTTTTGAATGTATGGATAACGAAACTATTTCAATGGTAGGCATAGTTATTCAATAGTATTCGATTACAACATTCTCGATTACTGGACATCCTTGTTTTTTTCTTTTCAGTTTTTACGCAGTCGGGTTTTTTTTATTTTTAAAATTATTCATTTTATATATTATGGCTTGTTAAAAAAATTGTCACAGTTTCAAGAAAATAATGGCGTAAAATATAAGCGGAGCATATTTCAATTGCGTTTAAAACTTCGGGTGTTTTTAGGGTTCCGTATCTAAATGGTAAACGCGGGATCCTATTACTGAGACTTTGGTCCGATTACGGTACGCCTGTCCGTCTGTATGTAACCAGGCTGTATCTCGTGAACCGTGATAGCTAGGACAGTCGAAATTTACACAAATCTAAAAACAGAAAAAATATAATATTGGCTCCCATACAACAATCGTGATTTTTTAACGTTATTGTTCGATATTTATAAATTTATAAGGTATACAAAAATCCCATATAAAAAACTTGCGCTGTTTTTCGCTCGATATTAGTACTAATATAGATAGAAAACGGCACGGAACCTTTTGTGCGTGTATACGACTCGCATTTGGTCGATTTTTATTTAATCGTATAACTATCCTGCTACACTATCTTACAATAATCTTTCATTGATAGTGTAGTAGGTTTCATACAGTTTATATTTTAAGCTGTTTTTGTTTTTATAAATTTCGAGTTTTATTTAAAAAAAAATATTAATTAAGCAGGTTCAGTTTCTATTTAAATCTCGCGACTCTTTCATTTATTAAGCCTTGTAAAATGAGAATAAAAGATGTGAAAAAAACCTGTCAAACTGTCATGTAACTCTCAAAATTTAATTGCATCCATCGTGTATGACTCTTCGCTTCGCTCTGAGTAAATCAATGGAGTTTGTGTTTCAGCTCACTCGCAATCACGTGATTGTAGTGAAGTTTCAATCTGGGGAGAATAACGGCCATGGATGATGGAAGGAGTACGAAAATTGTGATGAAAGGAAGCCGTAAGCAGCTATCTGTGTCACAAAACATCATTAGATCAAAAACCCAGAAGAGTGAAAGAGAATGCGTTTATTTGTTTATTTCGTTTATTTACTTCGTTTTATTTCTAAAGTTGTCCCGACGTTAGTGGTTTGGTATCGTTTTTTACGACGTTGTAATGACAACTTTATTGCACACATAATATATGTATATATTTCTTCTCTTACTGGGTCTCTGTGTAGTTACTCTGAGCAATGATAAGCCAATGAGGGAGTATACTATAGTATATTATATTTTTCACACCGATTTCGGTAGCGGTGGCTGGTTTCGTTGAGACCAGTCCGGCTACGCAGATAATATTTCATATTGCCCAAGTGTGTGCGTAATACACAAGAGCACAATTTCTTCCTTTAGTCTCGTATCTTATAAAATATGCAAGCTGTATTACACCTATAATTAAGGCAGCATTTATATATATACAACATGAAAGTGCAATTTTAGCTTTTAACAATGTTTGTTCCTTGTTGGTTTATCTATTATATAAATAAATAAGGAACCCAGTGGGACGGACAGACCGACACGACTGGCGAGAGATCAGGCGCAGGACCGACTTTTCACACGCCCATCCGACGCATGGATCATCTCTCTTGTCAGACAATCAGGTGATCAGCCTGCGTTGTTCTAACCAGACTTGGAAACAACATTTTTATTGTACCAACTCGGGGATCGAACCCACGACCACCGGACCCTAAGCGTTGAAAGACTTAATAAAATGTTTCGTTCATTGCATGTCAATGAAGTGTAATTTCGTAGAAATGAACTATCATTACGTATTTTAATTAGGCTTAATTTATATCTAAAACAGAGAATAAAAATAAATTTATCAAAAAAGTGTACACTTCAAAAAGTAATTATGAAGTGTACACTTACGTCACGTTTAAAATTCGACATGGACATACATTTAAATTTAGAAATATTGACAATATGTTTTGAACGTTCGAATCTTACACCTAGATGACAAGCTCTCAAGTTTCACCAACATTAATAGCAACTGATAATAATGAATTATTAACAATTAAATATACAATTTTATCTATAAATTATATACAGAGTGTTCCTAAGCCCCCGGTCGAAACGTGAAGAAATATCGTGCATGCGATTATTTGAATACGAATTTATTTGCGTAAATATATTTTTTAAATGTCCTAACAAATAAAACAACGAATAATCACATTACGGGACATTAAATTACATTACGGACAGTTAATGAAAGAATTACGCTAAGTAAGGACGGTTATGCACTTACAATACTCTGCGACTTACGGTTTTAGAAACGCTCAGTATAAATATAATATTAAATATTAATAATCTAATAAATTTTGAGCAATTACATAAAAATATCTAGAAAATATTGGATATTCTAAACTTATTTGGTTAAATACTATTAGAAAATAGACAGGTAATAAAATCGGGGATATTTAACACTGGAAAGTGGAGCTGATTACCCAAACCTCTTGAAAAATACGCGACAAATAAACACAATATGATAAGAGTGAAATCTTTAAAACCTTTTCTTTCGCACGTTAAGTTCTTTTAATTTTTTATCACTCACAAATATTTAAGGGCCACTTCACACCACGACGATACTATTCAAAATTGAACTTTATTCACTGGATATAAAGATACGTTTCATATGACATCAGTCATACACTGCACATGTTCTGCGCAGTGCGGTGCAACTTGACATTCGAACTCTTACAAAGTAACGTGTATCTTCTCGTGTAATGAGTACAAGTTTTCAATTCAAGTTCAATTTTGAATAGCTATCTTGAAATAGCTATCCGTGTCGAGTAACATTTCGGTGTGAATTGACACTTACTGTTACTTTTTTGTTTCGTCACAACAAAGTGAATTTTGAAGTGGGTTGTTTGGTTAATATCGACGACCTCTGTGGCTCAGTGGTTGAGCGTGTGAGCGCTCAAGCCGTGGGTCGCGGGATCGAATCCCGCCGAAGGAACAAAAGTTTTTCTGTGTTCCTGGGGCACGGATGTGTAATATGTGTATAATATAATTAAATCTTAAATATATGTATAGTATAAAAAGTATTCGATATATTTCCGTTGTCTGGTACCCGCAGCACAAGTTCTTCGAGAACTTACCACGGGACCAGATTGTCGTTATGTGAAGCGTCCATGGATATTATTAATATTAGATATTATCATGGAAGAATTATTACTATTATTATACATTTCCTCAACGTGTTACTTTGTTACATAGCCACGCATATATCCTATTCGTGTTGGATGTTTTTACTCCAAGATACTTTCCGTAAAATAATGAAATGATTTTAAATTTTAATATTCTGAAATCTCATTTAATCAGCATTTTAAATTAAAATGGTCGCCTCCCCAAACGTCACTTTTAAACACTTTAAATTCAATTGAATTACCCTTTGACTGAATTACTCGGGGGAGCACTGCATTATTAACTCTCAATTTGTTTTTTCCTGGAATATTCTCTCGTTCCTGGCATTTTATTCAATTCCCAGGAGTCTCGTTTGCGATGTCTTCGGTATACAACAAAATTTTTATTATATTATACACTTTAAGGAGTTTGGTAATTAAAAGTGTTTATGTGTTTCACAATCTTCTGATAAGCGTTAGATAGCTTATTTGCATGTTTTGTCTCTGTCGCTTGATATAAATAAAGTAAGCAGCGACAAAACTTCCGAATAAGCTATCCGGCACATAGTATCTTTTTCACAATCTTCTAATAAGTATCGGATAGGTTATCGGGAAGTTTTGTCGCTGCTTACTTTATCGAGCGACAGAGACAAAACATGCGAATAAGCTAACTCACACTTATCAGTAGATTGTGAAACATACCTTTATGTTTTTTTATTAACAAGTAGGTTATATTTTTTTAAGCCAATCGAGTAACAATATAAAAGCAAATAAAGCAAACATATTTGTGTGTAAGAGACGAAAAGCTACATCACATCACTTGTTCAAATATTATCTCTAATTCAATAAGTATTGCTAAATAAACGTATCTAATACAGTATTGAAATAAAAAGTCAACTTGAAAATGACTTATTTAAAGTTTTTCAATGCCAACTAAGGATATTTTGGATATAATCTACTGTTTATGAAAAGACGTCGAGGCTGGAAAGTGATTAAAAAATATACTAAATAAAATGACTTTACGGCGTTGTTAACGTCATTGAAACCACACATCTCATTGTAGTGATGTTATTTAGGTAAAGTCTTTACTTCCCGTTTAAATCAGTTGTTGCTGTGAGGTAAATGACCTCAACGCCTGAGAGAGCGCAATGCAATATATGTTTTACTAGCTTACAGGAACTTTCATAAAAAAATTTTGCAACGAAAATCGAATAAGTTTTCACACAAGACGGGACAAAACTCTAGTTTAAATATTTTAATATCCAAATCCGACCACAAAAGTCACTTTAGAGTACTAAAGGTACGGCGCACACTTTAATAATTAATGTAATGTAATTAAATATCAAAGTGTGCACTTGGAATAACTACACTCCGAGGGATCCGACGTAACTGTACTTTGAGGTTGTAATGGCAGGGCCAGATTGGCAAAAGTTCGTCAATTGGGTATTTTCGTACATGTAAAAATTTTGTTTTTTTTTTAATAAATTAAGAAATAATGAGGTATTACAACTTGATAAAAGTAAAACTAATTAGGATTTTATCTGTAGTTTTGTGATTATATGCATTTCGAAGTCACAAAAAAGTTGAAATATTTTTTTTGAACATTAGTGTATAAAACCTACATAATTAGTTTACTTACATCAAATACAAAAAGATTTACTATGGTATGTATCGACATAAACGCGCAAACTTCAGAGGTATCAGAAATTTTGTGCATATGGCCATACATTTCGTAGCAACATTACTAGCGTGTGACGTCACCTACTAGTACGACTTTTATATTTTGCGTTTTCACGAGACTCGCATAAGTGCTTCAAACAATCCGTAATATCTTTGAAAATATTGATTTTTAGTACGCTATTCCTTTTATAAACTGTCCTATTTTTCAGGGCACTATTCATTTATGGAATTAAAAAAATACAGGAAAATACCGTATTAAAAGCAGGTCCGGATCTACTATATGGTTTTTTGGGCTTCGGCCCAGGGCTCCGTGGATTCAAGGGCCCAGCTAATTCAAGTCATAGTCAAAAATAGACGATAATGCGAAAAGTTAATATTTTATTACATTAAACAGATCGTAAGTACTTTATTGTCTTATTTTTCTCTATACTTTGAGTAATTAGTCCCAAAAGTACATTTAGCCCAGGGTATTAGCCCTAAACTTACGGTCCGGCCCTGATTGAAAGAGCCCTTTTGAAGGCTTGTTATCGTTTCGTACCAATGGGCAAAAATTAGATTACTGAAACTTCTTTCTCTTTCTATCTGTATGTCCGTCTGTCACCAGGCCGTATTTCATGGACCGTGATAACTAGACAGTTGAAATTTTCACAGATGATATATTTCTGTTGCCGCTGTAACAACAGATACTAAAACCAGAATAAAATAACATTTATTTCATACAACAAACATGATTTTTTCCGCTTTTATTCTATTTGATATGGATAGAACAGGTAGACGCTTAAAGTATTCATCGAATATATTCACAAAAAAAAAATTTAAATAAAATAAATATTTTATTTTATCCCGTTAAAGAGAATTGAAATTTTTGGTCGATATTAATACTGGTGTGCACTCGATATTAGTACGAACAGATGTATAGATAAAGGCACGAAGCCTTCGTGAGTGAGTCCCACTCGCATTTGGCTGGTTTATTATTATATTCCACGGGTTATTTTCCTGTGAGCTTGAGATGTTCTCGTCACTGAGACATCTTGTTTCAACAGCCAACCACGTTGTTTAGTAAAGAGTTTAAGAGATGTATTTACCATCCTTCACAATGCATTCCAGACTCTATCACATGGTAATAAAGTTAAATGTTAAGTTTTAGCTAATAGAATCAGCAAAAACTTTAAGCCTATTTTCATTATGGTTATAAGTTTACGCTTTTGCGCGCGACTTCGTCCGCATGAGTGAATGAATCTCAATTTTCATCAGTGCAGATTAAAAAAACATACAAATTTTAACCCCTATTTGACCCCTTTAAATGTATAATTTTTCAAAATCCTTTTTTAAGCGTCCACGCTATGAGTTTAAACAACTGTCTTACAGCTTAGAGTCAGTACAGGAACACTGTATACTTTTTCGGGGTAAAAAGAAGCCTATGTGTTAATCCAGAGCTCGAAACTACTACAATACCAAGTTTCATCAAAATACGTTCAGTAGTTTTTCGCGTGAAAGAGTAACAAACATCCATCCATCCATCCATCCATTCTCCCAAACTTTCACATTTATAATAGTAGTAGGATTATAACAAAATCGGGGAATACAATTTAGTGTACAGCTACATACCTATCATCATTCATCACCATATAAAATGTTACACCTTTGGATAATTGAAGAATAAAATAATAAATTACGCTAAGCGATAACTGTGACACTTCATTAGGTTCGTGCTCACATACAACATCGAAAAAGTTCTTGCTCGAGCAGTTTTTATTAATTTTCCATTGTACTAAGACGCCTCAAAATATTGAAACACAAAGGAAGTAACCGCAAGTGCTAAATAGGTAAATATAGTTTTGTTGGCACGTCTACATATATATATATAGTTTGTGTGTATCACACACACACACTGTCATACTCTCGCGTGTTTTGTTTTTGCTCAGCTTATAGAGTTCTGTTTACAAATACAGCGTGATACATATTTTTATAAATTTGTCAGTTAATGACGGCCACTTGTCAAAACGATATATTTTATGTGGAGGGTTGCATATAAAATGTCTTCTGAAAAATTGAATCCGGAAAAATACTGACGGGACAAAACATTATCAGTTACAGTGAAATTGCATGATAGTACGTTTCCACTAGCGTTTTTTAGTGGTCGCGACAGAAAAAACTGCACTGTAAATAGAACTCTGCGTTAATGCAATAGAGCTGAGAATCGTGTAGAGTTATCAAATCTCGTGGGTGCGAGGGCTAACATGCCAACATAATTAAATTTAACTATACAAGTTACGCCATCTCGATTTCAGAAGATTTTGTCAATTATATGCGGACTGATTACACTGCTTAAAGCAAATGTCAAAATGTTAAGGTGGCAAATGTCAAACCTCGACTGCCCCAAACAACCCTAAAAGTGGGGTTGTTTAAGTGTAGACACTTTTACCTTGACATGACTCGTCTACGATAGGTCTATGCTTAACGGTATATTTCAAGAGGTTGTGGACTTCAAAACTAATTTTTATTTCGATAAAATATGATCTAAAATCAGATTAACTATAAGTCTATAACAAAACTAACAAATTGACTTAAGCTAAAACCAACAATTCATTCTAGAAAGTTCGTAGGTAATGGCGTCTTATCTTTAAATGGCATAAAATAATAAGGCACGGTTTATTTTAATTTACCACTTTTATAATTAGAAGGACGTTCATCTTGGCTACACTATGGATGAGAAATACGTAAATCTTCTGTCTCTGTTATATGCGAGGGAGCGAGAGAGATAGCGTCTTAGTGGCAGAATTAGTTTGACAATGTCGAAAGTGTGTCTTTGCGTGCACTTTGCAGCAAAATAATGTTCGAAATTCTGAACGAAATCTTTGATTATATAGCTGAAATTACTTTATTTTATATCAAATAATGATAATTTTATTATAAAAAGGAGGAGTTTAATAAGTTTTAATAACTTATTTATATTTAATTTTAATTACTTAATTTTTTAAAGATTATTTTTAATATGATAATTACTTAACTTCACATTTCGACTTTTTAATATAAAGATTTTGAAGCTCTCCCGCTCTCTCTTATCCAGTAAGAGGAAGAGCAAAGACTTGTTATTCTAAAATCTCAGAGCCCAAACACTAAGAATTTGAAATTTTTTGGCACATTTATATAATTACGAATCCAATTCTAAATGAAATTGATATGTTTTCAATATTTGAGAAAAAAATCATAAAAAGGAAAAGAAATAAAACAAAAAATATTAATTCTTTCTTTATTCATATTTGAAATGTAACAATCGACTTCATCGCTCGATGAAATTATGTTTACAAAATCAGTCGTGAACTATCGACAAAAAAGGAAAGAATAAAAATTAAATAAAAAATAATCTTAATAAATTAAAATTAATAAAACTTTGGTATCTGAATTAAAACCGATTAAAATTTGGGTGTAAAAAAGCTAAATATTAATTACAATGATATTTACATTGAAAATGTGGCATAGGTTGCCCAACAGTGGGCAAATGGTGGGTTAGATAAGGGTTAAACCAGTAGGACTTTAAGGCCCAAAGTCCACTTAAACAAGTTTTTAATTTATTTTCTAGGGATAACCGAATCAGGGCCCACAAGTTAGGCCACAATAATTAGGACCATAAGTAACTAGAGATTTAGGTGTTAGGTCCTAATATTAGGGCCCACAACGCCACAGAGTATTTAAAAATAAGAAAACATAGTTTATTGTCAGTTCGATGTGAGTATTTACAATGAATTTGCCAGCAAATAAAATTACAATTAAAACCTAATATACCGAAAAAAAGAATAAAAAATATTTTCGAATCGAGATTAAAATTAATCTAAAAAAATAGAACACATTTTGTGATTTCACGATTTCAATTTTATTTAAATTGACAATGATAAGTTTGAAACAAATTGTCAACAATCATTAAACAAAGTTCATAGGTAAATCGAATTTCCTTCAACAATCATTAAAATCTATATCGAGATCCTTTCGGGAATAACATGGGCGTATCGAGTTCAAAACTCACCACTTTTCACTACTCACCCCAAAATACGCCCGCGATCAAAAAACATTAATTGGCAAATTAGAATTATAACTAGTAAATTACTTATTAAAAATATTTAAGTACGATACAAACTATCGGACGTGTTCGTCTACAAACCTCAGTCAAATAATTACAACCTCGCGGCCAAATTAACGTCTAGCTATGGACACTGCTGCAGTTGCTGTATCACAATCAATGAAATTTTCAAAACTATCTAAAGTTTATTTACACACTGTACAACTAACACTTTGTACATTGTTCATTGTACATCAATGTACATTTCCTACACTTGTTTCATAGTTCGTATCAACACTTTCGACATTGTTTAATAACTTTTCATAATCCACACTACAACTTCAACAGTCACTTTCCACTTCTATTGACAATCAACACTTTATAGTTACTTGTTTCATAATTTTATCAACATTAAATAGTTACTTTTATCTTCCAACATTTGATAATCAACACTTTCAACATAGATACACTTGTCAACATTGTTTCGTAACTTCACTTCCTACATTATCTTACACAACGTGCGTCTCCCGCTTGTTGTACGACTCGTCTATCGTGACATTTGGTTTCTTCTCCTTCTTTATGGTGCCGTACTGTGGCACATCAGAGGTCAGGTTCTGGACTGTGAGGATCTGGTTCTGAGGCGTACTGGACGAGACTGGGCTGCCGTACTGGTTCCCATACTTGTGGCGGGACGGGTCCTTGAGTATGGACTGTGGTTGCTTCACGCTGGGTGTCGTGTTGATTGGCGCGTGCTGGAACAAAACGTTGAATTATAATCTGATAATAATATTACCTAATTACAATTTACATACAAATGTTTGGTTATCCAAAAATATTATATACAGATTATACAAAAAGTATTGTTACACAATAAGTTATAGTATTTTTTACATTCAAATGCTTTTGGGATGAGTTTTGCGAGCCCCAAAGAGCGTTTACTGTATAGTGCAGCGTTTCTTAACCTTTTTCAATCCACGTACCCCTAGAAAATCAAGCATAATTTCAAGGACCCCCTTAATAAAAAGAAACATCAAAAATTTTCGGACCATTTCATTTACTTCACCCACCCTTCACTTTAGTCAGTCTCGGACACCGCCCGCTGGCGCACATTAGCTGTGTTAAATGGTACATCGATGAGGCTGCGCACCCCCATACATATACTTGAGGACCCCCTGGGGTCCGCGGACCACAGGTTAAGAAACAATGGTATAGTGGATAAAATAAAACCTATTATCTGCTGTTAAACGCTCTTTGCCTCGAAATTAAACATCCTGTATATGTAGGCAGGCTTGTAAGTGGCTAGTGGCAGGTGGGTAGGTCGGGTAGGTAAGCTACCTGTGAGCAGCTTCCCTGGTGAAGTACAGTTACATCTGGAGGCGGCACCGCGAGCTTGTCCAGTCTCTGGCGACGGAGGGTGCCACCGGCCCGGTCTGTAGATAAACAAACATATTATTTAAATGCAAAAGCAAAATTAACGAACCCCTGCACAGCGAGCTGATGATGATGCTAAGAACACTCTATATAACATGTCGGCGTTCAAACAAAAAAAATTAGATCAAAATCGGTTTATGTGTTTTGGAGCTACGATGCCACGGATAAGCACACAGATACACAGACAGACATGTCAAACTTACCTACCTACAGCATATTCGCGCTAAGATTACAGTGAATGATCAGTGCAAATGTACTTAAACTACGACGATCTAATATTGTCATTAACTTTTACATCTGTACCTACAAACCTAAGAGTAATATATTAAGTTTTTTAAATTGAATCCGTGTCATATAAAATGTATTTCATCTTATTTTAATACTGGAAAAGAGTATTTATATTATTATATTCACGTAAAATATTGTATAAAACGCAATAACATTGTATAAATATTTAAAATAATATTGGATACGTTTGAATTGTAAAAACCCAATCGGGGTCTGTGCCAAGTTTGAATTTACTGAAATTGCAAGGTGCTGGGTAGATATTGTATAATACGAGTTTTTATTTGACAGTATTTTATAATACCTGCCTAATTTCATATATTTTTTAAAGTTTAACTAAACATTCATCGTATCGAATCGTATTATTTTACCAAAAGATTTTTAAATACTTAAAGTCATACAATCATTACTAGAAAGGCAAATTCAACGGATTTTAAAATGTAATGTTGCTAAAGTAATATTGTTATTGCTATTTTTGCTATAGTAAAGATAATAACTACAAGTAATGTCGCTATAGGCTATGCTGATTGTTGCTACAGGTAATGTTGTAAAATGTTGATATAACATTATTGGCTGGATAATGTTATTATAGGTAATTCTCATACGTATAATGTTGCTTCAATATTGTAGCTATGTTATGTTGCTATAGTAATGTTGCTTCAGTAATTCGGCTACAGTAATGTTGCTACAGTAATGTTGCTAGGGGTGGACTCACCGTCATGCATCGGCAGCGGCGCGGGGAGGGGCGCGGCGAACTGCTGCGGCGGCGTCGGCGTGCGGCCCGCCTGCTGTAGGCAGAGAGGGAATATGACGGTTGTTGATATATATAATCTGTTTAGCTAACCGTGTATCAGAAGTGTTACAAAATATACGATAACAAAAATATAAGTTAAATTTAGATTTAAAATGTTTAAACAACATAAATAGGTCGATATAACTTTTAATTGTCGTTCTTGTTAAAACAGTTTCAAATTTACTAATTGTCAGAAGTAATTTTAATTTTGTTGAATATATTTCTATTAAATACTTTTGGTGACAACGGTTCCATTTTATATTTTAAGGCAGCCCCTTGAAATATACTTCTTGTAGGGTATTTTAATACGTAGAGCTTGATAGCTTATTGGCATGTTTGGTCTCTGCCGCTGGATACAAAGTAAGCAGCGACAAAACATCCTAATGAGCTATTCGGCACTTATCAGGCGATTGTGATACAGGCGCTAATTATATTGTTTCTTTCTTACCTGCTGCAGGTATTCTCCGATCAGCGGCGGGTAGGACAGGTATCGATCCGACGACATGTTGTAGTACGACCCATCTAGCGGCGGCATGGGGCTCGGCGCCGGCATATATTGTTTACCTGTTGTCAAAATATATAGTTCGTTAGACAAAAGTTGGCATGAGCTGCACATGACATGTTCCGTTGTGTGCTGTCTGTTAATAGTTACGCGACGTAGCTAGCATTATCCGTTTTAATGTCAATGTTTTGATTATGAAGGACAACAATTGTTTTATTATTGTTACTCAAGGCTCTTCTAATATAAAACGAAATAAATGAAAACTTGGGATATATCAAAGGGATTTCTCTCGGCCAATTGCGAATGCTTGTTCGAGATTTAATTAATAAAGTTTAATATTTGCCGATGACCAAAAAACGGTCTAATAACACTTTGTTGGCTTTGAGAAATTGTTCGGAAGAAATTTATTTCAATCTGAGTAAGTTTTTGACATGAGCGATACAAGGGTCTTAACTGAAAGCGGTGTGAAATAACGCTTACACAACCTAAGCATATGACATCTGGGGGTGTATTCTCGTGTAAGCCCATGTTAAGGGCGAGAACGCACTTGTGGCGCCTCGAGTATTGCATCAGGCGATGTTTCTGCTTAGCTAGCCCTATTCCATAAAAATGTATATAACCTAGCTTGAATATTCTATTGGCCTGAGATCCCAGGTCCACTGATAAAACGTATATATAATAGTGTGTACAATGAACGTATATGCCCGCTAGTTTATGTCGTGAGCCAATTTTTAGGTACAAGGGTCGTCAGGCGGGCCTGGGATCTCAGTCCATATTTCCGAATCAATGCAGTGAATCATCAGTACAAATGTCCAAATATACCAATTGTGGTGGTGTTTGATCACACGTTTTATTAAAAGTTCTGTTATGTTTTTAAATGTATTATTTTTACATGTCTATGTGACAATTATAACATATAGACTTTGCAATGAAAATTCCATCCATACGAATGCAAAATAGTTAATGTGATCAAATAGATAGTTCTAACCACTCGTGAGTCTTTTAGTGTCTGTAAATAAGAATAAGATACACCTAAGATCCACAACACCGATGATGCGTGAGCCGTGTTCACATTAACCAAACGAGTAAGCCATTTTGACACTGCAAACTTAACGCGAATAGCACAGATTTTCCAAATACACTTAACTTGCTTGAAACGACGCTGTATTTTTACACACACATAAGCTAGTTACACACACATAAGCTAGTTACACACACATAAGCTAGTTACACACACATAAGCTAGTTACACACACATAAGCTAGTTACACACCGCCGCCCTCGCGGCTGCGTTCGTTAAGCCGGTACGTGCCGACCGCGCGGTTTCGCCGTATACATTAATGCATAAAAGAAAATCGCATATTACTTGCGGATTTATATTTTAGATATAAGATACACGATGCGGGAAAGTAATTTTGTTTTTATGGATCGTGTACGGAATACGAGTTTGTGGTAATATAAGTATAGGAATAAGATTTTTTTTTAAAGCTATAACGAAAATATATACTAGATGTTGCCCGCTACTACGTAGCTTACCGCGAGATCGCGAAGGGGAATCCCAAGGAAATCGTACATTTTGAACTCTATACCAGTGCCAAATTTCATCAAAGTCGGCTCAGTAGTTTCCGAGCTTATAGCTGCCACGAGAAATTGCCTCTACATCGTAGATGTGCTACGAGACACGCCCTACGCCGTAGCTATTTGTAGCTATGCTACGAAAGACGTAGCAGTGCTTTTAAACGTCTTAATAATGTGAAGAAAAAACTTTATATATACAGTTTCACGAGAATTGTGAGGAGTGTGAAATTTGGCAACGTTAAAGTTTTTGTGGACTAAGGTGTGCAGGGAGCAATTTCTTCAAATAATGCTTCGAAACACATAATTCGCATGTCAGGAAGGAACCTGGAGCGAGGTATTTTTCATTTATAATATGACAACTGCAACCTACATTTCAGAAATTAAAAAAAAAAACTACGTCGCGATTACTTTTTTTGACTACATCGTAGATGTTAAGTGTATTGTCAAATAAAATATAATAGTCAAGTGTAATACTTCACTATAGCTGGGAGGTGTAGTCGTCATCATGTGTAACATTTACTTTGACTATGATTTTTAACTTGGTAAAATGAACGCCGAAACAGTTCTGTAGATTACTGACTCACAAATATAGCAGTGAAAAAAAAATACATTTTACTTTTTAGTCACCGTGATAGTATAGTCACTTGTAACTTTATTAGTTGTTGGTATTTTTGACTAGGTTGGCTGTGTTATTCACCGAAGCCCCCCTTCTCGTAAGTAACTTACGCTTTAGTTTTACTTTTGACGTGACAACGATATTATACATATTTATAAGACGATGAAGGCCGGCTGCATATACGAAATATTGTCACGTTCCGGCTGAGACGAGCGTGCGAGCGAGAGCGCGGAACAAGCGATAGAGAGGCACGATCGGCCTAAGCGTTCGGCTTGTAATGACGTTATCACGTAAAATTATCGTCCGTAAACCGACTTGACAGACAACCAGTTTTATTGAATTATAAATGTATCGTAAACTGATTTTTGTAGTTTGGGTCAATCAAAACGTGTTTGACGTTTCTAAGAATACCATTTTGCAGTTTTAACATATCAAGACTGGATTGTAACTGTATTATTGCAGGATTTAATTAGTATAAACTTTCAGAGCTCCGTCCAATTATATAATTACCATTTTAGTCGAGTGTAATACTCAATTTAATACCATAGTCCAACCATACACAATCACCCTCTTAGTCGAGTGTAATACTCAATTAATCCTGTATTACTCACCAGAGCTCCGTCCAAGCGTGTTATGTCCACTAACGTCTCTCGTGTGGCGCGGGTGAGGCAGCGTGGAGTACGGCGGGTCGTAGGGCGCGTAGTTGGGGGGCGGGTAGTCCAGCGGTGGGACCGAGAGCCCTTGCTCGTCGAGGAGATACGCGTCCGTCTGTTGGGCAACGTGGGATTGTTAATATGAACATTATAATTAAAATAAGTAGTAATTAATATTACTACTTTACTTATCCACTAGTGAACCCGAAGTACTTGTGTTACGGGGACAAGACAACGGGACGTATATTTAATACTCTTATACTAGACATATATTTAAGATTTTTTATTATATTATACACTTCCATGAAGCAGGAACACAGAAAACGTTTATTTTTGTTTCTTCAGCGGGATTCGAACCCGCGACCGTTATTTAAAAAAAATTAAACTTCTGCACACGTACCACGATATAGACTTTAACTGTGCCAAATTTGATGCTCCTCCGAATGCACGATTCTCGTAAAACTACAACTCCAAAGATTTTGCGTCCTGTGTTTACATATATGATATAATTATGTATGGCACACCTGATTTAGCATATGTCTAGGCATGCTGGGAACTTCTGGTATCGGTGGTGGCTGGCCGTCGCCATCCTGGGAATAAGTCTCGGACTTCTCGCTGACCGAGCTGAGTGTCTCGCCAGTCATAGTGTCGTTGTAGGAGGATGGCGCGTACATCTCTATCGTGGCCGACTTCGACGACTGGCCAGCTTGCTCTGCTGAGAATAGGGGAGATGGTGAGAAATAGACGTAAAATTGCATAATTAAATCTGGGATTATATGATCCGGAATCCGTTAAGCCGGGGAAAATTGGAGCGCCGAAAATAGAACTCTGCACTAATACTGCAACTGCTAACTGCAAAAGCAACTGTAGTTATTGGCGCCGAGTCTTTCAGCCGCGTACTCAAAAGCTACTTAAAGTAAGATGCCATCACGTCACATGCTATTGTCGTTCGGAGCTTGAGCTCTTAACTTTAAGCAGCCTTTGAGAATTCGGTCGTTCCATAGAAAGTATTGAAGTATGACTCTTAGAAAGCACTTAAAATTACAATCAAAAGGTGTTTCAATTTAGATGGTAAATTTATATTTTCGTTCAATTGACAAACCGAAGTACAATTTATTATTATCTTACGACCGGTTTCAATAACCTATCTACCGATAACTATTTGTTAAAAACGTTGTCATTCAATCATTTGCCGGTTTTTGCGATACAAATGTAACATTTCTAAGAAATAGTTATCGGTAGAAAGGTTATTGAAACGGGCCGTAAGAGATGAATAATGGTTAGACGATACGACAGTTAAAATTAACTGTAAATGTTGCAGGTTAACTTGTTTGATAAGATCTTGGATCAATTTAGATTTGAGTTTAATAAATATTATAGACAAATATATAATTTCTACTAAATTTGAAAGATTATATATTATAATTTAATATTATATTTAACAGAGTGTTAAAATTTTGCAGTCAGAGCCTTTAGCCAAGTTACCAACGCTCATTACGAAGACGAATTTGGAAAGCAATAATGTATCGGAATTGACATAAGCATCGCCAGTGGCTGTAGGTACATATAGCGATGCTTACGTCACTCAGCGTTGCTTATGTCAAATCCCATACATTTTTGTTTGCGAACTTCATCGTTGTAATTAGCGATGGCAACTTGGCTAAAGGCTCATGTACTGTAACTTCTTCAAATAAAATACAGTCGTAATAATAACAACTACAATTTGGTAAAAACTAGAGATGTGTCGACTAGTCGGTAGTTCCCGAATTATAAGACATATAAACTTGTAATTTTCCACGGCTAATGTTAAATATATAACATAATTTATGTGAAACAATACAATAACTTTTTAATCAACTTCAAAAAACTTATTTTCAGTAATTATAAAATGTCTATTTTTTTAATTTATTGTTTTTTAAATTACTTGTCACCGAGCAGTTCTTGTCGGTATAAGACAGTTTCGTCTGTGCGACCTAATATATTTTGTAATGCAATTTGAGAGTCATAGTCTCTCTTAAATGAGCTCGCCCTAAATCGAAGCGTTACGGGAATCCCCGAAACCGTGATCCAGTCGGCCAAACCGATCACGGTTACAACCGACTAATCGGCTAGTCGGCTAGTCGGCTAAACAGTCACATTCGGCATATCTCTAGTAAAAGCCATTAAAATTTCACTTTAAACACACAAACAAGTATTTCAATTCCAAAATGAAATATAATAGAAACTTCTTATACATTCTCAATTAATATTTCAGTGGACTGTCATGATGTCAAAGAATTCTTTTATTTCGCGAAGGAGAGTCGAGTCGTGAAACATCATTCACTACAATATTACCTGGCATTTTCATTATCTTACTTATTTTTTTGCAGGTTCGTTTGAATAAAATTAAGAAGAATGTATTTACAGTACCTACTGGTTATAGTTGGATTACTGTATTGTTAATTATATTGCAATTGGATGCGTGTGTATTTCATGATTTACCATCTAAATATTTGATTGTAAATATAAATACCTACCTAGTAAAGCTAATAACATTAATAAATCTAGTGACTCGAAAAATCATCATTGTTATAAAAGAAGCTAATATAATTTTCTAAAACTTATCTTGATATATTTAAAAATAGCTGTGCTGGTTGACTTTTTATTCCGTTTCGCGAGAAACATGGCATGCTTTGTATCAAAAAATATAATATACTTATATACAAAAGCATATTTTGTGTCGGAGTTTATTTTGTAAGTTAAGAAAATCTTAAAAAGATCATGAATTTAGGTGACCCTACTGCGGGGGCGACGGGGGGCTGACTCACGCGTTGTACGCTCCAATCACGCGCAATGTCATAGGGGTCAATATGGTGACAATGATTTGTTATTTCAATATTTTTATCAATTTTTTCTGAAATACTTTCTTATATGAGTAAACGATGATTTTAAATTAGTAGTGCGTTGGTAAAACAAATTTTCAGCAAGTTAGAAAGAAGAAAAAAAAGTAAACTAAGTATGCCGCAGTACTCTATCTCATGTACTTATTGTACCCTGTTTCTCTCGAAACAGGATAAAAAATCACCCAGTATAATGAAATTTAAATATTTTTTGAATAAAATAAGAAAAAATGCAACAAAAAAAAACCCACCTTTCAACCGGGAGCGCCGCTTCAAAATAAAATAAGCAACAATAGCAACATTCACGACAACCAAGATGGCGCCGGCCACGCATGCGTACACGACCATCGACTTGGACGAGTCACCACCTTCTACGTGTTCCGTGGACACTACATTCAGTTCGCCTACTTCAGATGAAGCTAGAAATAAAAGAGAAAAAAAAAATAAAACAAAAAAATCTACAAAGCTATGTCTACACATTTAGATCTGAATGAATTATTTTAAGCACCAATGACTAAAATACTAATAAATAAATTTGCTGTGAAAACTGCAAAACTTACAGACGCACTTAAGGTAGCCTTCCGATCCAGCGACCACGACGCGAGACCGCGACCAGCAAACCAGCGACTCAGGTTCCCTTGCCACGCTCACAGGTTGCGGGACGCGGGTCGCGGGGATTGTTTGTTGCTCCATATAAATTCAAACTAAGCAGTGGCTCCGAGACCCTATTTCGGTCTCGGCATCAGAAGGCTACCTTTATTTACTCTAAAACCCTACGTATCAGCACCTCTGTCAATTTCGCAGTCACGCTTAGCGAAAACAACAAACATCAAAGCGATAAAAATTCATTCGGATTCGCACAACAGAGCGCTTAACACAAACGCAAACCTCTTATCCGCTTGTTCGTCCGTCTGTGTAGACAGAACCCGACCAGCAGTACATTCAAGAGGATAAGTGCCGTGCCAACGATAGTCCCCGTTATAATGAGAACCCCGGGCACGTGGTACGAACTGTACTCCTCTGAGCTCGACTGTACCGACGATGGGATCATGTCTGGGAGCGTAAAACAGTATTCAAATATTATTCCAGATCATAGGTGTATATTATATTATAGACGAGGCATGTCGAGGCAAAATCTGTCCCTACTTAAATGGCCCCACTTTTGGGGTTGTTTGGGGCCATTTTGACATTTGAGGTATGGTGAAATCAAGATTTGTTCTGTCAAATGTACGTCATAGCCTATCCTCAGTTTTGAAATCATTGTTCGAGATACATTTTGATATTACACAAAATTATTGTTTGTTTTGCATTTGAAATTATTTTATCATGCCTGGCCAGCGAATTTATAATTAAAATAAAAATCGTTGTTCGAAAAATAATAATAGCGCTAACACACGTACGGATTCGGTACGGAGCCGACCAGTTTGATAAGTCGACACTCGTAAGTTCGATTTTCAGCTCTATTGTAATAGCGCAGAGCTCTATTTATAGTGTTGTTTTCCTGTTCCCGAAAGCCATTGATTTTTTTTTAATTATTGTGAGCTGGATGCCGAGTCCTTTACTCGAAAGCCATTGAGACCGTGCAGTGTTACCAACTCCCAAAAATATTTCGCTCCAAACTCAAGTCAAAACTACCCTATAATCGCAACACCTGCTTGAATGAAAATCCCCCAAAAATTTTTGTAGGATTAAGAATACTATAATTACTACAAAAATTTAATTTAAATAAATAAATTTTAGTAAATAAATATTTAAAAAAACATTTTTTACAGTTTGACTTTTTAAATCGCTTGTCGATATAACAGTTTTTAATTTAATTAAAAATGAGAAAACAAAAACCTCTAAAAATATCCCTCAAAATCCTCCTCTCTAGAGAGCGAGATTGTTAATGTAGAGGTTTTTCCCCCTAATTTGAGGAGAAAACCCCTAGGTTGGCAACTCAATCCGTGGTCCGCTACGGATCAAATCGGATCGTCTCTAAACACTAACTCAATATTGTAGATATCTTAAATTTTAAATAATTTCTTAATATTTGGGCAGCGTTGAAAGAATTGAAATTCAAAAATGATTGTTCGAAATTTAACATAATAATATTCATAAAATGTAGGCAGTTCTAAAAAATTAGTTCTATCCGGCCGGCGCTATTCGAAAAATGAAACATTCACAACTCAAATGTTTGAATGAAATTCGCAACGTATATAAATCGTTCGATTTATGAATAATTAATTGTAATGCAGCGATTTGCATAATATATTATGTTCGATATTCGGTTTATTGAATAACGAATCGCTGTTCTAATTGTAATGATGTTATCTACTGTTTAGCATTTTGCAATTATTTATTTACGCCATTTTGAATACAATTTAGGGTCGGTGCAGACGGGACACAAGCAAAACGACAACTCGACACGCTTGACAAAATTGGCCAGGAACCGGGAAGACGGATCGCCTGATGGAAGGCGACTATCGTCGCCAATACACGTGCGTCCGGGTCCTTAGTCCCTCCCCCCCTTGGGCGTCCGGTAACCTCAATCACTCGGCGTTATTTCACGCCGGTTTTATGTGAGGCCGTGTTATTTATATAATGATAATTAGCGAGAGCGACCGGTCGCGTCCGTTTGTGACCGGTCTGCGCTTCCACATTTGCATCGGACTGCGTTTTGAATTTATTTGCAGCCAGTTGTTCCTCTAAAGTACTTTCAAAGCGTTTAGTTTCAAGACTTCTTTCAATGTTTTATTAAAAAAGCTAAATTATTCTTGAATTACATCATGAATATGCTTTGGAAACGTTTTGCTAAATTGGATATTATTCCTGTATATTAAAAACATTGTTTTGTAATTATTAATTTTATCTCCGTATCAAGTCCGTCACTTATTTCTTCAATTTGGTAGAATGTTTAGCTGATCGTCCTCGTAAGTTAGTCGTATTATAATGACGTATTATTCGTTTACGTTCTGGAAATAGTCACACGTATGTAAATTTGCAAGACATTTTCCTGACTGACCAACCATACAATATATCAATAGGCTAGACGACTGATATTTCATAGCATAAATGAATAGTACTTAAATAGGAGTAAGTTTTCAGAAGAAACGGCTTATTATAAATCAATATTTAAAAGTGTTACAAAATTCCACGTGTCTCGTGAAAACGCTCCATACAAAATAATGACGTCACGTGTTCCTGCAGTGGCAAGAACATAATATTTGCTAATATCTCCGAAATTATCGCGTTTAAGTTTATAATTACTACAATAAATGTTTTTGTATTTCATGTAAGTAAACTAATTATGTGGAATTTTACACTAATTCCATGTTTTTGTGACCTGTAAATGCACCTCCACAAAACTACATATAAAATTTGATATTTTTTTAATATTCATCTAAAATTTCAGAATATACAGATCATACTAAATATTTTACGTGTAGTCTACAACCCTATCATATTACCTATTACCTATATATCAGTGGCAAAGTCTGGTTCTCCTTCATAGGGAAGCTCTAGCCTGTATAATAGGTAGGGAATTGGATGAGGGTCTTCAAAAGGTAAGCCGATAGGAATGGAGTTATAGGAACCTCACGCCACTGTTGTATAAAAATATATTTGTAAAATACTCAGATTATATATGTTATATATATTATATTATATTATAAAACAAAATATCTTAATCTGAGGTAATATAGATCAAGAAATTTGAAGTCTTTATACATAGTATATACTACGTTTAAATCAGAGCCCAAAGTATCGTAGGCTATTTTAAACCGACCAAAGTGGCTTTCAATTAAAATAATGAAGTTACGCGAACCTAAAATTGGCCTCGTTTAAATTTCTCGACGTATCGGGGCTTAATAATTGTGTTAAATAAATCATTATTTAATAGCAACAATGGGTTTGTGCGTTTGTGCGTAGCAAAAGTTTTATTGCTTTATTTATTAAATAGACCAGGAAACGAGCAGACGAATCGCCTGATGGTAAGCGATTACCGCCGCCTAGACATGGACACTCGCAACACCGGAAAAGTTACACTTGTAACTCTTCTAGTGTTGCGATTTGCGTTCCTGGTCCATAAAAACCCCAACCCCCTTGTGCCTCCGGTAACCTCACTCACTCAGCGAAACACAACGCCAGCGCTATTTCACGCCAGTTTGCTGTGAGGCCGTGTTATTTATCCGAGCCGCCCCATTCGTGCCGAAGCATGCCTCTCCCACGCATAAAATTAAAAAAATGTTTAGCGGTAGAATGAATAATGACTGTTTGAATTTTCAAAGTGAAGCAGTTAATTTTATTTACGCATTTTTAAAATATTATTTGAATAGCATTTGCCTGATGAATATTAAAGGTGAAAGTAAAAACAGTCTTGTATATAAAATTGTTAAGCCCTATCATGATACGCGCAAAATATTAAAAATAAACAGCTTATTATGTATTGTGACACTTTCCAAAAACAATCATTTTACTAATTGCATCGCGCGTCGTTCACATTGTTTTAAAAACGTATACAGTCATACTGATTTTGCAGTGGCACTTATCACAGGCCACAGAAACACAATTTTTGCAGTACCTTTCACTTATCACAGCAACACATTTTTTGCAGATAACTGCGATACTTATATAAACTAATTGTATTTTTGCAGATAACTAACTGCGATAGTAATATAAACTAATTGTATTTCTGCAGTCACGCTGATTTTGTAGTGGCACTTATCACAGCAACACAATTTTTGCAGATGACTGCGATACTTATACAAACTAATTGTATTTTTGCAGTCACGTTGATTTTGCAGTGGCACTTATCACAAGCCACATTAACACAATTTTTGCAGATAATTGCGATACTATTATAAACAAAGTGAGTTTTTGCAGTCACACTGATTTTGCAGTGGCACTTATCACAGCAACACAATTTTTGTAGACAACTGCTATAATAATAAAGGTAAGCTAATTGTATTTTTACAGTCACGCTGATTTTGCAGTAAAACTTATTACAGTAACAGACACTCACTCAACGTCGTCGCCTTGGTATCATCCGGCCGGTACTTGCTCTGGCCCATCTTGTTGACCGCCATAACCGAGAACACGTAGTCGGTGCTCCTCTCCAGCCCGTGGACGGTGAACGTGGTGGCGTTACGAGGCGCCACGTCCTCGTAGCGGTACGTGTCTTCGTAGATTTTTCTGAAATAAATGGGAGTTTTAGTGAAAATCTTAGCTCGATGTATTACGGTTTACTATGTATTACGGTATATTTATTAATTATTACGGTTTATTATGTATTACGGTATTACGGTGTGGTGTTATGGTCTGCGTTATGGGATACACTTTCGCAAACAGAATACATAAAGAGTATTTTGTCTTTTGTAGACATGGAAATCTTGTGACCTAACTAACCTAATCTCAACTTAACAATACAGACATAAATAACTTATCAACGCTAGCCGTGCTAATTTAAATGCTCACGACCTCCCTCACGGCCTTAGGGGGCGCAATGTGATAATTTTAATTATTTTTGTGCCTGAACGTCTTGGATAAGCAGCAGATCATATGCCCAAAATATCCGTAAGTCAATTTTAAGATACTCGAAAGTTATATATAAGTTAATATATGTATAGGACTTGATTGTCACTCTGAAAAGTACCCAAGTTGTTTCTAACTGACTATGATCAAACTTAAATAATCCATCTCTATTCGCCAACTATATAAAAATATGAAAACACTTTAACTTTGACGATCTATCATTCATTGAAGTCATCAATCAAACAGAGCGAGAAGCGCTTATCTGTGCTCTGTGCGAGTGCGGGAGGAATGGTGATATAACTCATGTAATAAGTTACAAATTTATGTAAATTGAGCAAAATTTTGTCTTTTGTGCGATCAAAAGTAGTTGAATACGGTAGGTTTAGTACGGTTTTATCGAGGTATGTTTTACATATTATCATTTTGATGGTCAATAATACTATCAATAGGTAAATATTATTAACACATTTTAAATCGTCGAACAGATTGCGCTAAAACCCGCCACGTAAATAGTTACTATGATGCAGGCGTCAGACAAAATAGGATTTTCCAATATTTATATTCCCAGGGGTTGAAACCGGGATCCAAAAGTTAAATGGAAACAGTGATGCACGCTATTTCATGACTATAGAACACTAGCGTCTCTCGCTACTGGTCCTAGATATTTTCAGAGTTTTTATACCTCTACCACGCTAGTGTACAGCGGGCATATTCATCTGTATCGTATACTGAATTAGCCAACGGCGTGATATTTACCTGTATCGAATCCTGTACCAGGTGAACAGTCCTCCGTCGAAGCCAGCCGTCCAGCTCAGCGTCACTGAGTTGTACGTCACGTTAGTCACGGTGATGGACTGGACCGGATCTGCAAATGTGTCAGTGTTGTTGCAAAATGTATGTTAAATTATATATCAGCATCACTGTGAAATTGTCTATGAATGTATTAGCGTGACTCGCAAAAGCTACATTGTTATTATTAGGTTTAGGGCCTACTGATAACTGTCAGATATCTTATTTGCATGTTTTGTCTCTATCCCTCGATATAAAGTACCTAAGCAGCTATAAAACTTACGAATAAGCTATTCGAAACTTATTTGAAAATTGATAAACAGGCCCTTATTGTAAGATCAATGATTTTTTATATTTTCTGCAACTTTAGACTGATTATAATTTAAAAAAAAAATGTTTTTTAGCATTCTGTGAACTACCTTTTGATGGCTTTTAAGAGCTTCTATGTCTAAGAATTAGAAATCTGACGTCAATTATATTTAAGAAATGATTATTTAGGCTTGAGAAGGGTTTTTTTAAAGTGGGGTACGTGAACACCTAGAAGTTCACCATTGGAAATTCACGTAACGGCGGCTTGATGACTAGCCGACATGCTTGATAGATTTTTGGCCAGCTAGACAGGAAGAGTATACCAAAGTCTCACGCAAACCGGTGAGTTTCCTTTTACCCTTTGCTACAGCATACTTATGTGAGTGTGGGTTTTCACACCTGATAAAACAAAATACAGGAATCGACTTGATGCTAAGTCAGAATTAAGGTGACTTTTCCAAAATTAGTCCCGTTTTCTCTGAGCCACTCTTTTCTTTTAATCAACTCCCAGGGACACGCGGAATCTCTGGTTTTTGACACATTGTTGAATAAATAAACCGAAATGTTATAAAAATGATAATTTAAATGTGAGTATGGCGGGCACGTTTCGTATTGCCGCTTCGTCTGGAGACAATATACCGAGTGTAGAGAATATTCTATCTATGTAGAGAGATAGAGGCTATGTATATTGAGATGGGATTTTGTATATTGTCATCGGTTTTGGCGAAAATACACTTGCAAACAAAGAGTGCAAAGCCTCGTATTCCTAGCATAGTAAATATATTGATTAGGTTTGATATTCTATTTTTAACGTCATGTTGCCCGCGACTTCGTGCGCGTAAAAGGAAATCACACGGGAACTGTACATTTTTTTGCGAGAAGAATATGTCCTTCCCCGTGGTGTACTCATCTATGCCAAATTTCATCCAAATCGGATAAGGCGGATACGAAAAATAACATCAGGGGGTCTAACATGGCCACTTTAGGTGTATCATATTATGTTTCATATATTGGGTCTGTGGCCTAGTGGGTAGACAGTTTGATTCGCACTCGAGACAGTGCAGGTTCGATTCCCAGCTTGTTGTGGCGTGTACCAATGACACTTTTTCAGATCTCAAGTACATTATACGGACGCTCCAACGGTGAAGGAAAACATCGTGAGGAAACCAGCACACGGTTGGCCCCAGACGTATTGACCAGTCATTCCTCTGGACTAGGCTGACTGTGTCGTGAGAATGCTGAATATTATTTCTTAAGAGAAAAGGTTAAAAAAATTGAAAAACCCTACTTTTAATGGTTGAAAAACCCAGCCACACAAAGTAATATAAAACATCTGCAATATCTGACGCCATTGATTGGCCTATTCACAAGTTTTGTCTCTGTCGCTCGATATAATGAAAGAAAGTGACAAAACATGCAGCGAACCGAAACATTATATTGTGGAAGTTCCAAAGGGAGATCTCCGACCGAGCGAGATGATGTTGATGATTATGCAGATGTTTTATATATATATATATATATATATATATATATATATATATATATATATATATATAGGTATAGATGTTTTTTTCCAAATGACAATTAAGGCGTATACGCGCCGAGCTGTGAAAATTGGTCCACCACAAATGTGACTGAAACATCTGTAATACCTGGCGCAGCCGTCACGTCGAGCGTTACACTGGTAACCGCATGTCCCATTTCGTTCCTCGCCCCGCACTCGTACGCGCCGTAGTCTTCGCCGCCGACGTCAGACACGAGCAGCGTCGACGTGTACGTCACGGCGTCGACGCGGCGCGTCTCCGCGAAGTACTTGGTCGACGTGTTCACGGGCAACTTCATGCCGGACTTCGACCACGTGAAGTTAGGCGCGGGCGCCGATTTGCATCTGGGGAGAGACAATAAATACATAATAAAATCTATGGACGCCTTCATAGGACGTCAATCTGGTCCAGTGGTAAGTTCCCGAAGAACGAAATGTTACGGGTGCCAGACAACGGAAATATTTTTTACTATACCTACATATATTTTAGATTTTAATTATACAGCACACATAATATTTAATACACATCCATGATACAGGAACACAGAAAACTTTTTGTTCCTTAGGCGGGATTCAAACCTACGACTGAGCCACATAGGTCGTTAAACATTTTTTTAAGTAAGCCTCGAATTGTCAAGCAGTGAGCGAGCAGATGATGATGAATAATAGGTAAGATCACTCTCGATCATCAGCTTTCAAACCAGATAACTATATCAAAATAAGTTCATCCGTTTTTGAGCGGACAGACACACAAACAAGCAAACACACAAGACAGACACCCGGGCTCTTTTTGCGTCGGGCGTTATAAATAGGCATATCAAGCATTTTATTTTTATGATTCCTTCATTTCCATTCTTCTTCGAAAACACACTTCCTAACCACAAATTTAACATTTCAGACATTCCCTAGCCTCTTTCAAATTTCAAATTCAAATTACTTTTTAAACTCTCTCTAACACACTATCATACACAAATGTTGTCGGATTAGTAAGACCACTAAATAGTAAATACACTAATTCCCCGCAATGCGAACATATTAATAAACCCAATACCTCGGTAATAATATGTCCGAGCATGTTAATAAATATGTCTATTTATAGCCTTTACAACAACAAAATAATTTTGCAAATAGGTTCACAATCGGCAAAGTAATGTTCAAAGATATCCGTGTCGGTGTAGAATACTATGAGAAATACCTATTATATCATCTTATTACCTATTATATATGTGTGTTGTGATGATGGTGGTGATGATGATGATTAGTGTAATTACCATAGTAGCATATGCTTGCAGTTCTATAACCGAAACCAGAAATCCTCAAACACTCAAACATGTATCTATAAGGACAAACACGTATCTATAAGGAGTCTGGAGTTCTGTTCAGTACTTTTGGATCCAGGGTATACCTTGGTCCAAAATCTTACTTTTTGGTAGCACATACTTGGACTAGTTCAGAAAAAGTCGAAATCACCATATGCGTCTATATAAATTTCGATGAGTTCCCTCGATTCCATCATTGATCCCATCATCAGCTCACCACTTTGGTGTCAAAAGGACCAATTTGGGATTATACCCTTATACATAAAAAAAAATATTTTGAACATCAGTCCACAAACGGCGGAGTAATCGTTGAACATACAAAAAAAAAATATACAGCCGAACGTACAACCACCTCCTATTTTAGAAGTCGGTTTAAGACCGTGATGGACGTCGTAAACAGTTATATTTTATTATAAAATAATTTTAGGAAATTTATAAATATCCTGAGCTTAACAATTGTCATATCTGAGTAAAAAATAGTCTGGCCACTAAGCCTATTCTTCGTTTTTATTGAATAAAAAACACACACACAAAAAAAAACCTTACCTGCAAGTCAATCTGCCTACTTGCCCTGCATTGCTGGCAGATTTCGCCAGAATCGAGGACGTGTCCATTTCCGGCTTGAATTTCACCACCAACGTCACTTCCTGTCTGGTCTCGCCTCCTATGCCGTTGTTGACAACGCACTCGAAGTTTCCGACATCCTCTCTGGTGGCTCTCTCTATCAGGAGGTAGCTGGTTTGGTTTCGGGGCTCGAAGGATATCGTGTGAGAGGAGAGATCGTAGTCTTGACGCTCCCAGGTTACGTGGTCGGAGGTGAGCGGGTTTCCTGGGAGAAAGAAGTAAGTTAGAAGGTGGTGAGAAGACTTTAAAATGGGCGCCTGTAATCGCTGAATGCTGTTGCTTCAAATATAATAATAATATAATAATATCTATGGACGCTTCCTCACCACGTCAATCTGGTCTCGTGGTATGTTCCCGAAGAACTTGTGTTACGGGTACCAGACAATGGAATTATATTTAATATTTTTATACTATACACATATTTATAACACATCCATGACCCAGGAACATAGAAAATATTTTTATTTCTTTGGATAGTAGATTAGACTCTGGATTAACACATAGGCTACTTTTAATTGCAGCAAAATGTATAGTTCCTGTGGAATTTCTTTTTGAGCGCACGAAGTCGCGGGTAACATCTAGTTTGATAATAATATATTGAAAGGTGTTTCTACTTTTCTACCATCTAAATTTGAGATTTCTTTAACAATATTATCAATAACATAATAAAATACAACTGTAGATAGAACTAGCTATCTGTGTGAAAACAATTTAGTAAAGATAGTTAAGGAAAAAATATTAATCTAAAGCACTGAATGTCTTACATTCAGTGCTTTAGATGAATATTTTTTCCTATCAAGTTACTCATTAATATAAACAATAAATGAAACGAGCCCCAAAATCTACCCCTGAGGCACACGCACACAAATACACCTCATTACGTGTAAATCCTTTAATATCCGTGTAAAATTACATCATACAATACAATCCGAAGCGTCGTTACTTTGTTGTGATAATTTAACACGATTTGCTACTTAGACAAACAATTTGCTAATTACAAAACAAAATATAATATTATGTTTATCAATTCTATTGTAGTATTCGATTTTCGACTCTATTGTAGTAGCGTAGAGTTATATTTTCAGTGCTCTGAATTTTCCCGGGCCCGCCGTATTCCGGATCATATAGTCCCAGCCTTATGCACTGGATCACATAGGCGTCAGTATGACCTAGCAATTATTACGTACTAGCGGCGAAGGCTGGTTCTCCTTCATAGGGAAGCCCTAGCCTGTATAATAGGTAGGGATTTGGGTGAGGGTCTTCAAAAGGTAAGTGGTAGATGAAGCCGATAGGAATGGAGTTATAGGAACCCATCGCCACTGTTACGTACTATATCAACTCTTTCTTACCAGTAGCAGTACAGGAGAGCACAGCGTCTTCGTTCGGCCCCACTATTCCGTTTTGTACCACCGACCGAATGCCCGCGGCGTCTGAAAGAGGAGTATTGTTAGTTTGGTTTTATATCCTACTACTATTATAATATGAAAGTTTGTGAGGTTGTAAACATATTTTGATGAAATTTGTTGTTAGTATTTTAAGCTGGAATAACACATATGCTACATTTTATGCCGAAATAGTACAGTCTTCTCGTTGGATACTTTATTTACATTTATAACAGTATACTCAGTGGACATTGACAGTGATGTTGACAGTGGCCGCGCCCTGGGAGTTGACAGCTTCGCAGGTGTACACGCGGCGTCATGACGCGTCAGGCGAGTCATGTTACAACATTATGACAGTATACTCACAGTGGACATTGACAGTGATGTTGACAGTGGCCGCGCCCTGGGAGTTGACAGCTTCGCAGGTGTACACGCCGGCGACATGACACGTCAGGCGGGTCATGTTACAACATTATGACAGTATACTCAGTGGACATTGACAGTGATGTTGACAGTGGCCGCGCCTGGGAGTTGACAGCTTCGCAGGTGTACACGCCGGCGACATGACACGTCAGGCGGGTTCATGTTATTATGACAGTATACTCACAGCGGACATTGACAGTGATGTTGACAGTGGCCGCGCTTTGGGAGTTGACAGCTTCGCAGGTGTACACGCCGGCGTCATGACGCGTCAGGCGAGTCATGTTACAACATTATGACAGTATACTCACAGTGGACATTGACAGTGATGTTGACAGTGGCCGCGCCCTGGGAGTTGAGAGCTTCGCAGGTGTACCACGCCGGCGACATGACACGTCAGGCGGGTCATGTTTACAACATTATGACAGTATACTCAGTGGACATTGACAGTAATGTTGACAGTGGCCGCGCCCTGGGAGTTGACAGCTTCGCAGGTGTACACGCCGGCGTCATGACACCGTCAGGCGGGTCATGTTACAACATTATGACAGTATACTCAGTGGACATTGACAGTGATGTTGACAGTGGCCGCGCCCTGGGAGTTAACAGCTTCGCAGGTGTACACGCCGGCGACATGACACGTCAGGCGGGTCATGTTATTATGACAGTATACTCACAGTGGATATTGACAGTAAGGTTGACAGTGGCCGCGCCCTGGGAGTTGACAGCTTCGCAGGTGTACACGCCGGCGACATGACACGTCAGGCGGGTCATGTTATTATGACAGTATACTCACAGTGGATATTGACAGTAAGGTTGACAGTGGCCGCGCCCTGGGAGTTGACAGCTTCGCAGGTGTACACGCCGGCGTCATGATGCGTCAGGCGAGTCATGTTACAACATTATGACAGTATACTCACAGTGGACATTGACAGTGATGTTGACAGTGGCCGCGCCCTGGGAGTTGACAGCTTCGCAGGTGTACACGCCGGCGTCATGGCGCGACAGGCGGGTCATGTTCAGCATACCACCTTCCGATATTATTCTGTCGTAGGACAAGTGAATAAAATTGATAAAATTTCTAAAAAAAAAATTTAAGTCAGGGCAGTAATTCATTGAATTATAATATCTATTCAATTCGCAGTTGAACTCTCCATTGCACTCTCCCAGAGTGCAATGGAGAGCGTGGAATGGCAGCACAGTAATAACACACAGGACTTCTTTCCACTATTTCCACTTTAATAAGTATTTAACATTATTTTAATATATTACACGACCCGGTTTCGACAAAGTCATCATCAGTATGGTGGCAGCCATTTTAATTATAAAATTTAATTTTTGATAAGACCTTTCGAAAAAAAATGTTTTCTTCGTTTCTGAACGTCCTACGGATATCATAATTGGTCTCATTTAAAGTTATCGAAAATTATTTTATAACTGATAGGTGGCTTTATTACTTTAAAATGAGACAATTGTGATATCTGTAGGACGTTCAGAAACGAAGAAAACATTTTTTCTAAAGGTCTTATCAAAAATTAAAATTAAAATGGCTGCCAATTCCAAGGACAGATGTGTCCAAATGTATGTACAACATGCCTTAAAATAACGCTGAAGGTAACCCAGACACACTGTATAATCGGTATCTCGACAACGGCTACAAGTAATACCATGAAATTTAGTATGCAGGGAGTTTTGGGGGAGAAAAATCGATCTAGCTAGCTA
Source organism: Phengaris alcon alcon (assembly GCA_037179445.1). Taxonomy (NCBI): domain Eukaryota; kingdom Metazoa; phylum Arthropoda; class Insecta; order Lepidoptera; family Lycaenidae; genus Phengaris; species Phengaris alcon. Next base: position 507,321 of record JAYRCH010000158.1, on the reverse strand, counting down.
GTTATGCCTTAGAAAGTGTGCATTTTTAAGCAATATGTTTTTTATTTCGTCGTTGCAACAATATATCAATAATTTCGACTCTCTTATGTCAGTCTGATTGGCAGCTTGGTATGCGTACCTACCATAGACGAATATACGAGTATGTTGAGGCAAAACGTGTCTCCGTTAAATGGCCCCCACTTCTGAAATTTTTGAGATCATTTGACATTTTAAGTAAGGGGGAAAACAAGATGGCTGACATTTGGAGTACGATGAAAACCAAGATGGCGTAACTTTTTGTTGGATGAAGATTTATTCTGTCAAATAAACGTCATATATAGATAGGCTATTGAGTTTTGAAATCTTTGGTACCTACGTATAATTTTTGCATTGTTGGCAATTCGGAATGCGGTGGGTTCGAATCCCGGTAAGATAAATGATGATTTGTGATTCTTATATTTCTTTTTATTTTATATTTTTTTATTTATTTTTAATTATGTCATCGCTCTACTAAAACACCGTCAACCAAGTATTGTATATTAATACACACAAGATTGTATCTTATGTAACGACACAATATTATAATAGCTTATATTAAGCCACTTGGTACACGCTTAATTTCACAGGATATCCAATACCTACAATAATTGAAATAATTATGTCCGTAATTTTGATTTATTAAACATAATGTATTAGCTGGGAACTAGTTGGAACACATTGCTAACTTATCTATAACTAGATGGCACCCGCGACTTCGTGCGCGCAAATGGAAATCTCGCGGGAAACCATACATTTTGCCGAGATAAAAAGTAGCGTATGTCCTTCCCCGTGGTCTACTCTATATCTATGCCAAATTTCATCAAAATCGGTCCAGTAGTCTAGGTCTAGGAGCCTATTCAATGCAAACAAACAAACTTTTCCTTTTTTTTATTTTAATAGATTATATTATAGTATAGATAATGACAGTTCCCCACACCGATGTCGGTGACGCCGGAACCGGGTAGCCGGTTTCATTGGAAGCCAGGCCAGCTACGCAGGACCTATTTTATAGTGCCGAAGTGTGTGCGCAGTACACCAGGGCACTCTCGAAACCTAGTAGGACGGACAATTGACACGACTGGCGAGAGATCAGGCGCAGCCGCAGGACCGACTTTTTACATACCCATCAAATTATATGAATTACTAGCTGTTGCCCGCGGCTCCGCCCGCGTAAATACAGTATCCCTCGGGAGCACTGTACTTTTTCCGATAAAAAGTAGCCTATGTTTTAATCCAGAGCCTAAACTACTGCCATACCAAATTTAATCGAAATCCGTTCTGTAGTTTTTGCGTGAAAGAGTAACAAACATCCATCCATTCTCACAAACTTTCACATTTATAATATTAGAAGGATTATGGGCGAATTTCGACCACAGGGCGATATTTAGTAGTTTTTAAGCTATTGCATAGCTATTATCGCGGGCTTTGAGCGCGGCGACCGAATCAAGAAATTCCGTAACGAAAATAAACCTAACACTCCGACCGGCACAGCGGTTCGGCGTTGAAAGCCGTGCATCGTCTAACGTCGTTTCAGTTCGGCAGACTTCGGCACGGTGTTTGTGTGCGTACGACTAGACGTATGCGTGTAGACTTACATGCAATAGCTTTACCGCGTCACTCCCCGAGTGCCACACGTATTTTATTTGAACAACACAGGCTCATCTTTGCTGCCTGATTTACGAGATAAGGAATATAATATAACTGTCCTGTTTTCTCTTAAAACGCTTCAAGCCAGATTGTTAAACATTGTAAGAGGTATAAAAAATTCATCGCATCCATATATCATTCGATTCTTTCATCTCGGGTTTTACTTGATTAAAAGTGTGTATGTGTGCACGCGGATAATGAAATACCAAGATCTTTTCACAAACAAAGAGAAAAAATTATCTTTCATTACCTATGCGAGGGGAAGATAAAGTGTTTGAAGATAAATAAAATGAATGATATTATCCTGACTTAAGAGCGCGAAATATTAAAGGCCGCGAGTAGGAAGCTTACAGGTTTCACAAATTTCAGCTACAGGGCGCAAATTTTTGAGCTAAAAGTAGCCCATGTATTCATTCATGTAACAACCTATGTGTGTGCGAAATTTGATTAAAACTATTCAGCGATTTTTGCATTGACAAACACTGATCCACACATTCTAAAAAACTTTCGCTAAAAGAGAATTTTTGGGGTTCTATATAACGGGGGCTATATAACGGGACTGTATGTCAGCGCGCTGAATATCTCACGAAACATGATAGCTAAACAGTTAACATTTCCACAGATGATGTATTTCTGTTGCCGCTATAACAACAAATACTAAAAACAGAACAAAACAAACATTTTACTGGGGCACCCATACAACAAACGTGACTTTTTTGCCGTTTGGTACGGAATCCTTCGCCAGTTTGAATCGCATTTGGCGGGATTTTTCAACCTTACATATTCTTTTGTTTATGGTAGGTACTAAATGAACATTTTTATTCTTTTCCCAGTATTTCGATTCTGCTAATAAAAACCTGCAATAATACAGTTACGTTCCAGTCCCGATATGTATATATGATATGATATATAACTCATACACGTATTATATATTACAGATGAGGCAAGTTGGGACAAAAACTGTCCCCACTTACTGGCCCTACTTTAGGAGTTGTTTGGGGCCATTTTGACATTTGAATTATGGTAACATTGAGATGGCTGACATTTGAGGTATGGTGAAAACAAGATGGCGCAACTTTTTACTGTATGAAGATTTGTTCTGTCAAATGTATGCCATCTTTAGTTTTGCAATTTTTGATAAAAATGCAAAATGGTATTTTTAACAAAAAAAATTCTCATAAACGTCACACCAACGAGAAACGCGTTTTGACTGGCCCAATCTCCAAAAATCGGACTATGGATGTCGCGACGATTCATTTATAATTCATTAGAAGTAAAATTAAAGCGTAGGTTAATTACGAGAATTGGGGTCCAGGTCTCAGTCTGATATTTTTATGTCACAATGGTGACATTATGCACTTGACCTTTAACAAACAAGTTTGAGAGTATCGTGCAACTTGTAAAGTTGAAATTGAGTTTTATACAAGTTAGGAGAATTTCTTTTGTATATTATACGGGTAGACTTTTATTTATTTCACTTTGTGTAACTTCGATAACGAGACATGCTTCAGGATTACGTTATTAGTACGGTAAGTTCAAGATACTTTGAGAGTGAAAGAAATTCTTTAGGCAAACAATATTATAATAGAAGTCGGTTAAAAATACTAAAAACTCATAAATGTCTATACTCGACTGCGCCAGAAGGAGGGTTATGTTTTTCGTGTGTATGTATATATTGTATGTATGTTTATTTCATTGGCACGCTCTAGACTCTAGAGCTTAAAGGGCGTGTCGCATTGGAGCTTGAAGTATTCAAAATTGAACTTTATTCACTACACAACAAGATACACGTTTCATATGACATCAGTCACTGCACATGCGCTGTGCAGCGCGGTGCAACTTGACATTCTTATAACAGTAATGGCTCCCCACACCAATTTCGGTGACGGTGGCCGGTTTCATTGAAACCAGGCCAGCTACGGAGCAGTTATTTTATTGTGCGCAATACACAAGAGCACTCTTTCTTCCTTTACTCTCGCAACCCAGTGGAACGGACGATCAGCCTACTGTCACAACCAGACTTTTTATTGTTGTTCCAAACGCGGCATAGATCATAGAGCCGATGACCACGGAAGCATCAAACCATGAACTTACTGGGTGTGCTATACGACGACTGTGTTATCGGGAGTCCATCTTTAGTCCAGGTGTATGTGATACTGCCGGGGTTTCCGTCTGCTCGCAGCATGATCACCAGGGGCTCGTTCTCCACGCCAGCGGTCGTGTACTGGGTGGTCTCGTCGAAGATTGGCGCATCTGGAAAAAAAAATGGTAATTATGCTCATGTTTTGAAACAGTTATGGCAGGAGGACATTTTTATAGCGCTCAAGTGTGTGCGCAGTAGAAAGGAGCACTCTCTCTTCCTTTACTCTCGTAACCCAGTGGGACGGGTGACCGACACGACTGGCGAGAGATCAGGCGCAGGTCCGACTTTTTACATGCCCATTCGACGCGTGGATCATCTCTCTTGTCAGACAATCAGATGATCAGCCTGCATTGTCCTAGCCAGACTTGAAAACGACACTTTTTGTTGTTCAAACGCGGGAATCGAATCCACGACCTCCAAATTCGAGCCAAGCTCTAAGCCACTGGACCACGGAGGAGTTGGGCGCTAATAATGACTTATCTCGATAATGATTCCTTACATTTAATAACGACCTTGATCGAGTAGATTTCTTATTTTAAATATCAAGTCATTAGCGACTCTGAAATTGGATCATCATAAAACCTACTTCCTCAAAAAGTAGAGCACACATGATAGTTTGGCATAGGCACTCCGAGTTATTGGCACTTATCACCGTAGGTTCAGATCAAATTGTTAAAATTCATACGGGAAATAGTGTCAAATATCACGTTCCAACTATGATTACTTAAAGGTTGATGAGTAGACAAACTTATGTCTAAAAGAAAAGTTATTACGGTTATATTAAAGATTATAAGCAAATATATAAATATATAAACGTACACTGGGCATGCGCTGTGAATGACTGATGTCATATGAAAACGTGTATCTTTTTTTGTAGTGAATAGAGGTCAATTTTGAATAGCTATCTTTAAAAAGCAGCGACGCGTCGCGTATCGTCGCCGTGTGAACTGACCCTTAAAGGTAAAAATCCCAGCATTGAGTATTTTTTTTGGAATGTTGGAGTTTTATACACCGAATATGTTCATTTAAGTACAAATTGCGAAAAATGGTAAATGTTTCTTATTAATTTTCCCCAAGTGCTCAATCATGATTCAAAATATTTGGTAAAATTAAAATATGTTGTTAAATTTTACCACCCAATTATATATAAGACGATACGTCAATGTTTAATTATTTTTTGACAGCTTCCTAATTAATATCGTGAATATTTTTCCACGCAATACCTTGTCCAGTATTTATTAAGGATTTTATTATTTTAAAAAAATATACCGGTCCTTTTATTCACTATTAACGTGAACACTTTGTGTTGTTCACTAACGTATATCAGGGAACAAGATGAACGCTTTTGTTTTATATACCGAAAATCATAATCCTACTGCTGTTATAAATGTGAAAGTTTGTGTGGATGGGTGGATGTTTGTTACTCTTTCACGCTAAACACTACTGAACGGATTTCGATGAAACTTTGTATGCAGTAGCTTAGGCTCTGGATTAACACATAGGCTACATATCCCGAGAGCCGCGGGCACAGTCTGGATTTTAATAATATTTTCTAACGGCATTCACTCTATTTGTGACAATTGTTAGTTTTGTGGGATTTGGGTTCATTTGGTCGCAAAATGTAGCGAAAAACCAGCAATTTTTGACAAATTCGTAAACGCGAGCGATGATGTTGAGTTTCAGCTCAATGTCTCCTTAATCTCCCCATTACTTGAATGAATTAGCCCCACCTCGGAAATTTACCCCACTAACTTTTGACAACTTTTCCCCCGTTATTTATCCCACTAACTTTTGACAACTTTTCCCCGTTATTTACCCCACTAACTTTTGACAACTTTTCCCCCACTAACTCCAAATAGAACACCACTCACACAGCACTTTCAGAGGCAGAGCATCGTGGACACTCCTCTGCAGGACCTCGTTCATCGCCTCGCAGGTGTACACCGCGCCGTTCAGGTCCTTGCTGATGTTCAGCTTCAGCTCGATGCTGGAGACGGTGCCTCCGTGGAGACCTTTCTTGAGCTGCATGGGGAGACCTGGATGGAAGGTTTGGATTAAACAAGATCGGTGGAACAAGATACGTGAAGAACATAGGGAGAAAATTATAATCATTAATTCGCATCGACCAATGACGCGTACGCACTGATTGAATGTCTTACTTCAAATAGCGAATGCGAACACGGCTTAAGCGTCATTGGTATTAATTATACATTTACACTGATGGCTCACTCCAATCTTATCACAAATATTTATTATATTATAGAATATTATAGTATAAATGTACTATGTATAGTAGCAGCACAGATTAAAGAAAGAGGAACAGATAAGCAGCTGCATAGTTATCTTTCGATTTCATTGCACTACTACAAACATACGGTGAGTCCACGATTGTCTGGAAAAATTGTGGGCCGTTGAAGGGGACGTCAAAATTTTCAAATTTGGATCGTTCTATGAAAGCTGTTTCTCTGTAGTATATTTTCTACTCTGTGGTAGCAGCTTGTCAATCACTTCCTATCAGCTCACCTTTGACAGGTATCCCGTCTCTCCACCACGACAGCGTAGCGGGTGGATTGCTGGAGGCGGCGTCGCAGTACAGAGTCGCTTCGAGTCCCGGTGTCAGCTCCTCCGGTTCCGCACGAACCTTGACCGCTTCTGGGGCGACTGGGGGAGAAATAAGTTTGTCATTTAGGCAAAATTAGTCAAAAACTTTCAAGTGCGAGTCGGACTCGCGTATTAACAGTAACGGTTCCGTACAAAACGGCAAAAAAAATCACGTTTGCTGTATTGGAGCCCAGGAAAATTGGAATTTGTTGCTATAGCGATAGCGGCAAGAGAAATACGCCATCTGTGAAATTTTTGAGTGTCTAGCGGATAAGGATATACAAGCAGACAGACGGTTCCGTTTTCACCCTTTGGGTACGGAACCCCGAAAACCATAATTGGGTACCCTACCTAACATCCATCCATATTAACGGCCGAATACGATCGATAAATGTCGAATGATATGGAACGATGGTTAAATTAAGTGACGCTCAAGTCACACGCTGTCCTTGTCGTTTCGGCTAGCAGAGAGAGCGACAGCCTGTGAATAGGAGTATTCGGCCGTTACGCGTTAGTATATTAGTATGAATCACAGATTAAAGAAAGAGGAACAGATAAACAGCTACATAGCTTTCGGTTTGATTACACTCCTACAAGCATCCGGTGTGTCCACGATTGTGTGGAAAATAGTAGGCCGTTGAAATTACGTTAAAATGTTCAAGTTTAGACTTTGTTCGATTTGAATCGTTGTATGAAAGCTGTTTCTCTGTACGTAAGTATATATATTATCCACTGTATGGTATAATGAAGCATGTTATTCCACAAAAGTCCAGGCATAGACATAGGCGGCATTTAGTGCTAGCCCGAAACTGTTTTCAGACTTTAACCCGTTTGAGGCGTTTTTTATTTGTGGCGCATAAGGGTGGCCGAGGCGAGGGATGGGACGTTTTCTATCGATATTTGTTTGATTAATGGTCGATTTAATGAAACCCAGATTAAAAAGAGATAAAGTTTATTTATTGGATTGTTATTTTTTATTTATTAAATAGGAACTAGTAAACATAATATTGGTTGTTTCTAATGAATAAAGACTCAAACTGTTTAAAAATATATTTTTTAAACTACTGATTTGTTTTTACCACAAATATATTAAAGTCTGACCTACTTATTTACTTACATTTGAATGCGACATCTTTATTCCTATTTATATATAATTATAAATTTAAATATATAATTAAATTAATATTTAACATGAAAACTGAGAGAGTCTATCAGAAATTGTCTCTGGTAGAACTATTTTTACACAATACGAGTTAGGGTCAATTCACACGCAATCGAAACGTTACCGATATAATGCAGCGCCGCGACGCTGCATTTTTAAGATAGCTATTCAAAATTGAACTTTATTCAAATACACACGTTTCGTTGTAAAAGTTCGAATGTCATGTTGCACCTGGCTGCACAGCACATGTGCAGTGTATAACTGATTTCATATGAAACGTGTATCTTTTTGTACAGTGAATAAAGTTCAATTTTGAATAGCTATCTTAAAAATGCAGCGCCGTGTCGCGTTGTGTATCGCCGGGGTGTGAGTTGACCCTTAGATTATAAAACATGACACCTAACTCGATACTATTAGGATGAAATCTATTTTTATAGTGTATTGCGCTATCAATATTGAACCAAATTCGTGACACAATAAAACAATTCATCGATATCGACACATTCATTTCCCATCCCCATTCCAAACTAGTTAAATGAAAGTCTTTGGAACACATTTTTTGATTTCTTTCATGGTGTAATGAAAGGACGTGTAGATGAAAGCTAAAACTTACTTTAATTGAAATCTTTCAAAGCTTTTAAAGAGTTTTAAATGGCTGAGTTTAGCTAATTAAATCGTGAAAAAACTTAGAGATTACTGTCCAGAAGAGGTCGAGTATTCGGTAGATTAAATTTAATTCCACTTAGTTTTTATAAAATGCATCACAAAGATATTTATTCTGCAATGTTATTATATTTAGAATCTGTAGGTAGATTCTGCTAATTATTATTAAATCCTGTAATAATACAGTTACAATCCAGTCGCGATATGTTAATACTGCAAAATGGTATTCTCATGAACGTCAAACCCGTTTCGACTGGTCCAAACTTCGTCAATCAGTTTATGATTTGGAGGCCATTCATTTTTAATTCAATAAAAGTGAAATGAAAGATTTTTAGATAACGAAAAGTCTATTTAACAGTGTATCGGTATACAAACCGTTGGGAATAAATATGCTTCTCAATCAAAACTATAATCCGACTACGTAAATTATAGTTAGCTCATGTCTCCCGGGCTATTATTACGAATCTATTGACACCTCATTAATTACAATCGGATCAGTAGTTTAGGCGCTACGGTGGAACAAACATACACAGACCTGCCACAACCATACCCTTCCTTTTGGCTACGCCGTTTACTGCGATGCCGTGTTATCCGGCCGAGTCGGTTACTTTTTGTTACTTAACCTCTTAACAGTCTTGACATGTAATTACAAGGGAAAAGCAAAATGAAATAATTCGGAATCCTACTATCCTACTATACTACTAGTGTAAATGTGAAAGTTTGTGAGGATGGATGGATGTTTGTTACCCCTTCACGCCGAAAAGTACAGCACAGATTTTGATGAAATTTGTTATGGCAAGTAGTTCAGGCTCTGAATTAAAACATAGGCCACTTTTTAACCCGAAAAAGAGCAGTGTTCCCGTGGGATGCTTTATTTACGCGAGCGGCGCCGCGGGCAAAAGCTAGTACTTAAATAATAATGCAAATAATTGAGAAGAATTTCAATTGAAATGAATGCTATAAATGTCCGCGTGCCATCTATTCAAACCTAAAAAAGAGCCTATAAATTTTGTTACCAACTGTTGTGCAATCACTTTTCGAGCAAATAAATTAATTGAACTGTCGGCCCATGCGTGCCGAAGCATGGCTCTCCCACGTCAACTGTACGTTTACTCACAGTGTACATTCAGCGTCACCGTCTCGAACAGCGGTATCTCGGTCGCGCTGTTGGTCGCCTCGCAGCGGTACTGCGCCTGGTTGTCGGTGACATTGGTGAGGATGGAGATCTCGGCGGTGACCGACTTGTCCGAGGTCTTGGACGTCGAGTGGAGCTGGAACAGGAGGGGAGATTGGAAACGTTGGTTAAAATATTCGAGTAACCCCCGAATCGTTGAGGAGTGAGCGAGCTGATAGTGATGAATTATATTTAAGAACACTCGCGATCATGTCAGCTTCGGGAAGATCGATTCTGCTAAATGTAGTTTTGTAATTATATACATTTCGAGGTCACGAAAAAGTTGAAATATTTTTTTTTAACATTAGTGTACAAATCTACATAATTAGTTTACTTACATCAAACACAAAAAGATTTACTAGGGTATGTATCAACAGAAACGCGCAAAATTACGAGATATCAGAAATTTTGTACCTAATTGTAAGTACGACTTTTGTATGTGGCGTTTTTACGAGACACAAAAGTGCTTCAAACAATCCGCAATATCTTTGAAAATACTGTTTTTCAGTACACTATTCCTTTTTGTAAACTGTCCTATTTTTCAGTGCACTATTCATATTTATGTAAAAAAAAATACAGGAAAACACCGTCATGGGATTCAGATGTAAAAGATATCAAGGTCAACGAAACCCCAGGTAAGGAATACCACGAGGATATATAGGCACCTTCTTGTCGTTCTTGAACCAAGTCACCGTCGCTAGGGGGTTGCCTCCTGTAGACATGCAGGCGATCTTCTGGACGGTTCCCGCGGCAAGTGTAGTTCCGGGGACGTAGCCAGTGATGATAGGAGCTGACGGTGGGTCTGAGGACAAAAAGATGAATTATTGGTAGCTGACCAGACAGACGTTGTTAAGTCACACAAATTATATCGCCTAGACACATAAAAATATTTTAAAACCTACAAATTTTCCACAGGTATGTTTATATGGAGGAGGAGTGAACTGTTATCACTAAAACTTAGGGCTTTTCATCCGTTACTGGATGATTTATACAGTATTCTCCGAGCGAAACAACTCTGGAAATAGTATAGCGCCTGGGACAGTTGGATTTTAAATCGTATAACGCCCAAGCACATAACGGCATTCTCACATCACAGTCAGCCTAGTCCAGAGGAATGACTGGTCAATACGTCCGGGGCCAACCATGTGCGGGTTTCCTCACGATGTTTTCCATTGCCGCCGTTGGAGCGTCCGTATAATGTACTTGAGATCTGAAAAAGTCTCATTGGTACACGCCCCAACCTGGGAATAGAACCTGCACTCTCTCGAGTGCGAATCAAACGGTCTACCCACTAGGGTTATCACTAAATATAAAACAAAGTAGCTTTTTCTGTCTGTCCATATGTATACTCAGATCTTTGACACTACGCAACAGATTTTGATGCGGGTTTTTTAATAGACAGAGTGATTTAAGAGGAGGGTTTATATGTATATATCATGCATAATATATTACAGAAACACTGATAATTTTAGAGGCTTCTAATGTGATTATTAAAACCCAATTTCACGCGGGCGAAGCCTCGGGCAAAAGGTGGTTTTGTTTCGGAATAAATAATCTCTAAGATGCAAAATACCACTAGCCGACCACTAGTAAGCTATAAATAGCATTGTACAATGAAATACGATTATTCGTTTTGCCTCTTTTATTAAAGCAGTATATTACCCGACAAAACCGCGGGACACACCTAGTATTTTAATTATTACATCGTTTAGCCAGTTTATATTTGAAACGTGCTGTTATCTCTGCGAAGTCTCTACGAGAACAGAAACAAAACTTTTGTAATATGAAATGTTATTTTGCATTCAAATTATTTTTAATATAAACAATACAATTGGACTTTGTAGAGGTCTTGCTCTCGTAATATTCAGCTTCTACACCCTGTATTTAAAACAAAAATTTATATTCAATTAGCGTTATCGGTATTCGTTTCTCGTTCCAAATTGATCAGATTATCCTATAAAATAATAAGCGTCGATTCATAACCGCGCGGCCGGTGCTGCGAGGCGATCGCGTGACCTTGGCGCGGAGTACAACAGTGTGTAGGTATTAATTAGTGAAAATTGTCAGGAAATGTTAATCATGGTATTTTTTCTGTAAATTAGTCTTGTATGATGTCGTAATATTAAAAAAATCTCGTATAAAAATTCACTTGTATACTGTGGCGACACTCTCTACAAATGACAGCTCGAGCAGCAGCGAATGTCAGCCATGTTGACGTAAGCTTAAGATTGACACCGAAATAAAGCTAAACGTCACGCCAGACAAATCTATCATAAGTATTATGAAATTATATTGTCAATTATGACAGATCACGAAACGACTAGTGGCCAGCCCTAGCGAAAGTCCTGGCTGGAAGAAACTCACGCCCCGCTCGACGCGCTCACCCCCGGCATACGTCTAGCCACGCACACACAGCTGCAAGCTGTCATCATGTAAGTCTATCGAATGACGGTTCTTTACGTTAGTAATATATATTCTTTGGTACGGTCCCAGTGGTAGCGCATTCTGTCACACTCGCACACATCAAATCTAGACGTGTGCACGTGGGCAATGCTCCGAAACTGAAACCCTACTACGAATTGAATATAAATAATTACGCGAATTGGCATCTAAACCTTATTTAATCCCTAAGTAATAAACAAAAATATTTAATTCGACCAACTTATATAGCTCCCCACACCGATTTCGTTCGCTCCCCTACTTTACTCTCGTAGGCCAGTGGGACGGATGACCGACACGACTGGGGAGAGATCAGGCGCAGGTCCGACTTTTTACACGCCCATTCGACGCATGGATCATCTCTCTTGTCAGACAATCAGATGATCAGCCTGCATTGTCCTAACCTAATTTGGAAACAACATTTTTTGGTGTTCTAATGCGGGAATCGAACCCGCGACCCCCGGCTTGAGCACCAACACGCTCAACTGTGTTCCCGGGCCATGGATGTGTATTGAATATATGTATAGTATGATAAAAATCTTAAATATATGTATAGTATAAAAAGTATTCGATATATTTCCGTTGTCTGGTACCCGTAACACAAGTTCTTCGAGAACTTACCATGGTACCAGATTGACGTGGCGTGAGGCGTCCATAGATATTATATTATTATTATTAATGTTAGAAAGGGACAGGCAGATCCTAAACCGAAGCTCAGTGTTAAACGTCGTTTACATGCGTCTTAATTTAAATTTTAAACGAGTTTCTATGGATCCTCGATAGTCTTTGTTTTAGTTTTAAAGGTGTTTCAGTACTAAATGGCCTTTCGCTTACAATATAAGATCAGATGACTATCTGTATCTATGTTTATGAGCAGGCTACATTTAGTGACGGTTTTATATAACGTAGCTGTGACATGATAGCGCTCGTAAAGTACGCGTTATAGCGCCTAATATTCTGTTAAGGTAATTACAGAACGGCGACTTTCAAGTTTAAATTATTACTAAATGTTGCGATTTCGTACGTGCAAAAAAAATATTCTGCCGCGATAGTAGCCTATGTCCCTCCCCGTGGCCGACTCTATATTTGTGCCAAATTTTATTAAAATCGGTTTCCAGTAGTTTCGTAGCTTAAACTCAACTTGAATACATTTAAAACATATCTATAATATATTAATATAATAATTATATAATAATTGTATAATATATTATAATTATATTTAATATATAATAAATGTAAGAGTTAATTATATAATAATTGTATACTATTATAATAAAGAGGTAATGTTTGTTTGTTTTCATTGAATAGGCTCCGAAACTACTGGACCGATTTGATTTGATTTGGGATGCAGATAGGCTACTTTAATTATTTTATTTTATTCGGCATAACTCCAGCATATAACAATTAAATACATATGACAAACCAAATTCCAATAACAAGTGTTCACTAGTGTAAAACAAATTATATTTAAGATAACGCAAATGCTAAGCATCTGATCATGACGTTACCTAACATAGAAACACTACAATTAAAACTGAAATCAATAATAATAATAATCAGCATAACCAATGCTTCAACCACAAGAAAAGGCTATTACGGAATGAATATCGTAATAAATCAAAGAACACGTCACACATACTCACAGCAAATGGTATTTTACAAGTAATTAGATCATAACATTATATTAAATAGTTTATTGATTAGATTTAAAGAGGGCATCAGTCATAAGTTTTCAAATTTTCGTTGGCTTTATTAAGAATATATCCTCAGGTGGATTACTATTTAGGAATATGTTGAATTGTGCGCTAGATGTAAAGACAAATGAACTTCAGCGATAGTAGGTGTTGAAAGGTGGGACATAAAAGGGCTTAAAATTACGAGAAGTTCTAATGGGAACGTTAAGATTGAATTCAGTTAATAATTCATGTACATATATTTTATTGTTAAGAATTTTACACAAGTGAGCCGGGTCAGAGATGTTCCTACGATAGTGCAATGGAAGAAAATGGTTTTTTTTTTACACCTGGCATCATAATCAGTAAGGGATTTAAATTAAAGTGGAAATAGTGAAAGAAGTCATGTGTGTTATTACTGGGAGTCTTTTTATTGCGGGTAAATGTACGGTTCCTCGAGAATTCCTTTTGCGCGCAAGAAGTCGCGGGGAACATCTAGTTTAATATAATCTTCAAGATCGTAATTAAATGAAACTCAATAAGACTGTTTGCAAAAGTTTCGTGCATATTCTCCACACACTATGACAAAAGGATTTATTTCTGATAAATAATATAATCAAAATTCAAATCCTTGAGCATCTGTTGCCAAATTGTATGAAAAATTTTAACAGATTTTCTTAGTTTTTTTTTTATTTTTTTTAACAAAGAAAAAATAAAGATTTCTGTTTAAAAAAATATATTTCGCCAGTTGCACGTCTGAAGCCGGCCTTATACATTATTTTAATTAAACAGTGACAGTGAATGGAATTATGTTTGCGAGTTTATGGCCTTCATTATCGCGGTAATTATCGCGTTGATAAGAAAATTGCTTTATAAAATATTTTCTTAAGTTACAACATATTATATCTAATAATGAAATAAAAAAATACTTTAAGGTCACTATTACGTATTATCAATATGAATATTTTTTACTACCTTGCTAATCCATAGCTTAAACAACTTCAATACCAAATTTCATCAAAATTAATTGAGTAGTTTTTGCGTGAAAGAGTAACAAACGTACATACACCCATCCATCCTCACAAACTTTCACATTTATAAAACTAGTAGGATAGAATAGGACCAGCTAAAGATTGGATCACCTGATGGTAAGTGAATGTCGCTACCCTGCCACATCAGAGGAGTTACAAGTGCGTTCCTGGTATTTTAACTCCCAACCTCACACCAGGCATCCGGTACCTTTACCCACGAAAGAACATCGCAAGCGTTATTTCACGCTGGTTTTCTGTGAGGCCGTGGTATACGATCGAACTGGCCCTTTCGTGCCGAGGCGTGGTATATATCTACATCAAAATATCCGCGAAATTACTTCAACTCTTACAATTATTCTTGAACTAAACTCCAACTTTCAGCGCACCTGTTTCAATTTACCCTTGGCAAGCTCGACTTACCAAGTTGTGGTAAGTTCAACTTACCAAGTTATGATAAGTTTAACTGTCGTTTAGTTGTAAGTGGGCCTGTGGGGTGTTGGAATCGAAATATTAAAATGATAAATGGTCTTCGAGCAGACGACAGTGAGTGCATTTCGAACTGCAATGTCTTACCAATATGCATTGGTAAGACATTGCAGTTCGAATTTGCCTCTACATTTTTCTCTACATTTTGCCAATGTAAAAAGTGGCATATATTCCCTTCCCCAAGGTTCGATCTATCCTTGTACCAAGTAAAGCTGGAAGCTTGGAAGGCGAAACTTCGTTCGCGTAGTGTTCGCGTAGTGTTCGCGTAGTGTTCGCGTAGTGTTCGCGTTCGCCTATGTCCTTCCCCAAGGTTCAATCTGTTCCTGTACAGAATTTCATCCGGTCAGTGGTTTAGGCGTAACGACGTAAAATACACACAGACCGAGTTATTTTCGCAGTTTTATTAGATACTACGTGTTGCCCGCGACTTATCCTATGTCCTTTCCCGATCGGTTCAGTACTTCGGAGCCTATTCAATGCAAACAAAAAATCATTCCTCTTTATTATATTAGTATATATTAATAAGGAAGTATATATTATCCGACTGCCTTCTCCACCACTAGCCCACTGCGGCCAAAGAATATATATATAACAAACGTCATTCGAAAGACTTGCACGATCGACAGCTCGCAGCTACGTGTGCGGCGGGCGGGGCGTGAGTTTTCCAGCCAGGACTTTCGTTCACGGGGCTGGCCGCTGGTCGTTTCGTGCAAGACATGATTGACAGTAAAATTTCATAATATTTATGATAGATTTGTCTGACGCGACGTTTAAAACGATTTCGGTATCAACATGGCTTCGGTCGCTTACGTCAACATGGCTGACATTCGCCGGTGCTCGAGCTGTCATTTGTAGGGAGTGCCGCCCCTGTGGTGCGGGTTTATATGGCCAAGTTAATAAACATGTTATTATATAAAACCCTTTGTGTAAGGACAAAGGACGTATGACAAGGAGTCAGTGTATCGATACCCTAGATACCTTTGATTTACAATTCGTTGACAAAAGGTGGTAGTTTGATAGAAATATGGAGGCATTGGTTTACCATTTAGGGTCACCTGACAATTCACTCCGATACTTGTTAGGATAACGATTCGAATTTATATCAATGGTAACATAATATTATTTAGTTAAACTAATTTTATATGTTATTTAATTGGATTTTGTTTTATATACAATTTACAATTACTTATATTATTATTATTACAAATGTGCCTGGAGTAGTCCGTCTCACGCCTGACCATATGGGTCCACAGAATACCAGGGACTGTGGAGTATCCACGGTCACTATCCTGAGTGTTCCATTTCGACGGTATGTGCATTACACTACCTACATGTGTTTGTTCTTACCCTCGTTTGTTTTCTATATTTTGTTTTCGCTGTGTGTTGTTTTTTATTTTTTTTGCTATGTTTTGATTTTTGTTCAATTATGACCTCTCTATGTTTATTTTTTTTTCTCTCTATCTGTCCAATTTGTTATTCTCGTTGTGTATAGTGTGATGTCAAAAATGTCGAATAAATGTTTTTATTTATTTATAAAATTGAACCCTATTTATAACCCATACGTTTCATTGCCATGGCGGCGACGCGCTGCGCAACGCGATGCAGCTTTGAAGATTTGAAGTCATCCAATGAAATGTATATTTTTCACAAAAGTAAATAAATGTTAATAAAGTGGGCGTCGCGTGGGTTTCTAAGGGTTTTTGTCGGTAATTTATCTGTTCAAGTGTCAGTAGATATACAGTCACAGATTAAAGAAAGCTAGAGCGTAAGTGTACACTTTTACTCTGTAAATAGGTAAGGTAAGGGTTTTGTAATACTCAAGGAACCCTTGTAGTTTCGCTCTGTCCGTCCATCTGTCTGTCTGTCCGCGCTTCTAGCTTCTGTAATTATGAATATAAATGGATAAAATTTGGTACAGTTATAGATTGTGTATAGATCTCGGTTTTGGCATCATAAAATAATGATGATTTTAGGGGTGGCTCTCCATACATGTGAAGTATGTGGGGTTGATAAATATTTTTTCATTCTACCCTACCGTGTGGAGTATAGGTAATAGGTCTTTCAAAATAAAGGCAAGGTTTGATACATGACTTCGACGTCGAAAGTCGACCATTTTCGAGTAATCTACCTCCAAAGTGGTTTGTAAGTTTATGATATTAAAAATAGGAATTTGAAGATTCACTCACTTATGCAAGTTGAACAGAAGTGTTATATTCAAAAATATGTATTCAGTTAAAAAATGCAACCAAGTCCAATAAGTAATAAGGCAAAAATAGATCTAGCAAGCAACAATTTTAGCAGGACTTTTCAAAGTTCTCACTGAAAACGTTAAAATGAAATGTTCTCTACAAAGTTCCTTTGGATTTAACATTTTGGAAAATAATTTTGCATTTTTCGAAATTCACAGAGAAGATAGAGAAACTTAGACATCAGTAGGCACTAAATTGCAGTAGCCATGTTTATTGTGAAGCTTTCGGATTTCAATTCCACTCAACTGAATTGCTCTGTATGTCCGCCATTTTGGACAAAATCACAGTAAAGTTAAAATCTTACTACTATTATGAATGTGAAAGTTTTTGAGGATAAATGGATGGACGGATGTTTGTTACTCTTTCACGCAAAAACTACTGAACGGTTTCGATGAAATGTGGTATGACAGTAGTTTTTAGGCTCTGGCTTAAAACATACGCCTCTTTTTATCCCGAAAAAGTACAGTGGGACACTGTATTTAGGTACTCGGGTGGAGCCGCGGGCAAAAGCTAGTTTCTTATAAAAGAGATGTGTTACATAATCCTACTTCTGGTTTTTAATAAAATCATTATTATAATCTTTCTAAGTCATATTTTAATTTTCTTTTATTCTTCTCCGTATCTTCACGCGCATAATATTTTGCTCCATCTCATTATATCTAACTCTGTGGCACAGCAGTTATGATGCAGATAACATAAAAAGCTTGCCTTTCTGACATAAATTGCTGTGTCTATATCGCATAGCTCTGTGGCACAGCAGAGCCGCAGCATCATTATTAATAATTCTTCTCTTAAATAACAAACTCTTGTCTCTACGCTTGCATAAAAATATTTAGCTGTGTCTATATTACCTAACTGTAGCACACCAGCTGCGTGATAGGATGCAGATGGACATGTCGTGTTTGAGTTGTCCGTTGTTTTGAGCCTCGCAAACATTTCATACGGACATGATGAAATTCAAATATAGCGCAAAATGGTCCTTCGAGCCGGATTTTTGGTTTCACAGAGGAGTTAATTTGAAAAAATGGTAGTTCCAGTTTAGGAGAAACTTGCATTTTGAAAAATGTTACATACAATTGTAGTACAAGCAAATACTCACACATTTGCTTGCAGGTGGTGGGTATTTATTTACATGCATTTAAGGATGCGTAAACCTCCAACCTCGCTTCCCACAAAATTCCTTCCCAAAAAACTATAATTAACAAAATTATTAAAGGGCAAGGGAACGAAGGTGACCAGCGACCTTGATTTTAGTTTACCAAAACCGTGATGGACTTCGTCATCGTCATCAATACCCACTGCAGTCCTCTCTACAGCAAGGACCTGTATAACGTGTGCAGTATTACCAACTCTCAAAAGTGTTTATTTCCCAAACTCAATTCTAAGTCCCCCTTAATTCTAATCCCCAGAATCGCGACAACTACTTGAAAATCCGCGGAAAAATCCAGAAGAATTTGTGTACGATTAAGATTACTATTGTAATAAATGCTACAAAAATCAATTAAGTATGATAACAAAATTATAAAAAATATAATATACTTCTAAAAGTTTATTTTCTACAATAAAAATCAAGTCAAGACATAATTCCATTTACAATCACAGCATAATATCTAAAACGACGTATAATTAAATTGCTTTGGTGTGACCCCCAACTCGCCAGGGTTGCCGTCACGTGCGCCTCGTTAGAGAACGGACAGAGAAATAATTGTCCAACTAACTAAACTTGCCAACCCTTAAGTTGTAACTAGTGGCAAAAATGATTTAGTCGGGGCCATCTGTATCATTATTATTATCATTTGTTCGGATTCCGTACCCAGAGGCTAAAAGTGGGACGCTGGGTCCCAAATCAAATCTAATCAGCAATTTTTGCATTACACAGTGACAAACACACCTTTATTACACGTTCTAAAAAACTTACGCAAGTAGTCGCTTATTAGGTGTTCCGTATTACTAAGACGGGACGAGATGGTAGTTGGGACTTGGTATTAATAAGACATCGCTGTCCGTCCGTCCGTTTGTCTGTCCGTCTGTCACCAGACTGTATCTCGTAAACAGTGATAGCTAGACAGTAGAAATGTTCACAAATGATGTATCTCTGTAGCAGCTATAACAACCAATACTAAAACAGAATAAAATAAATATTTACAGTATTTAAATAAATAATAAGCATTACAAGAGGGGCGCCCATACAGCAAACGTGATTTTTTTGCCGTTTTGTACAGAACCCTTCGTACGCGAGTCCGACTCGCACTTGGCCGGTTTCATTTACTACTAGCTGTCCCGACAATCTTAATTATGTAAACATTTTTATATTTACTTTGTGGATACTATGGGAGAAGAAAATATTTATATTATAATATAATCTGTGTGCTGAGTGTCAGTTTTTCTTTTCGCATTCGATCGTGAGCGCGTTTGGCGTTTACTAGGAACTGTATGTGATTTATACAGCGCCACCTAGTTGTAAACGCGACAACTAGGTCACGTACAAATTCCTAGTAAACGCCAAACGCGCTCACGATCGAATGCGAAAAGAAAAACTCACACTTAGCACTCTGGTCAATATTTAAGATCACATAATGATGTTTAAGGGACGAGAATCGAATACCTACTCATCACGCGCCTTGAATATATATTTTTGTTTTAATTACACCCTGTACGTCTCAACGAAAGTATGAAAATAAAAATTTTCCAAATGAGGGTTTTTGATATTTTTTCTGCCGTTAGGGGTCACACAAAGCGTCATCTGGTGGCGTGGTAGTCAAAAACGGTCAATAAGAATTTTCGATTCTTTTCCAGTCACCAGGCGGCGCTTGGTAGCCCGACGGTCCTTGTCATGTCAAAAAGGTGTCAGATGTCACGAATTTAAGAACCCTCATTGTTCTAGCCGTTATCTAGTTTTGCGCCTAGCAGCACATTTGGCAATTATTATTTATTTATTTAGATTACTAAGTAAAGAAAAAAAAATCGTGTGTATATAGCGTAACAAATCCTAACATAACATATTATTCTAACATAGTTTAAGCTTCTAGATATTCATTAAGTTTAAGTCCTGCAATGTATACTTTTGTGTATGAGTGTACAAACACTCTTCATCCTGCAGAATCTGACTTTCGTCCGCCATTTTGAAAAATATGTCATGCATTTTGTCACCTATTTTAGTTCCCACACCAACCACCGGAGTCGCTTATACTAAAACAAAACTTCGGTCTCATAAAGGAATAAATGGTTCAATATTTTTCTTCCTACTATAAACCTTTACATATAATTATTCGAAAGGAATTTATTTAATGAAAAAAAAACCTTTCGTGATAAAAGATGGAATATAGACGGAGGCTTACTGATATTAAAGAAAATATTTTTATATAATTTACATACTTTTTACGGAGAAATAGATTTAAGCTGGTAATCCTCTAATCCTCTAATCTACAGAAAGATCATAATAACTAATTAATATTCTATGAGGAATAAGATCGACAAAGAGCAGAAGTATCACCCGATGATCAGGTGAAGCTATTAATGTAGCACATGGGCAGTCTCGAAATCAGAGGAGTTCAAGTTGGCATGACGCTGATCGTCCATCCGGCGCATGGATCATCTCTCTTATCAAACAATCAGGTGATCAGCCTATATTGTCCTAACCAGACTTGAACACAACGTTTTTGTCGTTCCAACGTGGGAATCGAACCCACAACCTCCGGAATCAAGAGCCAAACTCTCTAAGCCATGACCATGAATGCGTCATGTACACCACGCAAGACTTACAACTGGCATGCCAATCCACGCCCGTAGACGGTCAGTTCTGATTCAATTTGGACGATAGGCAGTATCGAGTATGGCTACCCTAATATATAACAATAATAATAGAACATTGTATCAATAAATGTTTTATAATTATTGTTATTAATAATATTCATGTTATTTTACCTAACCGCTTTATTTTTAACTGTTCTACTAGCTAGTAACTAGCTGTTAACTGTAACTAGCAGTCCGCGTAAATACAGTATCCCTCGGGAGCACTGTACTGTTTCGGGATTAATAGTATAGCCTGTGTTTTAATCCAGAGTCTAAACTACTACCATACCAAATGTCATCAAAATCCGTCCAGTAGTCTTCGCGTGAAAGCGTAACAAACAAACTTACATTCGCATTTATAATATTAGTAGGGATGTTTAGAACTTGTGTGTACAATTGCCTGCGTCGCGACGTTATGCAAAATAACGTAACATTACGGAAAACGAAGGGGATTTATTGTATACGGTAAAATTACTTGTGACTTTGGAAATTCCGAATTTTTATTTTGATTCGAAATCGACTTTTTTTATTACAGATTGATCGTAGATGATAAGAATTAGTATTCAAAGTAGAATTTGAACACGACAGGACAATTCCCGATTTTGTAGTGTGGCAAAATCACGAGAAATAACGCTTTTAGAAATTCGCAACTTACAACCCAAAATCTGATTTTTCTTACTATTAATTACATGTTAACAAATAAATGGATGACATTGTCTATATTTATAGATCGCGTATAGATTTTATTACGATAAGTAGGTTTAATACATTTTTCTCGTATTACGTAAAGTGTCATTTTTTCCGTATTTTTTTTACCGTATTTTTTGATATTTTTTTTTTTACCGTATTTTACACGGGTGATTTTACTGCGTTACATCCCTGTACCTGTGTTCTAGCTAGTGTGACAAGGTGTGTAGCGCGCCTTATTTGAATAACCAACAAATTACGATGAATTATGCATGAACACGATGTTAGTTTTTACCTTGTACCTGATGAAACAAGGGGCAACCGCACATGCGAAACACGGTGATGCAAATGTTTAGGGTGTTTTGTGGAAACGAGCAGACGGATGGCCTGATGCTAGTTAGCGCATTTATCGGATGTTTTATATATCGAACAGTCACCGTTTTTAGGGTTCCGTAATACTCAAGGAACCCTTATAGTTTCGCTCTGTCGGTCCGTCCGTCTGTCTGTCCGCGCTTCTAGCTTCTGTAACTATAGATATAAATTGATGAAATTTGGTATAGTTATATACTGTTCTCGGTTTTGGCATCATAAAACTTAGGTATGTCCTGATGATTCTTTAGCTATTAAAAAAATTACACTCAAATTACCTTTTAAAATTAAAATATTGTACAAACTAGATTGAATTTAGGATAAAACATACAGACAAACAATAATATGTGGGTACTGCTAAATCTATACATCTATACAGATAAATAAAATTGAAGTGTCTGTTTGTAATTTAAAATTAACAGCTTTTCACTTAATGCATATGAAAGTACATGCGGTATTTATTAACAATGAAACAACGATTTTTAAATTTTTTGTCTATCCGTCTATCTGTTTGTTCCGGTTAATCTCTAGAACGGCTGGACCGATTTTCACGGGACTTTCACTGGCAGATAGCAGATGTTACAAGGCGTAACTAAGGATACCTTTTATCCTTATCATCATTATCAAAAAATATTTAACGCCCAACGAAGTGGCCACGGTTCAGTTAGAAAAAATAATAAAGGCTTTTTATTTATCTATATACATAGATGATGCCCGCGACTTCGTACGCGCAAAAGGAAACATTTTGCCGCGATAAAAATTAGCCTATGTCCTTCCCCGCGGTCTACTCTATATACGTGATAAATTTCATCAATTTCGGAGCCCATTCGATGCAAAGAAACAAACAAACCTGTCCTCTTTATAATATTAGTATAGATGGTCACCGTATCACCAGAGGAGTTACAAGTGCGTAATGAGTATAATTACAATCAGGCGATCCATCTGCTCGTTTGCGAGCAAACGCGGAAGCGTCGCAAGCAACAGTACAAGCGATTGCCGTTTTTCACGATCATCATTATGTAACGAACGGGAGAGCAAGTTTTTGTATACATAGCTCAGATAGGATGTATTCGTAGTCCTATTCATATCTTCTCATTTTTGCCGACTCTAATGATGCTGGTTAAGGCATAAGCGGTAGCGACAGCGTGCTGTCGTTGTGTATAAGAGGTAAGAGGCACGATTGCATTTTTGTTGTGATTTTTCGATATGGTCGTAGTTTCAAAATAAGTTTTTGTATATTTTATTACAGTCGGATTCTTTAGGTAAAAAAAAACCGGTCAAGTGCGAGTTGGACTCGCGCACTGAGGGTCCCATACCAAACGCCAAAAATATACTTAAATATTTATTTTATTCAGTTGTTAGTATTTGTTGTCATAGCGGCAACGGAAATACATCATCTGTGAAAATTTCAACTGTCTAACTATAACAGTTCATGAGATATAACCTAGCCTGGTGAACGACAGACGGATGGACGGCAGAGTCTTAGTAATAAGGTCCCGTTGTTACCTTTTGGGTACGGAACGCTAAAAAGTATTTAAACTAGATTTTTATTCACAACAATAGTTATTTGTTAGCTAGTATCTTCGAAAAAATCTTTAGAATTGTAATTTACAGATTAAGGTTCATTATAAATTGAAATTTACAGATTATAGCAGTTAGCTACAAAATTATTACATTGCGTTACGATTATTTTTATATTATGTATGATATATTTTTTAAATAGTTAAGTAAATAAACTTAAATACGAAAACAGTTTAGTAAAATCGCTTTCCGCCAATCGCTGTACACTTGGACCACACACTAATTACATGATAAATGACCCCCAGATAACAAGTTGCTACAATATGCTTAAATGTTGCTTTAAGCGCTGAAAGACCATTCACACTGATTCAAAATGGCGGCCAGGGGTGTTGACAGTTCAATGACAGGAATTTAAATAATTGAGGTGCGTACGTTGTTAGCAATCGCAGTTTTATGAGGATGGATGGGTGGATGGATGGATGTTTGTGACTCCTACACGCAAAAACTACTTAACGGATTTTGATGGAATTTGGTATGGTAGTTTAGACTCTGGATTAACACTCATGCTATTTTTTATCGCTGCAAAATGTACGGTTTTCCGCGGGATTTCTTTTTGTGCGCACGAAGTCGCATGCATGTTGCATGACGCGTTCACTTGATTAGCGAAAATGACTTTTTTTAACAAACCATAAAGATATTGGAACATTATATTTTATTTTTGGAATTTGAGAAGGAATATAAGGAATATCTTTAAGAATTTTACTTCGTATAGAATTAGGAACCCCAGGATCTTTTATTGGTGATGACAAAATTTATAATACTATTGTTACAGCCCATGCTTTTATGATAATTTTTTTTATAGTTATACCTATTATAATTGGTGGATTTGGAAATTGATAAGTACCTATAATATTAGGAGCACCTGATATAGCTTTTCCACGAATGAATAATATAAGATTTTGATTATTACCTCCTTCATTAATATTATTAATTTCTACAAGAATTGTAGAAAATGGAGCGGGAACAGGATGAACAGTTTCATCAAATATTGCTCATAGAGGTTCATCTGTTGACTTAGCAATTTTTTCGCTTCATTTGGCAGGATTTTTTTCAATTTCAGGAGCTATTCATTTTGTTACAACAATTATTAATATAAAAGTAAATAATGATATAAGAAAGGGTTCGAGACAAATGAACTCTACATACATTTGACACATCGTATGGTAGTCTTTATTAAAAAGAAATATGCCGACGAATTGATAACATTCTTATGCAGGTCGGCTGTTATGTATCAGAGATTCATACGATGGATATATTTAAGTATCCAAGTGTGTACCTTTCGAGGGATGACAGCGAAGTGACAGATTCGAAATTTAAATAATTACGCAGGGTAGAAGTGAGAAGTAAGCTATCAAATTGCTACCCGACAGGTGTTTAAAATTTAAACAGGATTAAATATGCAGCGAAGAAATTTCGTTTCCAAGTATTTCAGTATCCGACTCGAGGTATTATGGCGCACTTAGACATACTAGCCAACAGTGCCGTGGGGTTTGTATAAGCCCATTCCTATCGGCTTCACTTGCCATTTACCTTTTGAAGACCCTCATCCAAATCCCTATCTACAATACAGGCTAGGGATTCCCTACGAAGAAGAATCAGCCTTTGCCACTGCTAGCCAATAACCATTGTTCTGTCTCAAAATATTGCTTTCAAACTGGATTATTAACTAAAACTATTGGATTATTGATAATTTCTCTTCTTAATCATTTGTATTTCTAGATGGGATACTAGGTGTATACTTTTTTAGGGTTCCGTACGCAAAGTGCCAAAAAACGGAACCCTATTACTTTAGTATTATATGGTGTCTGTCTGTCCGTCTTTCTATCACCAGGCTCTCATGAACCGTGACAGCTAGACAGTTGAAGTTTTCACAGCTGATGTGTTTCTGTTTCCGCTGTAACAACAAACAGTGAACACAATATTAAACTAATCTTTAAATGAAGTCCCCCATACAACAAACGGTGTTTTTTTCCATGTGCGCGATACCGACTCGCACTTGGCCGGTTTTTTATACCAAAGTAATACACAAAACTCTCCCCGCAAAGATAGAGAGGACGGATGGATGGATGTTTGTTACTCTTTCACGCAAAAACTGCTGAACGGATTTCGATGAAATTTGTGTGGTAGTAGTTTAGGCTCTGGATTAAAACATAGGCTACTTTTTATCCCGAAAACGTACAGTGTTCCCGGGGGATACTGTATTCGCGCGGGCGGAGCCGCGGGCTAAGGCTAGTGTCCAATATGTTTTCGGTTTCTGTAGAAACTAATGACAGGAAGATCTTTATTTTTATATTTTTACTCGACTACAGCGAACCCACAAGGAAGCTACAGATTTTGGCAGTCTATGTATGTATGGTTTTTCCAACGTAGCGCCTAAACTAGTGATCCAATTTTGATGAAAGAGGTGTCAATAGATTCGTAGCCCCGGTCACATCCTACTAATATTATAAATGTGAAAGTTTGTGACGATGGATGGATGGATGCTTGTTACTCTTTCACGCAGAAACGACTGAACGGATTTCGATGAAATTTGGTGGGGTAGTAGTTTAGGCTCTGGATTGAAACATAGGCGGAGCCGCGGGCAACAGCTAGTAGGATATATAATTCACGTAGTCGGGTTATTGTTTTTATAGCAATTTATAGTTATATAAGACATTACCAATTTTTTTACGAAAATCTAAATTTAGTTGAGCCTACGCCACGATGAAAAGAAAACACAATCCAGATTGACACAGCAATCAGCTAAGTGAAGTCTTTGCGGGTATTCTGAAAAAAATCCCGCTCAATCCTTTCAGTTGAAGAAAAACAAACGAGATCGAGGTTTTGTATGGCGGAATATTCGAACCGTGTCCATGAAAGGTTTCGGAGGCGTTTACGTTTTGCAAAAAGATTTCACCTTGTCTTTAGGGTTTAATATTATGAAATCTCTACTAGTATTATAAAGAGGAAAGTTTCGAATTTTGTGTGTGTGTTTATTTGCTTTGAATAGGCTCCGAAACTATTGGACTGATTTTGATGAAATTTGGCACAGATGTAGAGAAGAGCACGGGGAAGGACACAGACTACTTTTTATCGCAGCAAAATTCACGGTTCCTGCGGTATTTTCTTTGGCGCGGACGAAGTCGCGGGAAACATATATTTTTACCCGACTATGGCGAAGCCAAAAACAAGGATAATGGTTCAATCTATGTATGCATGTATGTATATTTGTTTCATCGTAGCGCCAAAACTACTGATCTAATTTCTAATGAATTTGGTGTCAATAGATTCGCAATAATGGCCCGAATAACATAGGCTAGGTATATAGTTTACGTATTCGGGTTAAAGTTTTTAACATTTAATTACATAAAGTGCAGTAACGGGTGCACACTTTACTTCTGTTTTGATTCAAATGTAATGTACACAATATACGATCATGTATTTAATTAGTTTAAGCGAGGAAATTTAATGCTTGATATGTATGAACATTGAACAGTACTTCTGTAATTGGTCTTGTTACTATTTTCCGGCGGTTAACGACTGATGAAAGAAAGATAGAAACGATAATTTGCTTGGTAAAATAAACACTGAACAACACAAAATAAACATTGAAAAGAATTTTACCAAATTGATGTGACGCTGAATAATTAGGTAAAAGTTACGACGACCGCGACACCATGTCATCATAATATTATACGAATCTATATAAACGATATATACGAATATATATAAACGAAAAAATTATACATAGATTATAACGATTGAACAGCTAAATAATTTGTTAAAAGTTATCTCTTTCGCGAATCGTTGAATTAAGCTCAGCACAAACGACCGAAAAATCGGCGCTAAAATCTCGGTCCATACAACCAGTTCACATCGGCTGGCAACAAAATCATCCACTTAGATACTGAGGACATTAATATACTCAATTCAGCGTCACATCATCCCGGATGACCGCTGAACTTACATTATCGAGGACGTGCTTGGAAATTGTAACTTGGGAACACTCCAAGACCAAGTCTAAAGGTCTTTATTCCAAAGGAATAGAGTCAAAAGTCTCTTTGAACTAGTAAAAAGCTTTGGAATAGTGATTTTGAGATACATCAACACTAGGTCGAGTCTTTATTACGAGGGTGCAGATGTGAGAATGCCTTGGACTTGGCAATTGTAATTTGTATAAGGTCTAGAGACTTTACTTCGTGGGAATAGAGATAAGAATTCCTTGGTGAAGATTAAAAATATAAATCTCAACTTGAGTTTCTCAAGTATAAGAAACACACTTGTTACATTATAATGGTGATGAATAACTGCAGATGGAAGTTTCTAAATAAATAAAATCTTATCTTTGTAATGTGAAAATAACTTGTTGGTGGTTTTGTTCGTGTTAAAATATTTCTTCTTGCAAACTTACTACCCACAGTTCATCCAAATGGGATTCGAAATTCAACCCGCATTTTGGGAAAACAATTTTAAGTGGATTACAAGTAACTAAATACTAAAATTGTCTGTTTATTACGAAAACAAAGTATCTCTTACCCGTGGTAAGTGACTCTTAAAAACAAAAAGATTTTGACTTTACTAACGAGTTAAGATGTAAGTATAAAATTAATATTTTCTATCATTGATTAAAATGAGATTAGCAATTTTAATAAGCCAAAAATAGATTGACGAAAAAGCTTAAAGGCTACCTTATTTATAGATCAAATCCTTTATCATAATTTCTGGAAAATTAGGACAGGGCTTTTTAATGAATAAATTATATCGCGGTTTATTTAAGCCCCGGGTCAAATTTATGGAGTGCTCTAATATTCCCGTCTGACAGTTTACAGCGTTCCGATCGCTCGTAATTTTAAATTTCATTATAATTCCTTGATAATTATCTTATTATTACTGACGAGTAATTTTTGTGATGACGCGTAACGCGAAAGATTTTGAAATGGTATGCAAGCACCTCAGTTTGTATTTGAGAGCGTGGTAGCGGTCTTTAAGCAGCTGTGTCTGATTTTTGTTGTGTAATCATTACCGACACGAGTTAATAGATACAACGCTTATTATATTGAGCACACCCCGCAAAGACACGTGTGTGTATCGTAATTTCATTGAAACAAATCTGCTACACCCCGCCTAATAATTTTCCGCGTATCAAGATTCACGGTCCAACAAATGGTACTCGTACATTTATTATTATTTTAAATGAATTGATGTGTCGCAATTTATGCCGGCAATTGACCCAGGTACGGGCGTGTGCCAAGTGTCCTGTTATTCATATTGTACGAGAGAAGAGTCATGATTGTGATATACTGAAGAATGACGTCCGATTCAGGAAACGACGAAGTATGGGGCAGGTATCAATCACGATAGATTTTTGTATATGGATGTATGTGTTTTTGTTAAGGTCGAGTGATTTCAAAGCAGCGGTGAGGATTTTGGCGGTGACACCGGTCGAAGAGTTGATGATGTGTATGATTTTTACAGTCTCATGGCGCCACATTTGTTTTATTTAAGTATTTTGAATATTATTATAAGTAATTACGTTATTATTATAGTAATACATGAAGTAAAAACTTTCAGTACAGTTTTACGGGAATTGTGCAACGAGAGGAGTAACGAGAGAAGAAAAGTTTGGCCGGTAAATTAAAGTTTATGCTAATGAGCATTATTTTCTAAATAATGCTTAGAAATACATAAAATAAATAAAAAGAACAACACACATATACTACCAAGGATTATTATTAATAGACATAGATACCTACAATTTAGTAACACATTGACGTTTGTCAGTAGGCCACAACATTTAATATTTTTTTTATTTCTCTCTTTTTATCCGTAAATAAATAATATAAAGTGCAGTGTTCCCGTGGGTATACGCGAGCGGAGCCGGGGGTAAAAGCTAGTAATTAGTATAAAATATCAATGATTATAAAACTTAGGATGGGCTATGAAGTACATTTGACAGAACTAATCTTCATATAAGAAAAAGTTACGCCATCTTGATTTCACCATACCTGAAATGTCAAAATGGCCCCAAAAAAAACCCAAAAGTGGGGCCATTTAAGTGGGGACAGTTCTTCCTCGAGATGCCTCGTCTATAATGTATACGTCTATGGAAAATATACTCACATAGCACGTTGATGGTGTGCGTCGCCACGACGTTCTCTGTCAACTGCGCGTTGATGCCGTGACAGGTGACCACGATGGACCGTCTGTCGGGCACCACCACCACGGTTATGTTGGATGTGGTTATCCAGCCACCTGAGGAAAGAAAGTACACCGCTTTCATAAAATTGTAGCGCCGCGATGCGTATCGTCTCGTTTCAGTGTGAACTGGTAAAATTCTGTGGATGTCGAAAGATATTTAGCAAAAGACAACGCTATAAGTTTGTAAATAAATTCAAACATTAGATAGTCTTACGGGAAGAAAAACGTTCCGTGCTTAATATAAAATAAGTAAAGCTTGTTTCTCTCTACTATCTCTAAGTGTAGCCACATACCATACGGCCTATCGTCCAATCTGCAGTTCGCCCATATACACCACAAACTTAATATTTAACTGTCATGCCAATCCTCGCCCATACCCAGTTCTAACTGCATCAATCGGCAGCGTCATGCCGATCGGACGATAGGCAGTAAATCTGCAGTTCGGCATATACACCATAGTCATGCCAACCCACGACCATATACGGTCAATTCTAGCTGCTCCTGTCGGCAGGTTCACGCCTATTGGACGATAGGCAGTATGCTTACTGTAAGCGTAGAATTATTATCTACGCATACATACCTTCAGGCGAGATCACGGTTCTGTTACTGGTCTCCTTATGGTGTTTCCCCAGCACCATCCACTTGACATCAGCTGCGGGATTCGAGGGTGCGGTGCTGCAGGTCAGC
Organism: Phengaris alcon alcon; assembly: GCA_037179445.1. NCBI lineage: Eukaryota > Metazoa > Arthropoda > Insecta > Lepidoptera > Lycaenidae > Phengaris > Phengaris alcon. The sequence goes on along the minus strand of JAYRCH010000158.1, from coordinate 476,742 downwards.
GGCACCGGGTCACCCACGCGCGCTTCGGTGGGTCCAGATATGGTCACGTGGGAGGGGGCGACTAGAACAATAATGGGTTATAATAATAATAATATTAATATCTATGGACGCTTTCACACCACGTCAATATTGTCCCGTGGTAAGTTCTCAAAGAACTTTAATTACGGGTACCAGACAACGGATATATATTTAATACTTTTTTATACTTTATTTATATTTAAGATCTTTAAGTGACCCAAGAAGAAAACTTTTTGGTCCCTTGCGGGATTCGATCCCGCGACCTGCGGCTTGAGCGCCAATGCGCCAATGAAAAGTTGATTTTCTTAAAATATGAAAAATACTTAAATTACACTTGAAATATTCCACAGCCTTATATAGACAACCAGCATTTTAGTACTAAAACCCCTTAAATAGGTAAGAAAGAGACCTTCATCAATCATTTGCTCCTTGTTTATAGAATGAATTAGGGTCAGCTCACACCAAAACGCGACTTAACGCGACGCTACATTTTCAACATAGCGATTTAAGATTGAACTTTATTCACTACACAAGAAGATACACAATTCATTGCAACAGCGGCGCCGCGCTACGCTGCCCAGTGCAGCTCGAAATTTGAACTTTTGCAATTAAACGTGTATCTTGTTGTGTAGTGAATAAAGCTTAATTTTAAATAGCTATCTTATAAATGCAGCGCCGCGTCGCGTTTCGATGTGAACTGACCCTTATTGGCAATGCTATCAAATCATAATAATTATAAAGAAGAAAAAATCGAAAATCCTCTGTAATCTCTTTAATTGGATATGAAAAATCAAAACCTATTGAAATCTTCCATCGGCTTAGCGAAATCAAAATGTAAACCTTCACAGAAATTAATACAGCAAACGGAGGGATTACTGCTAAGGAGATTTCGTTCAATTCTTCCGGTCGGTTTGAGAAGCTGAAAAATTTGATAACAATTGGAAATCGAGAGTACGGGTACCACAAGAAAACAGAAACACAGTGGTTCAGCGCGTTGGTGCTCAAGCCGGGGGTCACGGGTTCGAATCCCGCCGAAGGAACAAAATAGTTTTTTTGTGTTCCTGGGTCATTGATGGATGGATGTGTATTAAATATGTGTATAGTATAAATATATGTATAGTATAAAATTATTAAATATAATTCCCGTTGTCTGTTACCTGTAACAAGTTCATCGGATCTCAGCACGGGGCCAGACTGACGTGGTGTGCATCGTCCATAGATTCGTTGCACAAGAAAATAAAACGTCAATTCATGTATAATCAATTCTTTCGTCGTTTCCATGTCATTGTATAATATGTATACATTCGAGCGCATAGCACCCAATGTAGATACCTAGAAACAGCCACTAGACAACCCAGGACATCTAGACACATGTCTATATTTGAATTACCAATACTGTCAGATGCAAACCACAAGAGATTATTAACTGGTGTATCAAAGTGTAGTTAGAATTTACACCAAGAGCCAATTGTAGTTTAACTATGTTGTGATATAACTGGTTAGTTACATTGAAACCACGTTGCTAATGACTTTGAGGAATCGTCGATTACAGGGTTCCCGTACCGAAAGAGACTCCGCTGTCCGTCCGTCTGTTACCAGGCCGTTTCTCGTGAACCGTGATAGCTAGACAGTTGAAATTTTCACAGATGATGTATTTTAAAACAGAATAAAATAAATATTTGAGTGCATATTAAACGCTGTTATAATATAACAAACGTGTTTTTTTTTGCCGTTTCGTACGGAGCCCAACGTGCGCGGGTTCGACTCGCACTTTGCCGGCTTTTAATTACCATAGAGTCTGCAGAGTTCAAATTACAATTTCGTTCTACGTGGATAAAGTCACACAAAGGTCTAGTCAAAAACTTGGGATCAAATAAATTTAAACGGAATATAACGTTTGGATATCGAAAAGTTATTCCCATCTCAACACTTCGCGATTGTCGCGGTAACTTTGGAAACGCTCTTTAAGCAAAATACTTGGATAGTGGTGGACTGATGTCGATAAAAATATCGACATTTTATGTATCGATAAACATTCTGGAAGGAAGCGAATGTTATATCTAGACTAATATTATAAATAGGAAAGATTCGTCTGTTTGTATGTTTGTTTACATGGAATAGGCTCCGAAAGCACTGAGCCGACTTTGATGAAATTTGGCACATATATAGAGTATACCACAGGAAAGAATATGGGCTACTTATATAGCGGCAAAATGAACGGTTCCTGCGAGATTTCCTTTTGCGCGCACGAAGTTGCTGGCAACATATATTTAATAATAAAATAAAAATACTAATAATAATCAATAGTTGCATTTCATTCGAAACCTAACGTTATAAAATATTCTAGGAATATTAGGGGCTTCACCTCGGAATGAGAGATAGTCGGCTATAAATTTATATAAACCTTTATTTTGACACCATAAAGTTTTATGGTGTCAAAATAAAGGTTTATCTCAAAACCTACTTATCGTAGGGTATCCGCGACTACAGATATTCCAAGGTCAAAGATAAAAAAAAAACATTTTTTACACATTAATTACAAATATCTCTGGGTTAATGTGGGTGGGTAATATGGGTTTTATGCTATTTGTTCTTATTGTAAATATTGTAGAGGATTAAACATAAAAAAATTTTTTTTTTCATCTTGAACCATTTTCGAGATAGAGGCGCGACACTGTTAACTATTTAGAGAGTATTATTACACGAGTCGGTAAGTGTTATTAAATGAATACATACTGAATTATTTTTGAAAAAAAAAAATTGATAGTTAGCAAAACATGCCAATTATATAAAATTATATAATTGTCACTAATTTATAAAATTTATACGGCATGTAATGATACTCTAAATGGCGCGCGCACACTGCGTGCGCTCTACCCTCTATCTCGAAGAAGCTTCAAGATATAAAAAAAATGTTAAAACAAGAGTTGTAGATAATTTAATCCTCTACAATATTTACAATAAAAACAAATAGCATTAATCCCATAGGAAACAATATATTTGCAACTAATGTGTAAGAAATCGTTTTTTTTTTACCTTTGACCTTGGAATATCTACAGTCGCGGATACGATAAGTAGGTTTTGAGACATTAGGGTGTCAAAATAAATATTTTATACAAGTTTATATCTCTATTTGACTATCTGACTATCTCTCATTCCGAGATTCTTGCTCCTTGTTTGACTAATATGACTGGACAAAAAAGGAAAATGAATGAGGTTCGCTGAACGGATCAGATAGATAGTATTTGTTAGGTACTTTTTTTATACAGAATTTGTGTGCTGAATTAATTTGAATCGAATTAAGCGCATATAGGTATAACTATCTATATAAGCAAATAGGTACAATGTCGGCAAAGTTCCTGCTGGGCCAGTTTCCAAACATTTTCCTTTGCACTAGGACGCCTCGTAATATTAAAACACAAAGGAAGTGACCGCAACGACAGCAGACATGGTTGAACTGCGAATTTACACGTAAGCGCGTGTACGTGCGCATAGTTCATCGGCGCTGTAAACCCATTTTGATCTTACGCCGGTCGAGCGGCAACTCGTTCGATAGTACATACATAATATACGAAATAGAAGTGGGAAAAATACGTATTTACTCTTAGTAGGCAACTATAGGCATAGTTTTAAGAAAGGTCCATTCTCTACTTGTTTCGAAATGATACGAAAACCCCTTTGCAAAAGAATACTGGATTGATGTTTTAAACAAATGCCACCGTTTTTAGCTGGAGCTTTATGAATATTACATGTAGGTCAACTAAAAAATATTTGCAAAACACGATAATACGATGAAAAATAACGGATAAATTCGATGGATGTAGTAGTAATCGCTTAATCCGTATCGATATTAATATCGATATATTCACATCACTATTAATATATAGGGTTGTCACGAAGTTTGGACGTAGTGGAAAAACGCGTAGCGATAGGATGCCCCATTTCGGAGATTTGCTAACCCTGTTTGCGAAGCCAAGATAAAGATATAACTTTTAACTTTTCTGTCTGACACCATTTTTTATAGATCATCATTATCACCGTTTTGTTTTTTTATATGTAAGGTAAACGAGCAAACTGATCGTCTAATAGAACTGTGTATAATTACATTATTAACCCCCGACGCAAAGAGGGGTGTTATAAGTTTGACGTGTCTGCTTGTCTGTGTGTCTGTCCGTGGCATCGTAGCTCCCAAACGGACGAACCGATTTTGATCTAGTTTTATTGTTTGAAAGCTAACATGTTCTTAGCTATAATTCATCATCAGCTCGCTCAGCACTTGACGATTCGGGGATTACATAAAATTTCCAATTTTTTCGCGGCGACGCGCCAACCGCGCTTCTCATGACAATAATTTACGAGATCGGTAGCGCACTTGTAGCTCCTCTAATATCTATGGACGCTTCCACACCACGTTAATCTGGTCCTGTACTAAGCATCCGAAAAAATTGTGATACTAGTATCACAGGTACCAGACAACGGAAATATCTATACTTAATATTATAAAGCTGAAGAGTTTGTTTGCTTGTTTAAACGCGCTAACCTCAGGAACTACTGGTTCGAATTGAAAAATTCTTTTTGTGTTGGATAGTACATTTATCGAGGAAGGCTTTAGGCTAAAAAACATCACGCTGCAACCAATAGAAGCGAAGAATCAGCGGAAAATGTGGAAAAAACGGGGAAAATTATTCATCTTTGAGGGCTTCCGTTGTTTGTTTGAACGCGCTGATCTCAGGAACTGCTAGATTAAATTGAAAACTTATTTTTGTGTTGGATAGTCTATTTGTCGAGGAAGGCTTTAAGCTATATAACATTACGCTGCGACCAATAGTAGCGAAGCATCAGTGAAAAATTTCCTGCAAAAACGGGGAAAATTATTCATATTGGACAAATTGCTATGAATTTTTTTGTGTGTTCAAGTGGATTCGAGAATGGTTTAGATTTGCATTTAGACCCGGTAGGTGGCGCTGCTGTCAGTACGTCAACAAATTTAATTTTAAGGCGGTACGAAGTTCGCCGGGACAACTAGTATTTAATACTTTTTATACTATGCTGATATTTAACATCAATGGTCCCACACTGCTGTTAGAAAATAACTTTTACTAGCGTTAGTAAACATTTGATCGCAATGTTAAGTAATGTTAGTAATGGGCTGAGATCCCAGCCCCCCAGACTCCCCTTATACTCTTACTGATATGTCATATTTGTTATATAGTATTAGTTGTGCATACGCATCAGATTGTGTCGTGGGCCAACTTTTAGGTACAAGGCGCTAAAGTTTGGAAACATATTACAGTTCCTAACAAAATGTAACAATTGTTAACATTTGTTAGTAAATGTTTTAGTGTTAGAAGATATTTGTGAACGTTTTCTAACGACAGTGTGGGAGCACCATAATATATAAAACTAGCTTTGCCCGCGACTTCGCCCGCGTGGAATAGTGTTCTTGGCGAAAAAACTTCTTCAGCAAATACTACTACTCAGTGCTATACTACTCAGTAATAGTGCTTCTGTATACAATACTGAATATGTTTAAGGGGTTTCGTACCCAATGGGGTAAAAACGGATCCCTATCACCTCGACGCGACGTGCGAGACCGCTTGATACAAATTTTTCGCGCTTGAATATAAATTTTACGATATCTTCTAAATATAATATATTAATTTAAACTGTATGGTTTCATAGGGCTACTATAATGTATAAAAAGTGAGTATCACTCTTCAATCACCAATCTTCTCATCAATCTGGGGTATTGATCAGACAAATAATAAAATCGTTGGGCGTTGCGTATCTAGAGTTAATATATGATAGTTTCACGCGCCCAACGATTTTATTATTTGTCTGATCAATACCCCAGATTGATGAGAAGATTGGTGCGATCTGGTAGCTAGGACTTACCGAATTATTTTTTAGCTTTTAGTACATTACCTACATTATTTTTATTGTAATAAAACCGTTTAACAAAAAAATATTTTTTTATTTAATTTATTTTCAAGTTTTTAGTTTTGTTGTTTCAGAATGTGCTCTATTCTACTAATCAAGCCCTTTCATTAGACACCTATATTGAGGTAATTGTGGAAAATATGTAATCCGCCATTTTGTGGCGGCGGCCATCTTTAATTTTATTTTTTTATAGTGAGCTCTATTCTACCAATAAATCCCTTTCATTTGATACCCATATAGAGGTTGTTGTGAAGTAATATGTAATCCGCCATTTTGTATCGGCGGCCATTTTGGATTTACAGTCATAATTTTTTTATTATTGTATTGTCATCAAGATTAAGAGTGGGTACCAAATATCAGATCGATCTGGTGTCAGGAAGGGGGTAAAATTCCAATTACTAAATTTGACCCAAACAAATAAATAAATAAACTGGCCAAGCTAAATAAAACTGTTTAAAAAAGCCGCATCAAAATATGTAGTTTTAAAGATCTAAGCATACATAGGGACAGACGGTTAAAGCGATTTCGTTTTATGCTATGTAGTGATGATTCTCGTGTCATATAGTGTTACTCCCCCGAAACGGCTGGACCGAATCTTATGAATATTTTTTTTGCATATCCGGTAGGTCTGAGAATCGATCTGAATCTTTTTTTCAACCCCTAAATGATAGGAGTGACGCACCCATAAATATACCTTTTTTTAAGTTTTAGACAGAAATTTTAATTTTAATTTTTATATGATGTGGCATTTAAAAATACAATTGTAAAACAACGTTTGCCGGGTCAGCTAGTTTTTATTATATAATCCACATTTAATACACATCCATGACCCAGGAACACTGAAAACTTTTAGTTTCCTGGCGGAATGCGAATCCGCAACCTCCGGCTGGGGCGCCAACGCGCTAACCACTGAGCCACAGAGGTCGATATCTCCTATTTTCTTTACTTTCACCACATAGGTAGCTAGATACTTTAATTAATATTTTTTGTTCCAATGTAATATTGCACCCTGGGGCACGCCTCGGAATGTTTTTGGGTCAATTTCTCACAAAGAAAAGACACAAGTTCCCATGAGAATTCTCAGATAACTTTGGAATGACCACTGAAGTTTGTGTTGAGACTAGATAGTACTACCTTTCTCCCGCGGCTCCGCCCGCGTAAATATAGTATCGGGTATCCGACAGGAATACTGTATTAGTATATAGCCTATATTTAAATCCAGAGCCTAAACTACTACCATACCAAATTTCATCCAAATCCGTTCAGCAGTTTCCGTGAAAGAGTCACAAACATCCATCCATCCTCACAAAATAGCACATTTAAAAGTAGGATACGGGTGTACTCACACAGCACAGTCAGGTCGATTTCCGCTTTCAGGGTGTTGCTGATCATGACGTTCTTGGCCTCGCAGGTATACCTGGCCTTGTTGTCCGAGGCGTCCGCTTTGAAGGACAGCACGTTCTCCGACATACGCCCGCTGGTCCTGCAACAAGGGTGACGGTTAGACGCGAGCAGAGGGCTGATGGTGGAGTCCCGAGATAAGACGCTGGGAGTACGCACTGTATAAAAAAATGTCGAACACAAACCAAAATACTTATTGGATTGTATAATTTTCATTCACATAATATCATTTTTCCTGTAATTATTTTTATTTAGTCCAATGGAGAAATGGAGATGGAGAGAGTGGAGTCAATGTATTGATGAACATATTTTAGTGGAAATATATGAGAATTTACCCCACCTCCTGCAGATATGCGACCTGTGCCGTAATCCAGGTGTAATTACGCTTGCGTCTAGCCTAATTGGTAAAAAATTGGTCGCCGTGGCAAATTGTGCCATAGAAAATGCCCAGTGTCCTTTTTGGGGGATATAATGGAGGGTGATGGTAAGGTAATGGACACTTCCGACATCAGAGGAGTTGCAAGTGGGTGGAGTGATACCTGAGAGAGATACATTAAAATTAACAAAGGAGCAGAGTCGCATGATGGCAAGACACTATCACTCGTGGATCAGAATATTTGACAGACAAGTGACACTGGAGTCCCGAATTTACGGTACCGACGAAACTGATATCAAATGTTTGACAGAGAGGAACAGATAATTCAATCGACATTTTTACCCAACCACGGCGAAGCCAAATGAAAGGGTAAAGATTTTCGCAGCCTATGTAGTTTGTATGTATGTTTGTTCCACCACAATTTTAACGAATGAGTTTTAAATTAACAATATATTAATTTACGTAGTCGGGTTAGTTTTTTTATAAAAAAATATTGTTATTAGTCTTTTTCATCGCAATTATTGCAATATTTCTCACCGTTTGAACCTTCCCTGAACTACCACATTTTAGGGCCAAAATTAGCCAAATCAGTCCAGCCGTTCTCGAGTTTTAACGAGACATTGGAATTGCAATTGTCGAGTTGTCAGATTTGACATTGATATTAGACTTAATCACTCATGTTCGATTTTAAGCTCTATTGCACACTTTTTCTCATTGCGCATTTAGCACAGCGTTTTATTTTCAAGGATCTGAATTTTCTCCGGCCTTACGGATTTCGTTTCGGACAATATAGTCCCGTCTTTACCCATAGAGTCTAAGGACAAAGATGTGCTATATTGAAAGTAGTATGTACCTCTGAAACCAAAATAAAATATAAAGTATCCCGTCTAACCGTACATTTCAAGCTTAAAGATCACTTGCCATTAGATGACTACCTGATCCTATGAGGCATTATGAAAACATTAAATTTCAATTTTTTCTGTACCTCAAGAAAATCACTCGTTTGGAACGCATCAAATTAGGTTATTCAATGTTAGTCTCTATCCCGCTGTAATAGCGACGGGAATGGCGTGTCACAGTTTTTAATATTGTTCATTGCCCCTTGCGCTACTCAATTATAGTCTCTACACTCTTGTAATAGAGACGATACTAGCGTGTCGCGTTTTAATAGTATCGGCGCTCACTGTACCGCGCCTTAGATGGGGCATGTGTTTTTAGGATCTAATTGAAATATTCTTAAGATGGCTGTGATGTTTTTAATATATTTTTGATGTGTTTTCTCTCGCTTTTTGCACTCCCTGAGTTATCTTTCAGGCGAGCGGTGGTCAAGTTTTAATCTGTAATCGCATTTACAAAGACATAAATTTTTCTGTTTTTGGTACACGTAAGAGTTTTTCGGTACATTTTGCGACCAAATGAAACTAAATCCTACAAAACTAGCAATTGTCGCAAATAGAGCACTTCTTTATCTGTAAATCGGATAAAAATATCATAAAAAAATATGATTTTAAGTACAGCAAAATACAATTTTCCAGAACCTTTTAATCCAAATTTCACGAAAAGAAGTAGTGGTAGGATAATTTCTCTGCACTTATGTAGCATCATTTTGTTTTTTTTTTTTAATACCCAGTGATAGCGGACAACCACCTTAAACTTAACACAAAAATAATCCATTAATATTAAAAATTAATATGAAAAAAGCATTAAAAGTCCCCTCATTTTTTCACATTTTTTGCTATTATGCATGAATCTTAATGCGTGGCAAGGTTTATTTTATTTCGTCACCGTCTCGGATCTACGACACAAATATTTCAAATATATTTTCACTGCATATTTGGAAAACTGTCAAATAACTTTTCGTAGCCGCGTCCTTTATGTATATGTAAACATTATCAATCAGCTCATAACATTCAATTCTACCGTATCAATTTTGTTGAAATAAAGAGTTATATAGCAATAGGCTAGTTTCGCCTATCAAAATCAAATGATATAACTCTGTTATTTATATAGTTTCTATGATACGAAGTACGAATACAACACTATTTTGTTATATAAATATGCGATTTGTTTATAATTTCGAAAATAAAACTGTAGTTTCATTATCTGTATGTCACGTGACCTAAACGCCAGCCGCCATATTTGTCATGTAAGTGACGTCATAAGAACATAATCAAATCGAATAAACAACAGCGAAAGTTAAATCTAAAGTTGATGCACTACACACGCACATATGACATCTGTTTGTTTCTGTTCTTGTGACGTCACGATAATGGCGGCTGTCGTTTTGACGCAAACATTTTTTCGTTTAAATTTTAATCATTTTTTCTTTGCATAAAGAGATATTGTTTCCAGGAAATAAAAATACTAGTTGACTATCGAATCGATACGAACATTTTAAAATATATTTGAAAAAAATGTAGAATAGCCCATGGTACTAAATGTAGGCTACATTTAGTACCATGGGCTATTCTACATTTTTTACACATAAGATGTTTCATGTTACACATCATGATATGATTTATGAGGCGTCTACCGGCTGTTTATTTTCTATATTACAGATCATAAAATATCTTTTAACAATCAAAAGCATTGATTCTAACCAGAAAAGCACATGGCTCCTAAATTATTATGTCAATTAAAAACAAATTAAAATACAAGTCCCACGGTAAAAGCCAGGAGCCGTGACGTAATCAAGATGGCGGGATTGAGGCGCCAATCCACCATGACTTGAGATTTACAAGACATGTCGAAATAAACCTTATTACCGGGGATAAAAATCTATATTCTATGGCATAGCGATGAAGGGTGAGAAAGAAAGAAGGTATATTCATCTCCTTCTTAATTACTTTAAGATCATTCGAAATTCAAATTCAAAGGTTATGTAGTTTTTATTTGTTTTTTTGTCTGTTTCAGACCAAAGCTGACTGGTGAAAGCATTGTTTTGTATTATTATGAAGCATTTATACTTTAAACGAGCTAATCTTGTATATATATATATAATCAGAATGTAGGAAACGGCTGCAAGTATTTACTTGAAATTTAGCATGCAGGGAGTTATGGGGGAAAAAATTGACCTAGCTAGGTCATATATATATATATATGTGTGTATTCTTTCGACGAGCAACAACGATTTATTTACTGAATGTCCGAGCAAATCTCGGTTACCGAGGTACTTTTAATATAATATAAATAACTATAGTTTTTTTCACGAAATATTCAGAAGAATTGACAAAAAGAAAACTTTCGCAAAATATCAACCCACTAAACCTTTTCTTAATAACTTCTAACATTAATTCGAGATTAACTTCAACCTTTAGGAATATCTAATTTCGTTCAAACCCTTTTACAAACTCATCAGGTGTCCTGAGGGACGTGCAGGATAAATATCGTCCCTTTAATGGGATAATGAAAGGATATTATTAGGGATAGATTGTATATTCATTGACAAATTACCTGCTTTGGATAAAGTGGAAAATCTATTTTTAATCCCCGAAGCAAAAAGGGGGGTGTTTTAAGTTTGACGAGTCTGTCGGTCTGTCTGTGTGTCTGGCACCCTAGCTCCCAAACGGATGAACCGATTTTGATCTAGTTTTTTTGTTTTAAAGCTGACATGATCGAGTGTTCTTAGTTATTCATCATCGTCAGCTCGTTCACCGCTTGACGATTCGGGGGTTACTTAAATTTTTTCATTTTGTTTATTAATTTTTCGATTAATTTTTTTCCATCATTACCATATTACATATTAGGTCTTTACCTATGAAATTGCCGTTTTGTATGAAAAAATTTCAACGAATTTGATTCATGTATTTTTTATATGTATTAATCGAAGTAATCGCCCATGCAATCAATGCATCTTTGCCAACGCAGTGGCAGTTAATTGATGCCCTTCTTAAAGAAATCAGCTGGACGGGAGGCAACAAATTCTTCAAAGGCATTTTGTACTGCCTCTCGGTTATTGAATTCTTTTCCCGCCACGAAGTTATCCAAATTCTGGAATAACTAGTAGTCTGTAGGCGCAAGGTCTGGTGAGTAGGGCGGATGACGGAGAGCTTCTAACCCCAGTTCATGCAACTTGGAGACCGTCTGCTGTGCAGTATGAGGTCGCGCGTTGTCGTGCAGGAGCAGCGGAGACGAGCGATTGACCAATGCTGGTTGGAGATGTGCCAGCTCCTCCATCATTGTGTTCAGTTCTTCACAGTACACATCTGCAGTAATGCTCACCCCGTTTGTTAAGAAGCTGTGATGAATCACACCGGCGCTAGACCACCTAACAGTGACCATCACTTTTCTAGGGGTAAGTTTTGGTTTAGGGCATTGTTTAGGTGCTGAACCAGGATCCAGCCAACTTGCTGAGCGCTTGCGGTTATCAAACAGAATCCATTTTTCATCGCAGGTAACAATGCGGTTCAAAATTCCTTCATTTGTGTACAGCAGTGCCAGTACTGCAGAACGGCAATTTCATAGGTAAAATACCTATTATTAATTATCATCATAAAATTATTATTAACCCCTGATGAAAACCGAGGGGTGTTATAAGTTTCACGTGTCTGACTGTGTGTGTGTGTGTGTCGTAGGTAACTCTCAAACTGGTCTGTGGTCATGTGGTTTAGACTCGTGATCGTGGGTTCGATTCCCACGTTGGAACAACAAAAAATGTTGTTTTCAAGTTTGGTTAGGCTGATCACCTGATTGTCTGACAAGAAAGATGATCCATGCGTCGGATGGGCATGTAAAAAGTCGGACCTGCGCCTGATCTCTCGCCAGTCGTGTCGGTCACCCGTCCCACTGGGGTTACGAGAGTAAAAGAAGAGAGAGTGCTCTTGTGTACTGCGCACACTTGGGCACTATAAAATAACTCCTGCGTAGCTTGCCTGGTTTCAATGAAACCGGCCACCGTCACCGAAATCGGTGTTATTATTAAAATTTCATACTCAAGTAAACTGACTAACGAGTTTACTAACTCCACTATAACTGTTTAATTGATTTAGTTCTATTCCTAGTTTCCAAGTGAATCTAGAACTAGATATTGTTGTCATTTATGGGACTGAGAATTCTCATTTAAAAGTATGGACCAAAAGTCTGAATTTAATTGCATCCAACCCTCAATGGGCTAACGTGGAGCACAGAAGAAAACGATCAGTTGGATCGCCGCATGATAACAGGGAAGATACATAATTTTAATATTTGTTTTCATTTCAAAGAATTCTATGCTGAATATGACATATTAAAAATTAAAACACTGCAATTTTTTAATAAAGAAAATTCTGTTTTAAACTGGCAATTTGAATTTTCGTGCGGAAACTGACCTACACTTCCGATGACGTCACACATGTCTGTCACTGGTCGTACCTGGGCCTTTAGTCAAGATGCATTCGATAAGTTCGAAGGTTTCGAAAACAAAATGTATGGGATTTGACATAAGTCATCGTTAAGCGACATGTCGCTTGCGATGCCTTATGTCAAATCCCATACATTTTGTTTTCGAACTTCGCCGTCGAAATTATCGAATGCATCTTGACTAAAGGCCCTGATCGTGGCTTTTATACTTTTGCATATTTTCTTAACTTTCAACATATTTTTCTGTGCAAATTTAAAAGGGAATATCCATAAACATCGGATTGTCACAGTAATACAGTCAATGCTCCGATAAAAACATACCGGTCTGTAAAGTCGGTTTACTGACGATAGTTGAACGTGACAACGTCAACAACAACAACAACAACAACAACAATAATAATAATAATAATGAGGTAAAGGCAATGCGAGGTAACGCTGGTACTTGGTAACGGTACTTGGTAACGATAACGGGTAACAGGTAACGCATGAGTCATGTTTTTTCGTGCGTGTAGCCGGCTCCATCGATTTATAGGACGTTATCACGTCAAAAAGCCGCATTAACTCATGTTTATAAACTCAAATAAGTTGGCGTAACCGGCGCGACGGCACTACAAGCTGATCGGTGTATTGAATACGTTTCGTTTCAAGTTACTTTTTATTCGTCATTTTTGTTAAATAACAATATTTTGAAAAATAAAAACAACGCAGTGGACATTCTTTTATATTTTTTAACAAATTTTAATCACATAATGTTTTTTTTATTTTGCATTTGCATCTACCCTATTAAAGCTACAACAATCCGGATGTGTCGAGTGTCGATCTGTCACATATGACACTGACATTTGACTCGACGCTCGTGTGTAAGATTTTCAGCTCTATTATATTAGCGCAGAGTTCTATTTTCAGTGCTTCGAACTTTCCCGAGCCCGTCGGATTCCGGATCATCCCAGCCTTAGTTCTAAGTGGTCCGTAACGATGATAAAATAACACTAACTCGATAAAAAGAAAAGACAATGAAATGGTTGTTAAGGAGACAATTCTTTGCTTAAGCAAGATTAAAAGAAAGAGACAGATAATAGACATGGTAATGAGAGGAAAAGAGAAGTAGATAATAGAGTGGAAATAAATGGAGTTTTTAAGTCTTGACACCGATGTTCTCATTTCGCCTAACAAGTGCATAGCGAAGACTGTGCACAAGAATTGATGTGTGGTACAAAGATACAGCATTTAGCGTGGCGTGTAGCGGGATAAATAATAAATAAATAGTGAATAAAAGTTTTAAAAAATAATTTAAAAATAAATTTTAAAACATAAAAATCGGTTGTCTGTAGAGTCGGTTTACTGACGATAGTTGAACGTGACAACGTCATAAGAAAATACTGATGGATCGCTCACTCAAGTAGGAGAGAGACAGATTCCGCGCTCTCGCTTGCACTTCAAGCCTTAAATGGAACGCCTCAGAGCGAGGTAACGCCGCATGAGTCATGTTTTTTCGTGCGTGCAGCCGGCTCCATCGAATTATAAGACGTTATCACGTCAAAAATTGTACATTTCGAATGAAGAAGTTTACTAACGAGAAATTCTGTATAGTTTGCATTTAAAATGTAAACAAATTCGCAACTCGAACCACTGAACGGTGCGCGCTGAAACTCACCTAACATCACAAATTAGCTGACTTGTTGTGCAGTCCCCGAGCAAAATTCGCCGCGACATTTTGTCGAAAATAATAATATGTCATATATCGCGACGAAAATCGCTACCACTCTTGACTTAACACGATAAATTTCCTCTGAAATTTTCCACGACATTATTTATTACTTAATCTAGCGTCGGATGTTTCAACAACAACTCAGATAAAAGCTGAATAATGCGATAACGGAACAATCTGCAATACTAGGAGGCACGCAGACTCGAGTACGGCCATTCTTTTTCGCTTAGACACGCCATACAAGAAAGCGGAGATCACATACCTCCAACCTTGACGGATTTTTACGATGAGGAATAAAACCGGCAAACGAGCCGAAAGATCGCCTGATGTTGAATTACCACCGCTGAACTCCTGCGATACCGATGGTATTTCGAGTGCGTTGCTGGTCATATGGCGTCTCTCACTTATTGAATCACAAGTCACAACGCTAGCGTCATTTTACACCGGTTTTCTGTGTGATATCTCTATTCGAGCTGACCCATTCGTGGCAAATTACTTTTTTTCCTTAAACAGTAACTCAAATAGAGGATAACATCCGGCTAACCAAAACGCAATGTGATCAAAACTACGATCAACTTTGTACATAAAAAGCCGGGCAAGTGCGAGTCGGACTCGCGCAAAGGGTTCCGTACGAAACTGCAAAAAAATTACGTTTGTTATATGGGACCCAGAGTAAATTAAATATTTAGTGTATTCTGTTTTTGGCATATAATCTTGTTATAGCGGCAACAGAAATACATCATCTGTCAACTGTCTATCTATCACGGTTCATGAGATACAGCCTGGTGACAGATAGACGGACGCATGGACAGTTGAGTCTTAGAAATGGGATTGCGTTTTTACCCTTTGGACACGGAACCCCAAAAAGCCGAGATTTACGAGAAAACTTCTTAATATTTGCGGGCATCATCCTATGAAGATTTATTTGAATTTCAAATTTTACAGAAACTTGAAGGTTTGAAACATCATCCTCACTCCATTTAAAGGACAATGGGAGTTTTACTATGTAACAATCACTGCCCCCGACCAAAGATAATATTAGGTAAGATGTAAGCTGTTCGACGACCTCTATGGCTCAGTGGTTCAGCGCGTTGGTGCTCAAACCGGGGGTCGCGGGTTCGAATCCCGCCGAAGGAACAAAAAGTTTTTCTATGTTCCTGGGTCATGGATATGTATTAAATATGTGTATAATATAATAAAAATCTTAAATATATGTATAGTATAAAAGTATTAAATATCCTTCCCGTTTTCTGGTACACAAGTTCTTCAGATACTTAGCACGGGGCCAGATTGACGTGGTGTGAAGCGTCCCTAATTATTATTATTATTATTTATTATTAAGCGTGACTGCATCTGGATTACAATGACATGGGTCTCATATCTGCAGGAGGTGGAGTGAATACTGTAGTACCTATTTTAACGTATTTCAACGAATATTCATGTAAAATATTATGATTACCAATCTATTTGCTGCACTTCCCCATGGATATTAATTTAGGTCATTGCGGAAAATGAAATGTTAATGAAAACTGTACAATCTAATAGTATTTTGGTTTGTGGTCGCGACTTTTTAAAAGCGGTTAAAAAACGTCCAATATCTTTTGATTTTTAGAATTTTTGCGTGCTCCTTAGGTCTTTGCAATGTCAAGCGTTTTGAACAATTAATAATATTTTTGTTGCTAATATAAATTTATCATCACTGGGAGTAGGGATATAAGCAAAATTAAAAAAAAAAACTAACTCCTAACATTGTCAGGTAGATGAATTATTAGCTAAGAATACTCTCGATAAAGTCACCATTTTAACAAAAAAAAAACTACATCAAAATGGGTTCATCCTTTTGGGAGCTACGATGCCACAGACCTAACACGTTAAACTTATAACACCTCTGTTTGAGTCGGGGGTTAAAAAAAGGATAGAAATATCATCACACAAGATATTTTGTGGTGTGATTAAACCTCTTATGCATATGGTAAAAAAAATTTTTTTCTAAATTATCACCCTAAATCGAGTAATACACCTACTATTAAATAAAAAAAACAACCTCCTGGTATTGCAGATGCCTTTGCTAGAGGTTCCTTAACGCTAGTTATTCACTATCAATCTGAGGGATAAAATCTAATTTACTAAAAACAACATTAACAATTTTTATAAAATGTGTAGGTAACTATAACGTAAATCCTATCTTTTCCCAGGAAATTTCATTCCCAAATTTACACAGGGGAGAAATTATTCCAGGGAATAAAAGATTAAAGAGAATACAGATTACAATAGAATTGAATGCTGTTACTAAAATTTTCGCCGAAAAACAGAAGTTGAATATGATTTGAGGATATAATATGTTATTCTTTATATTTTTTTTTTATGGAATAGACCTGTCCGTTAGGCAAATAAAAGTCGCGTATCTTGGCCACTCAGAAACGAACAGTACATGCTTCTAAAAACCGTAATGATGAGTAAGTAATTCCCACCTCTTCCAAACTACATGTCATTAATAATAAAAATAATATTCCTCATTTCCGAAAATTGGTGTACGGTTTGTATTTTCCTATTCGGGGAATGTTTTCCTCAACCGCAGGCTTAGCAAGATCACCGCGTAGAAATTATTTCTGGGCAGGAATAGACAAATCGTTTCGTAGCAGAATAATTCGTAATCCAAGGAAGCGAGGTCGTCAATAGCAGTCAACATTTCTTAGCAGCCATATTTTTTATGTCTACATCTGACAGAACGGAGAGAAACTGTTTTCTTGGACCGCCATTTTGAAGACTATTTGACATTTTACGAAGAAACTTTTCGACACGTAGCTGTCAAAAAATTAAATGGTTTTCGTGGGAGTTCGTGTGAGGTCGTGCTTGATCGTCGATGGGAGAATAGCAATGTTGTCCCCTTCCAACGACGTTGCTTGGATCTTGCTGCCTTACAATAAGAACTATTTTACTATGAACGGTATTTATGTTTCTACTGTGTCTATTCTCGCGTAGAATAGACTCATTTCTAGGGCGGTTATGATAAGCCTGCTGATGACGATAATGATTGAATAAGATTCCCCTCCATAATTCAAAGCTTTATGTCCATAGGAGGCACTCAAGGGGCTTATTGTTACCCAATATAACGGCGTTTTATTGCAATTTTGATAAGCCCTTAAATGGATGTGAGTGCCTTTTATACTAAATGCGTTGTTTTATACGTCTTATACATTAAACGAGCAAATCTTGTAAATATAATTGGAATCTCGGAAACGGAGTTTTAGGGAAGAAAATCGATTTAACTAGGTCTTAACCCCAGCGAAACTGGGCATTTTTAAGTTATATGATTTTTTTTCAACGCGTAATAAGATATGTCATAATATGTGATACGTGTCGAAATGTCAAATCCGGCAGGCGGCTTGGTCAGCATCGGAGTTGGAGATTTGGTGTCTCGGGTTCGAATCCCAATATTTTTGTGATTCTATTTCCCTTATAATTTTTTATTTGTTTTTAAACGCTAAAACGGAACAATAGAAAATGTTATATTCAAGTTTGGTTGGGACAGTGCAGGCTGATCACATTGTCTGACTAGAAAGATGATCCATGCGTCGGAAGGATGTAAAAAGTCCCGCGCCTGATCTCTCGCCAGTCGTGTCCGTCATCCGTCCCACAGGGTTACGAGAAAGGAAGAGAGTGCTCTTGTGTACTACTAGGCTACCGTGGTCGACAAGCCTGATCTTTTCCACATTGAGAGAAGCAAGCGCCCTTAGGGCATTAGTGTTTTTTTACTAACCATTGTTCAGAACCGTTAATGTCAACGTGAAAAAATATGAAATACGACCAAAATTATTTATTGAAATTTTTAATGCACGACAAATAAGTGACATTAAATTGGTTAGAGGCTCTAAATTGTCTCTTTGTATACGCGAGAAGTCCAAATGCCTCAGAACATGATTGTATTTTGAAATTAATTGCATGATAATGATGATGTATTCATATAAAGGCGTTTTTGAAACCAAGGCAATATTAACCAGGTTCAGTTGTTCAGAAATTTCGATCTAACATCGGTGTTGAGTTTCAAAGTGTTCACAAGAGACGCAGGGTATAAGCGAAAATATTTTTTTTCCTTTTTCTAGCTATAAGCAATTTTTTTTTTAAATTTTGCACCTTATGCCATAATATTAAGATCGAATATACATATATAAATACGCAAAGCAAAAACTTTCAGTACAGTTTTACGAGAATTGTGCGAACAGAGGAGTATGACATTTGGCACAGTTCAAGTTTATGTGGAGGAAGGTTTACAGAAAGCTGATATTAAATTATTAAAAATAACAACAACACACACTACTAAAGATAATTAACAGACACTACCGTGCGTTTGATATATACAATTTCGTTACACGATTATAGATAAGAACGAGACGAGAGACGAGATGCTGATGATGATGAATTCATAGCTACAATTCATCATCATCAGCTCGCTCACTGCTAGACAATTCGGGGGTACCCTTTTTTAAAATGTTTTTTTCAAGCTCAAGTTGTTTCTTTTTTAAGAATCGCTATGCATATAACTTGGACCAAGCGCGCAAACTTCAAAGCTATCTACTTTAATATGCTTTCTATTGCAGGAATAGATTTTTCATAAGGCAATTGAAGCTCTGAGAAGTTATTTTTAGACTCGATATTGCATATAATGGGGCCACACAAAGTGGAAATTGTTGTAGAATTAAACCTTGGTGTAGCCGTGACTACATGTTGCCCGCGAACGCAGAAACCGTACATTTTGCTACGATAAAAAGTAGCCTTTGTGATTATCCGGAGTCTAAACTACTATGCATCCTACTAATATTATAAATTTGAAAGTTTGTGAGGACGGATGGATGTATGGATGGTTGGATAGATGTTGCTACTCTTTCGCGCAAAAACTTCAGAACGCGTTTCGATGAAATTTGGTATGGTAGTAGTCTCTGGATTAAACATAGGCTACTTTTTGTCCCGAAGTACTTGTTACTAAGTTGTACTCCCGTGGGATACCCGATACCATATTTACGCGGGCGGAGCCGCGGGTGAAAATTAGTAATCTAAAATACCACCAATGTAAACGATACTTACTTACCGTGCCATAAGGAAATATAATAATGTCAGTATTAATCTCGTATTTCATCTTTCTGATTACGGTTAGATTAAGTAAAGATCTGAACAGAAGTTTTTCACTTACACCAAATTCCCAGGGACAGTTCCCATTCGACAATAAAACTTAACCTGTACAACCTTTTGCCGAATTCTTTAGCCCGTGATAGCTTAACCCGGGATCGAATCCTGATCCTCTGTCGTTTATCATCCTCTTTTTTATGCCCTTTTAATACAATTTCAAACATTTTTACGAGGTTCGGATTAAAGACCCTAAAATGGCGACGCAGAGATCAACAAGTGGTTTTTTGTCGTTTGTCAAAATGGTGGAAAAAACATTCCGTTCAGATCTGAACAAATCTGTTTTGATCCAAATGCAAATAAAAACAGTAATAGTCCTACTTCTTTTCTATTATAAATGTGAAATTTTTCGTGGATGGATGGATGTATGGATGTTTGTAACTGTCATGCAAAAACTACTGAACGGATTTCGATGACATTTGCTAAGGTACTAATAGCTTAGGCTCTGAATTAAAACATAGACTACTTTTTATCCCGAAGAAGTATAGTATACTGTATTGGGCGAAGTCGCGGGCTTCGCCCGAAAGAAAGCTAGTTCCTCACTAAATTCAGCCGTCCTAATTAGGATCCTAAAAATAAAGCTGATTAGGATTAAGTGAGTCAGAAACCACTTCTTCCGATTTAGGATGGCTATTATAGGATCCCTATATAGGTCTTGAGATCTCCGTGGCCTAGTGGGTAGACCGTTTGATTCGCACTCGCGGGAGTGCAGGTTCGATTACCAGGTTGTGGCGTGTACCAATAACACTTTACACAGATCTCAAGTAATTATACGGACGCTCTAACGGTGAAGGAAAACATCGTGAGGAAATCCGCACATGGTTGGCCCTGGGGCCATACGTCCATACGTCTGGACGTATTGACCAGTCATTCCTCTGGACTAAGCTGACTGTGTTGTGAGAATGCCGTATGTGGGCGTTATACGACATTTAAAAACCAACTGTCCCAGGCCCTACAGTATTTCAAGAGTTGTTACTTCGCTCGGAGAATACTGTACAGATCATCCAATAACGGATGAAAAGACTTTTATATAGATCTTGTATGTCCCTAAAAGAAATACTGAAAAGTAAACACTTCCTAATGACAGCCGAAAGAAAAGTGTTCAACTCATGTGCTCTACCTTGCCTTACGTATGGGTGGCAAATTTGGGCATTGACCCAGAAAGAAAGAAAAACACAAACACAAATATAACAAGAAATAAAATAAGAGGATATAAAAGAAGAGAATAAGATATTGCAACATGCACAATAATTACTGGCTATAAAAACTTCTTCTTAAACTTAGAACGTGTCAGAGGATCATTGGATCAATGGAAATGGCGACAAAGAGAAGAAGAAATTAGACAAACAACAAAAGTAGAGAACTTAATAAGGAAAATAACACAGCTGAAATGGCGTTGGTCAGGACACAGGACAAGGAAAAGCAAAACAAAATGGACACAAATTTTAACAGAATTACAACAGAAAGACATCAGAAAGATTGGAGGAGCAGCATGGACAGGGCAAGCGGAGAATAGCCATAAATGGAAACAGCTGGAGGAGACGCACGAGACACGCTGATCACTAAACCGGGGAATCCGATGTGATGATGACTTTTAGATGTAAATTTTCTATTGTTTTGTATTGTTTAGTATCAGCGATAAAGGTTTAATAATAAATTATAGGATCCTAACTTCCTAAATGCTATTCTCCCGTGGGATACTGTACTAACGGGGGGTAAAGCCGCGGGAAAGAGTTAGTATATACTATAATGCCACAAATGTAAATGTCCTACCTTGCAATAACTAAATACAATGATTGATTTCGTTGAATTACATAATTTTTTCTACATTAAAATGTTATTAAACTGAACAGATTGTAAGAGTGATCTTTGAAACCGTATATCTATGATTTTTTTCAATGAAATAGACCGGTCTATTTCATACATAACGAGCGCCTGCTCGTAAGGAATTGCCGACGCCCAGGTGAATACAACTGCGTTTCCGGCCTTTTCACCTTCAATACCCACATTCACCTTAAACACACAGCAATCGTTATTTTAAGAGGGTGTCTATAAGCCCTCGAGCTCCGGCGCTTAAGCCTGAGGTCGCGGGTTCGAATCCCGCCTAAGGTACAAAAGGTTTTTCTGTGTTCCTGGATCTTGGATGTGTAGTATAGTAAAAATCTGAAATATATGTACAGTATAACAGTGATTAATATATTTCCTTCGTCTGGTATCTGTGATAGCTCCTCGTATACTTGATACAGGTCCAGATTGACGAGGCGTGGAAGCGTCCATAGACTTTGTTATTTATCCGGTGGGTTTATCACTATTGTTATACTGACAGCCTCCGTGGTCCAGTGGTTAAGAGCTTGGCTCTCGACTCGGAGGTCGTGGGTTCGAATCCCGCGTTGGAACAATCGGTGGAAAGTTGGAAAAAGGTCTGGTTAGGACAATGCAGGCTGATCACCAGATTGCCTGACAAAAAAGATGATACATGCGTCGGATGGGCATGTAAGAAGTCGGACCTGATCTCTCGCCAGTCGGGTCGGTTATCCGTCCCACTAGGTTTCGAGAGTAAATGGAGGAGATAGTGCTCTTGTGTACTGCGCACACACTTGGACACTATAAAATAACTCCTGCGTAGCTGGCCTGGTTTCAATGGATCCGGCTACTGTCACCGAGATCTGTGTGTGGAGCTATTATTTTTGAACTAACCTAAAGATACCATGAGATTTATTATTTTCCCATTGTTAACAGACGGTGGGGTGTGGAAAAATGGCGTTTTCGTGAACGATTTCGAATCTTTAGTTAGAATTTAAATAAATGAATGTGCGACGGGCGAACCTCGTAAAACTGTCAACGCATTGTGCATTTATCGACTGTTGATTGTAAAGTACCGTCAGTCGATAATACGATAAAACGCACAGCACTAGTGATGAATGTGTATAATATTGTAATTTAACGCTTTAAAATAAGTTTATTCCGTTTATTTTTCTAATACATTTCATGATATTGAGTGTCGAATGTCGATAAAACGTACATCACTATAATAATTAATGTTGTTAGTAATTAATATTTTGTCAATTAACGTTTTCAATTAACTTCCACATCTTATACTTTAAACGAGCAAATCTTGTATATATTATATAATCGGAATCTCGGAAACGGCTGCAAGTATTTCCGTGAAATTTAGTATGCACAGAGTTTTGGGGGAGAAAAATCGATCTTGCTAGGTCTTAATCCTGAGAAACTGCGCATTTTAAATTTGAAATTAGTGATTTCAATACCTCAAAGACAAATCCTGTTGGCCGCTTGGTTGGCGTTGGACTTTTTGCGTTGTTGGCAAATTGGTGTCTCGTGTTCGAATCCCGGTCAGACGAATATTTTTGTAATCCTTTTCCTTTATAATTTCTTATTTATGTTGAATAATTTTATCTCCCAGTACATTCATCTAATAATATCGATATTGTTTTTCAAGTTTGAACGAAAAAAAAAGTAAAGAACCAACGAAATCAAAATTTATTTTTAAAACTTCGAATAAACGCGAATCCGACAATTCAAAACTCGAAGTGAAATGTGTTGCTTTGTCAATTTTGAACCTTAAGCCATAGACATATGGTCATAGTAAACCGGAAATATAAAACAAGAACCATACGTATTAATTAAATTTCAGTGACAGAATGTAGCTCAAATGTGGAATTATATTACGTATATGTTCTTTAATTACATACAATTGAAACTGGTTCCGTACTTTATTTTGTGTTAAAATTTTCGTCCGGAGAAAAACCGCGGCCTTTCAGAGAAACAGCGTGAAATAACGCTCGCCAGTGAGGTAACCGGGGGAGGCCCAAAGGTGGTTAGTGGTTTGTACCATGAATGCACTTTTCACTCTGGTGTCCATGGCAAAGGTATATGGAAGAATAGCTTAGCATCAGCGATCTGTCTGCACGTTTCCCCGTCTTCATCTCTCCTAGTAAGTAGTGACTTAATATTAAAATGTGAGTTTGTTTGTTTGGTTGTTACGCTTTCAACTAACGCGTAAAAAATACTAAACGGATCATCATGAAATTTGGTACAGATATAGAGTAGACCACGGTTAAGAACATAGGCTACTTTTATCGCGGCAAAACATACGGTTTCTGCGGGAATTTGGCGCGCACGGAGTCGCGGGCAACGCCTCTTTATATATCAACGCCAAAACGGAGAAGAGCTACTTTTAAAAGGCAAAAGTACCTGTGACGGTAGTTACTATCAGGCTATTAGTTGCTCGTTTTCCAGTCTAGAAAGCTTTAGAATAAAATTCCGTTTTACAATCCGCCTAACGTACCCTGCCTAGGCTACGAGTTCTACTTTTAGCCGAGCCACACTCGAATTAAGGAAGCCCTTAAAAAAGTAATTTGTACCTCGTAGGAATTAAAGGGCAGCGCGAAACCTTAATTACAGAGTTTACGCGCCACTCGACAAACTCGAGAACTCGGTAAACTCGACAAACTCGAGAACTCGGTAAACTCGATAACTCGATAAACTTGACAAGCGCGACAATTCGAGAACTTGATATAGGCATATATCGATATAATGTCACAACACTAAGTGGACATCAATAGTATTTACCGTGTTCCGTGTGGCTGCCACAGCCTCGCAGGAAACCGGCGTAAAATAACTGATAACACGTATAAATAAAATTGAAGTGTCTGCTAGTGGAAGCACATACGGTACCTACTTATAGTAAAATATATATTCTTTTTAAATTGTCTCTCCGGCTGTCTGTCTGTTTGTTCCGGCTAATTTCTGTAATGGCAGGACCGATTTTCACGGGACTTTCACTGGCAGATAGCTGATGTTATAAGGTTTAACTTAGATTACTTTTATCACAGGGTTCCGTTTAAAAAATAGGGTTCCATTTTCGTTAGTTCTACACAAACGGAGTTGCGGGCATCAGCGGGCACCAGCTACATAAATAAAGATAGTTTTATCGATATGGCGCAACACTATTAATTCCAAATGATTTCAGTTTAAATCACACGCAAACATAAAAGTTAAGCGCGTTTTCCACCTCACTAAATTCAGTCAAGTGAAACGGAATTTGGGAATTTAGGCTCCTAATAGCCATCCTGAATCTGAAGAAGTGGTTTTTAGGATCCTAATTAGTTCGTCTGAATTTAGTGAGGAACTAGCTTTTTACAATATACTATTAGGTATCCAACGGGAACACTGAACTTCTTCGGGATAAAAAGTAGCTTATGTTCTAATCCAGAGCCTAAACTACTACCGTGCCAAATTTCATCGAAATCCGTTCAGTAGTTTTTGCGTGAAAGAGTGACAAACATTCATCCTCACAAACTTTCACATTTATGATAGTAGTAGGATACCGCGCATTCATAGTAAGTAAAATCAGTTTTTTCTTATATTTATTGGATTTATCATCAACCATTAGAATGAAGGGAATTAGGTTGGCAATTTATTTGCGGGGAGATATTGGTTTCTCCACAATGGCTTTTAGAATTATATTGCCTTTATCGAATGTTATATAACTTTTGTAAACGTATATTATACTTCTCTGCTAGGTGTTGCTCGCGACTTCGTACGCGCAAATGGAAACCGTACATTGTGCCACGATAAAAAGTAGCGTCCTTCCCCGTGGTCTAATACAATATATCTGTGCCGAATTTCATGGAAATAGGTCCAGTAGTTTCGGAGCCTATCTATGCAAACAAACAAACTTTACCTCTTTATAATATTACTAGATTTTTCACGCGACTGTGTCCGCTCCCCACGAGGGTGCAATGTGGATCCGCCGCAGGTATTTCGAAGAACCATTTTTAACGGATCTCATATAATAACTGCTTGACAAAATTCAACGTAATCCGACCAGCTGTTGATATTTCACTATACAAACTTTGGACTTCCATTTCACCCTTTTAGTGGTTTTTTTTTCAATTTAAACTATGAAAAAAAAATACTCAATATTTTCTAGTTATTTCCGCGAATATAAAATTTCATGGCAATCGGGACAGATTTTAAATTTTTTTTTCATACAATCTTTCAAGTTTCAACCCATATTTTACACCCACTGAGGGTGAATTCTAACAAACTCTGAAACACTTATCTAATGAAATGTATTTAAGAGCATGAATCTCAATTTTCATCGACATCGGTGGTGCAGACTGCAAGATTTTCTATTCAAATTTTCAAACTCCTATTTCATCACTTTAGGGGCGTAATTTTTCAAAATCCCTTCTTAGTGCGCGTCTACATTTTAAATTAAAACTACCGTCCAAATTACACGTTTCCATTATTAGCGATTTCGGCTGTGCGAGCGTCTGTACGTCAGTCGGTCAGTGGGGGACGACTCCTTTTATATATATTTAGTATAGAAGTAAACATAATTTTGTATGATTTTATTTGTGTATGTTAGACGTGATACACTCATGAAGATACAGGGATGGATTACACCTTGGGAATGGGCATTACGATACTTTTAATCGCGGCAAAATGTACTGTTCCCGAACTAGTTATTAAATATGGTTAGAAATTACAACATAATATATTAACAGAGATAATTTAGTTTTAATTTTAGTTAAAATGAAAAATGTATGCAGGCTTCGCAATCATTTCACACTTATCCAGAACATAGAAATATTAGTGGTGTGCCCGAGACGTCTTATAAGTCGATAATCCCAACTTGAGGGGAAAAAATGACGTCCCTCAAGTTCGATAAACTTTTCCTACCCGCATAATCCAGGACTTAGCCCAAGTCTCTTCGATCGAGCTTATCTTCTGTCATCGGTGAATCGTTGGATTTAGGCTACGTTTGTTTTCTTTTTCTGTAGACGTATTGTTTTAATTAATGGTAATAAATATACATGAGTGTTACTTTTTGTTTGTGAACAACAACTGGCGTTTTTGTAAAAAAAAAAAAAAACTATAACCTGACTACGCAAATTATGTAGCCTGTGTTATCTATTATTACGATTCTATTGACACCTCATTCATTAAAATCGGACCAGTAGTTTAGGCGCTACGGTGGAACATACATATACAGGCTGCCAAAATCATTAGCCCATTTGGCTTTCCGCAGTCGGGTAAAAAGGTCAAATTGTTTTGAGATTTTGGTCACTTTTCTAGTATTCTAAGTCTAAATAAAAATCATTAATTCTAAATCCGAAAAAATACGAAGAGGCATCTTAAACATTTCCAAATTTTCAAACATATGTTTTATTCATTTAGAACGGCGCATTGTGTACAGTATAAAAAGTACGTGACAAACCGAGCCTTGATCGGAGTTCTGATAAATAAATAAAAAATATATATAATTCGAGCCCACCACATTCCGAAACAAAGCAAAAGTTATACATACGTCATACGCACACCAAACTGCCAATCGGGTTGACGTAATAGAGTCGAAACTATTGATATATTGATGCACGACGCCAGAGAAAACATTTATAGCTTAGAAATTTCCCAAGGATAAGAGCTAGCTAGATCGACTTTTCTCCAACTCCCTGCATACTAAATTTCATGGTAATACTTGTGGCCTAATTCGAAAAACCGATTATATATACAAGATTGTCCCGTTTAAAGTATAAGATAACTCTAGTTCGAAAAATATTTCATTACTTTGAATATTCTAATCATTCTTGGACTTCAAAGGAGAAAAAAACCATTTCGAACGTTAACATTTGGGGGATTAAAAATTGCCAATAATAAGTCTAACGCTTGACAGATGACATCAATATACAAGGGACAAGTAAAAAGATTTAGGGCTGTGAGGTGTCGATGAAAAATATCGATAAAATCGATCCAAAATACGTCGACTATATTGTATAGATACTTAATATTAAAAGGGCCTGTTTCACAATGTACTGAAACGTGTCAGATAAGCCCAGTCACTCCATATAAAATAAGCAGAAACAAAACTTCTGAATAAGCTATCCGACACTAGAAGATTGTGAAACAAGTCCATAAATAAGTTTGTCTGCAGCTTAAACGCGAAAGAAGTTTTTTTATCCACTAAATAATACACATCTTCGTTTTTCTAATTCGAAGTTCCTTTTTTATTTAATGAAAAATTGCGCTTTCGCGTTTCATTGAATCTAAATTACTTTGAAACTGAAAAGTTTTCGCTTCAAATGAAAAAAAAAAAAATCGAAGTTGAAATTCACAAACATTACGATATAATCGCAAAAGAAATCTGCCAACGGGTTATTTGTTTTTTTTCAATCTTGTATGTAGATTTCTGATAAGGCTTGTTTGTATAGTTAATTAAGTGAACGAACTTTTAATTATTATTGAATGTTATTACAAGTGTGTTATGTTGAGTAGAAAAAGGGGTCGTTTTGAATAGAGATCTTATCGTTCGTATTTTCAGAATGTGTTTTGTTTTATGCAAATTAGTATAAATGACCGGGCCCATACGTATCAAGATGAAATGTTATTCAACTTTTCTTTAACATAAACCCCTTTAAATTGAGTATTTTTTTGCTAGCAGACAAAATATTGGAACCTATTTGAAAAAGGGGCTACGATACTTCACAGGCTTATAAGTCTAATCGTGGGCAAGGGCCGTGGGCTAGTTTGAAAGGACAAATATACACACTTTCGCATTTATAATCTAATAGATGTTGCATGCGACTTCGTGCGCGCTAAGAGAAAACTCTCAGGAACCGTACATTTTGTCGCAATAATATAAAGAGCAAGTGTTATGAAGGGGATAGGATAGTTTGTATGTTTGTTTGCATTGAATAGGCTCCGAAACTACTTGATCGATTTTGATGAACTTTGACACATATATAGATTAGACCACGGGGAAGGACATAGGCAATTTTTTATCGCGTCAAAATGTACGGTTACTTTGAGTTTTCTTTTAGCGCGCACGAAGCCGCGGAAAACATCTAGTATTTAAAAATGCGATGTTGTCTGGATTAATACAAAGGCTACTTTTATCCAAAAATACATATATTGTTCCCGTGGAATACATATTATATATATTATATAATAATACATTGAGTTTCAGTTTCACAAAATCATATTTTCTCCATAGATATAAATTTCATATCATATTCTCAACCACCACCCTATTTAACAAGCAATTTTATTGGAAATTTAATTTGAATTGACATATGCTAATGGTACAGCTAATAACAATTACATACTATTGATCGTTTAACAAGAACATCACTAGGTCGACATTTATCGACAGTGGAACAACACTAGCATTCATAAATCAACTTCCGTTACGTCTTAATACAATAAGTGACGTGCGCAAACAAAGATATCGACATTTTACCCGGGAATCGCGGAAATATCTTCTGCGGTGACCGTACATTTTGCCAGGAGCAAAACTAGCCTATATTCTAATTTGGAATGAATTTTGGTATACAGAATAGTTAGAGTCTAGTCATAGCTATGGGATGTGTACATATTGTACGGGTCCCGTGGGATAGCCTTTAATCTATTACTGTTTACTACATTCATTAATTTTTATAGTTGTCAGCTGTAGTGCTCGTAGTGAGTTTTACGAGAAAACTTGTTAACTAAAAGTTTACATGCAAACTTACGTTCTGTTGAGTTATTTTAATAATATGACTTTATAAATTCAACTTCAAACTTAAGATAGTGCTTGAAAATTTTACACTCATTAAACTTTACATTCATATTGTATTTATTAAAAATATCTATTTCAAATTAGTTTTCAAATACGTCGAAGTAATAATTTAATGCAGCATACTTTTAACAGATTACATGATAATTTAAATAGATATAAAATGCCTATATGCCATTAAAATTGCAACTTAAACCGTTTTCGTGAACGCAAACAACGTCGCGTGTACAAGTTAGTAATAAATATTATTGTTTATTATTTTTCGTCAAAGTAAATCACGTGGACTCCTTCATAATCAAACCGTCAATATCTTATAAATATTTACGAATTCACGTCTTCGCTATGTATGTGTGTTATGACATACTTTTTGGAATATAAAAAAGTAACTAGTAGTAGTAGTAGTAAGGTAATTTGGTGGTGTTTATAAAATAATGTGACGCTTTACAGAAGCCAGAGGTTTTTGGAGTTAATCTGTATGTATGATACTCGCATTCCCCAGAAACTAGTGAACGGGTTTAAATACTATTGCGAGTTTAATTCTTCAAGTAAAAATACATCGAATACATAGAATAATATAATATTAAATAATTAATATTCGCTGTTAATTATTAAATTTCATTGTAATATACAGACGCAATGTTATAAAATATAATATATATATATTATTATTTTTGATAAACCAAGATTACGCGGACAAAGTCACATACAAAATGTAGTCTCGATATCGATGATGATATAAATTTTACGACTGAATATTTTATCGATAATCGATGGGGCACAGCACTATCGCGATAAATCATGGGGACATACGCCCTATCTGTGAGTTTAATACGATCGTGGGGGAGGATCGGGGGTGGTATAGGCCAGGAGCAGACGGAAGTTTTTACGTTATAGACCAGGAGCCGACGGAAGTTTTTACGTTATAGTCCGAGAGCTCACGGAAGTTCTTGCGTTATAAGCCAGGAGCCGACGGAAGTTTCTACTTTATAGGCCGAGAGCTCACGGAAGTTCTTGCGGTATAGGCCATGTGAGCCGACGGAAGTTTTTACGTAATAGGCTGAGAGCTTACGGAAGTTCTTACGCTATAGGTCAGGAGCCGACGGAAGTATTTGCGTTATGGGCCAGGAGCCGACGGGAGTTTTAGCGTTATAGTCCGAGAGCTCACGGAAGTTCTTTCGTTATAGGTCAGGAGCCGACGGAAGTTTTTACGTAATAGACCGAAAGCTCACGGAAGTGTAAAGAGAGTAGACGAGACACGCTTCAACTTGATTTGTCTACAACAAGCTGTTTTCAATATTGATAGACCGAGTGACGGCGGGAAATACGGGAAATTTAGCGTTATTTTTTAATGTAGGCAAAACGGATGAGTCCTTAAAGTTGATTCTTTATTGAGGCAATTTTTAACTGGGTTTTACGGGTACCTATTTCGAAATCATAATAAATAAATGTGTTGAGGTACTTGCGTTGTTTTCAGTTCTTCTTTTGAAAGAAATGTAAAATATATTATATATATAATATATATATACTATTTATGTCTTTCAAAAGAACAATTTTTCATCTTTTTGCTAAAAGATGGCCCCGTGCGAGTTTCTTACGCCGGATTTTTCGGCGGGTTAGGGTTGAACCGGTGGTAGCTTTTTCTGTTGACTTTGCGAAAAAAGCTTGTTAAGTTCCATTAGCAAATAAAAATTTTTCATTTCATTTCAAAATATGTCAAATGCTGATATCTCAGAAGGTCAATTTTGTTAATTAAATCATACAATAAACTAGTTTCGATGCAGTTTCGATGTGTTAAAACTGCAAAACGGCATTCTCATAAACGTCAAACCAACGTCAAACGCGTTTTGATTGGTCCAAACACCAAAGTCAGTTTATGATATTATGACGATTCATTTATAACTAATTGAAAGTTAATTAATTGAAGGTCAATAGGAGAATGGGGTTAAGTCTTAGATATAGGTCAAGAGCCAGTAGACATTTTTTAACAATATATTGTTGAATAGACAAAGAGCTAAAGAACTGATTATACGACCTTTTTCCTCATAATACCGGGAACTTTTTATGATATTGATATTATTATTTCATCTGTGAATGTTCTTATTTGTATAGTGGTATAATGGGGTTCGACATCATTGAATTTGCCAAGGTTCGATTCCATATTTGGATTTTATAACTTTTTTATTGAGGAAAATGTACAGATTTTGTCAAGTGAAAATAAGAGGGGGTGTCGTTATATTTGATAGAAAGTTTTTATTACCAATATTTTCGACGGAATTGAATATTTTGTTTTTTCTTTGCCTTTGTCAACGTCAAAATAGGCTAGACCAGCGTCTCTCAGCCATTTTGATGTCGCGACCCACGAAAAAGCCAAAAAGTTAAGTAAAGAGTCTTGCGACCCCGTCACTATAAAATTATAATAATAATATGGCGCGCTATTTTTATCAGCTATACGTTATATTCGCTTTCACTGGTTCGAACGTTCGAACGATTTTTCGACGTTCGATACAAAATACGAACGAACAACGTTCGAACAACGAATCTTTTGTATCGAACGAAAATGTATTTATTATTTTTCAACAGACTGCGACCCCCTTTCAAAACAAACTCGCTTGAGAAACGATGGGCTAGACGACTGAATTTTTATTGCATACCTGAATAGTACTCTTAAATATGACTAAGTTCTTAGAAGAAACAATATATTAAAAATTAACATTTTCATGGGTACAGCGATTTGTATACAGAATTTTACAAGTTACGTGAAAACGCTTTAATGCAAGAGTCAATCGAAATCAAAATGCAATAAAAAGTAGCTTATGTGATAATCCAGAGTTGAAACGTAAACAGAGTTTAAAAGTTTTTGCGTAAGGAGAAACAAACATCCATCCTCACAAACTTTTACATTTACAATAGTAGTTAGATCTGTGTCTATTCTACTAAAGTCATCAAAATAACAGCAAAATAAACTTAAAAGTGCTTTCAGGGAATTCAATAGAAAATGGATAGGTACTAGATTCGCATTCACTCGATCGTAAGCTCGAAATCACTGAAACAAAAGTCGAATCGAATTCACCCAGTGAACTCAGGTATTTTCCAAGGGAATATCGCCTTAGACCCTTTTATTAGGGCCATTTGTAAATATTTGAGCGGAATCGACAACTTCCTGTAAAGATGTTTGTTGTAACTTTTTCCCAATTTCTTTTTTAGTATTTGGATCTTACACTATTACTCTTACACTTACTCTATACTATAATGTGTTATATTTTCTAACTAGCTGCCCCGACACACGTTGTTCTGACTTAACTATGAACGGGAATAAATAAATAACTAACATACTCTACCGACGGAACGAACATCAAATGTTAGACAGGTAGGAACAGGTAGTACGGGAAAATTTAACTGATATTTTTGGTATTTTCCTTGCAATTTTTCCAATATTTCTCACCGTTTGAACCTTGACTGACTTTCAACAATTATTTCAAGATCAAAATGAGGCAAATCTCGTTCTCGGGCTTTAGCGAGACAGCTGCTATTAAAAATAATCGCAATATTCTTAAAAATAGACATATTTCGGGTTCTAGTCAGTTGTATCTCAGACTATTCTAGATTTATTATCACTATCACTAAACTTCACGGTGTTCAACTTCGAAAAATAAATTACTTGAATAGACAAACCTGTACGCCATTCGAATCTGCTCTCCGTTCTTGTACCAGATGAGCTGGGCTGGGGGGTTCCCACCTCTGCTCCTGCAGACCAGCTCCAGGCTCTGCCCTCTTCTAACAGTTTCTCCTTCTGCATAGCCTTCGATGTAGGGTGCGCCCGGTGGATCTGTGGAGAAGAAGAGAGTTAGAATAGAATATGGGTTTCTAAAGAGGCTTTAATAAACATAAGATAATGTCTGTTAATTACGAAATTATTTAAGATAATTTGAAATTACAAATTAATAGATTAAGAATAAAAGCATATGATTATAATATTCGGTACAGAGACAATTTTATTTTTAAATGTTTGTCTGTCTGTCCGGACCAGAGACGGATAGATGGGTAAACGCCCAAAACACCCGGGCGTTTACCCATCTCTAGTCCGGACCGATTTAGACCGGACATTCACTGCCAGACAGCTGATGTTATAAAGAGTAACTTAGGCTACTTTTATCTTAGGGTTCCGTTTCCATTAATTCTTCCACGTAGGCAAGTTGCGAGTACCAGCTAGTGTTAAGTAATGCTAGCTTTTGCCCGCGGCTCCTCCTGCTTAAATACAGTATCACACGGCAACACTACTTCTTCGAGATAAAAAGTAGCCTA
The DNA here is from genome assembly GCA_037179445.1 of Phengaris alcon alcon. Taxonomy (NCBI): domain Eukaryota; kingdom Metazoa; phylum Arthropoda; class Insecta; order Lepidoptera; family Lycaenidae; genus Phengaris; species Phengaris alcon. The sequence goes on along the minus strand of JAYRCH010000158.1, from coordinate 442,896 downwards.
TGTGTTAATCCAGAGCTTAAACTAGTACCATACCTAATATAATTTCATCAAAATCTGTTGAGTAATTTTTGCTTACGAGTAACAAACATCCACCCATCCGTCCATCCTCACAAACTTTCAGACTATAGTTCTAGGGTCAGAGCAAACGAGACACCGGCTACTGCCAAAATCATTACCCTTCCTTTTGGCATCGCCGTAGTCGGTTAAAAATATATACTTTACCTAAACTCGACAAATAATCTTTAATCATTAAAAAATACATTATAAACATGAAATCCTTTCTTTTGTAATTATTTTTCAAACTAATTCCTTGTAAAAAGTTTCACCTTTTAAAAGATTTCTTGAAACCGCAGACTTTTAACCAAACAAAGTCTTTGCAAAGAGCTGCCTTCAACTTCGCTATCGAATATATATATATATATATAAGGCAAAGCAGATTGACTGATGCATCAACGCACAGGCCAAATACTCAAGGCTAGAAATTTGAAATTTTGGACACGTATTTCTCATATGACGTAGGCATCCACTAAGGAAGGGTTTTTCAAAATTGGGTTGAATTTTGAAAAACAACCAAGGGGGGCAAAATAGGTGATAAAAGTTTGTATGAAACTTTTTACTCCTCGGACATATTTGCGTTCATACGTATTGAGTATGGAAAAAATAATGAATTTCGTATTTCAGCGTTTTCAAAAAATTCAGCCCCTAGGTGTGTAAATTGGGGGATGAAAGTATAAAACCTAATTTCACTCGGGCGATGCCGCGGGCAATGAATGCTAGTCTTGGATGTAACAGTTACGAACCACATTAGGAAGTTCCATAGTCGGAGTATGTGAACTGAACATCACTGGAGAACTTTAATTAAAGTGAAAAATGTATTTTACCTACTGTTTTTCCATCCTTGTAATTAATAATATCTATGGACACTACCACACCACGTCAATCTAGTCCTGTACTAAGTATCAGAAGAACTTGTATCACAGGTGCCAGACAAAAGAAATATATTTAAGATTTTTATTATATAATACATATATTAAATATACATCCAAGAATCGAACCCGCGACCTCCGGCCGAAGCGCCAACGCGCTAACCACAGCCATCCCCACTTCACATGTATGGATAGGGGTGGCTCACCCCTAAAATGTAAATTTATTAATATTTTATGATGCCAAAATCGAGATCTATACACAGTCTTTAACTATACTAAATTTCATCCATTTATGTTCATAACTAGCTGTTGCCCGCGGCCCTGCCCGCGTAAATACAGTGTCCCACGGGAATACTTTTTGTACTGTACTTTTTCGGGATAAAAAGTAGTTTATGTTTTAATCCAGACTCTAAACTACTACCATACCAGATTTCATCTAAATCCGTTCAGTAGTTTTTGCGTGAAAGAGTAACAAATGTCCATCCATCCTCACAAACTTTCAGATTTATAATATTAGTGGGATATATACAGAGGCTAGAGGCGCGGAAAGACATACAAACAGACAGACCAGCAGTGCGAAACTATAAGGTTTCCTTGAGTATTACGGAACCCTAAAATGCAGTGTCAGAATTTATGAGGGAACGTTTGACTGTCATTCAAGCCGAAAGGTCTGAATCGATTTCAATTAAAATTGGTAGGTAGAAGTTTAGGCTCTGGATTTACACATAGGCTACTTGTTGTCGACGCAAAATGTACGGTTTCCGCGCGATATACAGACTTGCAAACGAAGTTGCGAGCAACATTAAGTATCATATTACAAAAATAAAATGAAAACACGCTCACACGATTTTACAGAAATGAATCGAAGGAATGAAAAATATCTTTCCATTTTCTTTTAATGATCCTTTAATAATGACATTTTCTTCACTTCCCTTAAATATTATTTTCTATTTTCAGATCAGATAGTAAAATAGTTTTATAGTTAATACCTTAAATGTACTAGGCGAGTATAAATTGCTAAAGGTTAGTAACATAATTATTCCCATAACCAATTATAGAACACTTAAAAGTTTAAAACGCGGTTAAGCCCATGTGCAAAATTAAATTATTTCTTGATATGAGATTGAGTATATTAAACTGCAAAATGGATATCAATTTAACTTTGACCGATAAACGAGCCGTATCGCCTGATGGTAAGATGCCAGCAACATAAGTAGTTCCACTTGCGTTACGAGCCGGTCATATTAGCGGCATTTCACGCCGGTTTTCTATGAGATTCTGATGAACGCGAGGTGCTTTAAGGAGAAAAAATAAGCGTTATTCACGCCTGTTTTCTACGAGGCCGTGGTAGCTATCAAGTCTAAACTAGCTCGCAGAAGGTGATGATATTGACAATAATTATTATTAGTATTAACAATAGGAGATTTTGTATGCAACACTTCATTGCCATTTTGAAAATTCAGTTTTTTTTCACGTCGGTTTTCTATGAGTCCCTGATATCTAGGTCACATGTGATGATCATAATTAAGGGGGTAATAAAGCTAATGAAGTAGGGTTATATTATGAAGGGTTATATTATGGTATGGATGTAAAATTTAATAGCAGTTATGAATATAATTACATGCGTACTTCTTGTGAGTTCATGTAGTCCCTGGTACTTCTTAACTGAAATCACGTTTGTCACGGTCTCAGAGACAACCGGCGTGATATTTATAACGGGAAACGAGCAGATGGATCGCACTATGGTAAGCAATTACCGTCCCGAGCCGCCAATGGAAACACTTGTTAAGTTGCAAGTTCGTTTTCTACCTTTTAACCACCCTTCGGATAATAGCTTCTTCTACGTAACATTAAAAGTCGTAATATTTATGAAAATGGTTCAAATTTCAAATATATTATATACTAGCTGTTGCTCGCGGCTCCGCCCGCGTAAGTGTAGTATCCCTCGGGAACACAACTTTTTCGGGATAAAAAGTAGCCTATGTTTTAATCCAGAGTCTAACTACTACCATACCGAATTTCATCGAAATCCGTTCAGTAGTTTTTGCGTAAAAGCGTAACAAACATCCACGCTTTCACATTTATAATATTAAGTAAGGATATTCATTCCGGCTTTTGGTAAGCCTGAAATATGAATGTTTTTATCAAAAATCTAAAAATCTGTCTTTAATACTATTAGGGCCAGCTCACACCGAAACGAGACGCGATGAGACGCTGCATTTTTAAGACAGCGATTCAAAATTGAACTATATTTACTACATACGTTTCACCGCAAGAGCGCGTTTGCAAAGAAACGTGTATCTTTCTAATCGTCGTGTCTCGGTCTGGCGCTTATTCGGATAAAACCTTTAGTATAACACTAAATTTGTTACATAAAACAGAACCAACTCAACAATTCTTTACATTGGAATATTCTGAACTGATTCCCAAGTTAGGAGGTCAGTCGCCCCGTGGTCAAAATTCGCCCAAAATAATTCATAATTATACTTTTTGGTTTGAACTTTAGAAGGATTCTTTTTCCTCTTAGAAAAGAAGTGTATGTTGTGACAGATTGAGAAACGTCAACATATTGTAGCAAAACTATATCTATCCAACGCCCGGTAGTGTGTGTTAAATATCTGAGGTAGTGTGTGTTGCTGATATTTTTAGTAATTTAGTGAATTTCTAAGCATCTTATACTTTAAACGAGACGATCTTGTATATATAATCGCTATCTCGACAACGGCTACAAGTTTTAACCTTGAGATTTAGTATGCAGGGAGTTTTGGGGGAGTAAAATCGATCTAGCTCTAGGTATTATCCCTTAGAAACTGCGCATTTTTAAGCAATATATGTTTTTTTTTTATTTCGTCGTGCAACAATATATCGATAATTTCGACTCTCTTACGTTAGTCTGATTGGCAGCTCGGTATGCGTACCTACGTATAATATTGGAATTGTTTGGAAATTCGGAATGTGATGGGTTCAAATCCCGGTGAGATAAATATTTTTGTGATTCTCATTATTACTTTTATATTTTTTAAATTATTTTATCGTTCCGCTAAAACACCGAGCAAATCTCGGTCTCCCTGGTACTTATGTTTATAAAAATTGTATATGTATATAATTATTAACAATAAAATTGAACAATTACTGTCGAACAACTTTGTTTAGTTTCAACCATTTAAATTCTTAGTTTATTACTTAAGTGATTGATTTATTTATGTTTAATTTGTAAATTATATTAATTCATAGTAACTTAATCTCCCTGAAATTATGCTAAGTACTTATAAAAGATGCAAGTTGTATTACACCTATAATTAAGGCAGCATTTAGATGTGTAAACAACATGAATGTGCAATTTTAGCTTTTAATAATGTTTGTTCCTTGTTGGTGTATCTATTAAATAAATAAATAAATAAAAATATTAGCTTCCTCCACATAAACTTTAACAGTGCCCAATTTCATACTCCTTCATTCGCACAATTCTCGTAAAACTGTACCGAAAGAATGCCTTTATACGAACTCTCATTGTTTATAAATATTTTTATTTTACATAGCCGCAGAAAATTAACACTTACGTTAGCTGGCTCAGAACTCTCGAACTTTAGAACCAACTTATGCTTAGGTTATATATATATATATATATATATATATATATATATATATATATATATATATATATATATATATATATTATTACATACCGCAAGTCTCTATGCCCTGGTAATATCCTATTCCGTTTCGCTATAACATATAACGTTATTTAATATATATAGCACAAAGGTCATATAGTGAGCTGTGCATTACTATGTTGCAATAATTGTATGTTATGTTACTAATATAATTATATTAGTAACATAACATACAATTAGTAGTGTGGGTGAGTACAGTGAAAGTCTGTTATAACGACATATACAAATATATGTACAGAATGTTATTCCAGTCAGTGTCTAAACTTTCAGGAGTGAATATACTCTTGAATATAAGCAACTATTACTATGGGATCAATTTTCCTACTTGAAAAAAAATCTGCTGTTTCCTACAAAAGTATATTCACTCCTGAATGTTTGGACACTGACTGAAAAAACACTCTGTATAAAAAGCAGAGCTGATTGACTCGTGTATCAACGCATCATACAACGTAGGCATCCGCTGAAGAAGAATTTTTCAAAGTTCAACCCTTAAGGGGGTAAAATAGGCGATATAAGTTTGTATGAATCTTTTATTCCTTGGAAATATTTGCATGATATTTCGTATGAATTCAGTACGGAAAAAATAATGAGTTACATATTACGGCTTTTTCTAAAACACTGCCCATAGGTGGGTAAAATAGAGGATGAAAGTTTAAAACTTTACTTCACTTGCAGGCGAAGCCGCGGGTTAATTATTGCTAGTTATGTATAAATGTTCATATGATACCGTAACTGCCCTTAAAATCTAGTCGTAATATTAGTACATTACATATGAAATTGGCGTTTTGTAAAGGAGGAACATAAGGTCGATTTTTTTTAAACATAATATATTTATTTTATCAAAGTATATACCATTGATATCTATGCACTTTCCATCTCATACGTAGTTCATTGATTCCTTTACTAAAAAACCATTCGGACAGGAATCAATAAAATCTTTGAAGGCGCTTTGGACTGCCCCATTGGAGTTGAATTTTTTTGCTTTGCAAGAAGTTATCCAAATTTCGAGAAAATGGTAATCTGTTGAAGCAAGGGCCGGGGAGTACGGTGGATGTCTTGGACATTCCAATTGAAGCTCATCTAATTTGGTAGCCTTATGTTGTCCAGTGTGTGGTCTAGCGTTGTCTTGAACCAGCAGTGGCCTAGAGCGAATGACCAACCTCGGTTGTTTAGCAGCTAGCTTTTCCATCATGATTTGCAGTTGCTGGCAATAGACATCTGCCGTAATCGTCTGGCCACATTTAAGAAAGCTGTAGTGAACGACACCGGCACTAGTCCACCAAACGCTCACAAGTTACTTTTTTTGAGTCAATTTTCGCTTGGGGCAGCCTTTGACTGGTTCGCCAGGGTTCAGCCATTGCGATGAGCATTTCCGATTATCGTACAGGATCCACTTTTCATGACAGGTTATGATTCGATTTCAAATCCCTTCATTATTGTGCCGGTTGAGTAATGTAACGCAGCAGTCAACGCGCATTTGTCTGTTTGCTGCAATCAATTCATGAGGTACCTACCTTTCAAGCTTTTTCACCTTCCCAATTTGCTTCAAGTGGATTAAAACAGTTTTATCACTAACACCGCAGCCTGCAGCTAACTCGGACGTGATTTGCGATGGATCCGCTTCCACAATAGCCTTCAATTCTTCATTATCAACTTTGGTATCCGGCCGTCCACGGGGCTTGTTCTGCAGGTCGAAATTTCCAGAACGAAAACGATGGAACCAAAAACGCACTGTGTTTTCTTTAGCGACACCGCCGCCATACATATAATTAATCCTTCGAGCCGTTTCTGCAGCACTGGTGCCAGGGTGGAACTCGTACTCGAAAATAATACGATATTTCAAGTTTTCCCTTTTGTAAACAGAGTGAGGCAAAGAAAAAGCAAACGAGGAAAAAACAAATGAATTACGGTTTTCGAAACACAAATACATGAGTAAATAGCGGTATAAATTTCAAATTGGAATTCCTAACCAAAGAAGATATATTTGAGATCAACATGGCCAGTACGACAAAAAGTCAATTTCAAGTGTAAGTACCTAATATATAGTCTATTTCGATAAGTTGTGTACAAATAACAAATAGGTAAAATTAAAAGTTGTAAATAACCCCGGAAATGTCAATCAGCGAGCGGGCTAATGATGATGAATTATTGTTAAAAACACTCTCGATCATGTCAGCTTTCAAACAAAAAATATATCAAAATCGGTTCATCCGTTTGGGAGCTACGATGCCACACACACGCACACAGACAGACATGTGAAACTTATAACACCCCTCTGTTTTCTTCGGGGGCTAAAATCATTCTTTGGAGATTAAAATGCTTCTGCAGAACGCTTGATTTGGCTTCAGAACGCCCTAGGGAAATAGATATTTATAATATGATCTTATATATTCTAGAATATCTCCAATACATAATACATCTCACATAGGAGAGGGATCGTCTAATGGTAAGCCATTACCGGACCCACAGTACCAGAGGGCAACAGGTGAGTTGCCTTTCACAAATAACACAACTCTTTTCTCAAAAGTTTTTATAAACAGTATTTTCTTGTACAAACCACTTTTGTCGGCGTCTGTAAGCCTCAGGTCTTCATTAGCCTTTTCAAAGTGACTGATATCTCTGAGTGTACTTTTAGAATTGTTTATTCGACCAAAGGAAACGAGGAAAATACTTTAAAAAAATATCTCTTCGCAACCCATTTTATATATCCATAGGTTAATTTGAAAGCGAACTTTAAAATTATAAAGACTATTGAGTATAACAATGTGTCATTGAATTACTTTATTGCCCGTGTAAAAAGTGATATTCAAATTGGTAGCGTTATATTGCACTTTTGTCCTTTTGTCTGCAAAAAAAAAAAAAGATTCTGTACAGATTATAAACGGGTTCTAACAGTGTTTCAAGCTAGAAAAAGTTACTTTTATTAGGATTCCGTACCCAATGGGTAAAAACTATTAGTAAGACTCCGCTGCCGGACCGTCTGTCTGCCTGTCACCAGGCCTGTATCTCACCGCGATACCTAGTTAGTCGAAATTTTCACAGATGATTTATTTCCGTTGCCGATATAATATGCTGAAAACAGAATGAAACAACTTAAGTGGGTGTTTTTTGGTACGGAATCTTTCGTGCACGAGTCCGACTCGAGCTTGGCCGGCTCTTAGTGTCTGTGCTTACTGCGTGAGTGCCACCGTTTACCGATTCTGCCTCATTCAAATTTCCAATAAAGCGTGAACGTATCTCAAATATGATACTATTTTCGTATAATTTTATTATAAATGGAATCATTAGCATTTATTATACTATTTTCTTCGTATTTCTAGAGTGCTCATAGAAGCAATGTCTAATCTATATTACAGTGTGCGTCGTCTTGAGTAGACGGTATGTTAGGCTAGATTGAAAAATATTTATTAAATAAACAAAAAATGTGTTGAAAATTTTAATATTTTCTTTGTATTTTCTATAAGACCTATTGGAGACTAACGTAATGAAAACAAGGCTTTATAATTTCCTGACATTTGTAAAGGCTACTTATAAAAAGTTTATTTTAATACTTTTACCCTTATTCTAAGAACTTGTCTTGTCCTCGGAATCTGATTTATGTAAATCTTCTTAAAAATGTTTTTATCAAACACTCTGAATACACTACTTATAAAATACCCGATGTTCCCCGCGGCTTCGTGTACGCATAAGGAAATCCACCGGAACCGTACATTTTGCCGGGATAAAAAGTAGCCTATGTCCTTCTCCGTGGTCTACTCTATATATGTGCCAAATTTCATCAAAATCGGTCCAATAGTTTCGGTGCCTATTCAATGTAAGGTGCCTATTCAAAACGTAGGTATTATGAATCCGCCTTTCGACAGTAATTGTCTGCCTGCAGCAGAGTGTAATCGGGGTATAAATCTGTATTCGTCTCAATAAATATGGATTACTGAAACGTACAGAGACGGCTACTGTACGTGAACAGTTAGGCCACCGTTGTCTCCTTTAGGCGGCTATTACACCGACGCAAACATCCTGCAACTTGTTTGAATATAGATCAAACTCAGATTCAAAAAGTTTTATTTCCATATTGGTTAATAATAACACTTACGATATTGTATCTACGCCACAGGGGCGACACTCTGTACAAATGACAGCTCGAGCACCGGCGAACGTCAGCCATGTTGACGTAAGCCTAAGGTTGACACCGAAATCATTTTAAACGTCGCGTCAGACAAATCTATCATAAGTATTTGGAAATTACACTGTCAATTATGTCTTGCACGAAACGACCAGCGGCCAGCCCCGTGAACGAAAGTCCTGGCTGGAAAACTCACGCACCGCCCGCCTCCGCATCCGCCCAGCCGCGCACACACAGCCGCGCACACATACACAGCCGCGAGGTGTCACTCATGTAAATCGGTGGAACGACGATTCTTTACGTTAGTAACATATTCTTTGCCTACGTGATGCCTACCACCGGTTCGGGAAACCGGCGTTAGAAACTAGCACGGATTTCAGCAAAAAGATGGAACATTTTCGGTTTAAAAATATAATGTCATAATTTAATCTACATTATTTAACAAAAGTCAGGATAGATATAGGTACTGAATCGCATCATATATCATACATGGACTGAGATAAATATGACCAGTCATATTATGTAGCTGTCGTCAGTATGGGTGCTTTTTAAATGAGTTATCAAGAGTACGAGGTTAGTAGAAGAAAAATTATTATTGATAAAAATAAAATTAAGTGTATGTTCAGAACGAAATGCATATTAATTAATTTCGTGTTTTCTTCTTTTTCCACTCAAAGATAACTATTTATTTTTGTACAGAAATATTTGCAATTATTTCTGTACAAAAATATGTTTCTCCAACATTGACCTATAAAATTTTACAAGAAAATAATTATTATTTAAATTAAAATATATTGCATGCGAATAAATATGAATATTTCATTTCATCCGAAATATTCAATCTTCAGGAAATATTTAATTTACTAAGCCTCGTAAAATATGCTATGTTTTTGCAACTTACTTTATGTTGTTATAATGTCAGGTTTCAGGCAAATATATTTCTTTGACTTCTCAATAACTTTCAAATTTTAAAACAACAGTAAGAATGATTTTAAGTTGATGGATGTGTTTAGACAAAATAAACAATTCCTTATGAATTTGTGTGTGAATTCTCGTAATTAACTTACACTTTCATTTTACTTTTATTTAATTATAAATGAATCGTCTTGATATCTTACTTATTTTTGGGGTTTGGACCAATCAAAACGGGTTTGTCGTTGGTTTGACGTTTATGAGAATACCATTTTGCAGTTTTAACACATCGAGACTCGATCATAACTGTATTATTGCAGGATTTAATTAGCAGAATTTTTCTTTCCCTTCAGCTTTTGTTTATCGGTTCGTTCGAGTTAACATTAGACATCTGTTTTGCCTCATTCTAAACTATTTTTTTTAAATTTTGAAAAATCTTTTCATAGTTAATGTTAATTATTTCGTGGTAAATCTGTTCTAAGATCGGTTAGTAAAGATTGCCTTCATGATTTAAAGGTATAGTTTTCTCCGAAAACAGACTTAGGCTGGGACTATATGATCCGGAATCCGGCGGACCTGGGAAAATTCAAAGTATTGAAAATATAACTCTGCACTATAGAGTTGAAAATCGAAATGTCGAGAGTCGACATGACATTGATATTTAACGTGATACTCGTGTGTTCGATTTTCAGCTTATCATATTAGTCTAGAGTTCTATTTTCAGTGCTCCTAAGTCTGGGCCTACCGGATTCCAGGTAAATAGTCCCAGCCATTAACCAATAATAAAATATTAATATAGTCATTTGGTACCATGACGGACGTCGAAAATACGTCGTAGTATCCGGTTCGTCGTTATAAAGGGTCTTGTCTGTCTTTTTTTCGAGAACTATTGTTATAGTACGGTGTAACTGGGTGCAGCGAATTAAGAGTCGGTCGTACAATCAAGTTGTAAGCTCAATGTATACATAGTGTGCACAACTGTATACAACTATGTGACCTACTTGTGAACACTTTAAGAGGATTTTCACTATCATCAGACCACAACAACAAACATTGGAACGTTCTCTTAAGCATTCTCAAGCCAAAGATTCTTTACATAGAAGAATCATCAGTGCATCAATATGAAAATGGCTTCCTTCAATAGGGGAACATTTATTTAGTTTTAAATTAGCAAAATTCTTATATTTTTCGTAAGGCAACAGAAATACGGACCGAAAACAGCAAAAAGTACAGCAATCAGTTGCTATATTAAAAAGTTACGGAACCAAAAAAACGATGTTTTTTTGCTGTGTCTGAAATACGAAAATTACGTGTTCAAATCGTTATGTTATTTTTGTTATTAATGATATAAATAAACGCAGTTTTAAAATTAGTATAATAAATTTTGTATATATCTTTTTCTTATCGGATCACCACATACATAGAACACACCGTCCAATTTTCAGGTCTCTACGATCAGCGGTTTTGGCGGTGCGTTGATCCGTCAGTCAGTCATTCAGGACAAAGCGTTTTGTATGCATAGATTTAAGTGTTACATAAAAATATATGAACTTAGTGTTTATAATAAATAATAAGGATTTCTTTTGTAAAACGAAGCGGGCGATGGTGCAATACGCATGTTGCCTCCAACACTTTTTGTGCGAAATACTTGTGACCCCTTTTCAATATGAGGTATTTTGTTATTTTTCTACAGTGTTTTAGCACAACCCTTTATTATAGTGATGTGACTATCGATAATGTTTATCGATATATTTTTTTATATAATCAATCTATTATTTTGTGACTTCTGTAAGAAGTTTGTTCATCGATATTTTTACGAAATCACATTTTTTGTTTTGTTTTGTTTAGTTTGTAGTGTTTAGTTATTTGTGCTGTTAATAGCAAAAAAATTGACACTGAATATTTTATAAGTAAATCAACGAACTTATATATACATACACACATCATTTTGAATAAACTAACATTGCATTTGACAGAGTGTCTTTATTTCTTTTTAAAATATTGGCTCGTCTTGTAAAGTTATCATAAATATATATATTAATACGCGAAGCAAAAACTTTCAGTACAGTTTTACGAGAACTATGCGAATAGAGGAGTATGGTATTTGGCCTGTTAAAGTTTATGTGGTGTGCAGAAAGCTTAACTTAGCTTGTTACACATTGACGTTTGTCAATCTGTCACAACATTTACAGTTTTTTTTTATCTAAGAGGCAAAGGGTTATATATAAAGGTTAGCTATAAAGGTTAAAATTAAAAGTTATATGACCACAGGCCAACTCCTAGTATTATATTATTGTTTTAAGGCAAAATATACTAAGAAGAGCTGTAACCAAGAGAAACTTAATCATCTTACTGTAGTTGAAGGCGACAGCTTAAGAGCTCCTTCGTTACGCATCAAAGACAGTTAATTTAACTGTAATAGTTAATTTTAACTAATTACTGAGGTTCATCAAAGGACTTGAACATATTAATTTTCAATAATTATTATGAAGCGAGCTTGATTATAATAATATAAGTATTTACGGAAGTAGCCAAAGCCAAACGGAAATTGTGGTAATTCGATGTAAAAAAAAATACTTCATAAATACAGCTTTTGTGTCTGTATGTTTGTTATGCAATCACTCCTAAATCACTGTTCAGTGATCCTTGTACCAAATTCCATGAAAATAGACTAGACCTATAGAGCCTATGTCCTACCCCAGTAGGTACTTTTTAACGTGATAAAAGGTACTGTTCCCGGGCGAAATACGACTTTTAGAGAAGAGAAATAATAATTATTGTTAAACCAAAAGCTTAACCTTTAGATTAAACTATTAGCTGAAGAGTTAACTATGTTTTTCTGGTAGTTAAATGAAATCCCGTCAGCAATTTGAGTCAGGTCTAACTAAGTTCAGATCAGTTGAACCTAGTTTTGAACTGAGTTTATGCCAGACGCATTCTATCCTAAAATGATTAATGCAAAAGTTTGTGTGTTTGTTACTATGATTAGTCACTGACTCACTGATCGGATTATACAACACATTTAATGCGAAATGTACAGTCCGAGATGGATTAAATAAGACCATGTTTTTTTTAATTGAAAGAAACCGGCAAATGAGCAGATGTATCGTCTGATTGTACGCGATTTGCTCAACCCATGGACACGCACACTAGAGGAGTTCCGAGCGCGTTGGAGGTCATTCAATTTATCTCCAATACCCTCACATATTCGCCAAAGTACAACTTATTTCGTTTTCTGTGAGGCCGTGGTATTTCTCAGATCGAGCCGGCTCTGAGTAATGGTAAAAGTTAACATATTAATCGGCTATCTTTTGACCGCAACTCCGCCCGCGTACAGTAACCCACTGGAACACTGGACTTTTTCGGAATGAAAAGTAGCCTATGTTAAACAGGAGCTTAAACTACCACCATATCAAATTTCATCAGAGCGAGTCACAAACATCCATCCATTCTCACAAACTTTCACGTTTATAATAGTAGTAGAATATCAGGATATCGATAGTATCGATAGTAATTTATCTATGGATATCGATACTGCCTTATACAACCCTATGTAACCTGAGTATAGGGGTGAAGAACATTTGTAAAGAGATCGAAAATTCCAAAACAATGAGTTACTTTTTACGACTTATAAATTATATAGTTTAACGTAATGCGCTATTTTACATAGGTTTAGACGATTAAGATGTTTGTGATGATGTAGTTTAGATGCTTTTAAAATTTCATGACGAGACGAGGCGTGTTGAGGCAAAACTGTCCTCACCTTAACGGCCCCACTTTTGGGGTTATATTGAAATTTGAGGTATAGTGAAATCAAGACGGCTGAAATTTGAGGTATGGTGAAATCAAGATGGCTGACAATTCAGGTGTGGTGAAATCAAGATGGCGTAACTTTTTCTTGTATGAAGATTTGTTATGTCAAAAGTACGTCATAAGTAAGTAAGGATGGGCTACGAGTCGATGAGGGATGGACTTTGAGACCACGGAAATATATCTAATACTTTTATACTATACATATATTTAAGATTTTTACTATATTATACTCATATTTAATACACGTCCATGACCAAGGAACACAGAAAACTGTTTTGTTCCCGGGCAGGATTCGAACCCGTGACGCGCGACGTAAGCGCTAACGCGCTAACCACAAAGCCACAGAGGTCGTCAAACAAATTGGCGTCTAAGAGCTAGCCGTCTTCACTTGACTACATCTATATCGTGGTTAATTTTCAATTGAACAAACACAATAATTTAATTCAAAGCATAATACTATATTTGCGTATAATTTACTTTCGATTCAGCGACTTCATTAATGAAATACTAATTCTAATATTATTATGGGAGTGTTTAATACTATTCAATAATAATTTAACTACAACCTCCGCATTAATAAGAAGAATATTAACACCGCGGATACGCAAATCCATGTTGCTGTCTTGTCTGATCCATACGTTGGAAAAGTCACTTAGACAAAGAAAGCAACGAGGGTTTTTGATATTTTTTCTGCCGCTAGGGGGCAGACCCAGCTCACACAAAGCGTCATCTGGTGGCGTAAGTGGTATCAAAACGGCCAATAAGAATTTTCGATTCTTTTTCTGTCACCAGACGGCGCTTGGTAGCCCGACGGTCCTTGTCGTGTCAAAAAGCTGATGAAGATGTCACGAATTTAAAAACCCTCATTGACAGAGGTATTTTACTAATTCAGATTGCCAATTTGTACATACAAATTGGCAATCGGTATAAGCCGATGAAAGCCGGTTTAGATAAATTTAAGAATTCCTTTTTAGGGTTCCGTAGTAATCAACGAACCCTTATAGTTTCGCTCTGTTCGTCCATCTGTGTGTCTATCCGCCCTCCTAACATCTGTAATTATGCATATAAATGTATGTTTGGTTTAGTTATAGGTTGCGTATAGATCTCGGTCTTGGCATCATGAAATAATAATAATTTTATATTTAATATGTTTTTAAAATAATAAAAGTTTTGAATATAATATATATATATATATATATATATATATATATATATATATATATATATATATATATACTAATATTATAAGGAAGAAAGATTTGTTTGTTTGTTTCAATCGAATAGGCTCCGATACTACTGGATCGATTTTGATCAAATTTGGCACATAAATAGAGTAGACCACGGGGAAGGCCACTTTATTGCGGCAAAATGCAAGGGTTCCCGTGTGATTTTCTCTTGCGCGTACGATGTCGCGGGAAACATCAAGTATAGTATAAATGTATTAAATATACTTCCCGTTGTCTGGTCCCCGTGACAAGTTCTTCGGATAGTTAGCACGGGGCCAGACTGACGTGGTGTGAAGCGTACATAGATATTATTATTACTGACAGCACAGTTATTACTTATTAGTTATGAGCTAAAATATCGAGATTACCAAACGCGCGGCTACCGCGCCGCCTCACGTCCTCCGATTGGGAGCATACCACACGCAAATGCACAAAATCGTTAATATGATATTATGTTCACACGCAAACGAATTGAAGACGGAGTCGTCACGCTAAACGGAGAACGGTAGAACGTCTACACACAAACGTGCCGCGATCGGTATGAATGTGTGCGTGCGCGCCGGCCGCCTATCCGCACGCACGCACACGCCTCGTATAAGGAATAGTGATGTAACGAATGTCATTTTTTAGCATTCGCGAACGCGAATGCGAATGCGAATATCTGCTACCGACATTCGCGAATGCGAATGCGAATATTCAGTTTTTGTTAATATTTGGCGCCAATTTGTCTTTGGCTTGGCGGCAGTCGCGTTCGGACAAGGTTCGTTACGTTCGTATCTTCCGAGTATTGCCGAGTTCATACGAACTCATCTAAATAAAGCGTCATTCATTCTGCTCCGCTCACGCCCGCGTCGGTCGTTTTCTAAACAAGTGAATCATCAATCAAAAATCGAAGTAAAAGAAATAATTTTGTGTTTTTTTGTTAAGTATGTATGTAACATTTATGGTTTATTGTAGAAGAATAATGTTTTTGTTTAATTATTACTTTTAGTTTTGTTCAAGGTGTTGATATAATTAAGTTCCTAACAACTCAGTTCCTAACCAAGTGATAAAATTAAGACTAAAATGTGAATACGTTACGAAGTTACTTTTTCTCTAAATAAAAATTAGATGAAAGGATTTTGATTTTATTAACCTAATGTTACCTTCAACTTGTTCTTGTTTTCTGATATTCATATTCGCAAAACATTCGAAAAAAATTTGCGAATGCGAATGCGAATATACAAAAATGTGCGAATATTCGCGAATGCGAATGCGAATATTCGTTACATCACTAATAAGGAATGATACTTGCTTGATGTGACGAGTGTGTGATGTGACCAGTGACGAGACTTAGTAAAGTAAAGAATTCGTTTAAGGGCCAGTGTATACGCCTATACAATAATATCCCAGAAAGCGTTCAAAATTTTTCAATCAATAAATTTAAAAAAAGTAGTTAAAGAACGTTTGTGTGCTAAAGCCTATTATAAAGTTAATGATTTTATGAATGATAGCATACCTTGGGAATGAAGTGGCCCCCTGCAAGGCTACTTCTAAATTACATATATTATTGTACTCTTGTTATGTAGTTTTAGTCATAACATTGTTATATATGCCTTTCTTATATTTTTAAAAGAACAATTTTCCATCTTTTTGATAAAAGATGGCCCCGCGCGAGGTTCTTCTCGCCGGGCTAATTTCCCGAACCGGTGGTAGGCATCATGTAGACGTTCAGAAAGTGTATAAGTGTATACCTATATTGAATAAAAAAAATTGACTTTGACGTGACCGATGGCGCACGTGCCGTGATCACACGCATTGAAGTATCACGGCTCGCGTTAGCCTGCGTTAATATAGCATTTATTTGACAGCCCTTGCGCCAACGCGAGAGTAGGCAAATAACTCGCCAGACGGCCTCCAATGTCCTACTGTTCTCTGTTTACCGTGGAGTCGTGTTATAAGAAAAGTAATTATAAGAAGGCTAGCTGGTACCCGCAACTTCGTTTGCGTGGAACTCTTAATGGGAACGGAACCATATTATTAAAAGGAACCCTAAGATAAAAGTAGCCTAAGTTACTCCTTATAACATCAGCTATTAGCCAGTGAAGGTCCGGTGTCAGACAATCAGGTGATCATTTTAATTTTGACATAATATTATTATTATCAGGATGATACCATAATAAATGTGAAAGTTTGTGAGTATGGATGGTTTGTTAGTCTTTTACGCAGAAACTACTGAACAGATTTCGTTGAAATTTGAAAATATGGTAGTAGTTTAGGTTTTGGATTAAAACAGGCTACATATTACCCCAAAAAGGACAGTGTTCTCGTGGAATAAATACTGTACCTGCGCGAGCCACGGGCAAAAGCTAGTTGTTTACATAAATTATTATCTCTCGTGGTTTTTAGTATAGGCAGTAGTTGCAACCTAATTCTATCGATATCTCTTATCGCAAAACTGTTGATAAGAAATTTAAACTTGCCAAGCTCCAGAGACAAGGACAACTCCAGGGACAACTTCGGAATTATTTGACAAGATGCAGAAAGTTCGTCATTGGCACGCTGCTGTTTATTTTCGCTTAACACCAGCATAGGCCGGGACTATTTGACCCGCAATCCGGCTGGCCCGGGATAATTCAGAGCACTGGAAATAGAACTCTGCGCTAATACAATTTTCAGTGCACTGAATTTTCCAAGGCTTTACGGATTCCGGATCATATATTCCCCGCCTTATACGCCTTAAAAATTGGCCGCTTCCTTTTTTAAGTCAATTTAGAAGTCTGACTTTTTCACAGTTTCAATGGACCGTAGACCTGAGCATACGGTTTTGATTTCAACTCGATCCCTCCACGCGTTCCCAAAATAAACGGTCTTGGCAGACAGACAGACGGACGGACGAACCGAACAGACGGACAATAAAGCGATCTTCCAATGGTTCCGTTTTATTTCTTTCGAGGTACGGAATCCTGAGAGCATTTTGGATACACGGGTCCAAATTTTCCGTACATTCAAGTCTCAAATGTTTGTGGATAAGTCACGTAGCGGACATATATTCTCGTAGGTTTCTTAGCTCTATTGTCTGAGAAATAAAAGATAGTGTAAAAGAAGTTCTTTTTTATATATCGTATATCACGCTCTTGCGTGACTCTTGGTACGACAGTTGGCAGCTTAATGCAACAATAAGTAGACTTAATACCTACTCTGTGCAGATACAATTCAATCTGAACGTCAACAGAAATATTAAATTCGACTAAATTAATGTATCATTGTATTTCTTGTATGTTATATAAGGTTTGGTAAAATCAATTACGGACGTTTTGGGAATATGATCTACTGCTTGTGTTAAGACGTTTCGGCCGAGGAATAATATAAAATTAAAAAAAGGAAACTAAATAAAATTACAATACGTTCTGTACGACCCTACGGAGGTTATTGACCTCACACAGCTGATTGAATTGATATTATTTAGGCAAAGACTTTGTTTCTATTTAAAGTCAGCTGTTTCTGTAAGGTTAATGACCTCAGTGCCTTAGGCTCAATGGAATTTTATTTAATACTATCTTTTTCCCGCGGCTTCACCCGTGTAAATATAGTCGTAGAAAATTCTGAGCATTGAAAATAGAACTCCGCGCTAATACAATACAGTTGATGAGATATGAGTGTCGAGTCAAATTTCAATTCTATGAATTTTTACTGGCGTTCCGGATTCCGGAGCATATAGTCCCAGCTTGAGAAACTCGCACGGGGCCACCTTTTAGCTAAAATATGGGATGGGAAATCAGTAATTTTTGGCAATTATGTACAAATATCTTACATAGCACGCTAAGTTGCACAGTGCTGCGCATAGGCGTGTCCCTCTGTAGTGAGTCGTGTCTCGCTTCGCATGTGAAGTCGGCGTAATCGTCTTCGGCTGCCGCTTTGAAGTGGACCCTGTGGAAGAGGGAGTAAGGTTTAGAATTGTATACAATCACAGAGCAAGACAAGAGTGGAATAAGTTATAAGGTTATTTTACGCAAAATAATAAAATTGAATATTGCTGAAGATGTCTTAAGCCGATTCGTGGTTAAGGCAGGGACTAATATGATCCGGAATCCGGCGGGCCCGGGAATTATATGTCAGCTCGACACTCGACACTTCGATTTTCAATTCTATTGTAGTAAACTCAGAGTTCTATTTTCCGTCGCCGGATTCCGGACTATATAGTTCCAGGCTAAGATGTTTGTTTAATCGTGAGAAAGCAATGTTACAGAGCAAATGGGCCGGATCGACTGCGATACCACGGCCTCGCTGAAAACTGGCGATAAAAGATGCTTGTGTTTCGCCGAGTGAGTGCGCCAAATGGGATTATTAAAAGACAAGCAACGCACTTGTCACTCATCGGGTATCAGTAAACTTAAGCTCTGTCTGCTCATTTGGCAAATAAAAAACCTGTTTTGTTGTTATAAGAGTATTTTTCGATTTAAAATAATGAATGATGTTTCACTTTTGCCACGTCATATCTTTTTCTTCTGCCTAAACGTTTTTACATAAGTAGATCATACGACCAAAATATCTGTAATAGCATTAATTGCCCGCGGCTTTGCCCGCGTGAAAATAGGTTTTAAACTTTCATCCCCTTTTGTAAGGGTCCCATCCACTAGGGACTGAATTTTAGAAAACGGTAAAATATTATGTAACTCATAATTTTTTCCGTACTCAATTCCAAGGAATAAAAAGTTTCATACAAACTTTCACTATCACCCATCACCCCCTTGGGGATTGAATCCATCTTTAGTGGATGCCTGCGTCTTATGAGAAATACGTGTGCAAAATTTCTAGCTTTAAGGGTTTTTTAGCTTGCTAAGCCTGTGCGTTAATACATCAGTCAATCAGCTTCTTACATAGTTTTAACAGGACATTACTTTTATATAGAAACTGAGTTAAAAACAAAAGCTTTGCTCTTAAACAAAGATGTCTAAACACAAGATGGGCTATGACGTACATTTAACGGAACAAATCTTCATACAAGAAAAAGCTACGCCATCATGGTTTTCACCATACTTCAAATGTAAGCCATCTTGTTTTCATCATACTTCAAATGTCAAAATGTCCCCAAAAATCGCAAAAGTGGGGTACATTTAACTAAAGACACTTTTTGCCTCAACATGCCTTGTCTATAATATATACGTCTATGCTCATAATATCTCAGCTTTTCACATTACTTTTCCACTATATAACAACGTAACACTGTCTGGCCATCCGCCATTGAATCTAACGGAGTAATGAAATTAAACCGAAGCACAGGCAAAGACAAAGGAATTGTACTGAAGACAATGTTAATTATATTTCAACAAAGAGGATAGTGCGTTCTCACATTAATTTAATGTCCTCTTAAAATCGAGCAAGAGTTTTCTTAATATAAAACACCAGCTGTACCCAACAGACGTTCCGTCTTGTCTATGAACTGGAATAAATAACTCCTTATACCTACTACCCACACCAACTTGCAAAGCAGCTAGATTACAAATATTTAAAAATTAAGACGAAAAAAATATGAGATATTTTTTGAGATTAATTTTTATTAGTTAGTATTTGTATAAGATTTCTTTTCGATGAAAGTTATAAATTAAATTATTCAATAATGCGACCCCCAAAATGTGGGTTTTTATCTCTTAATCTCGAGACGAATAGTTACGTCACAATGACAAAATATGTAATATGGCAACAAGCATGTCATACTTTAAACGAGACAATCTTAATAATCGGTTTCTCGAAAACGGCTGCAAGTGTTACCACGAAATTTAGTATTTAGGGAGTTTTGGGGGAGAAAAATCGATCTACTAGGTCTTATAGGAATAAGACTAGCCAGGAGGCATTTTTAACCTTTAACTACTGGCGTGGGGGCCGCCCAGGCTACAGGCTAGCTACAGTAGTAATATCTAATTACTACCCTCCCCCGCGTGCGACGCTTTCCCCACTTCAAGTAGATTCGAATCTAGTGATGCACGATGTTGAAGGTGGTTTATGATCGTTGCACATAAATTCTGCAAGCGAATTCATTTTGAATTTTTTCGTGGGCCTCTCAGACCTCACGTCAGTATTTACGTGACTATTTCGGAATATATGTGGTTTCAGTTTTTTGTTTACTTTTCAGTTTTTGAATAAGTAGTGTAAAATGGAACCCGAGTACATCACATCATCTGGAAGCTTTTTTATAAGATTTGGTGCCTTGCAATTTTATATTCCCTTGATTAGTTCCAACTGTTAATTATATATGTACAGTTAATTAGAGATATTACTGATCTTATATGATACATATAAGGATTTTTGTTTTTGTTGATTTTTTAAGAATTTGGACTGATTTCTAATCTCAAGTGTTTTTGCCTAAAATTTTTAGCAAATTGTTTTATTTGTCTGATTTAAGGTTCTTTACAATGAAAAATAATTAAAATCAATCATATTTTATTTAAAGATATTCAAGTTAATAAATAATTAGTAATTTAGACCCCACAACTTTTATAAATTCCTAATATAAGCATTTGAAATAGCAGGCCTCTCAGGCCCCCACATCAGAAACAATGTAAAAAAAAATCACGTCAGTAGTTAAAGGTTAAGCTATATATGTTTTTTCTTTCGTCGTGCAACATACATATATCAGACTGACATACTAGTGTCGAAATTATTGATATATAATTTCGACACTAGTATGTCAGTCTGTTTGGTGTGCGTATGTATGATTTTTGCTTTGTTCGGAAATTCGGAATGTGGTGTTTTCGGATCCCGGTCAGATATTTGTGATTTTTTTTTCATCTATCAGAACTTCAAACAAAACTCGGTTACCCTGCCCGGGTAACCGAGTTCTTGTATATTTAACTGGGGCTTTTTCGTTTCATCCAGTTTCAAATCACAACCGTTCACTTCCAAAAAGTAAAGAAAATTTCCTTTCTGTCTACATACTCGTAATAATAAAAAAAATATTTGACAAATTAGGTCATACACTACAAGCTATTATATACATTACAATAAAAACACAATAAAAGAACAGAAAAATAATATAAATAAATAGAGTAAAATGGTAAAGGAATAATATTAAATATTTTAATACTAGGTTCTGACAGAATCAGGTGGTCGGTAGTGCAGTGTGATGCCTAATCATCAAAATGGAGACCACTCTGCCAGACCACCACGGCGCAAACACCACAGTGCCTGGTATTATGTGGTTCCATCGGTACTGTCATTTGAGGGACATAATGATGCGTTGCCATAGAAATTTCATATATTACTCAACAATTCCGTTTAATTTCGCGTTCTAATTAAATATTTATAAGCCTCCATTAGACGTGGGGTAAATATTACAAGATCAAAAGGATTATGTTGATACACAGCTATGCTACACTATGTATATATACTACAGCTATGCTACTTGAAAGGATTAGTTGCTTATTATATGGATGAGCAATGATTGGTCGGCAATACGGGTGGATCAATCTGAAAATAGTTAGTGGAGCAACTTAAAAAGAAATCGGCAATTGTTTCGGCAATATTGCTTCAAGTTGCTCCATTTCCTACTAATCCTACTAATATTATAAATGTGTAAGTTCGTGAGGATGGATGGATGGATGTTTGTTACTCTTTCACGCAAAAACTACTGAACGCATTTTGATGAAATTTGGTATGATAGTAGTTTAAACTCTGGATTATAGGACATAGGCTTCCTTTTATCCCGGAAAAGTAGGTACAGTATTCCCGCGGGATACTCGATAGTATATTTACGCGGGCGGATAGCTGGAAACAGCTAGTATTCCATATTGCTTAATGTCGCTGATAGGAATTGCCGATTATTTTCCAACTGAATTGCTCGTGTATTGACGGTATTGTCTAGTTTCTTGGAGTTGCTCCTTATCGTTCAATATTGTAGTTGCAAGACATTTTCCCAAATTGATGCTCGTTGCCGTTATGTTCTATGTTATGCTTTATCACTTTTTACTAACCACTAGCTGTTGCCCGCGGCTCCGCTCGCGTAAATACAGTATCTCACGGGAATAGTGTATTTTTACGGGATAAAAAGTACTCTATGTTTTAATCCAGAGCATAAACTACTACCATACCAAATTTCATCGGAATCAGTTCAGTTGCTTTTGCGTGAAAAAGTAACAAACATCCATCCTCACAAACTTTTACATTTATAATAGTAGTAGGATTCTCTTTGACATAGCGTACGATATTGTACAGGAGTTTTTAAGGTTAACATTTAGAGCGTACAATTAATATTCTCTTTTTAGCTCTTTTTAATTCGTTACTAAAATTCAGTTTTAAAGGAATTCAAGGGAATAACTTTACACGCTCAGTGAATAACTGTAAATAAAATACGGCATTAAAATAAACAAAGTATTTTACTGCACGTTAAATCATCACCTTCAGAAAGGTACGCCGAAAATAATATTCAACTAAAGGTGCTTTATGCTATATGAGCAAATGTGCTTTGAATTAAGTTCAGATATTTTTAAATTTTCTTCGCTGCCGAAAGGAATCTTCGCAGCTGATGCCATTGACCTCACACTGTCAGCTGATTCACCACACAGCGGATTACGTGACAAAGGTTTTTGGTAAAAAAATATATTAGTTTGAAATCAGCTGTGTGTGAGGTCAATATTTTTGCTCGACTGTCAAAATCTTCTGTATTTGATTTTGCAAAACGGTAAATATTGCGACATATTTACCCTAGAATATAATTGGCCTTTCACCCACCTTCGCCCAATTTCGAGTGTTTTAAACAAAAATGCGACAAGCGGCGCGAGTTGTCTTGTTTCGAACATAAATTCCCAACTTTAGTCCAACTTTTCCGCTCACTCATAATATGTTTATGAAACATAAAATAATATAGGTATGGCCACCGATATTTTGTTACTGGAACAGCTTGAGGTAGGTATAAATAATATTTAATACCTGCAGTTGTCTAGCATAGAGGAAATACAACACCGTAGTACATAAGGGAGTTGAAACATTGGAACTATTTTTATAACTATGTCGTGTATATTTATATAGCTTCTGTATGAGAGCACACTAAGCGTCAGCTCACACCGGGATGCGACGCGACGCGGCAGTGCATGTTGAAGGGCGCGTTTACGAATTTGACATAAATAGCCTGTTTTTCGGTAAATTTGGCGATCAAATGAAACCAAATCTTACAAAACTAACAATTGTCACAAATAGAGTACTTCTTTATTTCAAAATTGGGTAAAATATTATTTAAAAAACAATTTTTTTAGTGTAATAAAAACAATTTCCAGAATATTTTCACCCAAAATTTACAAAAAGAGGTCATGTTACAATCATTTCTCTGCTCTTATGTAGCTTATTTTGTTTGTTTAAAGTACCCAATGATAGCGAATATAATGGCCTTAAAATTGGGTAAAAAATTATCCTACAATATTAAAAATTGATTTGGAATAAGCATAAAATGTATTCTCAAAATTTTTACGTGTTTTGCTTATTATTCATGAATCTTATTGCGTGGCAATAGGGTTTATTTTTTTTGGTCACTGTCTAGATTTGTCTCTCTACATACTCGGAAACCTGTCAAACTTTTCGTAAACGCGTCCTTAAGATAGCGAATTGAAATTGAACTTTATTTACTACACACGAAGATACACGTTTCATAGCAGAAGTTCTAATTTCGAGCCGCACCGCGACACGTAGCGCGGCGCCGCTCTTGCAATGAAACGTTCAATTTTGCAATGCAGAATCGCGTCGCATGGTGTCTCGGCGTGAGCTCACCCTCAAGGGTGATTTTTTCGTAGCATGTCTGGGAAATTGTAACATGACAAATTTCATAAATAATGAAATCTCTTCCAGTGTGTCTAAGCTCCAACCGTTTACATAAAGGATATAAATTGAACTTAACAACATATAATTTCAGAAACTCTCTCAAAAGTACGCACATGAACGAATTGTCTCGTTTGAACGGGAAAACGGGAGTTTCCCTGAAAACATGGATATTGTTATAGTTTGTTATGTTAATAAAAATACATATTTAATTATTTTAATTAAATTAAAAATGTCACCATCAAAAAGTAATTTAGAGCTTCTGTGAAAAATAAACAACAATAATCGCGTAGCATCAGTCGATCCGTGTGTTCCCTGGTCCCATTTCATAAATAAAAGTCTTGTAGCTTTTAGTTAATAAAATATTCGGAGCACTAAGCATTCAAATTTAATTATATTCCGTTCAGTTAAATTTTAAGATTGTTGGATTATTTAATTACCGAATTTTAGGTGATTATATCCGCTATCTTTGTGTATTTTTAAACAAACAAAATAAGCTACATAAGAGCAGAAAAATGATCCTAAACACGACCACTTTTTATAAATTTTGGGTGAAGAGGTTCTGGAAAAATGTTTTTATTATACTCACAATCTTATTTTTATATTATTCTTAACCGATGTTTAGATACAGACGTAATCTATTTGTGACAATTGTACTTAAGTTTTGTCGGGTTTGGTTTTATTTCAAAATCGACCGATAAACAGCCGATTTATATCAAATTTGAAAACGCGCCCTTAAGAGTTGATGAATGCCCAAATCCACAATTTTAATGTCTGTGTCACAATAAAATGGCGAATGCCAGGGTCTGTAATAATGACGCCAATTTCAAATCTCGGCATTATTAAAGACCGTGGTACCCTTTCACATTAATATTCCGCAGATCTGAGAAAATATATAATAAGGGTAGATATGTCATTTACTATCACGAATCATTATAAAGTAGGTAAATGTGTTTTTAACACTGATTTCAAAACTTTGGGATAGCCACTATGACTTAAGTAAGAAAATTTTCATACAAGAAAGAGTTACGCCATCTTGATTTCAGAAGATTTCGTCAATTATACGCGGACTGACTATACAGCGAAAAGCAAATGTCAAGATGACAATTATCAAACATCGACTGCCCCAAACAAACCCAAAAGTAGTCCAGTCTATTGGTGGACACTGTTTGCCTCGTTTATAATATATAGTTATATTTTTTAATAGACAACTATAAGTATAAAAATAAATACGCAGTATGTTCGATGCATAAACGTAAAGCCGGCACGAGAAGCTTGGCAGATATGATACATTGAATAACGAAAAACATATCGGTTGTCTGTAAAGTCGGTTTACTGACGATAGTTGAACGTGACAACGTCATACGAAAATACTGATGGATCGCTCACTCAAGTAGGAGAGGGACAGTATCCGCGCTCTCGCTTGCACTTCAAGCCTTAAATGGAACGCCTCAGAGCGAGGTAACGCCGCATGAGTCTATTTTTTTCGTGCGTGCAGCCGGCTCCATCGAATTATAAGACGTTATATTTGACGTGTCAAAACGAACGAAACGAACTTAACGTTTGAGTATGATCTCTTTTTAAAATTTCGATACTATATTATCTGACACCACAATATATTAGTAAAAAAAAGAAAAAGCAAACGATCAAGCTTGGAAATGTAGATAATGTGATATACCTCGACGACCTCCTTGGCTCAGGGGTTAGCGCGTTGGCGCTCAAGCCGGAGGTCGGGGGTTCAAAACACATGGGTCACGGATGTGTATTGAATATGTGTATTTATACATGTACGATTGATTTTAATTAAAAACACAAGAAAATATATACTGAACGCGACGGAGTGAACGCAGCTATAATGTGAGTGAAAGGGAAGTACGAGAGGAAGGGAGACAGATAGAGAGATGGCGGACGATGTCAGAAGATGTGTGTTTAAGACGTAAAAGTGAAAATACTCATAAAAGTAGATAAGAAGTTTTTCTTAAATTTTCCACTCCCCACGACAACGAGCCAAATACCACAGGACCAGATTGACGTGGTGTGAGAGCGTCCATAGATATTAAGAATATTATTATTATACTTTAACTGATTGTTATATTTCATCTCGTCCCCTGTCTACAAACATGTTATAAATCTCTTGAAATAAACGCATACGACACTTTTTTAGATTTCAACTGATCATTATGTTTTGTCTCGGTCCCTGTCTATTCATTGTATCTCTCGAACTCAGACATATTCTACACAAACGTCATTGTCCGCAAAAGTTCGAAAACTAATTTGGCGCGTACATCTGTCACGGTGACGCGGGTCACCATTTTGTTGTCAGATTCACAAAATGGCGGACAGTTATGTGATTTAAAATAAGTCTCTATAGGATAAAGTTTTTGTAGGTACGGGAAAAACGAAATATGTTTTGCATTATATTTTTTCAAAATTTTCAAATATTTTTACATCAAACGAGCAAATCGTGATGATGTAAGATGTCGCCTATAAACACTCGAAACAGTAGAGGAGTTACGAGTGCGTTCCCGGTGCTCAATATCCCTAACCCGCCCTTAAGCCTCCGGTACCCACACACTCAGCGAAAGCATTAGTTACTGAACGCCGGTTTTCTGTGAGGCCGTGGCATTTCTACGATTGAGTATGGCTCTCTTACGTTAAAAAGTAGTAGTTTAAGTTCGGATTAATATCTAATTAGCTATAATAAGAATCATAACATCGTAAGTCACTTTATACTGAGACGACGAGAGAATTTTTAAGATTTTTAAGTGCTTCAAAATTAAACTTTATTTACTACACAAAATGATACAAGTTTCAAGTTTCATTGCAAGAGTTCGAATTGCAAATAACTCTTGCGATGAAACGTGTATCTTTTAAACCGACTTCAAAAAGGAGGAGGTTCTCAATTCGACTGTATTTTTTGTTTGTTAGCTCAGATCTTTCGACTGGGTGAACCGATTTTGATGATTCTTTATTTATTTGAAAGCTGGTGCTTCCCTTGTGGTCCCATTATTACATTGGAAGTCAGTTAAAAATAATTGTTTAGTGAATACAGTTAAATTTTGAATCGCTATCTTCAAAAGTGCGCGCTGGGTCGCGTCTCGTTGTGAGCTGACCCTAAGATTAGACTCACCTCGATATAGTTGTGTATCTCGTAGACTTAGGGTTCCCACTGGGGCTCTCGATCTCACGGATTTCCTCGTTGGCAACTGGAACCAGAAAAAAACACTTTACAAAACACACATACACAGATTACTAATAACATCGATGGACGCATCCACAAGTCAACTTGGTCCCGTGGTAAGTCTAAGAACTTGTGTTACGGGTACCAGACAATGGAAATATATTTAATAATTTTATACTAAATTTATACTTAAGATTTTTATTATATTGTACACATATATATACCCATCCATGACCCAGGAGCATAGAAATCTTATTCGTTCCTTTGGCGGGATTCAAACTCGCGATCTCCGGCCTGACGCTCTCAATCACTCGGCCACATTCGATCGATTGATCGTCAATTAATATTATATCGTCAATTAATATAATATATTTAGTAAAGCTGTAATCACATGCATGTCACAGTATACGAGGGCGGCACTGAAAATTTCGGGAATCAAGGAAGTGACACAACATTACTATTTAAAAATGTATTTATTGCTTTTCGAAGTATTCTCCGCGAAATTTGACAAATTTTTCCATACGATGGAACCAATCATTGAAGCAACCGTTCCATTCGGATGTTGGGGTCTCCAAAATGGCCGTTTTGTAGGCGTCCACAGCTTCTTCAGGTGATGAAAATCTCTGACCACGCAATTTATTATTTATTTTAGGGAAAGTATAGAAATCATTAGGGCTTAGGTCGGGGCTGTACGGCGGATGGTCTAATAATTCTATGATTTCTTGCTCTAAAAACTCTTTTGTTCTGTGCGCGGTGTGAGAACTCGCATTGTCGTGATGGAGGATGATGCGGCGGTTGCAGTTCTCTTTACGGAGTTCAGAAACGACCTGTGGCAAACAAATGTTAGCATACCATTCTGCATTAACCGTTCTTTGTCCCTCAAGAGGAATAGTCGCAACATGGCCGGTTTTGGGGACAAACGTGGCCACCATTTTTTTTGCAACACTCCGTGAACGAACAATTTTTATTGGCTTTAACTCATTTTCGAACACCCAAACTCGTGACTGGTTTTTTGTTTCGGGTTAGTACGCGTATATCCAGGATTCGTCACCTGATACGATGTTGTATACAGCATTTGAGGATCCTGCGTGGAATCTTTCGAGAGTTCTGACGCACCAAGTAACGCGAGCCGCTTTTTGCTCTTCACAGAGCAAATGCGGTATCCATCGGGAAAACAACTTTTTTACACCTAATTGTTCATGCAAGATTATTTGTATTTGACTCATGCCAATGTCTAAAGTTGCCTGAATTTCGCGGTATGTCACATGTCGATCTTCCTCAATCAGCTTACGCACAGCATCAACGTTTTCTTGGGTGACTGCAGTTTTTGGACGACCTTGACGGGGATCATCACTGAGCTTGACACGTCCACGTTGAAATTCAGCAAACCAGCGATAAATTGTGGTTTTGGATGGGGCTTCACCACCAAATGCAGAAATCATCCGGTCAACACACTGTTTTTGTGTTAAACCACTTCGAAAGTCATAATAAATCATCGCTCTAGAATTTTCTCGAGTCAATTCCATTTTCTCAACGACTAAACAAGTTTGACAAGACCTTGTGACAAGACCGAGAATCTTTTTTTAAATAAATAAACGGTATTCAATTTTTAAAACCAAAGAGTTTTAAATTAAAAAGATTTTAATATGACAGGAACAGTGGAAATATTCCATTCCCGATACTTTTAGTGCAGCCCTCGTATTATCTACTACTTACAATAAAAAAAAATGTCTGTCCGTCTATCTGTTTGTGCCGGTTTCTGTATGAATGGGTTGGAGCGATTTCGAGCGGACTTTCACTGGCAGACAGCTGATGTTATAAGGATTAACTTAGGCTACTTTTATCTTAGGGTTCCGTTACCGTTAGTTCTACGCAAACGAAGTTGCGGACACCAGGTAGTTTGTGCCTGGGTAACGGAGTTCTGATAAATTTTAAGAAATAAACGAAAATTACGAAAATATCCATCAGACCGGGATTCGAACCCACCACATTCTGAAATTTCAAACAAAGCAAAAATTGTATGTAAGCTTACCAAACTGCCAATCGGACTGACATAATAGAGTCGAAATTATAGATATAATATTGTTGAACGACGAAAGAAAAAACGTATATACAGCTTAAAATGCGCATTTTCCCAGGGATAAGACCTAGCTAGATCGATCCCCCCCCCCACCCCCCAAACTCTCAGCGTACTAAATTTCATGGTAATGCATAGTAGCCGTTTTCGAGAAACCGATTATATATACAAGATTGTCTCGTTTAAGTAACAGTACGTATTACTGAGCTCGGCCAATAACAATATCTATTACTGTTATTGGCCTAGTACTCAAACGCTTCTTAAAATTAAGTGTTGCACACGCTCTTCTTGTCACAATTTTCTGTGGTGTTTCATTGATTCGTACAGCTATTTAAATATCTCAGGATTCGATGCGAGATTTCACAAGCCTACATAAGGACAGATTTTACAAGTCTTTCACATAAGGGGAGATTATATCACACGGGAGAGTTGTAAACGAAATTCGTCTTCGACACGAAGGATCTCGTTCTATGTTTGATTGTTCTCGTAAAGTTTCGAACTAGTTACGCCCCGCGGGTATGTCTGTGTTAGTTACTTGTGATATTGTAGGTACCGTAAGCGTCACACGTACTGGTCGGACCGCGGGAAATAGTATGAGCCGTTCCAACCCGCGCTCCGAACCGAACGTGTAAATGCGCACGGCCGACAGTCCGATCTGGAAATCCATATTATTTGTTCCGAAAGTTCGAATCGCGCGCTTTGACGTGTTTTGACGTATTATGTTAGACGCCGGTAGTCCAAACCGTGGCGCATTATTAAGTTAGGATAGCATAAGACCTATCTAGCTAAATTAATAGCGCGATAAATTTAATAGAAATCGATGGAGCCGTTTCCGAGATTCTGATTATAAATATACAAGAATTGCTCGATTAAAGTATAACATAGGTTATCTCAAGGTTAAAGTTCAAATTTATAAAGTTTTCATAGGAGATTTGACCTCCTATGACATTACGAAAGAGACAGGTATAACATTTTTATAATATCATAGAAAGGGACAGTAGTTTCGTAGCATATCTACGGCGTAGCAGAGCTACGTTGTAGCGCTACGAGCTAAGTTTACAGACGCGACGGACAAACGGCGAAAGAAAATAACTTCGGAGGCATTCGAAGGCAGCCCACAGTATGCTAGCGATGTGGACCTTAGTATAATCTTGTTCCAATTCTCAAAAAAATGTTTGTTGACTGAATTCTTTAATGCGTAAATGAATAGTACTCATATAAATATGAGTAAGTTCTCAGAGGAAACAGTATATTAAAAATCAATAATTTCAAAGGTACAGCGATTTGTAGTAGAGAATTTCGCGAGCCTCGTGAAAACGCTCGATACAAAAGTCTCTCGCCACGCGTTCCTGCGTATAAAATAGGTCCCAAGAAATATATTATGCTAATATGTCCGAATTTTTTGCGTTTAAATATATAATTACTTTAATTAATTGTGTAAAAATGTACTTCATCTAAGGAAACTAATTGGGTAGGATTTTTACACTAATTATTAAATAAAATATATTCCAAACGTTTTACAACTTTCAAATATTGTATTTAATATATCTATTGTATGTATATATTGCGAATTGTGATTTGAATGTGTGAAATGTGAGTGAATTGTATATTTTTGTGGTGTACAATAAATATAAAGTATTATTTTTTACATTTATCACGTAACACCTCAATATCTCAGTCCAAACCTAAGGTTTAAACTAGTTAAGTTCCACAAATAGTTGGCATTCAAATTTCAATTTCGGCTGTCAGCAACACGGACAAGCGGATATTGGTAAGTCCTTTTAAATCGAAATATCCCTTGTGGATGTGAATGTGGGGCCATCTTTAATAATTTTTCACTCAATGGAAAATCTTTTGTGCCACACGGCCACACCAAGGTGAAATGTCGTGTTTTTTAGAAGTTTGAAACGACGTTTAATGTAATGATTATTGACCTGTCTGACTCCAGCCTTCGGGTCAGAGCTTTTAGATATGTTATTGATTGTACTGTAGGTTCTTGGTGGAAATTCATGTTTCACAGTAATAACACACAGGACTTCTTGCACTATTTCCACTTTAATAAGTATTTTACATAAATTTTAATATATTACACGACCGGTTTCGACAAAGTCATCATCAGGTGTTTGTCGAAACCGGTCGTGTAATATATTAAAATTTATGTAAAATACTTATTAAAGTGCAAATAGTGCAAGAAGTCCTGTGTGTTATCAGAGCCTTTAGTCAAGATGCATTCGATGATTTCCACGGCGAAGTTCGAAATAACAAATGTATGGCATTTGACATAAGTCATCGCTAAGTGACATGTCGCTTGCGATGCCTTATGTCAATCCCATAGGTACATTTATTTTCCGAACTTCGCCGTCGAAATTATCGAATGCATCTTGACTAAAGGCTCAGGTTACACCGCGACGATACGCGGCGTTACATTTTTAAGATAGCTTTTCAAAAGTGAACTTTAACGCTAAACGCTTTGTGCGCGGCGACCGAATTAAGAATTTCCGTAACGAAAATAAACCTAACACCCCCCACTCCGACCGGCACCGTGCATCGTCTAGCGTCGTTTCAGTTCGGCAGACTTCGGCACGGTGTTTGTGTGCGTGCGACTAGACGTATGCGTGTAGACTTACTATGCGATAGCTTTACCGCGGCACTCCCCGAGTGCTACACGTTTTTTTTTTTAATGAAATAGGAGGCAAACGAGCAGACGAACCGCCTGATGGAAAGAGCCGCAAGTACCTTGGGTGTAGCCGCCTAATATCAAAAGTAAAAATTATCCACTTTTCACAAGAGCCAAAAAATCCAAGCTACACCAAAAAAGCAGCACACTAGCGAGTCCTCTGGTGTTGCAGGTGTCCATGGGCGACGGTAATCGCTTCCCATCAGGAGATCCGTCTGGCTTGTTTGCCCCTATTTCATTTAAAAAATACCGTCCACAACAGTGTGACCCCCGAGTTAATTAAGTTTAGCAATAATTCACACAGAATTATCGATACATGCAAGTTTAATTACTTACGGGATTTTGGGCGATATAATTTATTTACGAACATTAATCGCAGGTGCGGACTTCGGAAACGTAAAATATTTACATTTCAATGGAAATTTGTGCGAAAGTCTACATTTTTTTTCATGACTGTATCGAACAATGCTTCCGTTCCGAAAGATACACGGCGTTATAGACAACCAGCGTGAAATAACGCCAACGCATTCGTTACTCCTATCAAAAACGGCGCATCGACGATTATATCAGGCGCTCCGTATGCTCGTTAAACGAAAGCAATTGTATCAGAGCCTCCGATTTAATGCAATAATA
This sequence comes from Phengaris alcon alcon, assembly GCA_037179445.1. Taxonomy (NCBI): domain Eukaryota; kingdom Metazoa; phylum Arthropoda; class Insecta; order Lepidoptera; family Lycaenidae; genus Phengaris; species Phengaris alcon. The sequence continues at coordinate 409,871 of JAYRCH010000158.1, read as the reverse complement.
ATAAAAAAATAAAAAAAAGAAATTAAAAAATAACATCGCGCCAGGAAAACGCGAAAAAGACCTCAAAACGTGCAAAATAAATAGAAACCACAATGAAATTGTACACAAGGAATCACAACAAAACACTTTATGCGAAAACGTACAATAGGTAAGCGTGAGTGCTATTATTTTAACACGAGTTCCGTGGGTTTGTATGGAACAATATCTCATTTAGACTAATCCTACTACTCGTACTATTATAAATGTGAAGGTTTGTGATGGATGAATGGATGTTTGTGACTCTTTCACGCAAAAGCTACTGGGCAATTTTATTGAAATTAGCTATGGTAGTAGTTTAGGTTCTGAATTAACACATAGGCTACTTTTTATCCCGAAAAAGTACAGTGTTCCCGTGGGATGTACAAATTCAAATTCATTTATTTCTCAAGAATATGGTACAGTAGGTGTTTACATATTTTATTGAGTTCGAGATATTCTACTACATTAATGGTGTGCAAATATTTTCAGTTTGTCATAGTTAATAATAGTTTAAAAGTTATTTTAGATAACTATGATATATTGGAATATTATAATTCAATAGATTAGAAATGGTAGAATAATATAGTCAAAATTATAAAAACGTCAAAATAAAAGGTCAGATTTAACAATAACATACAAATTAAATTAATAAAATATAATGTAGTGTCATTTTTAACGTTTGAATGTTACATGATATCTAATCGATCATTAAAATACTCATTGATTGTATAATATGTTTTGCTAAGTAGCCATCCATGTCACTCTCTTTTAAGTTTTCGCTCAGAAAGGTTTTTGAAGTAACCAGGCAGTTTATTGAATATCGACACTGCCATACCGTAAGCATTTCTAATACAAATGCCTATGATTGGGCACAACTAATTTATATTGACGTCTAGAGCTCGTGGTGGCTACTTCTGCCTTCTTTATAAAATAATGATTTATTTTTATTTATAGTTCACGAATAAACAAATTTCATAGATGTACAGACAGGTTAGATGTAGTATGTTATACAGTTTGAATAAGGGTTTATAGGGTTCGATGTAACTGGCATTAGAAATACATCTAATGCATTTCTTTTGTAGTCTAAATACTCTTATTAGGTCTACCGAATTTCCCCATATAATCACACCGTATCGTAATACGGAGGCGATATAACCATGGTATGAAAAGAGTGCTGCCGCCGTACTTACAGTATTTTTTATATTTTTAAGTACACACACATATCTTTCAAGTTTTATACAAATTTTATTTATATGTTCTTTCCAGTTACATAGATTGTCGACAGTAATAGCAAGAAATACAAAAGATTCCACTACCTCTGTATCAGAATTTTCATAACATACATACTTTAAATTTGCTATGCGATTGTTTTCGACTTTTAAAGTTTACGCTTATTAGGCTATATATTAGCTTTAAGGTTATTTATTTTTAGCCAATTCATTGCACTGACAATTGTTTTATTTAGTTCAGCCTTAATATGAAGTGGATTCTTTCCTTCGACGAGTACTGTGGTGTCATAAGCATATAAAATAGATTGGTGTTCTAAAGCATCTGGTAGGTCGTTTATGTAATTCAGGAACAATACAGGCCCTAATATAGAGCCCTGTGGCACACCGACATCATTTGTTATGTACGGTGACCTACAAATTGTATGGAATATTGTGCTATAATCAATTATTTCAACACACTGTTGGCTATTTGATAGATAACTTTCGATCCGATTTATAAGCTATACCTCTAATACCTTGGCGATGTAATTTATTAACTAGAATGTTATGTGATACGAAGTCAAATGCTTTTGTCATGTCTAAAAGTAATGATTATAATGATTATAATCTACTAGTAATGATTAAGGATTACAACATTCTGTGACTTTTTTAATAAGTGAGAAACAAGCATGTATGGTTGAAGTCTTTTTCCTAAATCCTAACTGTTCCGGCTTTAATATATTACATGCTGTGAAAAAACTGTATAATTTTTCAAGCATACACTTTTCAAACAATTTTGAGAATATTGGTTTAAGTGTTATTGGTCTGTAGTTGTTAAAATTCGTATGGTCACCCTTTTTGAAGATTGGTTTTATTATTGAGTATTTCAGAGCCGTTGGGAATATACCTTGGGACATTGATAGGTTGATTATGTGAGTAAGTGGTTTAGGAATTAAATTTTTACAAAGTTTTATTATGTTGGTTTTAATTTCATCGTATCCTGTTAAATTTGAGTCTTTTTGTTCGTCTATAATCTTGCATATATGCGCGTCAGATATTGGTGTCAAGTAAATTGTCTTAATATTATTATTAACGTTATTATATAATATTATATGATTTTTATTATTAATATTTTTGTTATTTAAATTAATGTCAGTAGAATTTATATTCTAATTATTATTTGTCATATCGATAAAAAATAAATTAAAGGTCTTATCAATGTCAATAGGACTGGTAATCACTTTATCGTCTTTGACTACTTTAGATATTATATTGTGAGTATAACCGTCTGAGTCGCCGTTGCATTTTTTTACTATATTCCACGTAGCTTTCACGAGGTTTTTTGATTGTAGAATATATTTATAGTTATTTAATTTTTGAGACTGCAACATACATTTATCTAGGATCACAGAATACCTTTTATATTGCAATTTATTTCGACGCTTATTATCTTTTTGATGACGATATCGTAAATACAAAATTGTTTTCTTCGCACAGAATTTTTTGAGACCCTTAGTTATCCATTTATTTTTAGAAGGCTTGTAAACTTTTTTGACAGTTATAATCGGGTAGCATAAATAATAAAATAGCTTAAAATCTTCATAAAATAACGAAAAGGCCTGTTCTGCATTTTGTTCGCGTAGAACGTGTGAATATGATAGAGACTTCAAGCATTCTGAGAATTTATTTATGTTATCTTGACTGTAGTCTCTTTTTCTTCCTAGCCAATATTTAGTTCGCTGATCAGTGACGCTTTCAAAATTTTTTGTTACGAATGTAATTTTTTGACCCGTTGCATGATCGGATAGACCCAGGTAATGATTGTTAGAGCTAATGTTTGTGCCGGAATGTTACTACAAATTTGGTCTATATAGGATGATTTGGGTAAGTTGGGTAAGTTATATGACTAGTGAAGTTATGATTGTATAGAATAGCAATTAAACCTCTTTTTGCAGGCGTATCTTTTAGCGTGTATTCAACATATTCCAATCACCATATATTATAATTTTACTGTATTTTTTACGACTTAGACTTAAATTTAGAAGGTTTATTTAGAAATATGAGTACTGAATTTACCCGCAGTCGCGGGGAAAAGCTAGTATTACCTTTAAAGAGCACAGATTTGTTTGTTTGTTTGTATTGAATAGGATCCGAAACTACTGGCCTGTTTTTGATGAAATTAGGCACATACATAGAGTAGACCCAGTGGTCTGGAGGGACATACTTTTTTTAATCGCGGAAACAGGTACGGTTCCCGCATGATTCCCTTTTGCGTGCACGATGTCGCGGGTTGCATTGTTAGTTATATTCTACCAAAATTTCATCCCTATGAATAATAATATTTTGTTTTTATAAAGAGTGTGGTTTTCATTTTAAGTTGAGGAATGAATTAAATTTTCACCCCTTATTACTTATCCAATCGCTATGAAATTGTATATTAATTATCTTTGCCAGCCGTGAATCCCCCCCTCCCCCCACCTCTTTAGCGAGTGACGTAATTTACGGATGACCTCTGAATGGAAAATTGCTATTTCAATATGACATTATTTTAAGATTCTATAGATACAAAATTGATAGAATCTTAAGCAATGTTATTTTCGTTAAACTAACATTATTACCCGACTGCGCCAGAAGGAGGGTTATGTTTTTCCAGTATATATATGTATGTACATATCTAGAGTCTAAACTGATTGTCGCAGTTGATACTGAGTAAGAGGGAATACTGGAGTGATTTACTACTGGACTAGTTTTTTTTTAAATTTATTGTTATTTTTGGGTATAGAGGGTCGGATAGGTAAGTAGAATTTTGGCAGTCTATGTATGTTTGTATGTATGTTCCACCGTAGCGCCTTAACTTGAGATCCAATTGGAATTAAACAAATTGTCAATATATTTGTAATAATAGCTCGGGTAATATAAAATGTACGTTGGCGGGTTGTAGATTTTTTTATAAAAATTGTAGTTTTTAAGCATACTACTTTGGTCAAGACTAATCTTTGGTCTGGCTGGGCGCTCTACCAGACCGGTTATTAAGCATAGACTAATCTTTGGTCTCGCTGGGCGCTCTACCAGACCGGTTATTAAGCATAGACTAATCTTTGGTCTCGCTGGGCGCTCTACCAGACCGAGCTGACGTGCTTGTCAAATACTGCAACAAATACTTAGCTGAGGTCGGCTTACCTTACCGAATATTTTATTTAATTTTAGTTAAAATCGAAAAACAAATGCCAAGTTGCGTCGTGAAAATATGTAAAAATAATTGGACCAGAAATAAAAAATATCATCAGTAAGTATCGTATAATTTCGAAATTTCAACATAAAATTACATGAACTCAAAACGCAAGTCAGTGTTGCCGCGTATGCAAGAATCAAGTTCCAATATTTTTATGATGTGAATTTAATGTCATTATATTTTATTATAATGTTATAAAATACAATGACAATAAATTATATCCTATTTCATTTATCTAACCTAGATATAATGAATTTATCCATGGAACGAAATAACTATTCGCAAGGAGCATAGGTAGTTTTTTTTTTTAATGAAAACGTTAAAGTTATATATATTATGTGTAATATTATTATCGTACCAGCTGCCTGCCTGAATTAATATATATACATACCTAACATTTTTGTGAAGAAGAAGATGATATTGATATGCACATTTGCTTTTAATTAATTTTTAATCCTACTATCCTACTACTATAATTATAAATCTGAAAGTTAAAAATACAATGTTCCTGTGGGATACTGTATTTACGCGGGCGGAGCCGCGGGCAATAGCTAGTTTTTTAAGTATTTTTTAGCTACATTTGTAGCCAATAACTCAATTAATAGACCACAGCATAAGATATTTTTCCCATTAAATCGGGCAAAAGTTGAGTAGCTGGCATCACAATTTTTCACGCACACTAGAATTTGTCACATGCAAGTCAATTGTCACTTTACACACTACAATAATGAGTTGCCGCATTTACGAAGCTGTTTTTATTAGGGAAAGCGTCATCTAGTCGAGCGAGCAAGATCAATCAAATATATATTTTTTTTTAAGTTTGTGAATGTAAAATCTTGGCTCGATTTTTCGCAAGTCAAAGTCCATGTTATGTTTGCTCTAATTTTTTAATTGCAAAATCTGTAACTATGTCAAGTTGACGGAGAGCGCAAATTGTTTTAAAACGAGGCGGGTTCTGTATATTAATAACTAGTACGCGGGAGACCGAGAGTTGCTCGGAGTTCTAGGTACGGATAGAAATTAACAGATGATGATAGGTATTTAAAAAAATTTACACAAAAATATTACTCTGATCGGGACTCGAAGCCGAGTCACCAATTTACCAACAACTCAAAAAGTACGCCCCCATACGTAGCTAAGCCACGCGCCTTGACAAAAAGAACGAAATAATTCGTATGTAGTTAGTTACTAGATGTTTCCAGCTACTTCGTATGCGCAAAAGTAAATACCACGCAGGAATCGTACATTTTCCGAAATAAAAAGTAGCCTATGTCCCTCCCCGTGGTCTACTCTATTTTCGTGCCAAATTTCATCAAAATCAGCCCAGTAGTTTCGGAGACTATTCAATGCAAACAAACAAACCTTTCCTCATTATAATATTAGTATAGCTATATAGACTATGTAATGAAAGAAAAAACATAAAACTCCAAATTTCACAAAGGATCTATTTTTTTTACCCCCAAATACCCCCAAATTTAATATAAAGTAAATGGGAAATAAAAAACGCATACTTAATCTCATGAAAATTGATGAAGCCGTTTTCGAGACTCAGATTATAAATACTTCATGTTATCCGCGACTTCGGATGCGCAAAAAAGAAATCCCGCTAAACCGCACATTTTTCTGCTATAATAAATAAGCCTATGTGTTAATCCAGAGTCTAAACTACTATCATACCAAATTACATTAAAATACGTTCAGTAGTTATTGCTTGAAAGACTAACAAACATCCACACATCTATACCTTCTAATGAACTTTCGCGTTTATAATATTATTATGGAAAATTACAACTTAGATCCTCCGACACAACTGTAAAGTCCTATCAATATTTTCCCAGATTTTTCATGGATTTCCCATTTCCCCACGGAACATTAAGGGTCATTGTATAAACAGGGTGAGGGCCCTTCGGGGCGGCATTATTTCGCCCTCAGATAATACGCGACTTATACCTTTTGTGATGCATTATTGTGTTTATTTGAAAATATATTTGACTAGCTGACCCGCGCCCACTTCGTTGGGCGTCAAACATTTTTTCATGATGAGGATAAAATGTATCCTAAGTTACTCCTTATAACATCAGCTATCTGTCAGTGAAAGTCCCGTGAAAATCGTTCTAGCCGCGTCAGAGATTAGCCGGAACAAACAGACAGACAGATAGACAAACAAAAATTAAAAAAAAAAACTTGAGAGGTGTCAAGGGACACCCGGATGGAACGAAGTTCCTTTCGATTAATTAGTGAAGGAATTGTAATTTTTTTTTTTTAAGTAATAATAATATTTTTTTATTAATAACAAATATAATGTAATATAAACTTAATCAGTAGGCTCAATTTTAGTAATAATTGAGAGAGAGAGAGAGAGACAGACAGAGAAACACGCGCACGCCGCACGGCTTACAACTATAGCAAAAAGTGTCGTTACAGTCTTAATTTTCTCCGTCTAGCCCCCTTGCGCAACGCGCGATAAGGAACTTCGTTCCAATATATTTTTGATTGTAGGTACCGCAGTAAGTAGGTACTTTCATTTGCATTAAGTGAAAAGCTGTAAGTTTAAAATAAAATAAAATAAATAAATAAAAATTACAAACAGACACTTCAACTTTATTTATCTGTATATGTATGTATAATGTATATTATGTATATAGATGGTACAATAACTATTTTTCACATAAACAGAAATAGTAACACAATAGAACGCATAATTCGTTGTGTGTTTACATACCTATCTATCAGTGGCGTGGGGTTCCTATAACTCCATTCCTATCGCCTTCACTTACCACTTACCTTTTGAAGACCCTCATCCAAATACCTACAGGATGTGAAGGAGAGCCAGCCTTCGCCACTGCTATCTTGTAAAAACCGTTATATTGTAATATAACTAGCGACAGTGTAAAAATATGTCGAAAGATTCTTTTGCGATATATTATGATCTAACGAAAAATAATGCGTTAAATGGTAAGCAGAATGTTCGGGTTCGCAATCTTCCGACATTTTACAATCTCGCTAGTTCAATCAATTTAATTATTGATAGACAGGTATGTAAACACACGACGAAATATGCGTCCTAATCAATCAACAATCTCATAGTATTCTGGTTTGTGGTAGCCACTTTTTTAAACAGCGGATCAAAAATGCCCAATATCTTTAGAGTTTGAAAGAATGAATACATAATATTATTATATAAAACAATAAAAGGTTCACATGTATTAGAAAATTTAGCATAATATACTAAATATGTTCTCTTTCTTGAATAATCTTATCATCGCACAATTATATTATTTATACGCGAATTTTAAATACTACGAGAATTGTGCAACGGTAGGAGTGTGAAATTTGGCACAGTTATAGTTTATGTGGAGGAAGGTGTGGCGAAAGCAAATATTATTTTTTTAAACAATGCTTAGAAATACATTAAATTAATAGAAATAACAACTACACACTGCCTCAGATTATTAACACACACTACCGTGCATTTGATAGTTTATACGATTTTGTTACACGTTGTCAATCTGTTCCAACATTTACATTTTTTTTTCTTTCTAAGAGGCAAAAGAACCCCTATAAAGTTCAAAAGTATTTTTTTTTTAATTGTTATGGGCGATTTTCGAACACAGGGTGACCTCTAATTAGACATAGTTTCCTCAAGACCCGGTACGCACTTGCAGTTTCTCTGGTGTAGCAACCATGATTGCCACCAGGCGATACGTTCGCTCGTATTAAAAATATGCATTATATTATTCACCTCTTAATTATGTAACATACAAACAAGTACCTCCGCTATAAATTCTAATTAAAATAATTGAATTTGTGTAAAAAAAAACTATATTTTTATTTTCAATTCAGTGACAGCACATCACTAATTGGCTACAGTATTAATTACCTGTTACGTTTCAATTTGTTCACAAGTCCCAACAAGTAGGGTTGTGCTATCTGTGACTAGGGATGTGCTCGTTTCATCGATATTATTAATCGCGCTAGTTGCAACGTTTTAAATATTTTTTCTTGTTTCTGGGCGACGAAAATATACGGTTCTACGGGAACAGTACTTTTTCGTCGTAACAGTAACATAAACATTTTGTGATCAAAATGTGCGGTTCTATGGGATAGACTATGTAGTGCTATTATTATGCATATCTGTAACCTATAATAGAATAACTGTAGAAATTTAATACCGATTTAAAGCGCTCGGAGCGATTTTTCAAAACTCATCCAGGGGTGAAAATTGATGAAAATTAATAAATTTTCAATTAGTTTTCACTTCACGCGCCGTTGGCTTATGAAAAACCCATTTAGTAATCCTGTATCGAAACTTCAAGAGCTATTTAGTAGTGCTTTAATAAAAGTATTCAGAACGTTATTTTTCGTTAGTTTTACTAACAAAAAAAGCTTACTTTCAAGTATTTTTTATTTCTTCATTAAAAAACCTACAGGCTTGATGCCCGTACCTTTTTTAGCCAAATATTACAATTATTGAAGTGAAAACTCCTTTTGGCGCACCGCACACACTTTTTTTTGTACGCTGTAAGTGAGGCTGATCCGTCACGCTCTGAGGTGAAAGGCTCAATAGGGTGAACTTGGTACCGCCGAGTGTCCCCGAGCGAGTAATCAACACACACACATTTCTTCGTAGGCTGTGAGCGAGGCTGATCCGTCACGCTCTAAGGTGAAAGACTCGATCAGGTGAGCGGTACCTAATATTATTTACTTTATTTACACGTAAATTGATTACGATTGCCAATGAAGTTTTCACTTCTGCCGTGCGGTCTTAAGGTCTCTTACACTGTATAGTTTTTTATGCTCAGGACCTTGACAAAGTCTATTATTTTAGTATCCTACTACTATTATAAATCTGAAAGTTTGTGAGGATGGATGAATGGATGTATGGATGGATGGATGTTTGTTACTCTTTCAAGCGAAAACTACCGAACAGGTTTTGACGAAATTTGGTATGGTAGTAGATGAAGCTCTGGATTGCATAGGCCACTCTTTTTGTCTTGAAAAACTAGAGCGTTCCCGTCGGATACTGTATTTACGCGGGCCTAGCCGCGGGCAAAAGCTAGTTTAATAGAAACGTAAACAAAGAAACAATAAGGCACAATGGTGCAACAAATTTCAATGTCACTTATTTAGCGTGCAATAAAGAAATTACATAAGTTTATTAGTTTACAATATTTTATCGAGTTTAATGTTTTTGTTTACAGAAAGATAAAATAGGATGTGAACAGAGTATAATAATAGCTCCCCACACCGATTTCGGTGACGGCGGCCGGTTCCATTGAAACCAGGCTAAGCAGGAGTTATCCCCTTTCTTCCTTTACTCTCGAAACCCAGTGGGACGGACAGACCGACACGACTGGCGAGAGATCAGGCGTATGTCCGACTTTTTACATGCCCATCCAGCGCATGGATCATCTTTCTTGTCAGACAATCAGGCGATCAGCCTGCATAGTCCTAACGAAACTTGGAAACAACATTTTATGCTGTTCTAATACGGGAATCGAACCCACGACCTCCGAGTAGAGAGAACAGATTATAGTAAAAAAATTTCAATTTCTCTAAATGACACATGGCGGAATCCCTATTGCCTCTTCGGATTAACTCGGGTTAGGCTGTTTTAGTATTCTGATGTTTTCTGTCCGCGTTATCTTATAATCCGTACATATTTGGGAATAAGTTCGTTTAAAATTTCCTATTTACATATTCTTCATTATAAACTATTGAGAGGGGTCATTTTCCTCTGCTCAGCGGGTCTAAAATGGTCACATTAAGTAAATCGTATTTGTACCACAGAGTAAAAAGTATATACTTACGTACAGAGGAACACATTTCACGGAACGATCGAAATTTTGTGAGGGTTGTCGCAGAAGATGGGGGTAAATTAAACCAAGTCTAGCGGCAGTATACGGTTATTGCGAAAGTCTTGATTGGTACACACCGCTACCCGGGATCGAACCTGCACGGTCACGCGTGTGATCGTGTGATCACACGAAACTTGAACATTTTGACGTCCCTTTGACGGCTCACACTCTTGACACTATTTTTGACACTTGCCGTGAACGCGATAGGATAATTGTGCACAAACCGTATGCTTGTAGTAGTGCAATCTAATCGACAGTTTTCTATGTGCGCGTCTATTTGGTCCTAGCTCTCTTTAATCTGTGCTCGTACATCAACTTTTGAATAAGTTGCTTTTACAGTAATTTCTAATAGTGGTAACAGACACTCGAACTTGGTCCGCGGGCCATATCCGCGCACCGAATCCGGTGTCGCTACACACGCACGAAACTCGATACTCGTGTGTTCGATTTTCAGCTCTATTGTATTAGCGCTGAGTTCTATTTACAGTGCCGTTTTTTAACGACAATCGTGCAGTGATACTTTTTTTTCCCCCTTTATTTATCAATAAAAAATACAAAAACATTACATTTCGGCGCAATATAAACTTGTACAAGTTTAACCATACGCCGTTCAGTCGTCGCTTCACAATTAACAATAAAATGTAAGTATTTACACAAGTAATTATTGTACATTATAATTCAGATGTGTTAACTCCCAAAAAAAATTCTCCCCAAACTTAACCCTTAATTCGACCCGGATTAGTTATACTATTTACAAGATTTACGCTGATTTTATTGGAAAATAATTGTGTTATGCCAATTATATTATACTAAATAATAATATAATTATAGTAAATAAGAAATAATAAGCTAGAAACTCTAAAAACTTGTTTATACACATAAATGTGTAATACACATAAATAAGACTCGCACGTAAATGAAATGAAACTAACGTGACACTTAATCTGATTTCACTTCCTATAAATTTTCATACCCCGGGCTATATACACATATAAAAATTGATTCTTAAGGAGTAAACTCTAAACATCCTGCCCCTAGTGAACCCCGTAGATTTTTACCCTAATTTTGGGGCGAAAGTCCCTAAGTTGGCAACACTGAGATTTGTCGTTGTTTGTGTGATGTTGTCCGGCCCAAACGCCCGACTGCTCTACACACGTACTAATTTGGTATGGAGCGAACCAAATCGGATGCGGACAGCGCCGGACTCAATTAATAATAATTATATTCGCTGGACTACTCGACACACGGTCGGATTTGCGGTTGGTCCGCTCCGTACCGAGTTCCTACGTGTGTTAGCACTTTAACAATTTCATTTTGTCTTTTTTTTTCAATAGATATAGATAAGCATAAAAATGGTAAACATAAATGTCAATTATGATAATTATTAGAAGTTACTGTAAGAGCATTATTATAAATGTAAAAGTTTGGGAGAATGGATGGACGTATGGATGGATGAATGGATGCTTGTTACTCTTTTGTTCTATTTTTAATTAAGATAGCGATTTAAAATTTAACTTTATTTACTACACAAAAAGATACACATTACATTGCAAGAGTTCGAATTTCCAGCTGCACCAGGCGGCGTAGCGCGGCGCCGCTCTCTCAATGAAACGTGTATCATCTTGTGCAGTAAATACAGTTCAATTTTTAATCGCTATCATAAAAACGGCGCGTCGCGGTTCGGTGTGAATTGACCCTCAGAAATAATCATAGTCCGAGAGACAGAACTTTATGCGCGCAAGTTATCCACATAAGCCGGTCTAAGCCCACACTTTATGCAGGTTGCCAAAATTTAAGCGTAATTGATTTTAGCTTACATTTTTTCCCTGGAATTACATTTTTGGTACGTGGAAATGGTTTTTTATCGTGCAAATCGGCGCAAGATTATTTTAGACATTCATAATTTTTTACTGGGAACAAAAAAAAACATTTGCCCGGAAGCAAATATTGCTTGTTTATTTTATAAGCAAATATTTATATGTTGTAGTTACCGTAACTGAACATGTATGGATATTTTTGTTGTTTATGTAGAAAAATAAATACAAATATGAAAAAAAGCGCTTTCTAAGGCGCTGAGGTCGTTAACTTCACAGAAACAGGTGATTTATAGAGGGAGCAAAGACTTTGCAGCTGTGTGAGGTCAATGACCTTATATTTTATGCAAGTTATTGAAACTACCAGGTTAGGTTATGGAGGTTGTGGAGATATTTTAAAAATAAATATGATTATTATAAGATTTAAATGCCCTCTTACCTTTTTCCCCCTTCATCTCCTGGTTGCCCCTATACCAGACCACCTTGGCTGCTGGCTTGGCGTTCCTGACCTGACACTCCAGAGCCACGTCCTCCCCCTCGCGGACCTCCAGCTTCGAGTTGTGGGGGTGAGAGACGACCTCCACCGACGTGGGCGGCGCTGCAACAAAAAAGGGGTGAATTTCATTAGGTGCTAGAATTTTTGTTAGGTGGTGAAATTTTTGAGGATGAAAAAGTTAATATACAAAACTTTTTTGCTAAAATTTTAGCATTATCTAGGTAGAGTGCGTCCCGGATATATAATATTATATATTTTGCATTTTAATAAAAGTTCGAAGTCGGATACGACATACTATATTAAACTCTTTAGTTACTTAGGTAGCTTCATTCAATAATTTGATAAAAATAAAAATAAACTTTTTTATGTTACAAAACGAAAACAAAAATAAAATTGTAGCAAATTATATCAGTGTTGTCATTTAAAACAACAATTCGTCCAAATTTACCCAGAGGGTGAGTTTTATCGCGAAAATATTTTTAACTGTCCCATAATACCGTTAAATGTTCTTTGATATTTTTATTGTGAGGCACAAAATGGTTGATTAATTTGAATTTGATTTAGTTAATATTTGCTACTGATACGAATCTGCAACAACATGGGAGTGACAAGTGCGTTGTAGAAATCTTAACCCAGTAGTTAGTGCCGTTTCAAGCCATAAAACCCGTTTGTTATACTAATAATACTTACAATCACTTATACGTTACATGCTTTATTGTCCGCCGGTTTTCTATACGGCTGTGATATTTCTCTGCTTAAGCCGATACTTACCTTATCAAAATCGAGTCTGCCTATTTAAAAGGTTCTCACATTTTTTTCCCTCTTCCTCTCTAACACAGGAAATGATATTTCCAAATTTTACAATGCAACAATTAGCCACAGCGACCAGAGATAAAACGAGGTTAGACGTAAGCGTGATTGCATCTGGATTACAACGGCATAGGTCACATATCTGCCGGAGATGGGGTAATTACTGTGATATTTTAACTCAATTCCACAATTATTATTATCAATCATTAGTTGATTTACTTCACTTCTCCATGAATGTGAATTAAAATGATCGCGGGAAATGAAATGTGAATAAATTTTTTACAATCTAATTGTATTTTGGTTTGTGGTCGCCACTTTTTAACAGCGGGTAAAAAACGTCCAATGTTTTCTTTTATTTCAAATTATATTTCTTTCCGCAAATAATAGACTCAATATTCGGATTCCCTGGTATCCGCAGACGGTATCTAATTAAAATAATTTCAATAAAGCAGTAAAATTGTTCAGTTACATAGAAAATTTAAATTGAGGGCAGATATTGGAATTGTCTTTCAAGGGCTAGGGAGAGGGGACATTACGGACATAGTTTTCGGATAAATTAATTATAATTATCAAGCGCCTGTTTTACAATCCAGTGATGTCAGATAGCTTAATTGCATGTTTTGCCTCTGTCGTTAAGTACAAAGTAAGCAGCGAGAAAACTTCCGAGTAAAAATGTATCCCTTTCTAGGTATGGAGTAATGAGTACATCGCGGCGCTGTGGATTATGGTTACATGCTGAAAATAATCCTCCTACTATTATAAGTGAGGATGGATGTATGGATGAGTGGATGTTGTTACTCTTTCATACAAAAAGTACGGAATGGAACGGATTTTGATTAAATTTGGTATGGTAGTTTAGGATTAAAACATAGGCTACCTACGTTTTATGTCGAAAAAGTTCCGTTTTCCCGTGGGACACTCTATTTACGCAAGCGGAGCCGCGGGCAAACCTAGTAATTTATATTATAGTACCATTCAGAAAACACTGTTTATATATAAATGTACGGTATATTTATATATTAACAGGAGATATTTTTGTTGTTAATAACCCTTTATAAAACCAAAATATATCTAGAACTAGCTTCTTCCCGCGGCTATAAATATAGTATCGACTATCCCATGGAAATACTGTACTTTCTCGGGATAAAAAGTAGCCTATGTTATAATCCAGAGCTTAAACTAATCATCGAAATCCATTTAGTAGTTGCGCGTAAAAGAGTTACACACGTCCATTCGTCCGCAACCGAATATTCCGCAAATATATTTTGCCGCAAAACGCGGCACACCACTGGTTCATTAACTCGGTACCTGGTCAGCGTGATGTGAACCGATTCTAATAGAATCGGAAAATCGATACCTTTATTAGAATCGGAGAATCGGATGGCTCAGTGGTTATATCATATGGAAAAGTGGGTTCGAATTTGAAAATGAAAAGTTTCAAGTCATTTAAAAAACTCATTAATTTCATAAATAATATACTATTTACTCACTAGTAGATAGTCATTAATGAAACATTTTTGTGGGCACAAAGTAAATGTTCGAAATTCCGATCGAACAGCTCAGCATTTTTACATTTCTGTATATTATATCGTTTTCGCATTGTCTAAGTCAGTTGTCGCCACGAATCCGTCCGATTAAGCTGTCGTGACAGCTCGTAACCAACCGTTATACCACAAAACCATTTAATTATTTCTTCCGTTCACCAGTTAATCATAACAGTTCATTATATTAAATAAGTGTAGTTATGTAAAGTGTATAATAAACCAGTAGAAACAGTTCTATTCTTTCGACATTATCAACCAAATCGACCGCGTGCGTGGATGACCCCGAACCACATCATCTGCGAACTACCAGCCCCAACTCCTAACTTAACCCTTTTTACAGTAAATGTTCTCCTAAGGGCCTATTCACACCGACACGATACGCGACATAGTTCAAAACTGAATTTTATTCATAACAAGAAGATAGAGATTAATTAATACATACATTTTCATTTAATACACGTTTCATTGTAAGAGTTTGAATGTCAAGGTGCACCGCGTATGTGCAGTGTATGATCGATGTCACAATATGAAACGTGTCTTTTTGTGTAGTGACTAAAGTTCAATTTTTAATAGCAATCTTAAATATACAGCGCCGTGTATCGCCTCGGTCGTATTTACTACGACCCTGGACCGAATTCACGTGGTGTTAATTAACGAACATTGTTCCAAATAAATGTAGGCTTATTACGTCACACAATTATACTAATAATTAGTGTGAATGTGACTTTGTTTGTTATGCTTTTATGTAAAAACTACTAAACCGATCATCATGAAATTTGGAACAGATATAGAGTACACCCCGAAGGACATATGTTACTTTTTATCGCGGGAAAATGTACGGTTGCCATGGGATATTGTATTTACGCGAGCGGATTTGCCGGAAAAAAAACTAATTTATACTAATATTATAAAGAAAGGTTTGTTTGTTTGTTTGCATCGAATAGGCTCCGAAACTACTGGACCGATTTTGATGAAATTTAACACAGATATAGAGTAGACCACGGGGAAGGACATAGGCTACTTTTTATTGCGGCGAAATGTACGGTTCTTGTGCGATTTCTTTTTGTTCATCTAGTTATCGATGTATTAGGTCTTTACCTATGAAATTGCCGTTTTGTATGAAAAAATTTAAACGATTTTTTTTCATGTATTTTTTATTTAGACCACCAAACAGTGACCATCACTTTTCTAGGGGTAAGTTTTCGTTTAGGGCATTGTTTAGGTGCTGAACCAGGATCCAACCAACTTGCTGAGCGCTTGCGGTTATCAAACAGAATCCATTTTTCATCGCAGGTAACAATGCGGTTCAAAATTCCTTCATTTATGTGTCTGTTCAGCAGTGCAAGGCACGTCTCGGCGTGTACTTCGCGCTGGCGATCATTGAGTTCGTGGGGAACCCATTTGTCAAGCTTTTTTACCTTGCCAATTTGACGCAAATGGATCAATATTATTTTGACGCTAACGTCGAAAGATGCTGCTAATTCAGCCGTAGATTGTGTATCATCAGCTTCCACGATCGCCTTTAATTCGTCATTGTTGACTAAAGTCTTCGGACGACCGCGAGGTTTATTTTTCAGGTCGAAATTTCCAGAACGGAAGCGAGCAAACCAATAACAGGTGGTGCGTTGGTTTGTAGTGTTAGCTCCGTAAACGTCGTTGATGTTGCGTGCCGCTTGTGCCGCGTTGCTGCCACGACGGTACTCGTATTCCATAATTACTCGAATTTTTAACGTATCCATGATGACGAAAAAGATTGAAATGCGATGAAAATGTAACACTAATCAATAAACAAATGACTACTTTAGGAAAAAGAATTCCATGTTTTTAAAATAAAATTAATTTGAAATTTGAATTCTTAGCCAAACAAAAATTATTTTGATTTGAAATGGCCAGTAATGCAGAATGGCAATTTCATAGGTAAATACCTATTATTTAAAACAATGAGGAAAACGTTCAATGTGACTTCAAATGTTGTTTACATTTCGTTAAAAAACTCGTATCTAAGTTACTGGTCGCGTCTATTCAACTGAGCAGTAGAAATTGTATCTGTCGCAAACAGAGACAGACATACTATAGGTACAGCAGGGACAGACATACACCCATCTCGCTCTCCAAAATAAATATTTGTGCGAACGAAATTGGGTTTTTTAATTAATGTTACTCCAGGTGGCAAAGCAAACTCAGGGGTCGCATGTTAAATCATCAACGCACATGCGAATCTTCTGGTAAAGATGATGTTGGGTAGATATAAAGTGATCATTTTTGGTAATCTATATTGATTTTTGCAGGCATCAACTAATATTATCGTATCTCCTGGCAATGCAGATGTCACATGAAATTGATAATTTTAATTTAATTGCAATCATCAACGTGTTAATGATGATGATGATGACGGTCCTCAGAAATCGTAATTAGCTGTCGACACACCGAATTCGGTATAATACCGTGTTCCTTATAACAAACAGAATTGTCTGAGGTCCAAGTGATGATATGTAGCGATTAGTTATAACGTCTTAAGGTTTTCTGGCCACGACCGAAGGTCGCGCGACGCGGTCGCTAGATGTATTTAGTGCTCCATATACATTCATAGTAAGCAGTGTTTCGCGCGACCCGGTCGCGGTCGCGAGTCGCTAAGATCGGAATGCAACTACTGAATTGATTATAATAGCACTGGTTCAT
This sequence comes from Phengaris alcon alcon, assembly GCA_037179445.1. Taxonomy (NCBI): domain Eukaryota; kingdom Metazoa; phylum Arthropoda; class Insecta; order Lepidoptera; family Lycaenidae; genus Phengaris; species Phengaris alcon. Next base: position 392,212 of record JAYRCH010000158.1, on the reverse strand, counting down.
GAATCACTCAAAATAAACCGAAGAAATATTTAAATTATAAAATATTCCTATTCATTTCCAATTTCCAAATGAGCTGAACAAATTACATCAGCGTAATAAATGTTTGTAACCAAACCCAATTCAATTTATCAGTTTGAGGGTCTGTTTCACAATCTTGTAATAAGTCGGATAGCTTATTAGAATATTTTGTCGCTGCTTACTTTGTATCGAGCGACAGAAACAAAACCTGCAAATAAGGCTGGGACTATAATATGATCCGGTGGTCCCGGGAAAATCTAATAAAATAGAGTTGAAAATCGAACACACGAGGTCGAGTTGTCAGATTTGACAATGACATTCGACTCGACACTTGGGTGTCAGATTTTCAGCTCTATTGTATTAGCGGACAGTTATATTTTCAATGCTCTGTATTTTCCCCGGCCTTACGGATTTCGGACCATATAGTCCCGGCCTTAACAAAATAATACAAATAATTTAATTTCACAGCGTAAAAACAATGAGCCGTCGTGTAACATAAACGAAACGCTGTATCTCACAACTTGGCCGCAGTAACAGGATATTACTGTAGCCACCGGTTCTGCTCCCCTGCCTCCGTACAAAGCCTCCCCCCTCCCTCCCACACAAAGACTCCCCCCCCCCCCCCGCTGTGGCCAGGGGTATTGTCAACTAGTAACTTTTGTTATTACAAATAGACCTTTTCTTGACCTACTTTAAGTTAAAAAGGAGACTTTTTAAGTTTCTGTAGGTTCGTATTGTTCTTCATACTTATGTTATTATTTCAGTAGTTTATACCTGCGACCTGTTTAGCTATCTAGACATATCTAGTTAGATACTAGTGTCCCAAGGAAACTGTACATTTTGTCGGATTTACTTCTAGCCTCTGTTCTACTCGAGTTTTGTGATTAACCGAACGATTTCCGTTGTCTGGCACTGTTCGGGGTTGGGGTTGATTATTATGATAAACAAAGATTTTTTTTTTTAAATTCCTCCCCCTAACATGATCAGGGCTTTTTGTTCATCTTTTTTATTCTTTTTCTTTTTTAGTTGTTTTTCTATTTTTTATAATGGTCTTATTTCTACTTTACAATTTCCTTAATAATTTTATATTTACATTGATTTGTTCATTATTACAATAGTAATATTGTCGTATGGTACATTGTACTTGTCAAATTATTTTTCTAAAACAGTCAAATTTATATATATAACAATTTTTTAAGCCAATAATTACGGTAAATATCCGTAATACAATAATTTAAAATCCTAAATAATACAATAAACTACAGTTAAAATTTTCAATTTAAAGTTAAAATGTCAATAAAATATAAATCAATGAATATAAAACATAGTGAAAATAATATAGATAAAGTAATAATGTCAATAATAATAATTTCAATATAGTAAAATACAATTCAATTTATAAATGTCAAAGTAAATAACAGCACACACATTCAACTTAAGCCTATTATCACAGTATCCTTAATCTAGAGCCTATACTAAATCACACCAAAATATCACAGTTCTTTTTCATCACACAGTCTACAATCTTTTTACAAAAAGAGAGAAAAAATTCTCTCTTCTTTCCCCCCAGGATGGAAGACAGGCTCTCACCCGTAATCGATATGCCCAATTTTTGCTCAGTATCATATCTACTGCTAGCAAAAATCGGGCAGTCGAGTAACAGGTGAGGAACCGTCTCCTCAACTCCTGGCCGACATGAGCACGACGGGTCCTCCTTCAACTTGAATCTGTTCAAGTAGAAGGCGAACCCACCGTGTCCAGTCAGTATCTGTGTGGTGTAGTGTGTGATGTCTATCTTGTTGACTACCTTGTATGCAGCAGCAGCGCTTGGGACAAAGAGCTTCGTGGTTCCAGCCGTCCCTCCCACTTCGTATCTCCTGTCCCATTCCTCAACCGTATCCTCTCTTAAGATACGCTTGACGAATGAAACAGGACACAGATCGTAGTCAGGCTTCCTTTTCAATGCAGCGCGGCCTCCTTGGCTAATTCGTCAACCCTCTCATTCCCTCTCAACCCTGCGTGTGCCTTAATCCAAAACAGGGAGACCTCCCGCCTCTGCGATGCAGTTTTTCGAAGGGCCTCCCTTGTTTGCACTGCCAGGGGATGAGGGGAACTAAGGGTGACTGCCTGGAGAGCCGATCTGGAATCGCTAAGGATACCGACCTTCGCCATTCCACTCTTGCAGGCTATACTTACTGCTCTCTGGAGCGCTAGAAGCTCGGCTTGGTAGACGGTACAATACGGCGGCAACGCAAGCTTGACGGCCTTCGTCTCGACCTCACCCTTCCATACGGAGAGTGCGGCTCCGACTCGACCCTCAATCTTGCTGCCGTCCGTGATAAACAAAGATTAGGATAAGATTCACTATGTTGAGTCAGCACAGCTTAGGATATTTACGACTGAATTATGAGGTGAGATTATGTCGTGAAGTAACTTGAATTTATTACATTATAATAAATGAAGATATTAACAAAAATCCAGGGTGGCGTTATTGCAACGAAATCTAATTAACACGCGTTGTACGGGTAACACATGTTCTTCGAGAACTTACCACGGAACCAGACTGACGTGGTGTGAAAGTGTCCATAGATATTATACATCCACCCTCACAAACTTTCAGATTTATAATATTAGTAGGATAAAAAATTTTAGTCCAGATGCATTCGATAGTTTCGAAATCGAAAATGTATGGGATTTGAGATACGTTATCGTTAAGTGACAATTCGCTTGCGACGCCTTAAATATGTCAAATCCCGTACATTTTGCTTTCGAACTTAGCCGTCGAAATTATCGAATGCATCTTGACTAAAGGCCCCGGTCTAGACTTTCGCAATACCTAACACCATCATAATCGTCTTTTGTCCCGACACAATGTTCCCCGATATACTGTCAGCTCTTTTGTCTTAAAAATAACGCTCTGCTAAACCGTACAGTGAACTTCGTCTTTAAGTCGGACAGACGATAAAATGGTTCAATGTTCAGATAATTTTCGCTGTTATCCTTAACTAGGCTGCTGCCCAGCTGTGAGTACAGTATACCACGGGAATACCTTTTCGGAATAAAAAGTAGCTTATATTTTAATCCAGAGGCTAAATTACTACCATTTCAAATTTCATCGAAAACCGTTCAATCGTTTCAGCGTGATAGAGTAACAAACATCCGTCCATCCTCACAAACTTTCACACTTATAATAATTAGTACTTATATAGTAAGTAGGATTAATACTAGACGATCCGACACACGATGTTCCGTCTTAACTATGAGCTGGAATAAACAAATAACAACACTTACATCCTACATCTACAACCTACAACCTACCGAGCCGATAATTTTGAAATAAACCAAACAGGTAAAAAAAAAACGAACACAGCGAAACCGTTAGTACAGGAAGATTCAATCATCGTTTGTTTTTAGTATTTCCTAGAATTTTTTCCAATATTTCTCACAGCTTAAGCCTTCCCTGAATTTCCACAAATATTTCAAAACCAAAATTGGCCAAATCGGTCCAGCCGTTCTCGAGTTTTAGCTATACATTGGAATTGCAATCCATTTTTACCCAACTAATGCGAAGCCAAAAGAGTAATGATTTTGGCAGTCTATGTATGTAGGTATGTATTTATGTTTGTTTGTTTGTTCCACCGTAGCGCCTAAGCTACAGCTGGTCCAATTTAATAAATGAGGTGTCAATACATTGGTAATAATAGCCCGGGTAACATTCGCTGTACTTTACTTAGTCGGGTTATAGTTTTTTATAAAACTTGTATTATATATATCGCCGTAAAATTGTACAAACCGTTAGATTGTAATATATAACTAACGAGATTGTAAAAATATGTCGAAAGCCTTTTTGCTATATATTTATAATCCAACGAAAAAGAATGTGTTATAAGCAGAATATTCGGGTCCTCAGTCTTTCGACATTTTACGATTTCACTAGTTATATTACATATCTAACGGTTTTTAAAATTTTACGGTGACATGTATAAGAAGACTTTGGCGGCGTGAAAACGCTGAAATACGTAACAGAATATTTTTTCCGTCCTCAATTCATACGAAATTTCATGCAGATATTTCCAAGGAATAAAAAGTTTCAAACAAAACTTAAATCTCCTATTTTACCGTCTTGGGGGTTGAATTTTGAAAAATCCTTCCTTTGTGGATGACTACGTCATGTGAGGAAATACGTGTGCAACATTTCAAATTTCTAGCCTTAAGATGCCTGATGACGCCTGTGCGTTGATTTATCAATCAGCTTTGCCTTTTATATATAAGAAGAAAAAGATATAAGGCACGCTTTTTTTGTAGAAGCTGAATTTATAGCCGAACGCTTACAAGTGTCTGGTTTGTATTCAATTAGGCTAAGTAAACAAAAGTGTCAAATGAAAATAAAACCACGCCAGACTTTACCGCGATCTTCGGCCGGGACGCGTAATATTCGCATAAAAGAAAGATAAACGTGAAATTTTCGCATAATTTATGCCCTCGTCGTAAAAAGATATCTAAAAGGTTATCAAAAATCCTACAGTGCGGCAATTAGGTGTTCAACTATGACCCTTAACACGCTGATAAGAGATCAGAGATGTTGCTTACATAAACTACCGACAAAAATCAGGAACCGAGCTTTAAAGATCCAATACGAAAAATATAGTCTTTAAATTCCATATTTACTGTTTTCTTAATAGTTAAACATCTCAATTTATTGTCCATCTTCCTCCCTTTTCATTCGTTATTGGATGATTTATACAGTACTCTGCAAGCGAAGTGACCACTCTTGAAACACTGTGGTGCCTTGGACAGGCGGTATTAAATGTCGCATGGTTGCCAAGCACACACGGCATTCTCACAGCACAGTCAGCCTAGTCCAGAGGAATGAGTGGTCAATACGTCTGGGTCCAACCATGTGCGGGTTTCCAACCAGGCCACGGAGCACTTGGTACATGCTACCTAATTAAATATGTTGAGCATCATCCACATAATCAACCATCTTTCATATCGATATGTTCCCCGCTACCGCTCATGAAACCGTTCCCGCTACCGCTCATAAAACTGTTCCCGATACTCTTTATCCCCACCCTTACCCAAGGTATTGACTTACCCCGAGGCCTGTCGAAGTAAGATAAGGCCCTAATTAAACTAGTACTGTGGAGTTTTATTCGCCATGTTTCTTTTACTAAAGAGTTTCTAAGAGTTTATAGACTTGATTCAAGTTAGAAGTTTTTGGAGTACGTATCTATCTCGTTCTAAATTGCCTGTGTTAGGCACTTACAAGAAGTTTAAGAAGTCTTCGGAAGATGCTGCAAGCACAGATGATATAACTTTAGGGTCAGTTCACACTGCGACGATACGCAGCGCTGCATTTTTAAGATAGCCATTGAAAATTGAACTTTCGTCACTAAACAAAAAGATACACGTTTTTTAGGACATCAGTCATACACTGCACCTGCGTTGTGCAGCGCGGTTCAACCTGACATTCGAATTCTTACAATGGAACGTGTATCTATCTTCTTGTGTAAATATTAAAGATCCCCACTTTACGGGTGGGGGACCTCCCCAAAAATATATTTTTCGTAATTTTATTTTAGCAACTTTGTCGACGTGGTAAATACACATATCCATGCAAAGTTTCATCTTTCTAGCACTAACCGTTTGGACGGTAAGCCGAAGACGGACGGACGGACGGACATGACGAAACCATAAGTGTTAAAAAGTAGGTGTGTTCCTATGACCCGTAAAGAAAAACAAAGTAGCTCCTCTTGGCCCAGTATAGCAGATGGATGTATGGATGGATGTACGTTCGTTACGCTTACACGCAAAAACTACTGAACAGTTTTTGATGAAATTTGCTGTGGCAGTAGTTTGAGCTCTGGATTAACATATAGACAACTTTTTAACTCGAAAAAGTATATTATTCCCGTGGGATACTGATGTGACGTGGACGGAGCCGGAGGCAAAAGGTAGCAATATTATAAACCAAGTACATATGTATATTTAAAAATATATTTATGAGTATAGTAATAATGATAGATTGAGTGTCTGTGGCGACGCATTACATCGCCATGTTTCATATCTGCCGAGCGACTTTATTACAGCATAAAACGCTTCAAACTCCCGCCCCAATGGCGTATCAAGATTTGCCCTAAGCTATTGGGCCAACTTTCTTTGGAACAGTTAATCAGACCCATAAAGTTGGGCCAAACTTCTAATCAGATGGAGGAAAGTCTTAGAAAATACTCGCAGTGCAAGGAATGTATTTGCGGTTTTAACTGCCGAAACTATCCAAGATCTGCTCAAAGTAACCTTAAAAGGCAGGAGTAAGAAGTTAACTGAATGATTTGTGATTTGAGTCTAGTAAATAGGAGTTAACTAAACTTAAAGAAGCTCAGCCCTCACGATTCCTCCGTTGGCACGAACGGGCTGACTCGACCGGAGAAATACCACGGCCTCACAGAAAACCAGGAAGGAGAAGCGCAATTGTTAGTTAAATTGCGGGTGCCTATGGGCGGCAATCGCTTAGACCGGGACTATATATAAGGGATCCATAAGGCCGGGGAAAATTTAGAGCACTAGCAATAGAAGGCTGGACTAATACAATAGAGTTGAAAATCGAACATACGAGTGTCGAGTTGTCAGATTTGACATTGGCATTTGACTTTACACTCGGATGTTCGATTTTCTGCTCTATTGTATTAGCGCAGAGTTCTAATTTTACTGCACTGAATTTTCCTGGGCTGCCGGACTCCGGATCATATATTCCCAGCCTTACTATCAGGCGATGTGGCTATTGCCGGTCTTTTTCATAAAAAAAAAACTATCCGATTGATAAAGTCGTTTATTATACAATATGGCCTCTGTGGCTCTGTGGCTTAGAGTATCGCGTCGGTGCTCAAGCAAGAGGTCGCGGGTTCGAATCCCGCAGAGGGAACAAAAAGTTTTCCGTGTTCCTGGGTCATGGATGTGTATTAAATACATACAATAATATCTATGAACGCTTAACGCCACGTCAATCTGGTAAGGTGAGTCGTGGTAAGTTCTCGAAGATCTTGTGTTACGGGTACCAGACAACGGAAATATATTTAATACTTTTTATACTATTCATATATTTCAGATTTTTATTATATAATACAAATATTTAATACACATCCATGACTCAGGAACACAGAAAAACTTTTTGTTCCTACGGCGGGATTCGAACCCGCGACCCCCGGCTTGAGCACCAACACGCTCAACCACTGAGCCACCAGAGGTCGTCAAATATGTTTATAAAATAGTAAAAATCTTAAATATATGTACAGTTAAAAGTATTAAATACATTTCCAAGTGGCGAAGGGCCGGCCGGCCGGTACAGGATTTGGATGAGGGTCACCAAAAGGTAAGCGGTAAGTGAAGCTGATAGGAATGAAGTTAAAGGAACCACACGCCACTGATACCTCCTGTTGTCTGGTCCCCGTAACAAGTTCTTCGGATACTTAGCAGCATGGAGACAGATTGACGTGGTGTAAAGCGTCCATAGATATTATAATTATACATATTATACAAATGGGACAAAAAGTCGGTCGTGTGGCAGCCCTAAGATGTATGTAATGTCTTTGTTAGTAACTCTAGCACGTAGGGCGCTCGCGGCGGTTTTTCGTTAGAGAAAACTTCGCTCTGAACACTATTAGCGATGTGTTTTTCCATTTTAAGACTGTTTACAGATTTTATTGTGTTTAAAATTGGCTTAGGGGCGGCATGAGAGGCATACTTATTTTATCTGCAGGTCAAGAAAATAAATTTTTGTTTGGTATTAGTCAATTTTTGTTAGGTACTTTATCCATATACCTTGCTTCATCCTACTAATATAATAAATGTGAATGTTTGTGAGGATGGATGGATGGATGTTTGTAACACTTTCACGCAAAAACTACTGAGCGGATTTTGATGAAATTTCCTATGGTAGTAGTTTAGACTGGGTAAACACATAGGCTACTTTTTATCCCGAAAAAGTACAGTGATCACGTGGGATACTGTATACCGACAAAATCTTGTCTAGAATATTTAGAGGCCGGTTTCATTGAAACTAGGCCAGCTACGCAGGTATTATTTTTATAGTTCCCAAGTGTGTGCGCAGTACACAAGAGCAGTATCTCTTCCTTTACTCTCATAACCCAGTTGGACGGATGACCGACACGACTGGCGAGAGATCAAGCGCAGGTCCAACTTTTTAACACGCCCATCCGACGCATGGATCGCCTCTCTTGTCAGAAAATCAGGTGATCAGCCCGCATTGTCCTAACCAGACTTGGAAACAACATTACTATAGTTAGTATAGTAGAGAATAAGATAAACAAATTCAGAAGTATATCAATAAGTTAAAAGTTAATTATCCTGACCGTCAAACGCTTTCGAGGTATATACAAATCGCCAACGAAACAGATAATAGATATTTTTAAAATTACAGCAAAACCTGCAAGCTTAAACTATAACAAACATCTCTACAAAACTACAATATCACTTTATTGTACTCATCTTTCTCTGTAGTATTTAGTTCGAGTCATATTTTATATGGGATCTTACAATTAATAACTAAGATGGGACCATTTGTAAGTATTTGTGGGACTTACGAGTTACACTAGCTATTTCACGCTACTTCGTCTGAGAATTATGCTATTCATTTTTTATTATTCGCTCTTCGACTTAACGAATCCGTTCAGTCCGTATATAATAAGGGGACCGTGCATAGTTTTTTTTACCCGACTACGGCGAAGCGTATGTATCTATGTTTGTTTGTTCCGCCGTAGAGCCTAAACTACAGGTCGGTTTTAATCAATGATGTGTCAATAGATTAGTAATAGTAGCCCGGGTAACATAGGCTATATAATTTACATAGTCGGGTTATAGTTTATATAAACATTTTTATTTACTGACTGTTCTTATTGTCTTTGCAATGTACGATCAACCGTTGGCGAAATACAGTCATCACAAAAGTGAGATCGTTCGAGAGCATTATAAACGCTGTACACATAAAATTAAGCACGAGTCACACAGCACATCACAGCTGTTGAAAGTTGTATACAAAGTTTATTTTCCTAACTTAAATACCGCATTTATGTATATTATCATTGATAACAAAAATGACACAAACAACATGAGGACTTAAACAGTAATTTTCGTTTCTCAATCACAGCAAAAAACCTAATAGTCCTTTATAGTCCTGTAAATTTTTGACATTTGCATTTTTAGGTTCACGTTTTTTCGGAATAGAGAATTTGTTTTATTTTGCGCGGAAAATGACATTTAACTTGGTCGCATTGGTTTTACATAACCTTCTTACGATTGAGTGATGATAATAATAATACAGCAGCAATTCTTATATTCTCCTCTATTGGTGCTTAACACAGATACGTATTACATATGAGATATTATGTCTAACACAAATACGTCTGCAGTCTACACTGAGAATAGCCTTTTAGCTAACCGAAATAAACCTAAATAAAACTAAATAGGCTGTACCTGTGACATCTGTCAATATGACATTGACAATTAAATTTCTTATAACTACTGTTGACATTATGCACCACTATCGTTGTCTTCGTTTACGTTTATATTCAATTAATTACCCGTGCGTACAACATTCGCTCAGCGTCACGCTCCCTTCCTGACACCTTACCTGCATAATGAGGTCTGTAAGAAAGTTCCATCTATCACTTGGTCAACAGCTCGGCAATCAAAGAAAATCCTTGAAGACTGGCTGTTAGGAATTGATTACGTAGAAACGGAACTTCTACTGCCATACACACACACACACACATACACACACAGGGTTTTATTAGGTTTAAATAAACGTAGATGCACTCGTAAGTCCGAGCTATTTTTTACCACCTCAATTTCTGGCTTTTGCGATACAAGCTCTGCTTAGTGCAAGAGCCGCTGTTACTGTTTTCGAACCTAGCTCTAAGTATAAATTGTTAGATTTAAGTAAAAGTGTACTCCTATGAATAATATTCTGGAATATAAACGGTTTGATTTGATTTGATTTGGTTTATTATTGGTCGAAGTCCGAATATAAATATTTCTTAATTAAAATATAGTACCTGGCTTTGCTCGTGTTTTAGTAGAACGATAAAATAATTACAAATAAATAAAGAAAATATAAAAGAAAAAGAAATAATGAGAATCACAAATCATTATTTATCTTACCGGGATTCGAACCCACCACATTCCGAATTTCCAAACAATGCAAAAATTATGCGTAGGTACATATACCAAACTGCCAATCAGACTGACGTAAGAGAGTCGAAATTATTGATATATTGTTGCACGACGAAAAAAAAAAACATAATATGTTGATTAAAAATGCGCAGTTTCTATGGGATAAGACCTAGCTTGATCGATTTTTCTCCCCTAAAACTCCTTGCATACAAAATTTCATGATAATACTTGTAGCCGTTGTCGAGATACCGATTATATACATATATACAAGATTGTCTCATTTAAAGTATAAGATTACACACATAAAACCAGTATTTCTTCATGAAGTAAAATACCTTTACTGTGTATATTAGAGTTTCCAGCCAACACTAGTTGGAATGTGCTAGAATTTAGTATAAAACTAATTGCATCCTGGAACACGCCTGACATATACGACCCTGGAATTCACATTGCTCGTAATACACCACTGGAATCTAACATTCTAACGGATACTATCTCAAATTATTCTTACAGTTAAGAAGCTCTTAAGTCACGTCCTGTATATATCTGCTCGAAATCAATTACGGATATTTTGGGCATACGACCTACTGCTTATGTTAAGATGTTTAGGCAGAAAAATAATAAAAAAAAAACTTCAATTTTTTTATAAACCTTAGTCAAATTACATTGCGGAATCTCTAGAGGCGCTGAGGTCATTAACCTCACAGACACAGTCGATTTAAAGAGGGAGCTAAGGCTTTGTCTAAATAACATCAATACAATTTGTGATGTGCTGTGTGAGGTCTATGACCTGAACAGCGCCGTAAAGGGCGTAATATAAGTTTATTTAGTATAATTTTTTTTTCGAAATTTTACTTTATTTTTCTAGCTATATGTCTTGACATAAGCAGTAGATCATATGGCCAAAATATCCGTAGTAGGTTTTGAACAACCATATATAATGCACTGGAGCCAAACCTATATTGCCAACGGATATGCTAAGCGCCATATCAAACGTCACCTAAATTTAAGAGGCTCTTTTCAGAAGGCTGAGTCCGCTAATCCTGCTAATACAGTGACGATCCAGTCCCGAATCGCGTTATGTTAAAACTGCAAAATCGAATGGGACGCCCTATTTTAACAACAGATGCTCCAGAAAGTTGAATATCTCGCAAACGGATACCAAAGTCAAAAAAATCGTCTCAGCAACCTCTCAATATTTTTAAAAGACACTATGAGGTAGACGAGAGACAAAAAATCATTCCCCCTTTACTTGTAGTACTCAAAAAAAAAATATTTTTCGTAATTTTATTTTAACACTTTGTCGGCTTAGTAAATACACATATCCATGCAAAGTTTCATCTTTCTAGCACTGACCGTTTGGACGGTAAGCCGAAGATACGGACGGACGGACATGACGAAACCATAAGTGTTCCGAGACGTGAACTACGGAATCCTGAAAAGCTAAAAACTGACAATCGCCTGAAGGCAAACGATCATCGCGGGATGGGATGTCCATGGGACACGCGCAACACCATAGCAGTTACACTTATAACTCCTCTGGTGTTGCGCATTAGCGTTTCTGGTCCGTAACGCAACCTCCTTGGGCCGCCGGTAACCTCACTTAATTTAAGGTTCTCTGTGAGGCCGTTGTCTTTATCGAGCCGCCCATTCGTGACGAAACATGGCACCCACGTTCTTATCTATGGCTTTTTGTTTAAGTTAAGATTAAATCGCATCTGAATAGAGTATTGCACATTGCGTTCGGCCAGTTTTAATAACGTCGTTATCTAAGAAAAAAACTAAAGGCGCATTTTGTCTGCCAAGTTTTGGAGATATTTATCAAACGAAATGGCTCAGTCTTGGCATTCCCCGGAATGTATTGTTTAATTTTTAGTTTTACAGTACTTGGCTTGGCTCTGCTATTGATCTAATCCTGCTGCATTTGGCTTTGGTGTGTCCTTCGTCAATTTTTAAATGTCACAAATTGAAATTTCATTTTTATGGGCAAAGCGATGAGCATCGTATATGATGCGATCATATCTCATACTTTAAACGAGCATATCTTGTATGTATATATATTCGGAATCTCGGAAATAGCTGCAAGTGTTTTCATGATATTTAATATGCAGGGAGGGGGATAGGGAAGTTTTTGAAGTAACTTGATAGTAACTTGATAGTATAGTGAAGTAGCATATGCTACAAAAAGTAAAATGTTATGCCAAGATATACCCTGGATCCAAAATTATGAACGGTACTCCTCAGTCTTTGAAGATACACGTTTGGAAATTTCAGCATTATTTAAAGAACTGCAAGCATATGCACTATACAATCATCATCACCACCACCATAATTACACCATACATAGGTAATCATAATAATATGATGAAATAGGTGTTTCTCTTAGTCTTTTATACGATGCCTTTGATCATTTGCTAGTCCCCCTCTGAGAAAAGCTCGATCTCCCACTAAAAAGAAAAAATATATTTACTTAATAAAATATATAAACCGACTTCCAAAGTAAAAGCAGTGACATTCTTAAAAATCACTTAAAAGTATGAAATAATTATTATTGTCGAAATAGTTCCCCTTTTAAATTCTGCTAAAATTTAACTATTTCTCTACTCAATCTTTCTATTTCTGAAGTCGGCCCATTAAAAATTACATTTAATTTTCGTGTATTCAGAAAGGTTAGATAAAAATCCCTTTCATGTCAACTCTCAAAGGGCTTACGAAGTTCATTTTAATTAAATTATTATTAAAATTATTTTCGACGACCTTTATGCTCAGTAGACTATAGTAGGTTCGAATCTCGTAATACTTTGTTTGGCTAACCTACTAGCTTTTGCCCGCGGCTCCGCCCGCGTAAATATAGTATACAAATTTGTCCATTCTTTCTTGGAAATAATTCATTTCTACGCGATGGTCATGCTAAGCGCGCAAGATTACGTTTTTTCAGCATGTAAGTGTACATGTTGTTACGGGGGAAATTAAAATAAAAACGAGGTTTCCCGTGACAATGAATTTATTAACGAAATAGGGGTCGTGGGCAGAAGGCCGTACGGTCTGGTCTAGCCTCTTGGTGTCTGAAGGGTATCGTAGGGGGTCTAAACCACGTGGGGACTTAGCTCAGGGATCCAGGTCTTGAGTCCAGGGGTCTGGCACGTGGCAAGAAGGCAAGAAGTTGGCGGTGCTCGAGCCCGTATCAAAGTGGACGGTGCTTGTGGCCGCAACGTAGTTATCAGTGCTGGAGGCCGTAACAAAGCTGGCGGTGCTCGTGCCCGTAACAAAGCTGTCAGTGCTTGGGCCCGTAACAAAGTTCCCCTGAACACGGGGTTAAAATATTATAATTATTATAAACTTGTATCTAGAAGAAGTTGAACAACCAAAATTCGGCAGGGAAAAAAAAGGGCGTTGTCCTGTCGCGACAACCCTTTTATACCTCTACTGACATTTGTTTTTTTTTAACCGACAATTAGCGGTAATGCGTAATACAAATGCCACAATAAAGAAATATTAGAGATGAAGCTCTAGTTAGAAGCATTTTCCAATAGATGGCGTTGTATAGCACAAATTAGCTATTATTAATATCGACAACTGCTAATAGATGACGCTATACGCATCGTTATTAGTTATAACGATACGTTAAAAAATGTAGCTATGCTACAATGTATTATGTACACTTACATGCTGTAAGTGCAAGTGTACATGTATTATGTACACTTACATGCTATACTGCTGGGTAACCGAGCATTGCTCGGAGTTCTGTTAATTTACTAAAAATAAGAAAAATATTTATCTGACCGGAATTCGAACCCACACGACCACATTTCGAATTTTCGCACAACGCAAAAATTATACATACGCATACCAATCTGCCAATCGGACTGGCATACTAGCGACGAAATTATTGATTTACTGTTGCACGAAGAAGGAAAAAACATATATAACTTGAAAATGCGCAGTTCCTGCGCAGGGATAAGACCTAGCTAGATCGATTTTTTTCCCCCAAAACTCCCTGCGTACTTTTTCATGGTAATACTTGCAGCCCTTTTCGAGATACCAATTATATATAGAATATTGTCTCGTTTAAAGTATAAGATATAATAATAAAATACAAAGAGATATCAAAACTGGCGGTAAACTCCAAACGATCGTCTGGCAACTTGCCAGGAATCTGGCAAAATATCATGGCATATGAGTTATGGTAAGATATGATACTTTATCTCTAAATCGACCACGTCAATCTGGTCCCGTGGTGTATATATGAATATTGAATAGAACGGCAAGTGGTCGAAATTTGACCACAATTAATGTTTTAAATTTTTAAGTTTCCACTTTTTATGGGTTCTTTTGCCTCTTAAATACGCAATAAAAAATGCGTATGTGAAAGAAATAATAATATCCATGGACGCTTCCACACCACGTCAATCTGGTCCTGTACTGAGTATCCGAAGAAGTTGTAACACAGGTATCCATAATATCACAGGATATACGACAACGGAGATACATTTAATACTTTTTTTACATTTAACACACATCCAAGACCCAGACAGTTTTTTCTTCCTTTCGGTGGTATTCGAACACGTGACCTCCGGCTTATGCGCCGACGCACTAACCACTGAGCCACAGAGTTCGTCAAGAAAGAAAAATTGACAATTGTGTCAAACCTCAAACCAACACCTACAGTTATTATAAAACGTTTTATATATTTCTAAGCATTATTTAAAAAAATATAAGCACACGTCTCTCACTATAAACTAATCTGTGCCAAATTTCATTCGCCTCCGTTCGCACAATTCTCGTAAACCTGTACCAATAGTTTCACCTTCACGTATTAATATATTAATAGGGTCATAGCCCATAGCGTCATACATATTTACCGCGGAGCCGCGAGCAAGAGATACTTACAGTATGGCGATAGAACGATATTTCTTTTCAAACCCGATATTTTTGAAATAAATCCCATCATAGCACGATTATGGTCGGTACGAATCGCCGAAGAACCGTACATATAAATTACAAGGCGCGGTCCAAGTTACAGATGAAAGAGACTTTCAGCCTAGTCTTGGGTGCGTTAACACCAAGTCTTTTTTTGCAGTTACAGAAAATTTTTGTGTTGGGTTTCGAGCGAGAGTCAATTTTTTAAGACGCACACCGACGCCAAAAAGCGACATGACTTTCTCTCAAGTTTCTGTGAAAACGCGTAACTAACATTTTTTATGAAATGAACCAGAAAACGAGCAGACGGTTCGCCTAAGTAAGTAGTTATCGCTGTCCATGGACACTCGCAACACCAGAGAATTTGTAACACCTCTGGTGTTGCGGACTTGCGTTCCTGGTCCTTAAAATCCCCAACCAATAGGTCCTCCAGTAACCTCGCTCACAGCGCAAGCGCCGCGTTATTTTACGCCGGTTTTTCCTGAGGCCGTGGTGATCGAGACGGCCCATTCGTGCCGAAGCAAGGCTCTCCTACGTTTGAAATATTTCTAATATATTATTATGTTTGAATATTGTATGTTTAGACAGGCGACATATCACCTGATAAGCGATTTTCGTTATCCACAAGGAAGTCGCAAGTGTTGTGTGAAAAAATTTGATCAATCATGAGCAATTATTATAGTCGATTGCGATGTGATAAAATATCAAGCAATTTAAGGCAACGGCAACAAGCATCAATTTGGTAAAATGTTTTGCAACATCAATATTGAGCGATAAGGAGCAACTCCAAGAAACTATGCAATATTTACATGCACAAGCAATTTAGTTGAAAATAAAATCGGCGATTGGTATCAGCGACATTGAGCAATATGGAGCAACGAGAATCAACATTGCCGAATTTTTTTGAAATTGCAACCACATCACATCGCTCCACAAATCGCTCCAGATTGACCCACCCGTATTGCTGAGCGATTATTGCTCAAAAATTGCCCGTATAAACGTACCTTTGCCAAAGAATATATATTACTAACGTAATGAATCGTCATTTCCACTGATATACACGAGTGACAGCTCGCGGCTGTGTTGCGTGGCTGGGCGAATGCGGAGGCGGGCGGCGCGTGAGTTTTTTCCAGCCAGGACTTTCGTTCACGGGGCTGGCCGCTGGTCGTTTCGTGCAAGACATCATTGACACTAAAATTTCGTAATACTTATGATAGATTACGTCAACATGGCTGACGTTCGCCGGCGCTCGAGCTGTCACTTGTAAGTGTCGCCCCTGTACCTCTACCCAGAGAGGTCTACAATGATATCCACCATCTACCCTCACTTCAGTATGAAGGTCCTTTGTATGGAATAATACTCGTATCCCTATTTTAACAATATGTATTGTATATGCTGTACACATTCCCTTAATCATAATAGCAACACACATTATACAGTTACATATTACACAGATATTACGTTTTCTATATGCCATATGCCTCATATAGGAAAACCCCCTTACTAATAAAAAGATTTACACAACGGACAACTTAAACAACGTTGCTGTCTTTGTCTGTTGCGCTGGAAATGTCACTTGACGGACAAAGACAGCAACGTTGTTTAAGTTATCCGTTGCGTAAATCTTTTTATTAGTAAGGGGGAAAGACTACGGCCTCACAGAAACTGGCGTGAAATAACATTGGGTTTTACTGAGTGTACCTATAGACCCTTTTGTACCCTACAAAGGGCCCATGGGTGTTTTATTGACTGGCAACGCCCTTGTGACTCTTCCAGTGTTGCGGACAATTACTGTCCGCAACACTGCAACGCTTATCAGGCGATCCGCCTGCACGTTTTCCGGTGAAATACAGCGCTCGAAGCCTCTTCAATGGCCTTGGCATTCTGATGTGAGTAGGTCATACCCATTCAGAATATTATAAGAGACAAATGATTGATTTCCTCTTTAGTTTAACCTTCGGCATTTGCTCTCGAGTCTGCTTCAGCAGTTGATAAATTTAATTAAAATGTGCTGAGTATTTTTAATTGGAAAGGATTATTATAATAGTTATGATCAGTTTTATAATATAACTAGATGTGGCCCGCGACTTCGTACGCGCAACTATTTTTCGCGGGAACCGTACATGTTGCTGCGATAAAAAGTAGCCTATGTGTTAATCCAGAGTCTAAACTACTACCATGCCAAACTTCATTAAAATCTGTTCCGTAGTTTTTTGCGTGAAAGAGTAACAAACATTCACACATCCATACATTCTTACATTCTTAAGAATGTGACCCACAACTTCGCTAGCCGAGAAGAACGTGTTCTTAAAACCGTATATAACCGTATGTACCGTAACACATAGTCTAATTTTTATCCGGGATAAAAATTAGACTATGTGTTAAACCAGCCTACAAACTATTCGTGTGAAATATTCATTTATAATTAGTTTGTGGTTATCTGTTCGTCGGTGTTTGCGTGAAAAACAACAAAATATCAAAAACCTAACCCCTAGGGATTCCAGTACCATCAGAAATTAGGCAAACCCCAACGCCAGGCCGTGTGATAAAAGTTGGCGCCAACAACATAATATAAACTTATACGTGTTACGTTGTGTGCTGTCTATGAATAATCATGAAGAGCCACGGCACGTAATTGACGTAATTAAAACACGTAATTAAAAACTGTATTATTGCAGGATTTAATTATCAGAATTCTGAACAGTGATAACAGAAGTTTCAATGTCTATGGTTCGCTCATGGTTCGCCAAGTCGTAAGTTCATGAGTTAGACCACACAGATGCAGTCACAATGCGTTCGTTACGCGCTGGCGAATAGCCAGGCGGATTATATCGCTACGTCGACATGGAATCAATAAGTACGGTCAATAATATGTATACAGAAGTGCGTGTCTTGGACACAAAAGGGGCAAATATATCTCCTATCCCCTAATATTGGTGTATTTCTGAGTATTATTAAAAATATATATTAGCTTTCTGCACACCTTCCTCCAACTTTAACTGTGCCAAATTTTATTCATTCTCATAATTTTCGTGAAAAAGATGATACGATGATGATAAACGTAAAACACACGAGAATGCCATATTTAAGCCTACTCAAAACTTTCCGAGTATACATTGTTTGATGATTATGCGAAAATTCCTCTTGAATATTCATTTTGTTTTAGTATATTTAGTATTACGTTAAAATTTTAAGCTCCGAAACGATATGTACAATTGGAATGGAAAATGCAAAAAGAAATTGGGCACATCCCACTTCTATATTATTGTAAACTAGCAGTTGCCCGCGGCTCCGCCCGCGTAACTGTACTTTTGCGGGATAAAAAGTAGTAACTATGTGTTAATCCAGATCATAAACTACTACTATTATAAATTTCATCGAAATTAGTTCGGTAGTTTTTGCGTGAAAGAGTACCAGACATCCATCCATCTATCCATCCTCACAAACTTTAACATTCATGTGTGTATTCATGTATTCATGTAGTAGGATGCAGTTACATTTCTTTTAAAGTTATTGCAAAAGATAAGGCTCCAGTACGGGAGTATGAACGCCATATTTCATATTCGCCATTAAAGTCTACAATGGCTACAACGCGTCATTACGCTCGTGAAAACACCACGATACTGTCAAATGTATTGCAATAGCAGCTTTGCTATTCGTCTTGAAATATTGCAAATATCACGCAATGAGGATTTTCGGTATTTTTTCTGCCGCTAGGAGGCAGACCCGACTCACACAGAGTGCCATCTGATGGCGGAAGTGATTTCAAAAACTGGCAATAAGGATTTTCGACACTTTTTCTGCCACCAGGCGGCGCTTCGTAAAAGTCGGGTCCTAGTCGTGTCAAACAGCTGTCAGATGTCACGAACTTACTTACCCTCATTGTATTTGGAAACGTTGCAGGTTGATAAGGACTAAAAAAGTTATAATATCTAACTAATGACAATACAAAATTGTTGTTTAATAATAACTAGAGTATCGGGTATCCCACGGGAATAGTGCGCTTTTTCGGGATAAAAAGTAGTCTATGTTTTAATGCAGAGCCTAAACTACTACCATAATAAGTTTCATCAAAATCCGTCCATTAGTTTTTGCGTGAAAGAGTACCAAACATCCATCCATACATCCATACTCACAAACTTTTACATTTATAATAGTAGTAGGATATCCATGGACGCTTCACACCACGTCAATCTAGCCCCGTGCTAAGTATCCGGAGAACTTGTGTTACGGGTACCAGACAACGGGAAGTATATTTAATACTTTTATACTATGTACATATATTTATGATTTTTAATATATTATACACTTATTTAATACACATCCATGACACAGGAACATTGAAAACTTTTTGTTCCCTCGGTGGGATTCGAACCCGCGACCTCCAGCTTGAGCACCGACGCGCTACACACTGAGCCACGAGGCCGTAATTCTTTTAGATACCTTCTTATAATTATAACTACAGAACGCTCAAATATCCATTAAAAGGATATTTTGCTCGCTATTTAGATCCTAAAGTTGAAACTTTTTAACATTTTTCAACAAAGGACATGAGGAATTTTACTATAAAATAATTACCCGCGGCGACCAAAGGTAAAAGGATGATAGATGTAAGCGTGATTGCATCTGGATTACAACGGCATAGGTCACATATCTGCCGGAGGTGGGGTAATTACTGTGATATTTTAACTCAATTCAACTAATGTTTGTATGAAAAAAATGTATTGATTATCTCCACTTCTCCGTGCATCTGAATTATAATCATTATATCGACTGAAAAATGTACAATCTAACAGTATTTTGGTATGTGGTCGCTACTTTTTAGACAGCGTATAAAAGTCCCGATGTATTTTCTCCAGCTAACTGTACGTAGCGTCGTACTTAAACTTTACCGGTAAGACTTCACCCGTAGATAATATTATAACGTTACAAAAACATCTAAACCAGGTTTAACATACTTTAACTATTAAATCCTGTAAAAACTTTAAATAGTAGGTAGCAGTGGCGAAGGCTGGTTATCCCTTATACGGAAGCCCTAGCCTGTGGTAATAGGTAGGGATTTGGATGAGGGTCTTCAAAAGGAAAGTGGTAAGTGAAGCCGATAGGAATGGAGTTATAGGAACCCCACGCCACTGGCAGGTAGCTGTTGCACGCCACTTCTCTTAAGCTACTTTTTAAGGTTCCGTAATAGGTAGGGATTTGGATGAGGGTCTTCAAAAGGAAAATGGTAAGTGAAGCCGATAGGAATGGAGTTATAGGAACCCCACGCCACTGGCAGGTAGCTGTTGCACGCCACTTCTCTTAAGCTACTTTTTAAGGTTCCGTAACACTCAAGGAACCCTTGAACCTATACCAAGGAACCTATAGTTTCGCCTTGTACGTCCGTCCGTCTGTCTGTCTGTCTGCCTGTCTGTTCGCCCTTCTAGCTTCTGTAATTATGAATACAAATTAATAAATTCATAACGGAACCCTCCTTAGACATGTCCAGACATGCTCTTGTTTATTTATTTATACAAGAAGTCTAAGTAGCAACGCGTGATGACGGGTAATTGAGCATACGGATAGCCTGATGGTTATAACCTCCGCCTACCCGCAACACTAGAGGACTTTGCAAGATGGTTCTTTAAACTTTGGGCACTCACTCGGCGAAACGCATTTTTTCACGCCCATTTTCCGTGACGTCGTGCTAACTCTTGCCGCCAAGGTTCTCCCACACTAACTGATGTGTCACTGACTCTAAATATTTGCCATTCTGCTCACCTGTTGTATATATTACGCCTAATGATCATCCGCGTATTATACGGCGCCATGTTGCTTTTATGTGCACAAAATGGCGGACATTTAAAATGGCGGCACCGCGTGATGGATAGAGAAATAAGATCATAAGAATAATGTTGTATAATGTTTCTTTAATCCTACTTTAGTATTATAAATGTGAAAGTTTGTGAGGATGGATGGATGTTTCTTACTCTTTCACGCAAAAACTTCTGAACGGATTTTTAATAAAATTTGGTATTATAGTAGCTTAAGCTCTGTAATAACGCATAGCTTACTTTTTATCCCGAAATAGTACAGTGTTCCCGTGGGATACTTTATTTACGCGGGCGGAGTCGCGGGCAAAAGCTCAGTGAACTTTAAATGAGTCCATCTGTAAAGATGGCCATTCTCCTCTTGACACGGAAAAAAGTAAGCCCGTTTATTGCTAATCTTGTATTTTTTATATTTTTATATATTTATCATAAAATAGCTGCCCCGACACATGTTGTTCTGTCTTAACTATGAACTGGAATAAATAAATAAATAACATACTCTACCGACGGAACGAACATCAAATGTTTGACAGGTAGGAACAGGTAGTAAGGGAGAATTTAACTGTCCTTTTTTGGTATTTCCCTTGCAATTTTTTCAATATTTTTGTTTAAATCTCACCTGAACTATCACAATCATCTTAAGACTTAGTCAGCCAAATCGGTCTAGCCGTTATCAAGTTTTAGCGAGACATTGAAACTGCAATCCATTTTTATATATAAGAAGATTATCAAAAAAAAACAAACAAATTTATTTGAAAATTGAAGGAAGTTTAGTAGGTAATTATTACATTTAATTACCGCCAAGTAAACTACACCGAAATAAAGAAATCTAATAAGAAAAACCAAAAACTAAATACGCTGAAAAGCAGACGGAACATTTACAGGATAGCTAAAATCTAGAATAAGACATAGACTAAGCACTAAATCCAGGTCATAATTTTTATCTGAAGCACTCACTAATTGAAAGAATTGGAGCGTAATGCGATTCGGGGCTTAAAAATTATATTTCCAAGATGAAATTTGAGCTGAAGAACCGCTCTTCTCTATTCAGACTCAAAATAATGTTTTTGTAAACACAAATCCCATAATACACTTAATTAGGATTACCAATTGAAATACTATTTATCGTGCAAATGGTTAATAGTTACAATGATACATTGTTTTTTTTTTTACATTTAGTTTCATTTGGCCGTATTTAATTTTATTGTTCACAATTGTATTTGAACCTAGTTTCAGCATAAACTAGGACCTAGGTGTTCTACGGCCATTTCCACGTCATAAAACTCTAACCATCTGCGTGCCCAAAGTCTGTCAAAACAACACGAACCGTACAATTTGCCTCACAAAACGAGGCAGTGGTAAAGTAGGACATACAATGTAATTACGCACAAAACACATGAACGCTGATGATAATAGTACTTGGTCCAGTATGACACGGTAAGATTAAAGGCTAGGTACTTTTTATCTCGGAGAAAATGAAGGAACAGACAGACAGATTTCCTGCGAGATCTAGTTATAAATAAGAGAATTTTATTCTCAAGAAGAAGTAACGTTTAGTATAAAATTAAATGCAATACATCCAATTTCT
Organism: Phengaris alcon alcon; assembly: GCA_037179445.1. Classification (NCBI taxonomy): domain Eukaryota; kingdom Metazoa; phylum Arthropoda; class Insecta; order Lepidoptera; family Lycaenidae; genus Phengaris; species Phengaris alcon. The sequence continues at coordinate 369,688 of JAYRCH010000158.1, read as the reverse complement.
CTCGCAAATTACACAGTAAATCACTGCACTTACTTATGTACATGTAATCTCGGGGAGGATCGTAAATTCTAACTTTGTAGAGATAAAACCGACACAGACGCTCAAATATCCAACTCGAATGACGTCAAATATCAAACGGAGCCAACATCAAATATTAAGGCTGGGACTACAATGTCCGGAGTCAGTGAGACCGAGCTGAAAACCGAACACACGTGTCGAATCAAATGTCAATGTCATAAATGACAGCTCGACCCTCGACACTTCAATTTTCAACTGTCTTGTATGAGCGCAGAGTTCTATTTGCAGTGCTCTGAACTTTCCCGGGTCCACCGTATTCCGGATCATATAGTCCCAGCCTAATACTACTCACCCGAGTAGAAAACAGATAGTGTTGACATAGCCGTCACACGCGCAATGGTGAACGCGTTCACCAATTTTAAATGTAAGCTTTCTGTATTCTCCGTGAAAAATAAAAATAAACTCGTTTAAGAATTATTTCGATCCGTCAATTAGCCTCTAAGATATGTAATATGTTGTTTATTGAAACAAAACTTAAGTTGTTGCTCTGTAAAGAGGAATTTATTCTTTTATGAAAAATCATATTTAATTTTAGCAAACACCACTTACTCTATTTACTTAATCTAAAAGATTTACATAAAAATATTTACTAACCTGTAAAGAGAAACAACATTAAAAGCTACTGCTTCAACTATGATCTCTTTAAATCACAAATTATTTAAATTTCTGATAAACCTCGTTATCGTTTCTAAATTCTAATGTCCAAAGCCAGAGACAATTTCTAGGATGAACATAGTGCAGAGTGCTGTCACCATAGATAATGCTTCGATGTATACGTCAAAGGTAATGTGCGGGAAACTTAAATTAACTGAAGATTCTATGAGCTTCATTTACATCTCCCCCCCCCAGGTTCTCAAGATTCTTCAGGTACCGGTATAAGTTTTGTAATGTGAAACAAGTTTGATTCGAACTTTTTGTAACCTGTATTAATTTTAAAAATTGAGTTAGATAATTTTTCCAAAATTTTGAAAGGTCCAATTTTTAATTCGTCTAATTTTCTCCTATTTAATCGGTTACCGTTTTCCACATATACAGAGTCTCCTACTTTTAATTGGATACTTTTTCTATTTTTATCAAATAGTTGCTTATTATAATTGTGTGAATTTATAGTTCTTTCCAAAGCTGTTTTCCTATCTTGTAATAAATCCCTCTGTGTTTTATGTTCTTTCAACTCGTCTGGTAAGATGTTAATCACTTTTCCTTCCATTAAATATGTTGGGGAATATCCTGTCACAGTGTGTTCAGTTTCATTATATTTCTGGGTACACTTATGAGCGATAGTTGTCCAGGCTATTTTATCGGTTTTTTCATTAATTGCACATCTTATCTTGTTGACTAATGTCTGGTTTAACCGTTCATTTAAGCCATTTGAAAAAGGTGCATTGACTGCAGTGAAAATAATAGGTATGTTCTCTTTCTTCAAAAAACTTTTAAATCCTTTCGAATTTATGCCCGGGTATTGATCCGATAGAATCATTCCAATTTTATTTTCAGGTATAACTTTTTTTAAGAGCTTTATAAAATCGTCTGCGTTTTGGGTTTTTGATGTCACTATGTGGGCATATCTGGTGAAATGGTCTACCAAAATATGTAGATATGTTTTTGTAGAGCGGGAGCCACCAAATCCACCGATGGTATCTATAGAGACGATTTCAAAGGGGTAAGTAGCAGGACCCAGATGAGACATTAATCCATATTTAAATTTAGTTCTAGATTTATTTTTTATACATATTTCACAATTATCACAGATTTTTTTAATATTGTGTATTAAATTCTTTGCTGTATAGAATGGTTTGATTTTATTTTCTGTTTGTTTCACTCCTATATGGCAGTATGTACAATGTACATTTTTTATTACTTTTCTACTAAATTCCTCAGTGAGTAAAATTTTTTCTTTTTTTCCTACCCTTTTAAAGTATATTTTATCCTTTAATATTATTTTATTTTTATATAGTTTTATGTCTTCATTATTCTCTTGATCGTTTTGGATGTCTTCTAGTTTAATAAAATTTACAATTTTTAAAATTTCTTCCTGATTTACATGTGATTCTAATACTGGGTTTCTACTCAAACTGTCTGCTTCCAAATTGTCCTTTCCGGGTGAATATATTACTTCAAAATTAAATTGTGACAAGTAATATGTAAGGTCTCCTAATTCTTCATCTGTTCTTGCCTTAATATTTAGTTTTTCTAGGGGTTTATGGTCTGAAAAAACTTTAAATTTTTTTCCTATCAGCCAATGTTGCCAATATTTTAGCGCTTCTTTAATTGCTAAGCATTCTAAATAAATAGCTTTTTTTCGTTTCTGACTGTCATTTAATTTCCTCGAAAAATATGCACATGGTTTTTCTTCGCCATTTTCTTGTGGTTGTTTCAAAATAGCCCCTATACCCTGTATACTTGCATCTGTATAAATATGTATAGGTAAATGCGGATCAAAGATTTCTAAAATAGGTCTTGAGCAAAGCAATTTCTTTATTGTATCAAAAGTATCTTGACATTTTTCTGTCCAGATAAATCTTTGGTCTTTTCTTAACAAATTATGTAGAGGATCTAATAAGATTGATAAATTTGGTATATATTTTCCATAGAAATTTATTTTACCTAAAAACTGTCTAATATTTTTCTTTGGTTTTGGGACAGGAAAATCTTTAATGGCTATTAAATTATCCTTAAGTGGAGTAACTGTATTGTTTTTTATTATGTGGCCCAAGTATTTTACAGAATCCTGTGCAAAATTGCATTTAGAGAATTTCAATCTAAAGCCCTCCTTTGAAATTGCTTCTAATAGCAACGATAAGTGTTTAATGTGTTCGTTGAACGTCTGGGAAAATACTAAAATGTCATCAATGAAATTTACTGTAAAACTTGATAATTTGTGTTTTCTAATAATGCTAGTTAAAATTCTTTGAAAAATTGCAGGTGAGGTTTTTAAGCCGAATGGTAGACAAGTCCACTGAAAATGATTTTCTTGAGTAACAAATGCTGTTTTCTTTCTATCTTCTACTTTTAAAGGTATAGACCAGAATGCGGAATTGATATCCAATGTTGAGAAAAATTTACAATTTCTTGTTTTTATCATTATATCTTCGATAAGGGGAAATGGTTGTGACTGAGGAATCACTATTTTATTCAAGTCCCGAAAATCTACACATAGTCTAGATTTTCTTCCTTCGTCTTTTTTATAGGCTAATGTTACAGGAGCAGCAAAAGGGCTGTAAGATTCTTCAATTAATTTCTTTTTTAATAATTTTGAAACTTGCTGCTCTATTTCTTTTTTGTCCTCAAAACTGCATCTATATGGTCTTTTGCTACAATATGAATCTACTAATAAATCTATATGTGCCTCATAACCTTTCACTAAGCCTACATCATATTTATCTTTTGCAAATAGTGACTTATATTTCTGAATTAATCCATCTATTTTTGATTGTTGCTGAGTGTCTAAATGATTTACTGAGATGTTGAAGTTTGTAACTTCCACATGTTCGTTAAAGTTAACCTTACATTTATCATTCATGTTTAAATTATCTTTCACAGTTATTTCCTTAAGATTATTTTCCTTAATGAAATAGTGTTTGTTTTCAATTTTATCACCTGTGAAGCCAGGAATATTTTCATTATGTTGTTTCATTACTTCGCTTAGTTTTTGTGTGATTTCTAAGTTTTCATTTTGATTTAGTTGAAAAGATTTTATACAATCCAATCCAATTAAAAAATCATAGTCAAAATTTTGTTCGTCTATGGCAAAAACATTTACATTTTTTTCTATTTGAAAAATCTTTATTTTCAATGTCACTATTCCTATAGATTTTTTTTACACCATTAATCGTTTTTAAGTTTGCTTTACTATTAATGTTGTTGTTTGGTGTGTTTTTTAAGGACAACAATCTTGAGTTAATTATACTAACATTTGATCCTGAATCGTAGACACCGAACGTTTCAACTGAATCATTTATAATTAACTTGATTTTGATTAATGGTGGAATTATTAGTTTTTTGGGTCTATTTCATGTAAACTCATTTCTAATTCAGAATTATTGACACTCCTAATTAACTCTTTTTTTGAGCGATCATTATCTTTATTTTTGAACCAACACACAGATTCTGAATGATACCGAGTTCCTTTCTTTTCTTTTTCACATATTCTGCATGGTCAGTCTTTGAAACTTTTTTCTTTTATTTTATTTTCCGAATCGATTACTTTTTTATCCACAATCCTTTTATTAATTATTAAATGTTCTAAGCCCCGAATACTACTAAATAAATCCTCAGTGTCTTTCATTTTATTTCTATCAATTTCATCTGCAATAAAATTAGGTAGCCCAGTTACAATTAAATCGATTAAAGTAGGTTTATCGATTAATTTATTTATTTCTAATAAAAGCCTCTCTTTTTTGAGAGCATATTCCAATAATGAACCCTGTCTATACTTAAACAAAAAAGCATACCTTATTGGTGACCAGCCTTTGTTCACATATGTTTCACAAAATTTATTTTTCCAAACACACCATTCAGAATTTATTGAATATTTTATAAGTATAGAGTTATACCAATCTTGACAAGAATCCTCCAAAAATAACCGAAATATTTGTATCTTTTGAATATCGTATAGGTGTAAATCTATACGTGTACATTCAGTTTCAAAGATATTCATCCATTGTGTTACACTTGATGTTTTTTTTGTGAATTTTTCTAAGACAAACTTTTCAGATAAGTTCTTCACATTTGATTGTTTAGATTCCTTCTTCAATTCAGCAAAACTTTCCAGAATTTTTGTAAAAGTTTCTGTTGAAGTTTCATTCGTAAAAACCTGTTGTGTTTTTGGTGTAATTTCCTCCAGTAAATATCCCTTGAACTGCATATTTCCATCTTCGTCCAAATAAGTATCACGTAATTCGGGTGTTACTGAAATCCATACTAGTCTTTTTTCATGTCTTCTTTGTAGTGTAGCTTTTACTTTTTGAAAAGTTTGAGTTTTTATCAACTCAGTATGTAGCCTTATCGGTTGCAATTGTTCCGGAATTAAGAACACGTTTTTATCGGCATCCATAATTGAGGTTATGTAGATCACATTTGTCTTTGGGTCTTCACCCGATTTTACAACAAATTCAAATTTTAACTTCTCCATTGTTTACAACAGCTATAAATAATGTTGTTTTGTAATATGTTGTTTATTGAAACAAAACTTAAGTTGTTGCTCTGTAAAGAGGAATTTATTCTTTTATGAAAAATCATATTTAATTTTAGCAAACACCACTTACTCTATTTACTTAATCTAAAAGATTTACATAAAAATATTTACTAACCTGTAAAGAGAAACAACATTAAAAGCTACTGCTTCAACTATGATCTCTTTAAATCACAAATTATTTAAATTTCTGATAAACCTCGTTATCGTTTCTAAATTCTAATGTCCAAAGCCAGAGACAATTTCTAGGATGAACATAGTGCAGAGTGCTGTCACCATAGATAATGCTTCGATGTATACGTCAAAGGTAATGTGCGGGAAACTTAAATTAACTGAAGATTCTATGAGCTTCATTTACAGATATTTAACTTCAAAGTGGCTGAGACGGTAACATGCGATTAAGCGGTGCGTAGTACGGCGCGAACTCCGGGCTGTATGGCCGAGGTGTAGCGTGACGTTAGCGGATTCAAAAATTTTCGGAACTTTGAACGCGTGTAAAATAGTAACTACTTAGTAATTTTGAATAAAACAAAAACTAGTGTAATACTTAATAATAGCTTTACAGAAACAAAACTTCAAGTGATTTTATATATCTATATATAATATATTATAATACGTATTAGTACTCGTAGTACTGCATTGTCCAACATCAAATATCAAACAGAAAGTCACACACGCCAAAAATATATCCAACTTGGAGACAACATCAAATATTATTAACAAACAGAAAACAGAGAATGCAAACTTTGCGAAGGAAATAGCCGTCACACACACTCGAATGTCTTGGAACTAACATCAAATATTCGACGACCTCTGTGGTTCAGTGTTTGTGCTCGTCGGTGGTCAAGCCGAAGGTCGCGGGTTCGAATCCCGCCAAAGGAACAAAAAAGTTTTCCAATGTTCCTGGGTCATTGATGTGTATTAAATATGTGTATAATATAATAAAAAAATTAAATATGTGGACTGTGTATGGTACAAAATTATTAAATATACATCCGTTCACTAGTACCTACCCGTAACACAAGTTCTTTAAGAACTTTCCACGGGACCAGATTGAAGTGGTATGGAAGCGTCCATTGATATTATAATTTTATTATTATTCAATCGATGCAACAGAATCCAACAGCTAATTTGAGGAAAGTAAGAACGTGACTGATTCCAGACACTAGGATTCAGAATCTATAAGATCTTCTTCATATTCCAGCAGACAATGGAAAGTGATATCACAATGGGCGATTGTTTCTACATTAACGAGTCCAATAGCAATTAAAAAGGAGAGCAATTAGCGCGCCAAATGTCGCCTATGTACAGGGGATAGGATGTAGCGAGAGCGGAGGCGGTAGATATTTTAATGCGAAAAAGACTGCCTTCCTAAGCCAAAAGGAAGGGTAATTAATGTTTTTGGTGGTCTATAATAATATATCTGTGGACGCATCCACAGCACGTCAATCTGGTCCTGTACTAAGTATCCGAAGAACCTGTATCGCAGGCACTAGACAACGGAAATATATTGTTATACTATTCGATATACATATATTTATGATTATTATTATACTATAATACACATCCAAGACCAAGGAACACAGAAAAACTTTTCGTCCCTTCGGCGGGATTCGAACCCGCGACCTCCGGCTTAAGCGCCGACGCGCTAACCACTGAGCCACAGAGGTCGTCTATGTAAGTATGTATGTATGTTTGACCCACGGTAGCGCCTAAACTACTGCACCAATTTTAATAGATGAGGTGTCAATTTTACGAAGTCGGATTGTAGATTTTTATAAAAAAATACGTGTGGCACTCGGGGAGTGCCGCGGTAAAGCTATCGCATAGTCAGTCTACACGCATACGTCTAGTCGCACGCACACAAACACCGTGCCGAAGTCTGCCGAACTGAAACGACGCTAGACGATGCACGGTGCCGGTCGGAGTGGGGGGTGTTAGGTTTATTTTCGTTACGGAATTTCTTGATTCGGTCGCCGTGCTCAAAGCCCGCGATAAAAGCTATGCAATAGCTTGAAAATGTTGTTATTGATGAAATACATTATTTGTGATATTTAAATTAAATAATAAAAAATCCAGAATCCCTTCTTCTTTTAACTTACACCACAATTAAATAGGGTGCGTGGCGTTAAATAAAATGATCATAATCCTTATTGCCATTATTTTAAAGTTCATTATTGCATAGGGAAAAATGTAAAACAATTTCTTATAAACGGTTTTTTAGCGTTTGTATAATTGGATTTATTTTGGGGACGATTTTTTGATATTATTTATGGATTTTGATCCCGCTGTGATATAACAAGGACAATGCACACCCATAGACCTTTATATTATAGACGAGGCATGTCGAAGCAAAGTATCCACACTTAAACTGCCCCACTTTTATAGCTGTTTGCGACAATCGAGCTTTGAAATTTGTGATCTTGATATTTGCTTTCCGCAGTATAAATCTTCACACAGACAGATACTTCTGAAATCAAGATGGCGTACCTTTTCTCTTGTATGAATATTTTTTCTGTCACACAGTGTGGTGTGCACTTTAACGTCGATAAGATAGTAAACCTTAACCTAGGTACTTGCTCTGACAGAACTCCGGTGATGAAAGGTAACGAGCAGGTACTTACCTGAAAAAAAAATAGGCTATTAGTTATAGAAAAACTAGAACACTTCAAAAGATAAGGATGAGAACTTAAAAACAATATCTAAAATTAATATCTGCAGGTCTCACACGGCCACTTCTAGTATTTCGTATTAGCGTCAGTTCACAACGGGACGCGAGGTGACTTTTTAGGGTGGTGATTCAAAATTACTTCACTTCACTACACAAAAAGAATACACGATTCATTGCTAAATTGATGACTCTTTTTGTGCAATGAATAAAGTTCAATTTTGTATGGCTATCTAAAAGAGCGGGTCGTATCGCATCCCGATTGAGATGTCCCTTAGGTTCATACTTAAATTATTTGTTTCATTTTAAATTTTAGATATCATAACATGGTTACATGTCAGATGAATCTTCATAAATAGAATTTTACAAGAAAATCATCAATTTTGTCCGTTTTTAATAGAAATGTCGCACATAAGAATTGCTGAATAATTTCATCCAATAAGCGTCACTTCACGCCAATACGTGACACAGCGCTACGATTTTAAGACAGCTTTTCTAAATTGAACTTTATTCACTACAAAAAAGATAAACGTTTCATATGACATCAATCATACACTGCACATGCTGCAACTTGACATTCGAACTGTTACAGCGAAACGTGTATCTTCTTGTGTAACGAATAAATATCAATTTTGAATAGCTATTTTAAAAATGCAACATCACGTCCCATATCTTTAATTTTGTTTATTGAAATTAAATTGAAATTGTAAAAAATAGTATATAATATGTAAATTCGAACATTAATATATTACTTTCAAGTCCCTTAAAACCTTATTAAGCTTATCCCTAGACCTTTGCCGTTTAAATATCGGATTACATTTGGATATCCCGCCGCCCGCCGCCGCTACAGCGGGATAAGCTTAATCCCACTAATTAGTGCGTAATTTACTGGCATTAGATACATTTACCTACGTTAAGACTACGCCAATAGGAAGCGACGATAATTGTCGTACTGTTACGAGTAGCTACTCGCTCTTATCAATATAAAAACAATGTCTCGAGTTGTTGCTTTAACTGGAAAAACGAGCGAACATTGTATATATATGATGTTTATTAAATATGTGTATAATATAATAAAAATCTTAAATATAAGTATAGTATAAAAAAGATTAAATATATTTCCGTTGTCTGGTACCCGTAACACAAGTTCTTCGGATACTTACCACGGGACCAGACTGACGTGGTGTGAAGCGTCCATAGATATTATTATTATTATATATGTAAAAAAAGTATCTTAATGTTCATAATTAAGATAGTCCAGACTAGAGAAGATAAAGAATAAAGATCCCAATAATCTATACTAATATCTATTTTTTTGCATTGAATAGGCTCCGAAACTAATGTATCAATTTTGATGAAATTTGGAACCGATATAGATAAGACCACGGGGAAAGACATAGGCTTTTTATCGCGGCGAAATGTACGGTTCTCGCAAATAAAAATTGCGGGCATCAAGACGCGGGCGACATCTAGTCATTCATATCGGTAAACTAAATGTTGCCCGCGACTTCGTGGTCTACTCTATTTGTGTGCCAAATTTCATCAAAATCGGTCTAGTACTTTCGGAGTCTATTCAAAGCAAATAAACGAACAAATCTTACGTCTTTATTATATTAGTATAGACGTAGCAACAAAGAGAGCGAAGCGAGCGAGCTTACAAACCATGTATTTAACAAAAATAAAACTTAATCACAACAAATCTCGATTAAAATTCACCAAAACAGCCTTATTTTGTACTTAATGCGGCTTTACGGCTGAGTTTTGATTGTAAATTGTATTTGTAAATTGAGTGAAAGGATGCGTGAGTCTCCCCGCGGGATTAGGTAAATAAATAGCTTATTCCGTTTTATCTGAATTTGTGTACCGTGTTTTATCTGGTGATTTTAAATGAAAGCAAGTTTTATTTTAACATTACTAAGCAACAGTTCAATGGAATACTTTTTAGATAATATAATATAATAATAATCTTTTATTGACATAATTGTTTATAATTACAAAAGTCCTATGAAGACTCTCACACCTAAACTAGGCTAAAAAGCCCGTATCTCAGGCGTCAGTGGCTCCTCCCAATATTTGTAACAAGTGTCAAAAAAGTTGAATCAAGATTTTACAATACTTTATAAGTATGGATATTTTGTAAATTTTAGGTATTTTATCTAATTTTCTTTCACACAGTAATTCACACACACACACACAAATGTAATACGATTTAAGGGTACCCACACATTTTTAGAACTTATCGAAATGGTGCATACAAATTGTCGGTATTAAATACAATTTCAAACTCACTAATCTATCGGTGGCTAGATTGCTACCTTGTAGAAGTCAAACGCCTGGAAACATTTATTTACCAGAAATATCACATCACTTTGTATACAAGTGAAAATACGTATGTGTAAAATGTAGACATGTTTTAGTACACAGAAAAAACATGGCGTGTACAAGAGTACACGTGGCAGAAGTGAAACTTCATTCATCCTATAAAATCCAAAAAAATACACTCATCGTACCTAAAGCACATCGCTTCAAAAAATAATAGAAAAATAAAAATTTGTACACCTAGATCGCCATCTGAGTATTGAGCCGTACCTTAGAAAGTTAAGTTGTTATGTAGGTATAAGTAGCTTCCGACAGATGGTGTTATATCCAAAAAATACTGTTTCCTCTGAGAATTTACTCATATTTAAGATTAATTGTCATGTGTGCAATAAAAATTCATATGCGCAATAAAAAAAATGTGTCATCTAGCCTAGTGACGTAATCGGCAGTGGTGATGATGACTACAGATGATGATGAATAACTTCCAATCTCAGTAGACAAAACTCGGTTAGTAAAAAACAAACTTTATTTCACGGGTGCAAGGTACAATTTCCTCTGCAGGGTGTAGTAGGGTAAAGAGGGGGGAGATTGGCCTGGATGAGGAAAACAAACATGACACTAACAGCAAATACTACTTTCTTCAGAACCATTTTTCTTGAAATAATACAGAGCATTCCGTTTCATGTTCGGCCCAAGTTACAGGCGATTTTGTTGGACCTTATATATATTATATATATAACTCCCCACACCGATTTCGGTGACGGTGGCCGGTTTCATTGAAACCAGGCCAGTTACGCAGGAGTAATTTTTATAGTGCCCAAGTGTGTGCGCAGTACGCAGGAGCACTCTCTCTTCTTTACTCTCGTAACCCAGTGGGACGGATAACCGACACGACTGGCGAGAGGTGATCAGCCTGCATTGTCCTAACCAAACTTGGAACGAACAGCATTTGTTGTTCCAATGCAGGAATCGAACCCACGACCTCCGAGTCGAGAGCCAAGATCTAACCGCTAGACCACGGACGCTGATAAAGAAACTTAGGCCTTTTTATGCCTTATTGGATAATTTATACAGTATTCTCCGAGCAAAGTAACCACTCTCGACATACTGCTTGACATACTAGTATACACTAGTCCAGAGGAATGACTGGTCAATACGTCTGGGGCCAACCATGTGCGGGTTTCCTCACGATGTTCTCCTTCATCGTTAGAGCGTCAGTATAATGTACTTGAGATCTGAAAAAGTCTCATTGGTACACGCTACAACCTGGGAATCGAACTTGCACTCTCTGAGTGCGAATAAAACGGTCTACACACTAGGCCACGGATATATTATATAGCTATATATAATATATGTGTTATATTTATATACATGGGTATTTGTGAAAACTTTTAATTGGCTCTCTTGTGATATGTTTTAACTATATACATTATACATGTAATCTGTATGTTTTCCTATAATAAATAAAATAAACTTTAAAAGATACTTTTGCAGTAGCGAAGGTGGTTCATTAAAGGGAAGCCCTAACCTATAGATGTGAGATCAGTTGCAGAACTTATTCTGCCTTTCTTAAGAAAGGGCATCGGCGAATCCCACCTCATTTTCCATCAAGAGCGGCCAAGATTCGAACATATGTGGTTTTTAATACTTAAAAACTTATTAAACAAAAAAAAATATTTATATTTTTAGGACTTGGGAATTAAATGTTACGAGTCTCAGAATATTAGAGAATTCATGTGCGAAATGCGTTTGAGGCGTGAAAGCTCCATGTAGTGGCACAGTTTTAATTGGGGTATAAAGTTATTTTACTTTTCTATAGTTCAGCAGTTTAGTACTAGTTTTATGAAAAAAAATGTTACTCGGGGTGTGAAACTAAAAACCTCTACACTATATTTATACTATGAAAAATAATTACTATTAAAATTAATTACTATTATTTTTATTACTAATAAAAATAATGAAAGCGACATCTATCATTTGTCTGTTAGCATATTGCGTTTCCAAACAAACTATTATTAATTTCATTACGTAATTGATATCACAACTAATAGATGTCGCTTTTTTGTAAACCGCTACTAGGGCAATTTATTGAACAATATTTAGGTTAGGTTATATTTAATTAATTATCATTCATCCCCCGAGTTTGATGTATAATATTATTGCTTTTTATTGTTCCTATGTTCATAAAGTACAACTTACAAGAAATACTTTTTGTAGCCTCGTATTTTAATTACCAGGCAGTAAACGTATGACTTGCCGGCCTCCTTTAGTGCATCGGACAAAAAAAAATTGTCGCGTCCGTAAGCAAGTACATTCATGAATATATAATAATACAATATCGTGGGTTACGAAGTTTCAATCAGTACTGTAATAGTTATTGTATCTTAATTAAACGTGAAGCCGGCGTGAATCGTGTTGTATACACGCTACTGCTACTGCTACTTTGTTATTCTAATTATGTGTTAATAACATAAGAGGCAAATGTAAATAATAATTCTTATGGCAAATTATTCAATTTAAGCATTTTGTTGCCATTACTAAGTACTATATACTCACTATAACATCATAAAAAATGTTTAGTTTACTACTGAATACCAGTCCTCGTAAATAAAACTTGTCAAATCGCAGTATAGTTTCAGCGACAGAACATGGCACCCCTCGGTTCTACCACATAAAGCGTTTGAAACACTTTACACCAACATAAACGGGAAGGATTTTTGCTTGCGTTGAATAGGTTTCGAAACCACTAAACCGTTTTTGATGAAATTTAGCACCGATATTATGTAGACGGGGAAGGACATAGCTTACTTTTTGTCCCGAAAAAGGGGTGTTATTGTAGTGGGATACTGTATTCACGAGAGCGGAGCCGCGGCAAACATCAAGCCTATACTATCTATATTTATAAAAGGCAAAGCTGATTGACTGATGTATAAACGCACAGCCCAAACCTTTAAGGCTAGAAATTTGAAATTTTACGCACGTAGGTATTTTTCATATGACGTAGGCATTCACTAAGAAAGGATTTTTCTAAATTTCACCCCCAAGGGGGTAAAATACGTGATAAAAGTTTGTATGATATTTCGTACGAATTGAGTACGAAAAATATAATGAATTACGTATTGCAGCGTTTTCTAAAATTTTGCCTCTATATGTGGGTAAAATAGGGGATGAAAGTTTACTATTAAAGTTATTAGAAAAACTAATTTGACGCGGGCGAAGCCGCGGGCAATTAACGCTTGTAATATTATGAAGAGGAAAAGTTTGTTTGCATTGATCAGGATCCGAAACCACTAGACCGATTTTGATGAAATTGGGTACAGATATAGATTAGACCACGGGGAAGGACAAAGGCTACTTTTTATGGCGGCCAAATGTACGGTTCCCGCGAGATTTCCTTTTGCGCGTACAAGTACAAGTCGCGGGCTACATCTTCTTGTAAATAAAGAGATAGTCTTAAATTAGGCCACTGACCGCTACCGCTTACAATTTGCACCACACCGCCGCCCGTTTCTATAAAACATAATAATACATCATATTTATCTGGCCAAGCCCACCATTACCCGTTATGGGAGGGATGAAAAACCCCACATTTATTATATTATAAATATTGTAAAACCCACGACGTTTCTATCGGAATAAATTATTCCTTTTTATTGAAGCCAATCTTATATGCTACGCGACCAGAGTATAAAAATGGAAATATGGTGTATGAGTAAATATATCAAAATCTGCCTATTCTATGGTAATTTTTCGTTTAGATGCTACGATGCCACAGACAGACACGCCAAAGTAAAGTAAAAAATGCCACAAGGCATTAAGCCCGCCTTTGTACTAATTTTGTGCATAAAGTAAATAATATATTACTAGCGTAAAGAACCGCCATTCAATAGACTTACACGAAGGACAGCTCGCAGCTATATGTGCGTGGCTAGACGTATGCGGGGGGTGCACGCGGCGAGCGGGACGTGAATTATTTTTTGCTGGCCGCTGGTAGTTTCGTGCTTTGGTATAATTGACATATAACTTATAATTATTTATGATAGATTTGTCTGACACAACGTTTGATATTATTTCGGTGTCAACCTTAGGCTTACGTCAACATGGCTGACATTCGCCGGTGCTCGAGCTGTCATTTGTAGAGAGTGTCGCCCCTGTGCTTTAGGGGGGATACTGGAACCTTGTCTTTGTAAACGGAATTTTTAAAATTTGTCCACAAAAGCGAAGCAATCGTTGAACATGCAAAAAAAATACATTCACTGGTCGAGGATATTCCCCTTTGGAAGTCGGTTCAAAAAAGACACATTTCAACTTCATCACCTCAATAAATAACCGACAGTTAACAGCTGTAAATAAATTAGCTCTTGCGAGGTTAAAATTGCAGTTAATTGTAACGATTGACAATTAAACGCACACAGTTAACTGGCGAATGTGATTTCTGTTTAATGACTTCAGAAGGACAGTTCAGGTGATATTTGTGCTGTTGCAAACACACACGTGTCGTGCGAGTGCGGAAGTATGCGCTGACACTGTAACCATACCACATATATTCTTTAACCATACTGCAAATAATCAAATGTTTAAAAATACGCAAATTATGTAGCCCGCTATCCGGGCTTTTATTACGAATATATTGACGCTTCATTGATATAAATCGGATCCGTAGCTTAGGCACTACGGCGGAACAAACATAATATACTACCGCTGGTACCCGCGGCTCCGCCCGCGTGAATATACTATCGAGTATCCCGCGGGAACACTGTACTTTTCCGGGATAAAAAGTAGCGTATGTGCTAATCCAGAGCCTAAACTACTGACATACCAAATTTCATCAAAATCAGTAGTCTTTGCGTGAAAGAGTAACAAACTGTTGCATAATGACAAAAGTAAGTGTCAATGTCATTTTTGACATTGACAGATGTCATGAAGTAAAGCCTATTTAGTTATTACAGGCTATTCTCGGTGTAGACTGTAATACGTATCTGTGTTAAGCACCAATAAAGGGGAATATAAGAATTGTTGCTGTATTATTATAATCACCACTCAAGCGTAAGAAGGACTTACGTATCAAGAGGTCGTAGCCCGCTACACAAACATCCATCCGTATATCCATCCATCCATCCTCACAAACTTTCACATTTATAATAGTACCTAGCAGGACATACCTATTACATATACATAAAAGGTATGTCCTACTAGGTAAGTACTATTACATATTCAGGTATAGGCACATACATATTACATATACTGCCCAAATCGTTAGATTCCCTTCCTTCTGGTTTCGCCGTCGTCGTGTCGCGTCGGGTAAAAACAGAAATAGAAGAAGGTACAAAAATTATCATTTTGTGGATACAAAGTGGATAGATGGATATCTATCCTAATATTATAAAGATTAAAGGTTTATTTGTTTGTTTGTTTGTTTGCATCGAATAGGGTCCGAAGCTACTGGACTGATTTTGATGAAATTTGGCACAAAAATGGAGTAGAGCACGGGGGATGACATAGGCTATTTATATCGCGTGAAAATGTACGGTTCCCGTGGGATACTGTTTTGCGCGTACTAAGTAGCGGGCAACATCTAGTGGACATCATAGAAAGGAAATCAGTGGGAATCGTTTTGTTGCGATAAGAAGTAGCATAATATATTGTATTAATCCTGAGTCTGAACTACCACCAGCCTGTGTCGTTCTCCGTGCAATTGATGAAATTTGGTATGGTAGTAGCATGAGCTCTGAATTAAAACATAGGCTACTTTTTATCCCGAAAGAGTACGATGTTCCCGTGGGATACTGTATTTATGCGGACGGAGCCGCGGGCAACAGCTGGTACTCGTAACTTTGACGTGAATATAATTTTAGTCCTTTATATGTACCTATTATATTTTTTAGTTTTGAATATACCCTATATTCAAAACTAAAAAATATAATATCAGTATTCGATTCTCGTTCCAAAACAATATATCTGTGTAACTCGTGACCTTAAATTTTGACCAGATTATCCTAAGATAATCTGGGTAATTTAAGACGATTAAAAACGATTAACACAGCCGCGCGGCCGATACTGCGCGGTGGTCGCATGACCTTGAAAGCCAGCGTGGCGTACGGCAGTGCGATAGTGTCCATATTTAATCTGTTTCATCTTCACGCCACTACCGAACCGATTTTAATGAAATTTCACATAGACAATATCATGGAGAACGACATAGCATTCTTTTTATAGCAGCAAAATGTACGGTTCCCAGACAACACACGAATCTGTGCGAACGGAATCGTATCTTACATTTATTAAGTATTTATTTAGTCTATAATAATTATCTCATTCTATTTATTATAAAATACTCAGAAAAATTCTATTCGCCATTGTTTCTGTTCGAGTTTAATTTTGTTTCTTTTGTAATTAGGTAAATCTTTTTGGGTTATTATATTTGACCCTCAAAGGGGGTTATTCTATTATGTTCCTCCTCTCAAAGGCAAGGGTTTTAATGTTTGTATGTTAATACTAGCTCTTGCCGCGTAAATACAGTATCCCAAGGAAACACTGATACTTTTTCGTGATAAAATTTAGCCTATGTTTCAATCCAGAGCTCAAAATCCGTTCAGTACTTTTTGGGTGAAAGAGTAACAAGCATCCATTCATCCGTCCATCCGTCATCATAAAATTTCACATTTATAATATGATTATTATACTTAGTAGTATTTAAGTTTAAACTAATTATAAAATAAAATCTTTCCTCCTTATTAATATAAGTGTAGATAAACCATGACAACACAAAACACACAAAACAAGACGCGACGGGACGAGGCACTGTATTTTTAAGATAGCAATTCGAAATACTTATTTACCACGCAATACGTTACACGTTTCATTTGAAGAGTTCTAATTTCGAAAATAAAACTGCAACGCCGGGTCGCGTCACGGTGTGAGCTGACCTTTATAGAAGAAAACGTGTAGAATATAACGAACAAAATACTAGAATGCAATTTATAACGATACCTAACTATCACTTCTCCAAGACAGAACCAATTCGTTTAAATACCTCGCCTGATGGGAAGCCACAGCAAACGTAAATTTATATTGTGGGAAACCCATACTTTGGCCCGAACGGGCCAGCTCGGCTGTATAAATACTAAGGTCTCGCACAAATCCAGCGCGGAACAACGCTGGCGTTTTATGAAATAACGAGCGGGCGTATCGTTTGATGGTAAGTTTTATTACTCGTAACACAAAGAAGTTAAAAGTTTAAGACCCCATCCACCTTGGAGTTAAGGTATCGCCAGCAAACCATGGCAAACGTTATTTCACCCCGGTTGTCTATGAGACAGTGATGTTCCTTCAGTCGAGCCGGTTATAGAAATGTGATGGGCCGCGAAACGTGCAGACGGATCGCCCGATGGAAGCGATTACCACCGCCCATGGACCCTCGCAACACCAAAGGACTTACAGTTGTAACTCCTCTGGTGTTGCGCACTTGCGTTTCTGATCCTTAAACCAAAAACACTTGGGCCTCCGGTAACCTCGCTCTGTCTCTCAGGCGAAACACACTTCGAGCGACATTTCACAACGGTTTTCTCCGAGGCCGTGGTAATAATTCGGTCGAGCCGGCCCATCCGTTCCCGAAGCATGACTCTCTTACGCTTTTCCCACATATTGGAAGTTTTCCCGTTAGAGTACCACAACGCAATGTATACATACTACCTACATTTTTTTTTCTTTAGTGTGTATCTATGTCTCACATTTTCGCATTGTTAACACACGTTACACGTAGGTACAAAGTACAAACAGAACTAACAAATTACAGTGCCTGTACGAATATTTTGTCGGCTAACATTTTCGGTTGCTCGTTGGTTTTCCTCAGGCGTTTCATATAAATCTTGTACAGCCGAAATTGTATCTTTAGCAGCTCATATACTTGTGGCATTGGTCATTTTGCTGTTTCTAAAGCGTAAACAATAATCATAATATATATGGACGCTTCACACCACGTCAATCTGGCCCCGTGCTCGAAATACTCGAAGAACTTGTGAAGGACCAGGCAACGGGAATACTTTTTTCATAGTACAAAATAAATTTAAGATTGTTATTATATTATACACATATTTAATACACATCCATGACCCAGGAGCACGGAAAAACCCCCCTTTTTATTTCCGAAAAAGTACAGTGTTCCCGAGGGAGCCGCGGGCAACAGCTAGTAGGATTATATGCAATATTGTTGTTTAAAGTATGATATATACACTTGTAGATGTGGGTGTAAATGTAGTTACTTATTCAATCCAGTTTATAGTGAGGACAGAACGTGTGTCGGGAAGTCGGGACTGGGGACAGCTATAAGTATCGAATATCGATTTCAAATTCCCTGTAAGCAATTAAAAGTCGAAAAGTTAAACGAGAATCTATAATTATTACCGAGAACTCGATCTATAAAATCTCAATTCAACTTCAGCGAAGATTCCAAGTTAATTCCAACTCGGTGCCGCTGACAGAACCAATTAAAGACATTTTCGTATGGAATGTTTGGAGTTTTAATAGACGAACGCATCTACAAGCCATCCGAGGCAGTTGACTAAAACCTCTTAACCCAGAAAGAAAATCTTTATATTTATAACCCAACCAAGAGCATGTCAGGACATGTCTAATAAGGGTTCCGTGGCTATCAACGCGCTTATAGGTTTTCTTTGAATTACTTCAAAAGTTGTCCGAATTAGCTCGCAATAATTTTCCCAAAGAGTTTTTAGCACGATCTATCAGCATAGAGACTTACAAGTATCTATCTCCTATAGATTAGAAACGCCAGAAGGCTTATAAACCACTTTGGAGGCCGATTACTCGAAAATGGTTGACTTTGTAAAAGTCATGTATTTATTTACACGAGTAGGTAACATGAAAAAATAGACGGACGGACGGACAGAGCGAAACTATAAGAGTTCCTTGAGTACGACGGAACCCAATGGTACCGAATGGTCACAACTTAAGACAGAACCAACTGTTCCTATATTACCTAGGTAGCTGTAGTAAGCTGCGGCAAACGGTTAAGTTTCCTTGTTGTTATACTTTTCGACTTACAAAACTTACCGAAAATGTTTTGTGCCGCTAACTAGCGGTTTAAGGTTTAAGTTTCGCGTCCCTCGCCCGCTTCTTGGGAAATTTAAGTGAAATTGTTGACGATAAAGTGGAGTAGGGATTCTGCTGTTATTTTTGGCCGGAATTTTTGTTGTATAATAAATCTCGACGTACCTATTTTTTTAAAATAGCAATCACTTTATTTATGTTTTGCGTTAAGGTGCTCCCCCACGGGGAGTATTCGCGTGTAATGTAACGTTACATATTCGAACACTACATCAGTGTAGGAGGATAACCGAGCATTACACGCATGCGCACCTCGTAATGATACAATGTGTAATATCTTGATACAACTTGTAAAAATGTAACTGTAAATTTCTTTGAAGTTGATAACTTTTGTTTGGTTTTTTATTATTTTATCTTTTGTACTAAATACTTAAGCACTCATAGTCAAGGAGGTAGTATTGTAATGTAATGTTCGAAGTCGAATCTATAATGTTACATTGCACGCGACTGCTCCCGGTGAGGGAGCACCTTTAGGAATATCGACTGTGTTTGTCAATGTATTTCGGTATTGCTACTTCTATTATTAAATATATTAAAGTTTGCGAGGCCGGATGGATGGATGTTTGTGACTCTTTCACTCAAATAACTACTGGACGGGTATTTGATGAAGTTTGGTATAGTATTAGTTTACTCTCTGGATTAACACAGGCCACTTTTTAAACTCCAAAAAAGTAGTGTCTCCGTAGTATGCTGATGATATTTGTTTGTATGTTCGTTTGCATTGAAGCTACTGTACCGTTTTTGATGAAACTTAGCACAAATAAGGGTAGTATCTTGAGGCTACTTTTTATAGCGGGAAAATGTGCGGTTACTGCGGTATTTTTTTTTCGTGCGTACGAAGTCACGGGCAACATCTAGTCAGTCGATACACCGGTTTACGGATACGGCCCTAAACACACGGGACATCGACAGTTGTAACTCAGGGCTGAGCCGCCGATCAATCTTAAGCCCTGCGATAACCCTTCGCTAGGGTTGACACATTGTAAAATATATTTTTATTTTTTTGAATTCCTAAAGATATTCTTTAAAAGGGTTTCTTAGATGTGGATAAAACGAAATGTATGTATTTTATGCCTATATTATAAAATCTATATTTATATTATATTAATTATGTGCTAGTCGGGTCCAGTACCAAGCGGCAAAAAAATTACGTTTGTTGTATGGGAGCGCCAGATAATATTTTTTTTTTTTTACTATTTGCTGTTATAGCAGCAACAGAAAATTAATCACCAGTGAAAATTCCAACTGTCTAGCTAGTCACGGTTCACGAGATTCGGCCTGGTGACAGACAGACGGACGCACAGGATGTACGGAATCCAAAAAACTGTTTATTAGACGAAGTAATTTTTAAAAGATTGAAAAGGATTTTGGATGTGGATAAGGCTATAGAACTAAAAGTGAGCATATCACGAATATAACCTCTGTATAATATTCTCCGTCCATTGCCATGTTATTTTTAAAAGACTTTTTTATATTAGTACAACAATTAACGTAATAATTTGAACAATTATCACTTGAGTATACATGAAAATTTTATATAAAGGATCGTATTCTCTAAGACTTAAAATTTCACAGCATTAATCTCGAAAGTCTTAAAATATTCTTACGTTTGATAATTACAATATTGAATCTAAACCAAATACATACATTAACAAATATATTACATACCTATTTTTCACATAGCCGACAAGTAACACTATAAGAATTTATTTCTGGTACATTTTTATTTTCTCGTCCGTGGCAACCCTAGCGTCCGGCTTATACAATCGTTTGGCTAACGTCAGTATTGATCACATTACCCTTCCCGGGATATGAGGCCTGATGATTATAAAGGTACACAAAATGGTATCCGATTAGTGGTTTATTCGTAATTCCCTCCCAACCAACCAACTGGTAAAAACGTTTCTATTATAATTATCCTAGTTAAATCCAGCCAAACAAACTCAGCGATGCAAAGAGAGACAATCGCAAGGATCTAACAAAGCACATCGAAAACATTTCAATTACTTTGTATATACATTTGTCTCACAACTTCGAATACAATAGATATATCCTACTACTATTGTAAATGTGAAAGTTTGTGAGGATGGATTGGTGTTTGTTACAACAAACACTTTCACGAAAAAAAAAACTACTGAACGAATTTCGATGAAATTTGGAATGGTAGTATTTTAAGCTCTGGATTAACAACACACACGCTACTTTTTATCCCAAAAAATTGCAGTGTTCCCGTGGGATTACTGTATTTATGCGGGCGGAGCCGCGGGCATAAGATCTCTCTAATATCTACTAATATCTGTTTCTCCGAGTTTGCTATGTCCATATTTTAATTTTACCTTTTATATACATAACCAGCTTTTCCGACATATGTTGTTCTGCCTTAACTATAACATTAACACAAATAAATTAAGAAATATCTACACCTACACATAAATGTACGCTTAGCAACCTACTGGGTCGGTCGATTTTATCTATACATATAAAATACAAAGCTGATTGACTGATGTACCAACGCACAGGGAAAACCCTTAAGAGGAAACATCAAGGGCTAGAGAAATTAATAATAGGTATTAATTTTGTAAAATCTATTGCTGTCCCGCGGTGCCCGAACAAGCGAGCTATCCATGTGTGAGTGTGCGATAGAGACAACTGTAACTTGAACTGAAAATACCTATTAAAAGTACAAAAAATCAACGATTCGTAGTCCCCTGATTCCTTCTCCAAAACTTAACCGATTTAAGTACTTTTTTCATTGACAATTCAAAAAAGGTTTGAACTGTGCTCCTATGTTTTCATTTATTTATATATAATTTAGTCAAATTTGTTTTCTGGATGTTTGCTCACAGCTGAAAATCTGGTCATTTTTTGAAGTTTTTGAACGTCCATATCTCTTTCATTAATTCATTTATGAAAAAAAGGAAATCATAGGGACACGCTAAATGTATACATAAATATTCAGGAAAAAAATTGTTACTCCACCGGCATTATCCAGGGAGGAAACAGGGGACTACGTTTGTACGGTTTTCCATACATTGCGTGGCCCTTCTGTTTCCTCTTAAGGCTTGAAATTAGAAATTTTGCACACGTATTTCTCTTATGACATAGGCATCCACTAAGGAAGGATTTTTCGAAATTCAGCCCCCAAGAGGCTACAATAGGCGATTTAGGTTTGTGTGAAACATTCTATTCCTTGGACATATTTGCATGAAATCTCGTATAAATTGAGTATGGAAATATAATTACGTATTTCAGCGTTTTCTAAAATTCAGCCCCTAGGTGGGTAAAATATGTATATATATATATATAATATATATATATATATATATATATACATATTTTATATATATATATATATAATATATATATATACATATCTATGTATGTTTAAAACCTAACTTCGCGCAGGCGAAGCCGCGGGCAAATAATGCTAGTTTTAAATAAACCAAACAGATAAACTAAACGCACCTATAAACATATTTTGACAGTCAAGTGGCAAATTGAACACACTAAGCAGTTAGTATGGGAAAATTCAATCATCATTTGTAGTATTTTCCCCGCGATTTTTCCAATATTTCTCACCGTTAAACCTTCCCTGAACTTCCACAATTATTTCAAGACCAAAATTACCCAAAATAGTCCAGCCGCTCTCGAGTTTTAGCGAGACATATATACTTAACTAGATGTTTCCTGCTACTTCCCACGCGCAAAAGTAAGTCCCGGGGCAACGTACATTTTCCCGCGGCAACAAGTAGCCTATGTCCTTCCCCGTGGTCTACTATATATTCGTGCCAAATAACATCAAAATCGGCCCAGTATGTAGTTTCGGAAAATTCAATTCAAACAAACAAATATACAAAAAAAATCTTTCCTCTTTAATAATTTTAGTTGTTACATAAAGGTTTAATATAGGTAACAAAAAAACCGGTATTTTATTTTTGTAAATTTCATTTTAAAGGTATGAAAAATTCACAAATGACACAGAAAAGACGCACGAATGAGGTACCTAAGAAAGATTCACTTGACGAATCACAAGCGAGAAATTCGTGGAAATGCCTCCACGAAATCCGCCTTTATGTGCGCGCTCAAAGCATTCTTGTACCGTGTGTGCCTTTAAATTATTTAACTGTTACCTAATACCGAAAGTAGTTTTATCTTACACATTCGTGTATTTACCGTGGGTTCCTTAGAAATGTAGCCTATGTGCTCACGGTGTAGTTGGTCGTTACAAAATTTTGCGGTTGATAAAAACCGGCACAAAGCCCGGCAAAAAACATATTTGTTTATTTTATACTGTTTTTAGCATTCTCTTGTTGTAACTAGAATTTTCTTGTTGGATCTATCTACGAGGGAAACATATTAATTACAAAAATATTAGTCTGACCGGGATTCCAACCCGCGACACCAATTTGCCAGCAACGCACAAATTTCGACGAAAAAAATATATGAAAACTAAAAAATTCGCGATTTCCCAGAGATAAGACCGATTTTCTACACCCAAAACCCCTGTATACTAAATTTCATGGAGATTCTTGAAGCCTTTTCCGAGTGATTCTGATTATATATATATATATATATATATATATATATATATATATAATTCAGTGGCCAGGGGGACTAGCAGGAACATTTGACAGCGGCGTCTAATTAAAACTTAACGTTAATAAATTTGTACGGGCGTTGTCATGATTTTTGACAGATTTTCATACAATTCTCATTCGGTTACGCTTACGCCGCTGTCAAAAGTTCCTGCTAGGCCCACAGTTAGCCACAAAATTACGCGCTAGATTCAAATACTGCCCAATGCGATCAGTAAAATTATTAAGGCTGAGTTACGTGCGAAAGCGGGTTTACTAAGAGGCCTATTATAACACTCAATATCGACACCATGCTCGGGAGCACGAGCCGGTGCCACTTATGAGCCTTATGGCCTTAGTAATAAGGTCGGAATGGGGTGTACCGACTTGTCCGACGACCGTTCGTTATAATGTCTTCTATAACGTCTCAATTTGGCTGGAACCATGCAATTAATATAATGGAGAACTGGCCACTCCATAGGCACTCGAAGGGCCATTACTCACGCTAAGACCTGTAATGGATAGCGTATGGGTCACTAAACTTTAAGGACAAAATTGCCAATGTTTAGGCAAATTTTGCTGCAAATCAGAATTGTCAATGTAAAGCCCAATTTGGTCGCAAATGTCAGCATTTAGTAACCAAAACAATGAAATAAGTACACTTTTAATTACTCAATATTTTGTATAACGTTCGCTGTATAAGGGAGAACATTGAACAGAAGATATCTTTTTCAAAAGAAGGGGCAAAACATCTCAAAAAAGCTATTTTTGCATTTTATTATTTTCTCATACATTTCTTCAAAATATGAGGCATTTTAAAGAAATACAAGACTTTCCTGAAGTTTGAAGTAAACCATATTCCTTCCCAGATATTGTTCCTTACGAACACTGAAAGGTGCAATAATACTATCCTTACTAATATTATAAATGTGAAAGCGTCGATGTTTGTTACGCTTTCACGCAAAAACTACTGAACGAATTTCGATGAAATTCGGTATGGTAGTAGTTTAGACTCTGGATTAAAACATAGGCTACTTTTTATCCCGAAAAAGTAGTGTTCCCGAGGAATACTATACTTACGCGGGCGCATACGCCGGGAGCAACAGCTAGTATGATAATATTTTTAAACTTTTTTTTTTCTCATTAACTTTTTTCTCCTATGGTTTAGAGATTTGTCGTCGTACAATATAATGACACACCTTTCAAGCCCTTTCATTTGATATATGTCTTGTAGTGCTACCGTGGTAGGAACGGGCTCCATACAAAGATGCCCCGTGTGCATTACCTAACTACAAGGGATAAGTGCTCAAAAACGAGTCGAGAACCGAATCCACGACCTTTCGTGACCTCTTGGGCTCCTCGAGCTCGTGCTATCACCACAGACCTATTACCATAACAGACGTACAAGTTCACAAAAAACTATGCATTTCTAGAATAAAATATGCGATTTTAATATTCATGACTCGGAAAAGATGATTTTAAAACTATGAATATTTAGAGTTGCAACATTTCGTCGACGAGAAGCAGATTTTTATGATCTCCTTTCTCTTGCGCAAAATTTCCACGTCGTAAACGCAATCTCCGTCATAAATTCAGGAATAAGCCTGTTTTAATATTTTGAGTTATGCCGCCCCTCGGATGCTTTTGCATTTTTAACTGACTGAAGCGTATGTTACAAACTTATGGATTCTACTCATAGACGTATATATATCACTAGCTTTTGCCCGCATAAATACAGTATCCCACGGGAATACTGTTAAACCGGAGCTTAAACTAGGTACTACCATACAAAATTTCATCGAAATCCGTTCAGTAGTTTTTGCGTGAAAGAGTAACAAACATCCATACTTCCTCACAAACTTTCACATTTATAATAGTAGTAGGATAGACGAGACGAGACATGTCGAGGCAAAAAGTGTCCCCGGTGAAATGGCCCCACTTTTGAAGTTGTTTGGGGCCCTTTTGACATTTGAGTTATGGTCAAATCAAGATGGCTGACATTTGAGTTATGATGAAATCAAGATGGCGTAACTTTTTCCTGTACGAAGATTTGTTCCGTCAAATATTCCTACGTCATAGCCCATCTTTAGTATTGAAATCATTGATTCTACTTTTCAGTTTCACAACTTCTCTCTACAAGAAAGAGAGAAGTTTGCAAACTCATGACGAGTATAGAGTGCACGTGGCACAAGAGAAACATTTATCATTTAAAATCCAAAATAGTGACGTTCGTTTGACGCGAACCTTGAAATCAAACCAATGATTTTAAAACTAAGGATGAGTTATGAGGTAAATTTGACAGAACAAATATTCATACAAGAAAAATATACGCCATCTTGATTTCACCACACCTCAAATGTCAGCCATCTTGATTTCACCATTTGAGGCGAATGTCAAAATGGCCCCAAACAATCCCAAAAGTGGGGCCATTTATGTGGCAACAGTTGCTGCCTCGTCTATGTATCAAACCGAAAGAAGTATCACTTAAAAATCACTCATGGACTTATTTCTCATGGAAAAGCGTCACACCTGCCCTTCGATCAATAAGCACCTAATTTCCACCCTGATCCATCCATCCAGGAAGCCATTGTATCAAACAAATTCATTCATAAATTGATTGATATTTCTCAAAAACTTTGCGCATAAGAGCTTTTGTTCCGAATCTTTCTTGTTAAATTTGAAAGACTCACGGCTGTCGGGGATGGTGAATATTTATCAGTTTTTTGACGGTATAAGAACTGATAAATATTCACAACACGCGCACCAAATTAGAGAAATTAAAATTAATTATAAAAAATCATTTAGAAGACCAATTAGAATAAGCAAATAAATTTTCTGCAATAATTATGGAAATACTGCATAACGAATAAACATCTACGTTATATGGGGTTTACATGGGTGACCAAAGCCGCAAGATTTCCGCCGCACCACTTTGCTAAAAAAAAACTACGCGACATATCAAGCAACTCACCGAACGCCGAAAGTTGAGCCATGTAAATCCCGCATAAATTGCCATTTGGACGGTCGATTTTCGCCGAGCGGCTTCGGTCACCCGTGCAAATCCCACGTTTACAAAGTATGGCACTATAGCATATGAAATTTCTTATAGAACGACAGTTAAATCATTTACAAATTTAAAATTGTTAACCACAGACAAACAACTAATTTGCACCCAATGAATGATCTACGTTTAATGAATTTCCACAAAAACATTTACGCCAAATGTAAACAAAGCATTGCGAAGTTGTACGAACAAGATGGCCGTATATTGCGATCTATTCATACATCGGGGCCAAATCATCAATCTTAGCACTCCTCTGTTTGTTTTCCAAAGTTTTTTCTCAAACACTCAAGACAGCGGGGATTTGTATAATCAATACGATCCCCGGGCCAAAACTCCCGAACGAAAGATATTAAAATGCTTTAAGTTAAACACATAGGATCTTTGGAAATTGAGCTGGGCTTGACTGGAGATGGTATCATCAAAAAATGAGGAGAATTTGCTTGATTAATTTTTAGTTCTGTTTTTTAGTAGGTAAGCGCCTAAAGGGTAAAAACGGGCTCCATTACTGAGACTCCGCTGTCTGTTTGTCTGTCTGTCACCAGTCTGTATCTCATGAACCATGACAGCTAGACAGTCGAAATTTTTACAGGTGTATTTCTGTTGGCGCTATAACAACAAATACATGAACAGAATGAAATAAATATTTAAGTGGTGCTCCCAACGTAGCTTTTTGCCGTTTTGTACGGAACCCTACGACCAACTCGCACTTGGCCACTTTTTCCGTTAAATATCTGACAATTAAGATTTCACATAAATTTAGACAATATAATTAATTAAGATATTAAGATGCCATGCATGGTCTCGTTCATGCAATCGATTAGTTTATCCCGCATGAATCGTAAGCTTTTCCGAGATAAAAAGTAGCCTATGTGTTAATAATTTAGGCTACAAACTATCTGTGTCTTTTATTTCAAGCCATTAATCATATTTGTTCTATTGGCAAGAAGTCAGACTAGCAACATTTCTCGTGCAAAGATCATTCCATTTCTTTTTATCATATCTTGAAAATTTTGCACATCGCAGGATTTGAGTCTATAGCGTATTTCACATTATACGATATCGCTTATAGCGCACGATAATGTGAGAGGCACGCTTTTATGTCGTCGGCATAAAAGCGTTTTCACATTGATCAGTTCCGATGTCCGATATAGCGCGAATGTGTAATGAAATGACAAAGACAGTTATATGTTAAAATGTAAAATATAGCTGCCGCTCATATGATCGCGCGCTATAAGCGATACCGTATAGCGTGGTCCGAAAAGAGCTTTACACTATTTGTGTGAAACTTGGCAATAATTCACATTTCTCTCGGCACAGTTAGTAAAAAGATAACTCTAGGATAAGTCTTCTCGAAATTTCCTAGGAATCTCGCACGAATTTATTATCCTTCATATTTATTACACCGTATCATTTTACGAGAACTTTATCGACAAATTAAATGTGTATGTGATGTCAGCTTAACAGATATTGTCTAGACATTTGAAGTATATTAGAGAATACGAATACTTAGCGTCAGTTCACAGTTTTAAGATAGCGATTGAGAGTTCGAATTCTCTATAAAGTGAATATCTATTTCCCGCAGTTCCGCCCTCGCCCGATGTATAGGATATCCCACGGGGATACTGTACTTTTTCGGAAAAGAGTAGCATATATTCAATCCAGAGCATAAACTACTACCATGCCAAATTTCATCGGAATCGGTTCATTAGTTTTTGTCTAAAAGAGTAACAAACATCCACCCATCCTCACAAACTCTCACATTTATAATAGTAGTAGAATTAAGTTCATGTTTTAATCTTGAAAAGTTCGCGCCGCGTTGCGTCTCGGTATCAGCTGACCCTTAGAGTGCGTTCACAACACAGCTATGTCATAAGGCAATACTAGCTAATTTTATAAGGTAAGAGAGGAGCATACTTTTTTCTTTCTTGGTTAAGAGGAAGACACTTTTTGTATGGCTCTGGTCATCGTTGCGCAAATGCACATAGACAATTTCGCCTCATCTGACAATTAACAAATAACACATCCTTACTAATATTATAAATGTGAAAGCGTGGATGTTTGTTACGCTTTCACGCAAAAACTACTGAACGGATGTCGATGAAATTCGGTATGGTAGTAGTTTAGACTCTGGATTAAAACATAGGCTACTTTTTATTTTGAAAAAGTAGTGTTCCCGAGGGATACTATAATTACGCGGGCGGAGCCGCGAGAAACAGCAAGTAAATAATAATAACAATTCAAACCTATTTTTGACAAATCAAAATTCATCCTGGACCTGTTATTTCTTTAGACAAGATTTAATCTGGACGTGTAATTCCAAGCATTTGACTTGAAACAGGTGTGACAGATTCTGTCAACCCACTGTTCCAAATTAGGTGAAATCTGTATTGTTCAAATTTAGCATACTTACAAACTTAATGGAATTCAAAGCGATGTATTTCTATTTTTATGATTCGTAATAATAATATCTCGGAATACTTTACATATGTATAATCCACAATATTAAACAGAGATTAATTTGAAGTATCATCTTTATAAATAACCAGCTGTCCCGACATACGCTGTTCTGTCCTAACTATGAACTGGAATGAATACATAACTACAACCTACAACCAAAATATAACCTGCCTGCTGGAGCCGGCCAATTTTTAAAACGTTTAAGGGAACCAAACAAGTAAACTGAACGCGCCTATAAATATTTGACAGTCAAGTGACAAATCGAATACAGTGAACTGTAGTTGGTGAGTACTAAGTGGGTATAGTAAAATTATATCCACGTTTTAAGCATTTTCTCCGCAAGTTTTGCCAATATATCCGTTTAAACCTTCCCGAAACTTCCACAATTCTTTCAAGACCAAAATAAGCCAAAATTTTAGCGAGACATTGGAATTGCAATCAATTTTTGTATAAAAGAAAGACGAAGAAGATGTAGTAACCTCAAATCAAAGATTTCAAAACTCAAGATAGGCTATGCCGTACATTTGACAGAACAAATCTTCATACAGTAAAAAGTTACGCCACGCCGTCTTGGCTTTCACCATACTGCAAATGTCAGCCACCTTGTTTTCACCATACTTCGAATGTCAAAATGGCCCCAAAAATCTCAAAAGTGGGGCCATTTAACTGGAGGCACTTTTTGCCTCAACGTGCCTCGTCTATAATATATATGTCTATGCCTAAAATAATATTTATCAGTATAAACTGACTTAGCAGAATTCCAGGCGTTGCTGGCCAAAGTAAACATAAAAATCTTTATAGTAACTTTATATCACTACTGGCTACACTACTTTATTTTGTATTTCTTACCCGTCTGCTGAAGAAGAGTCATGTTATAAGCATGACACTCTTCTTCAGCAGCATGCAGTTTGAATGACATGAATTTCAGCGTGAAAGGAGTTGTAAGTTCGACTCAACCGAGAGTTTTTAAATCGAATGACCAAAAATTTTAACCGTCCATTTAAAACATTATACCCACTATGGGTATAATGTATTAAATGGACTTTGTATTGTATTTGTAATGTATTGAATGGATTACTATATAACATATTAAATGGGCAGTCGAAATTTTTGATCATTCAAATTTTATCATCGGTGCAGATTTCTTAACATTTTAAACCAGATTTACATTTTTATAAAACGGGACCCTATTACCTACTAAGACTCCGCTGTCCGTCAGTATGTCTGTCACCAGGATGTATATAATGAACATTGACAGCTAGACAGTTGAAAATGTCACAGATGATGTATTTCTGTTGCCACTAAAAATAAGAATAAATGAAATATTTAAGTGCGACTCCCATACAACAAACTTACAAAAAAAGTGCCGTTTGGTACGGAAGTTGCCGTTTGCCGTTTGAACCAGCTAAGTACTCTCGCACTTGGCCGGTTTTTTTAACTTCATAAATCAAAATTAATATTTAACAAAACAATCGACACACGCAATTTGTTCCGGAATATTACAATGAATTACAAATGCGCTCTTTGCCCGGGCATTTTTGTTTCGTTCGTATGATTGGATTGTATATGGGAAATCCAATAACGTAAATCTGATCGGAGACCGAATTAAATTGGTATTTTGTAAGGTTTCCGTAACGTATTTTGATGTTTCTACCTGTAACATGTATAACGATGAGTACGCTTAAAGTATTATATGTGGATGATATTTCGTTTCCGAACGTATTGCTGTTTTAAAATCCTAGATCGAAAGAATTGAGTCTTTTATTAAAAATTCGAAACGGATGCCAGAAAATGCAGTAAACTCTTATGCATTGAACGACATGATTTCAGGATTTTATACTAACACCACATGATTTCCAAACCCTTATTTTAATAAAGCTTATGTCTAAAATATTTATAATATTTAATACTGGTCAAACTATCCGTTATATTGGTTATACTAAGACATAAAGCATTCGATCTTTCCAAAGCCTAAACGTTTCTCTTCTTTTTCCATTTCTTAGATGCTCACATATAATTCTGTGTGTAATTTTTTCACACTTTCGTACATATAACAATACAATCTAATTCGCACAACAATCAAAAAGCTATTCATAATTTAACACGCCTCCCCCAGACGTATTATGTGACGTGGTCATAAATTTTTGCGCGTTATCTGACAGATAAGCCGCGACGTTCACTCTTTTATTTCGCTGGATTTTACCGGAATGCTCGTCTAATATGGGGAGGCGCCACCCCGCATAGACATATTTATAGTAGATGCCGCGTGTAAGTGAGCTTATGTCGAAAATTACACGGGCGTAAATGAAATTGTATCTTTTTGTTTATTGTTTATAAATAATATGATATAACAAGTGTAATATATAATTCGACAAACTTATATGTCTAACGTGCATTCACTATTTCGGCGACCTCAGTGGCTCTGTGTTTAGCGCTCAAGACGGGGGTCGCGGGTTCGAATCCCGCCAGAGAACAATAAGTATTCTGTGTTCCTGGGTCATGGATGTGTATTATTTAATAAAAATCTTAAATATAAGGATAGTATCAAAAGTATTAAATAAATTTCCGTTGTCTGGTACCCGTAACACAAGTTCTTCGAAAACTTTTCACGGGAACAGAATGACGTAGTGTGAAAGCGTTCATGGATATTATTATTATATATTTTATAAGTGACGTGGTTGGTTGCGGATTCAAACCTCATGTGAACTAGTCATGCAGAGTGGTAATTTCATTCTTGATTCATGTCGCAAAGGTTAGTATTGTTAACGATTAATTTACGCGTAATACTTCCAAACCTAGTAATTTCCAAAAAAAAATCTGCTCTTACTAGAACATTATGTGACGTCATAGAGGACGCGCGTTTTCTAAAATATATATCTGTGGTGTTACCCATGTATCTTGTTTGGAAATTACAAATATGCCTCAGTAAATATGTCGGGATGCAATGTTCAGCAAATTCTGTAAAAAGATTCGGGAAAAACAGACTTTGGCAATTTATTTTTAACTACTTTTTGTGCCTGGTACTTTTACGTAGATTAAGAGCTCATTGAAAACAAGGCCAGCTACGCAGGAGTGATTTTATAGTGCCCACGTGTGTGCGCAGTACACAAGATCACTCTCTCTCCCTTAACTCTCGTGACACAGAGGGACGTATGACCGACACGACTGGCGAGGGATCAGGCACAGGACCGACTTTGTACATGCTCATCCGACGCGTGGATCATCTCTCTTGTCAGACAATCAGATGATCGGCCTGCATTGCCCTAACCAAACTTGGAAACAACATTTTTTGTTGTACCCACGCGGGAATCGAGCCCACGATTCTAGTCAGATTCACGAGTCTAGAGCCAAGCTCTAAACCACTGGACCACGGAGGCTGCTAGATTTGGAGTCTGTGTGTAAACCACATCTGAAGCCCAATTCTTTTAACTATTTTCGATATAACCTCATTTCTGTCAACGCGCCGACTCATTCGCAACAGCCTGAAAATCCAAACGAGATTTAATCGATATTAATTACGAGAATTACCCCCCTGTACATTTTTCAGATTCTAATAATAAAAAGAGGAATGATTTGATTGTTTGTTTGCATGGATTAGGCTCCGAAACTACTGGACCTATTTTGATGAAATTGGCACAGATATAGTAGACC
Source organism: Phengaris alcon alcon (assembly GCA_037179445.1). NCBI lineage: Eukaryota > Metazoa > Arthropoda > Insecta > Lepidoptera > Lycaenidae > Phengaris > Phengaris alcon. The sequence continues at coordinate 336,563 of JAYRCH010000158.1, read as the reverse complement.
ACAGGAAGGGACAAAATTTCCGGTGCCCGTGGGATTTCATTTTGCGTGCAACATCTAGCAGGGGGTCAATTCTACTAAACAAAACCATGCAATAATACAGTAGGCTACTTGACCTTGTTTTTATTTATGTCCTAAACGCTTCATAATTGTTTCATTACACACAAAAAAAATAATATAACATTATTTTGAAACCCAAAAACCTACAAAATATATATTTTAAAATACACTTTTAAAAAACCGCCGAAAACACTATTCGCCATGTTGGTTGATAGATTTGAAATCTGTGCTTATAATCCGTAGTAGTAAAATGGCGGTGTTACGTTCCGTTTGACGTTTTGACTTAAATAACTTTATGAGATGTCATGAACTTTTTATTTACAGAAACGTTCCGTTTCACTACTACATGTGTGTTTAGTGTGTTTGTGTCGTCACATCCTTGTCGGAAGCTAATAATTGGTCCAAACGTCACAAAATCAGTTGATGATAACCAGTCGCTCCACTTACAATACAATCAAAGTAAAATGCAAACTCTACTTTAAATACGACAATTGAGGATCTGATATTGACCTTATGGTCGTATGTTATTATCTCGGTAACAATTACACCAAAATCAGTCTAAACTTTTTAACGTGTACCCAGAACTTCGAACTTTTGATCTGTTACTAATCGTTTTATAGTTATCCGTTATCGCACGTGCGATTTAAATTTAACACATCACGCAGAAGATTGATTTGATATCAATAATGCTGACAAACACGCGATACGCCGTCCATTAGCATAAAAATAAAGTTCAAAGAAAATTGAGCCCTACATACAAGAAACGTTCATATTTGCGACCGCACCGCAAAATGTTATCCGAATGTGCGCCGGCTTGTTTAAAATCGTTTGCTACATCCAATGAATTTGACAAAACTATAAATATCGTCTGCGTATTCAAAGGCTACAAAATGAAGAGGCTCTTAAGACACACGTAATTCTGCCAAGCTAAAACAGTGACAGCCTCTTATTATTTAGCGTTAAAGTGTTCGATCTCATGATGGGGATGGTGACTACGTGTAAAATACTCGTATTAAGTTGAATTGATATACATATCCAGAAATATTGAGGTACTACAACTTCATAAGTGTAAAAAAATATAATATTTTATGTGTAGTTTAGTAATTAGAGACATCTAAAACGTAGAAATAAAGTTTTTTTTTTTGCTAAATTAGTAAACAAAACCTACATCATCAGTTTACTTACATCATATACAAAAACATTCATTATTGTATGTATAGCATGAACTTAAACGCACAAATATCGGAGATATTTACATATATGTTCCTTCCGTATACTTCATACACTTTAACCTGGGCGTGACGTCACAGCTAGGTACGACTTTAGTATGGAGCGTTTTCACGAAATGTTGTATACAAATCGCTGTACCTTTGAAAATATTGACTTTTGATATACTGTTTCTTCTGAGAAGTTACTCATATTTAAGAGTACTATTCATTTATGCAAAAAAAAATTCAGTCATCAAGCCTATTATCAAGCAAAGCCGCTATTAACAATGTAATTGAGTAAAAAAAATTTTTCGGTAATGTGGTAATAAATTTATTGGGCGCCATTTTGGGGTAATTGCTAGTAAAGCCATTTTATAACTAACCAAAGTGAAACGCAAATGCTCGCTCTTGACTGCTTTTTATGAATTTAATTTTGGTGAATGGGGCATGATGCTCTGGTACCAGCATGTATAAGACTATAGACGCATTCGTAGAAGACATATTATGTGAACGAAAGCGCGCTTCGGCACGAATGGGCCGGCCCCGCTGAAGAAATACCACAGCCTCAGCGAAAACCAACGTGAAATAACGTCGAGTTGTGTTCCGCATAGTTAGTGGAAGTAACCGAGGCCTTAAGGCTGGAGGTTTAAAGAGCGGAAACGCACTTGTAACTTTCCTGGTGTTGCAAGTGGGGCGGAAGTAATTGCTACGATCCCTTTGCTCGTTTCTCGGTCTATTAAAAAAAAAACTAAACATGGCGCTTGCCATTTATTCGTTATTTCCTACTACTATTAAAATGGGAAAGTTTGTGACTATGCATGGATGTTTGTGACTCTTTCACTCAAAATCTACTAAACAGATCTTGATGAAATTTGGTACGGTAGTAGTTTAAACTCTGGATATTAACACATAGGCTTCTTTTTATTACGAAAAAGTACAGTGCTCCCGCTGGATACTGTACTAATAACGCTAAGGTTTTGTATGTATGGATGTTTGTTACGCATTTGGTATGGTGGAAGTTTAGGCTGAATTAACGCATAGGCTACTTTTTATCGCAGCAAAATGTACGGTTGCCGCATGATTTCTTTTTGCGTTCACGAAGTCGCCAGTCCTAGTATCTAATGAATGAAAGTACGACTAATTTACACAGGTAAAGTAAAAATACACCTTAATCGAACCAAATAAAAATATCACGTAATTACAATTCAATTGTATGTAAATTATTGTTCAACTGAATTATAATTAAATGCTGCGCACGTTTTAATGAAACATTTTACGGTACGACGCGTGCGATATGGGCACGGCGTTTAGTCAGCCAACAGAGCGAGAAGCGATTGTGAAGCTAGTTAGATAAGTTTATTAGTGTTAACAAGTTAACTATATGGATTGTATTTATTGCTATTTGGAGTTTTGAAAATGGGCGTTAGCGGGTGGTCGTTTAAGGGGGACGTTATAAGGGGGAAGTAGTAATGTGGTCGTTAAAAGGTGGATGTTATAAAAACTTAGGCCTTTTCATCCGTCATTAGATGATTTATACAGTATTCTCCGAGCGAAGTGACCACTCTGGGAATACTGTAGCGCCTGGGACAGTTGGTTTTTAAATGTCGTATAACGCCCACATACGGCATTCTCACGACACAGTCAGCCTAGTCCAGAGGAATAACTGGTCAATACGTCTGGTGCCAACCGTGTGCGGGTTTCCTCACGATGTTTTCCTTCACCGTTAGAGCGATCGTACAATGTACTTGAGATCTGAAAAAGTCTCATTGGTACACGCCACTATCTGGGAATCGAACCTGTAATTTCTCGAGTGCGAATCAAACGGTCTACCCACTAGGCCACGGAGCTCTCGGATGTTATAATGTGGACGTTATAGATGGACGTTATAATGTGGACGTAGTAAGCACACGTACGAGGAAGACTGAAGACGTAGACGACATTATAAGGGGACGCGTAGTAACGTGGAAAGAGAAAAGATTTGCTTTTGTGTTTGTTTACGTTTAATAGGCTCTGCATTTACTGGACCGACTTTGATGAAATTTGACACACAATAAGAGCAGAACACAGGGAAGGACATCGGCTACTTTTCATCGCGGAAAAAGTAGGTTCCGGGCAACGTCTAGTTTAAAATGCACGACGAAAAATATATATTTTTATATTATATCTTAATGCACTAAGTCCTAAAATTGAATTCACTTATCTAACTAGCCATTTATTGATCACTCATTACATTTACCGCTCTGTTGGCCGCGTAAACGGCTGCCATATCGCACGCGCCGCACCGTGAAATCGGACATGTTAGATCAAAATATGCGCAGCATTTGTGATAATGTGATTTTAATTGTTTAGTGAAGATACTGTTTAATTAGAGATATTGTTTTATGTTTTAAACAGTTAAAATGTATATAATTTAAAATAGAAACCAACAGTGTAATGGCAAAATTCGTTAAAGTAATCTTACAAGTTACACCATAAGTAATAATTAGGTAGGTACATATCTCACAGGAGCACTGTACTTTTTCGGGGATAAAAAGTAGTCTATGTTCCAACCCAGAGCCTAAACTACTACCATACCAAATTTCATCGAAATCCGTTCATATGTTATTGCGTGAAAGAGTAACAAACATCCTTATCCAAACCACCCTCAGGTGTCGCAACCCTTACCGATTCCAGGGGGTTTTTTATATCCCCTTTTCTTCGATACGTATGATGGTGCACTGTACGGTTCCCACAGGGGAGGGGATCAGCCTATTTTAATAGTCTATAAGCTGTGTGGTGGGAATAAATAGAAAATGTATGGTTCCGAGATGAACAGTCCTAAGGCAGACTTATTTTCGAAGCATAAACTTATTTCGTCGGTATCATGGTGGAAATAAATCTGCACAAAAAGTGTTTCGACAGTGTACAGGATCGCACGCGGGGGAACCGGATTAATGGGGATAATGTATTTTATGGGAACGATACGAATGGGAATACGGATTTTATGGGAATGGTAGGTACAGAGATTTGATGAGTACATGTGTGGGGGTGCAAATTTTTTAATGTCCTTTGGCACTCGGCAGTAATCGTTTTCCTATGGAAACTGGATGTTGACCGGGACTTCGTGCGCGCAAAGGACAATCTCTCGGAAACCGTACATTTGTCCGCGATGAAAAGTACCCTATGTCCATTCCCCCTTTGTCGTGGTCTACTCTATATCTCTGGCAAATTTCATCAAAATCCCTCCAGTGCATTGAATAGGCTCCAAAACTAACTAAGTTTTGGAGCCTATTCAATGCAAACAAACAAACAAACTTTTCCTCTTTATTATATTAGTATGACCAATAACCGGGAATGAGATGCTGAAGAGCCTTCTCCCGCCGCTTCCGGTTCCGGTGACGTCGCAAAATGGCGAATTATGAACTAATGGCCTGTTCCTGATATTTTAATAAAGTGAAAGATGGCTCGAGGGTGAAGGGTCTACTGTCTGTCGTTTGTCTTTATGTAGATACAATGTCATATTCTTAAGCGCATAGAAATATATAATACTTGAGATGTTTCCCACAACTTCATGCGCGCTCATAGTGGGAACCGTACATTTAGACGCGATAAAAAGTAGCCGATGTCCTTCCCCGTGGTCTAATCCATATGTCTGACAAACTTCATTAAAATCGGACCAGTAGTTTCGGAGCCTATTCAATACAAACAAACAAACTTTTCACCTTTATAATATTAGTATATGTGTATGGCAAAAGGCGATACTCGGAATTACATTAGCACATTTAGTTGTGTTGTACTCACCAAAATAAATAAGGGTTAAGATCGCGAGCCAGAGCCTAAGCTACTGCTGTTGCTTAATATAAAAGTATTATAAAGTTGAAGTATAAATGTCATAATGACAGATGTCACAAGCACAGCCTATCTAGTTTGTTTATTTTAGTTAGTCAAAAGGCTGTATATAGTGTGGACGCATCTGTGTTAGGCATAATATAACAGTATTATAAAGTTGAAGTATCAATGTCATATTGACAGATGTCACAAGCACAGCCTATCTAGTTAGTTTATTTTAGTTAGCCAAAAGGCTGTATATAGTGTAGACGCATCTGTGTTAGGCATCTCTCTCATAAGCACCAATAAAGTAGAATATAAGAATTGTTTCTGTATTATTATTATCACCACTCAAGCGTAAGAAGGATATATAAAAACCAGGACGTCGTAGTTCTCAACAACCACCACGCCAAATTTCATCAAAATCCTTTCAGCAGTTTCAGTGTGAAGAGGTCACAAACATCCATCCATCTATCACGAATTATCACATTTATAATAGTAGTAGGACTGTAAGGATATAATATGTTTCAATTACTGAAGCTGTTTTGTATCGGAGAGACACCACAGTCTCACAGGAACCCGGCGTGAAACTGCGTTAAGCTTGTACGGGGGTAAAGGCGGCACAAGATGAGAGACAGGGCACATCTCTCTGGTGTTGCTCTGATCCTATGGTGTTGCACATAATATCTATGGACGCCTCTATGGACGGTGGTTGTGATTATCAGGGCTTACGTTTGCTTGTTTTCCATATAAAACACTAGACGATAATACCGGATAAACGGATTTAAAAGGTCGACAATATCAAATTCTAGAACTTTTCTCCCTCGGAGATAAATTATAAGAATATTGCGGGTATTTTTCACGATGCATTTTTAAATTTCGAACGAACAAGATGGCGGACTATTATTTAAGTCTGTCTTGGGGAAAGAAAGAAATAAAATACAAATATAGATAATATCTTACCTAAGCTTATATTTCAAACGAGACAGACAATTTTGTATTGTTGCACCTGCAGATATGGCCTTCATAGTCATATCATTTGGTATGCAAGGACCAGTGGCGATGGCTGGTTCTCCTTCATAGGGAAGCCCTAGCCTGTATAATATGTAGGAATTTGGATGAGGGTCTTCTAAACGTAAGTTGGTAAGTAAAGCCGATAGGAATGGAGTTATAGGAACGCCACTGGGCATGGACTTTTGGTGGAGAAAAATCAATTAAGCTATGTCTTGTCCCCGGGAAACTACGAATTTTCAAGTTGTTGAAGTTTTTTCGTTCGTCGTGCAACAATATAATATTAATCATTTCGACTCTATTATGTCAGTCCGATTGGCAGTTTAGTATGCGTATATAATTTTTGCATTGTTCGAAAATTCCGAAGGTGTGGGTTCGAACTTCGAACCCCGGTAAATGTTTTTGTGATTTATTTTGTTAATCTACTAGAGCTCCGAGCAAGGCTCGGTTACCCAGGTAGGTGATACTAATATGAGGCGATAGCCCACAGTAGCCTAGCGTGGTAGACAAACCCCTGTCCCTGTGGAGTAGACTATAGCCTCATGATAAGCGCTTATAGTACCGTGAATACTTTGAGAGTTACAAGTGCGCGGGCCTATAATAGGGACTAAGGGTCAGCTCATCGCCTCGTTTCGAAGCGACGCGGCGCTGCATTTTTAATTTTCATTGCATGAGATTGATGAAACGTCATGTGTAGTGAATAAAGTTCAATTTTGCTAGGTTCAATTATAAATGCTAGGTCGCGTCGCGTTTCGGTGTGAGCTAACCCGTAGGGCTAGGCAAAGTAATGATGTAATAAAAGTTATTTCACGCCGGTTGTTCACATGTCCGTGGCAGCGCTAAAGCCGTGTAACTACACCTATTTCCCCGGAGAAAACGCAAAGGAATAAAAAAAAATCCATATCTTCTCAGTGTAATAATATACATAAGGGGCATTACACACAACACCATGGTTTTATGACCGACATAAATACAAACATAATGGAATAAAAGATAAGCTGCGTATACATTTATCAAGTAGAATATTTGCTAGGTAGGATTCTTAACATCTCTTTGGATGAACGGTAAAAGTTGGACTTTGTTTTTTTTATTGACGTGAGCTTTGGTGCTCAAGCCGGGGGTCGCTGGTTCGAATCCCGCCGAGGACACAAATAGTTTTGCTGTGTTTCTGGATCACGGATTCGTATTAAAACATGTATTATAGTAGAAATCTTATAAATATAAAATTAGTAGCCGTTTCCCGCGGCTCCGCCCGCGTAATTATATCATCGGGTACCCCGAGGAAATACTGTACTTTTCCGGTATAAGAAGTAGCCTATGTTTTAATCCAGAGCCTAAATTACTACTATACCGAATTTCATCGAAACCCCTTCAGTAGTTTTTGCGTGAAAGAGTAACAAACATCCATCAATCAATCCATACATACATCCATCCATCCACACAAAAATTCACATTTATAATATAACTAGGATTTAAAAAAAGTACCTATTATACTTCCCGTTGTCCGGTCCCCTTCAAATCATGCGCGCGCGAGTGGGACAGGCTGATAACCGAACCGATATTCGAGGTACGGGAATTGGGACTCTCGAGCTTTACACGGAGTTCTAATGAATAAAAAATTTAATATTTATCTTACCGGGATTCGAACCCACCACATTCCGAATCTCCGAACAACCCAAATATATCAAGCTGCCAATCGGACTGACATAATTGAGTCGAAATTATTGATATATTGTTGCAGGACGAAAGAAATAACATAAAATATTAGCTAGAAAATGCGCAGTTTCCCAAAAGAAAAAGACCCTAGATCGATTTTTCATCCCCATAAATCTGCATACTAAATTTCATGGAAATACTTGCAGCCGTTTCCGAGATTCCGATTATATATACACAAGATTAGCTTGTGTAAAGACTAGACCATGAAAAAACAGTTCTACTACCCACAAAATGTACGGTTCGGGGAAATAAGTTTACCGATTTTGTGTTTTTCTTATCCATCTTAAGTATAATTTATACAGCAGCTGAAATACATAAAACTATCAACTTGAATAAGAATTTTGATCGTGAAACGGGTTTGAAAGGTTAACACAGGAGTGGTTTTGACAGATTTCACCGAAAGATTAATATTTCAGTTTATGGAATTGGGCTCTCATAGGTTTTCTTGAAAGCAAACCTTATATAAAAGACTAGATGTTTTGCTCGCGACTTCGTACGCGTAAAACAGATTATCCGGCGGAAACCGTACATTTTACCGCGATCATAAGTAGCCTATGTCCTACCCCGGGGTCTAATCTATATCTGTACCAAATTTCATCAAAATCGGATCAGTAGTTTCGCAGCGTATTCAATGCAAACAAACATACCCACAATCAAACAAATTATATAGTAAAGATTAGAAAATCATAATCCTTACTAATATTATAAATGTGAAAGCGTGGATGTTTGTTACGCTTTCACGCAAAAACTACTGAACGGATTTCGATGAAATTCGGTATGGTAGTAGTTTAGACTCTGGATTAAAACATAGGCTACTTTTTATCCCGAAAAAGTAGTGTTCCCGAGGGATACTATACTTACGCGGGCGGAGCCGCGAGCAACAGCTAGTATTATATATTTATATGTAAAGCGAAAACTTCCAGTACGTAGTTTTACGAGAATTGTCTAACCGGCGGAGTACGAAATTAGCAGGCAAATTAAAGTTTAGACTGAGTGCGCGTTCCTCGGGCGTGTGAGTGGCGCGAGCAGCGCCCGCACGCTGACACGCCCGCGGAACGCGCACACCTAATGTGGGGGAGGCCTTATGTAGGGGAAGGTGTGCGAAAATCTTTTTTTTTTTAATAATGCACAACACACAAAATCAATAAAAACAACAACGACAAACACTACCTCAGATTATTAAATCACACGACCGTTCGTTTGATACAACTATGTCGCACGTTGATATTCAATATTACAACATTTAACATTTTTTATTTCGTATCCGAGAGGCAAAAGACCGTTGTAAAGTTCAAACTAAAAACATATGCATTTGTGGTTGAATTTCATCCACTTGCATTTGTAGATGTAAATAATTCAATTCGTCATTACGAATTATTATTTTCAAAACTATTACGAATCTAGTGACCCCCTCATTCAATAAAATCAGAGCGCTTTAGACGGTACGATGGAACAAACATACATCTACATAAAGTAAGGCCAACGAGACGAGATAAAAAACGTAAATAAACGGACCGCTACTGAGTTGCATTATGAAAGTGAGTTAATATTATATCTGTCCTTATCACTCGTATGCAATAATGACGTCAGTTGGTCGACGACAGCTGTCGTAGCGTGTTTCGTGGTACAGGAAAGCGGCCAGTGCCGCAGTTGTCAACATTCGGTCCGCCAAACAATTGTGAACAAGTTCATTCCTGTTTGGATTGCGTTCGAAGTGATACATATTTTTTCGTCTCCGTATTTACATGGTTTTTTGTTGTTATTATAAACACAGCTGACTCGGACTCTTCCGACGAATCATCTTTGTCTAGTACAGACGACAGCGATTAAAATTCGAACTTTATAATAATTTATTCAAATAAAAATGTTTTTGAACCCCTGAAAATTTGTTTACATTCTTTATCTCGTCTGGTTGGCCTTACTTTAGACTGTGTAGTGTATGACTGTGTATGTAAGCATATGTATCGTACTATCTCGAGTGCTGTAGCCACAGATGACAGCTGACGAGTCACGGTGACAGTTTAGATGTCAGTCATCGTGTAGCTGCCGAGCGAGCGGGACGTGTGTACTGTGTGTTAGGGCATTGACGAGCCAGTATTAATGCGCGTTGACGTGCGGTAGCGGTATACTACAGACTGCCAAAATCCCTTGCCACAAGCTTCGCCGTAGTCGGGTCAAAATGAAAAATGTTTATATCAGTGTGTTTTGGATCTGATGAAACGTGATCTCGACTTTTTCAGTACACTATAGGACTATAGGTATTAGGTACTAAGATAATCGTCTTTTTGGAACGAAGTTCCTTATCACGCGTGGCGAAAGGGGGCTAGACGGAAAAAATAAAAACTAAAAGTTGTAACGACACTTTTTGCTATAGTTGTAAGCCGTGCGGCGCGCGCGTGTTTCTCTGTCTGTCTCTCCTTCTCTCTCTCTCTCTCTCTCTCTCTCAATTATTACTAAAATTGAGCCCACTGATTAAGTTTATATTACATTATATTTGTCAATAATAAAAAATATATTATTATAACTTAAAAAAAAAAAATTACAATTCCTTCACTAATTAATCGAAAGGAACTTCGTTCCATCCGGGTGTCCCTTGACACCTCTCAAAATTTTTTTTTCCTTTTCCTTTGTCTGTTTCTTTGTCTGTGTAGGTACTTACCTTAATATATTGTCTTATTCTGTTATATTGGTACTTTGTTTTAATGTACCTAATGTGTTTAAGTCTAATGTGATCGTTGAAGAAATGTTTTATTTATTTATTTAAAAGTTGCCAACAGTCTTTAATCTATTGACATTTGACACAAGGAACTATGATATTGATCAGTATAAATCTATATAAGATGAAAACCTTGAAGGTTTCACTTCTATCAACTGCACACGTACCGTATAACCCATACGGCACTAAACATTTTAACGGCCATCAAAATGACATAAAAAATTTCCCCTCTCGGTAAGATAATAAACAATGCCAGGGATAAACGTAAAACGACCATTCCCCGCACCCTCTAGGAAGTGCCCACGTTAATTGACTCGAGATAATTCGGACGAGTTCAAATTGTTCAAATGCACGAAGTTTAAATTGAAAAGCAAAAAGTACGGAAGTATATTTCGTATCTCTCGTATCAACTCGTTCTATAGACACAATAATAATAATATATATCGTTTCACACCACTGTAGTCTGGCCCCATGTTAAGTATCCGAAGAACTCGTGTTACGGGGACCAGACAACGGGAAGTATATTTAATAGTTTGTATATTATACATACGGTCTTGCTAATGAAAATAAAAATCTAAACGTGCGTTTAGCGTAAGTGTAACTAAATTCCCTGTGCAGGCTATGCAACCCTTACGCACCCTTTACAGTTTAAACAGCTTTCTACTAAAGATTATCGAGAGTTTATTTCACTATACACCATAGACAACCCACATTCCATGCCCATAAGGGCCGAAATTGTGATCAATTATAAAAATGTAACATTTATGTAAAACCAATTTCTTGGAATAAACGATTCTGATTCTGATTCTGATTCAGAGAAAGCCTGTTTTTAGGCCTGTATACATTACTATGGCCAATAAAACAACACTATACAGACTTTGTGTAAAAAAAAATGTTTATTAGTAGACGAAATCTTATAAAGTCATACAGACGTGTGACAGACACAGTGTGGATCTTTTTATTAGTAAGGCCGTAAAATATATGGTTGTATGAAATCAATTGCAATTGAGCATACGAGAGAAAAAATGAAAACTGAGATGTGTTCCCGGGTTTATTGGAAATCACGCTATGAGGGTGTAAAACAAGGGTTGGAAGTTTCTGTGAAAATTATTTAAAATCTGTCCCGATTTCCATGAATATCCGAAATTCCGAAGTAGTAAACGCAATTACTTTCTACGTAATACGTAATTTATATATATTTTTTTTTGTAATTCGTCCCCTGTTTGTATAGTGAAATGTCAACAATAGAAGGGACAAAAATTCGTTAAAAAGGATACATACCCCACAGGGGTGCAATGGGGATCTACGCGGACGAAGTCGCGCGTAAGAGCTACTACATATATTATTATATACCCCTGGTACTCATGTTCTACATATGAATACATTCTTGCATTTAATTTAATACAATACTGGCACAGGTAGACGATATTTTTTTATTTTGCTTTATCTGTTCCCAGTGGGAATTATTGAGCGATATAATGGTAGATACTAAACGGGAATATAAGGTATTTATTCTAGAAAATTCGTTGTTGGATAAACTAAAGAATGTGATTTCAGTTTTATATGACTCCTGTCTTACCAATATTATTATAATATATGAATATAATTTTGTATGATTCTCGATTCGTACGAATGTTTTTTTAGTGTCCGACCGAAAGTGGATTTTCGGCCGAAAACGAAAATGATTATTAGACATTAAAAATTGAAGATATTAATTGAATTATTAATGGAAGATATTTCCGCTGTATACTCAAAAATAGTTTTTTTGTTTCCTTATTAAACAAACGAAGGCTTCAAAATATTTAAATTAAACACCATAATTCCATTAGAGAACATACATTTTCGTGTATTTCTTGCTGTATTGATTGTTAATCATATAATATATTGTATAATACAATCAATATAATTTGTCCTACGATAATCACCATTAATATCAACTAAACTTTGTTAAAATCAACGCTGTTAAAACAAACAGATTATTTTATAGAATCCTTTCTTTATAAATCTTAAAGTACCTGATTGACCGAGCGTTGTTCGGTGTTTTAGTAGAACGAAAAAATAATACAAAAAAGAAAGATAAGAGATAATACTAAGAATCACAAAAATATTTATCTTACCGGGATTCGAACCCACCACAACCCGAATTTCCGAACAATGCAAAAATATACGTAGGCACATATACCAAGCTGCCAATCGGACTGACGTAAGAGAGTCGAAATTATTGATATATTGCTGCACTACGAAATAAAAAAACATATATTGCTTAAAAATGCGCAGTTTCTAAGGATTAGCTAGATCGATTTCTCTGCCCCAAAACTCCCTGCATACTAAATTCCATTTCATTCATGATACTTGTAGCCGTTGTCGAGATACCGATTATATATATACAAGATCGTCTCTTTTCAAGTAAAAAAATATATATATCTCCGAAGTTTGTGCGTTGACGTTTATACATAGTTAATCATTTTGTATTCGATGTAAATAAACTCATTACGTAGGTTTTTTACACTTTTAATAGCAATATATATATTACTTCTGTCAAGTTGTATACCTCATTATTTCTGAATGTATTCAAAAAACGAAACCTTTGCATGTTGTCATTTGTCAAATACCCAAATTCTGCGATACGCATTTGAGGACACGACAGTCGAAGCGAGTGTGTCGCATCTTGACACCTTCTCGATGACGATCTTCACATCTAATGATCTAATGATGATGATGATTCGAATTGTTTTTTTTTCCTATATCAATAAATAAATAAAAGAATAAAAAAAACTATTTCCTTATTGAACGCACATAATAATAGGATAAAGATGTTACATCACGTCGATGTAATCCCATGCTAGGTAAAGACTTGTGTTATTGGCAATCAGACAACGGATGTACGATTAACAATTCTATACTATGATGATGATGATGATGATGATGATGAATTCATATTAAACTAATTGGTCTCATATAGCGTTGTAAATTCGAGTTATATCTTAGATCTGAAGCTACCGACAGTATTACTTTTCGGCTACGTAGCTAAGCTAGGCTAGGCTAGGCTAGGCTAGGCTAGGCTAGGCAGCTACTAGCGTAGGGGCTAGGTATAGTTACACCAATTACGGTGGGTATTAACCCAGGGTAGTCAAAAAATAATTATAAAATTGTAACAACGTTTTAATATAGTAGCCCCCTTACTAATGAAAATATTTACACATCTTATTAGTTACTCGATGTTGCTGTCTGTTTCTGATACGTTGGAAGTCACTTGACAAAGAAAGAAACATTGAATAGCTCATCGGTTGTGTTAATATTTTTATTAGTAAAGGGGTCTATATTTTATATTGCTACATAAATCAATACAAGAGCAGGTAAAGTTAAGATTCTTTTTGTTTGTATTCTTGTAGGTAAACAGTAAAATTGATTAGTAAATGTAAGAAGACCGCACTTGGCATAACTACGCAGCAGCGGAACTTCGCGACGCGGCTCGGTCAAATATTCTTTGTATGAAACTGTATGAGATACAACGCAATACGCCGCAGCGGAGCTTCGCGACGCGGCACTCCATTGCGGTATGCTCGCTCCCCTGCCGCCTAGTGCGGTCCCACCTTCATTCGTACATAGCAGTTACGAACCCAAACATACACTTAGCTAAGTTTGTATAAAAATATAGATACCTATACTCCATTCAGATTACATCTAAACGAAGAAACAATCCTACTAATATTATAAATGTGAAAGTTTGTGAGGATAGATGGATGGATGTTTGTTACTCTTTCACACAGAAACTACTGAACGGATTTCGACGAAAATTTTGTATGGTAGTAGTTTAAGCCCTGGACTAAAACATAGAATACTTCTTAACCAAAACAAAATACAGTGTTCCCGTGGGATACTGTATTTACCGCGGGGCGGTGCCGCGGGCAACAGCTAGTTTCCTATGATGCTACCAAGTTAAGTGTTACTCATTTATACTACAATAAAGAAAGACTGTGACACAATAATATGGTAGAATTTAACCTTTTTTACGTTTAGATTAAACTAGCTTATTTCCAGCGGCTCCACCCGCGTAAATATGGTATCCCACGGGAATACTGTACTTTTTCGGGATGAATGGACTATGTTTTAATCTAAAGCCTCAACTACTACCATGCCAAATTTCATCGAAATCCATTCAGTAGATTTTGCGTGAAAGAGTAACAAAGATCCATCCATCCATTCTCGCAAACTTTCACTTTTATAATAGTAGAAGTATTGTATCTGAACAGAGTATACACAAGGTCTACTCTTTAATCATATTTATAACTAGATGTTGCTCGCTACTTCGTGCGCGCAAAAAGAAATCTCGCAGGAACCGTACACTTTTTTCCCGATGAAAAGTAGCCTATGTCCTTTCCCGTGTTTTACTCTATATCTCTGCTAAATTTCATCAAAATCCGTCCAGTAGTTTTGGAGCCTATTCAATGCAAATAAACTTCTCCCTTTTATTATATTAGTGCAGATAGAAAATGGTTACTCCGCTTTCATTAATCAAAGTGTTCCAGCCCTGGGATAATTTAGGTGGTAAACGTCGCAGGCGTCACCCCCGTTTCCGTGTTAAGTGTTTATCCGTTTTTCCGGAATAATTATGAGGTGCGGAATTTCCGGAATCGTATGTTGACAGATATTTTATGTTAGCAAATATTTCATTACGGTTTGTTTGAAAAAGTTTGAAAATTCTCTTAAGTTTGTCCAAATTCCTATGAAAACTGAGTTCATATCAATGTAACAGTACCAATATTTTCATATTATGTTATTTCTAATTAAAAAAATATTAATAGTCAGTTTGGGTAAAATGGTATTTCGGGAAAGTAGACAAGTGTGTTACGAATTACCTCTTACCCCATCTGACCTGAATATTTATAAGTTAATAACATTTTTGTGAAATATTGAAGTGAAACTCCTTTAGCGGCGTCAAGAGTGAAATTTCAAGATCGCGTCACGTCACTTTTTAGATATAACGCCAACTTTTGGAAGCTACTTACACTTATTACTTCACAACTTATCTTTCCAAAGTAATTACACATTTCAGGTTTTTTATTTTTTCTATTATGAATGAGGTTCGACTTCTGCAACGTGAACTCTGAACACATCGTGTTTTTTCTATCCGCACATTAACTCGATAACCATCTAACTAATGTACAATCTAATCGTCTGATTTGGTGTAACTCAGTAGATAGCACTGTTCAGTTTGTCCAATAGCAAAACAACCGCAATAACGAAATAAAGCCACGGAAAACTGCTACAAGATTTCAACTACGAAAACAAAAGAACAGAAAAATTACAGTATCATAATACAATATTTACTGTACAACTCTACGGGGGAACACGGGATTTATTGTAACCATTCCACTAATAGCCAGAAATAAAGTCTTATAAAATCTACTGAAAGTCGTGAGATTAAAAACCCAAGATGCAATGGGCACGGAAAACGAAATCTTATAGTAACTGATAAAGTTAATGTTCGGAGTGCCTCCGTGGAGTTTCCCTTCCCTGGGAGCTCACCCCCCTTCCTGGGAGTTCACCCCATCCCAAATTGAGCAGTAGCCTCACAGTTTTCTTAGGTGTAACGTTATTAGGCTTTTAAAAGTCAATTTGTGATGTTACATTTTCCCGCTAAAGCCGATGTTAGGAATTCAAATGCCTAGATTTTAATTACTCGAGGTCGTCGAACGGTTCAAATTCGCCAACACTAATCATCTGCTCGTATAATTTTTAAGTTTGATCTTTATAAGGGTTCCTTTGCCCTTTGCATAGAAATAATTAAAGAAATGTAACTATTGTGACAGATTGACAAACGTCAATGTGTAACATAATTGTACCTGTCAAACGCACGGTAGCGCGCGTTAATAATCTGAAGTGGTGTTTGTTTTTGTTATTTTTATGTGTTTTCTAAGCATTACGTAAAAAAATATTAGCTTTCCTGCACGTCTTCCTCCACATAAACTGCAACTGTGACAAATATCATACTCCGCCGTGCGCACAATTCTCGTTGAAGGGTACTGAAAATGTTTGCTTCACGTATAAATACAATAATTATAATATGCTATCATTTATCATAGCCAAGTGTAGGTAACGGTTCTCGTAGGATTTTGCTTTGTAAAAGAACCTTAATGTAAGGGCAAAACTAGTCTTTACTAATTAGTAATTAGTGTGATTACTAATACTATAAAGAGGTAAGGTTTGTATGTTTTGATTATTTGTTTGCATTGAATAGGCTCCGAAACTACTGGCCCGATTTCGACGAAATTTGACGCAGACATAGATTAGACCACGGGGAAGGACGTAGGTTACTTTTCATCGCGGCAAAATGTACGGTTTCCGCAAGTCTTCTCTAAGCGCGCACGAAGTCGCGGGCAACATCAAGTAGATAATGGAATTGATTACAAACTTAAGACTTCTTTTCAATAGAATTAAAACTATTACAAAAATGCAATCTGACAACAAAAATCCGAAAAAATAAATCACAAAGCACATAAATTCCGAAACAAAACACGGGGGAAACACGAATTTAAAACCCACCACAATGCACATTAAAGAATATCTCTGTGCTATTGTTTACCAGAATAGCTTCTGTAATTGATGATATAGTGGCCAGATAGTTTCTTTGAATGCGTTCCAAATTAATTCATTGGTTTTTTTGTTTTTTTTACGATTACATAAAAACCGTCCTCCGTTGCTTACTTCGGTACCTCATTATGAATATGACTAGACGAAATTTTGTATACTAAAAGATTGCATGTAGGCTCCATTATTCGGGGTCACATAATATTTTTAACTTTGTATTTTACGGGTAGCTGGGGAGCTACCTATACATGGAAAGCGGAGATGAATTTTTGGGTGTTGTCGAATAGGTATTTTTAAATAGAGGCGAGGTTTCATACATCGCTTTTTTATAATGTAAACCATTTTCGAGTAATCGGCCTCCGAAGTGGTTTGCAAGTTATGACCACACTTTTTGCATCGGGGGTTGAAAAAAAAGTGAGATTGACCACTAAGTTATACTTGGCTGCGATTTTCATGTTTGTATGCTATTGACGGTAATGATCATGATGTTTTTAACCTTATACTTTGAACGAGACAATCTTGTATATATATATTGATCGTAATTTGAAAACGGCTGCAAGTATTACCATGCAATTTAGTATGCAGGGAGTTTTGGGGGAGGAAAATCGATCTAGGTCGAGGTCTTATCGCTAGAAATCTGCGCATCTTTAAGCCAGTATTTTCTTTTGGCGTGCAACAATATATCAATAATTTCGACTCTATTAAGACTGTCCGATTGGCAGTTTGGTAAGCTGTTTTATCATTTTTACTTAGTTAAAAAATTCGGAACGTGATGGGTTCGAATCCCGGTCAGATAAATATTTTTGTGAATATTTTCTAGGGTTCCGTAATACTCAAGAGATATAATACTCTTATAGGTTTGCTCTGTCCGTCCGTCTGTCTGTCCGCGCTTCTAGGTAATTCTTCTGTAATTATAAATATAACTGGATGAAATTTGGTACAGATAAAGACTGTGTATAGATCTCGGTTTTCAGGTCTCCATACATGCGAAGGGGGGATGAAAAATATTTTTTTTCATTCTACCCCATCGTATGGGATATCGTTAAATAGGTATTTTAAAATCAAGGCAAGGTTTCATACGAGACTTTTTTACAAAGTCAACCATTTTCGAGTAATCGGCCTCCAAAGCGGTTTACAAGTTGGTCCCCCCCTGGCATTTCTAAACTATGAGGCTTAGAAACTTGCAATTGTACGTGCTGATACATCATGCTAAATACTCTTTAGGAAAATTATCTTGAACGAAATCGGACAGTAACTTTTGAAGAAATTTGAAAAAAAAAAAACCTCTTACGCGTTTATAGTTACGGAACCCTCCATAGAAATGTCCTGACATGCTCTTGGTTAGGTTATATTTAATTAAATTTATTAGAACTCCGAGCAAAGCTCAGTTACCCAGGTACTGATAATGATACCACATCGAGTTCATGAGGTATATAGGTACAGTTACCTTACGGCTTACGGTGTGCCTGAGAAAACTAACACAATAGCATGGGAACCTTTTCAATTTAAAACACATATTGATTCAGCTGATAGGTGAAATTAGAAATTTCTAGAAACAAAAGTGAAGTAAGCTTCTAGAGAGTATAGAAAGAAGATACATGTCGTAAACAATTTTTTTAAGTAACCCCCGAATTGTCAAACAGTGAGGGAGCTGATGATGAAGAATTATAAGAATACTCTTGATCACGTCAGCTTTCAAACAAAAAACCGCATCATAATCGGATCTTTCGTTACGATCTACAATGCCACGGACAGACACACGTCAGACTTATAACACCCCTGTTTTCTTCGGGGGATAAAAATATGGAAAATAGGAGATAAACTTATAAATTTACTTTAGTCGTATATTTTAACGGCTTCTCAAATGATCGAGTAGCTCCTAAGCACAAAATTCACATTATGTATCTTAAATTATAAGAATGCTAACTTAAAGTTGAGAGGTGTTTAATTTTGGAGCCGAATGATATTATACTTGAGTGCGGTTTTAGCATTCGGTAGTATGAATCAAAGTTTACGAAAATGGACAAAACATTATTTTTTTTATTTAATAAAAATAAACTACAGACATAATCCATTTACCCTTTTTAGCCACATAATATTATGACAGTTATTATGCCCAGGACATTAATTAATTTAAAATTTTACAATAATATATAATTGTTTACGAAGTCCATCACGGTTTTGGTAAACTAAAATCAAGGTCGCTGGTCACCTTCGTTCCCCCCCTCGCACTTTTAATGAAATGAAATGAAATGACGCTTTATTTGGTGAAAATATGGTTACATATAGGTGTTACATTTTTTACATTAGTGCGCATAATATTTGGTCGCAGTTAACGACGTCCAAATATTTTATTTATGATTAACAGGATTATAGTTTCATTATATAATATACCAATCGCTTTAAGATACATTTAATAACAGAATCAAATTGTCAATGATTAAGTATTAATTACAAACATCATTCATTATGTAAATATATACAATGTCAAAATTTAATGTTGCTAATACAATTGTTAGATTACTATAAAAATGTCAAGAAAGAAAAAAAATAAAATGTGAAATCAAGAGCTCCATAAAATGTCAATAGATATAAAAAAAATATAATGTTAATAATGATGATTAAATTACATTTTTGAATTTTCTATTTAATAATGTTGTATTTTTTTTTTGTCCGTCTCGTATGGCCATTCTAAAGTTATGGTCAATAACTTCTTCGACTGACGCTTCCGTCGTACGCCTGGTGATGGCAAATGTTATTACTTTCTGCGGGTGGGTATATTTATGTCTAAAGTGCACATGTATATTTTATTAAAAACATTCGAAAGCAGACATTTTTATTTCGACCTCTAGGGATTGTATGCAGTAGAAATAGCACACAATGCATTAGTGCCAAGCACGACACGTTAATATTACATATATTCTGGCGCGTAGGTATAGCTGGAAATATAATAGTTGGCGCGTACAACACATATACTCATGCCACAGGGGCGACACTCTCTACAAATGACAGCTCGAGCACCGGCGAATGTCGGCCATGTTGACGTAAGCCTAAGGTTGACACTGAAATAATATTAAACGTCGCGTCCGACAAATCTATCCTAAATATTATGAAATTATATTGTCAATTATGTCAAAGCACGAAAAGATTAGCGGCCAGCCCCGTGAACGAAAGTCCGGCTGGAGAAAACTCACGCCCCGCTCGCCGCGCGCAACCCTCGCATACGTCTAGCCACGCACACATAGCTGCGAGCTGTCATTCGTGTAAGTCTATTGAATGACAGTTCTTTGCGTTAGTAACATATTTTATTTGCTCGTGCTATGTATGAATAGTGAATAGTATAAACGGAGGTGCACGCATAAGTACCTCGGAACCAATGCATGCTACTTTTTGTAAACAAAAAGACAATAGAACACTATAATACTTTATACTACCAATTAAAATTCATCGAGCAAAGCCGCCGGCAATACCACAAACCATATTAGCCTTCGGTTGATACATCAAAGCTACAAGACACACTTAACAATTTCAATCGTTTCCAAGTTACTAGGGATATTTGAAAACTAATAATAGGTCTTTACCTATGAAATTGCCGTTCTGCATTACAAATCATAATAATTTTTGTTTGACTAAGAATTTTAATTTCAATTTTTTTTTTTTTTTAATACATGGAATTCTTTTTCCAAAAATATTCATTTGTTTATTGATTAGTGTTACATTTTCATCGCATTTCAATATTTTTCGTCATCATAGATACGTTAAAAATTCGAGTAATTATAGAATATGAGTACGTACCGTCGTGGCAGCAACGCGGCACAAGCGGCACGCAACATCAACGACGTTTACGGAGCTAACACTACAAACCAACGCACCACCTGTTATTGGTTTGCTCGCTTCCGTTCTGGAAATTTCGACCTGAAAAATGAACCGCGGTCGCGGTCTTCCGAAGACTTTGGTCAACAATGAGGAATTAAAGGCTATTGTGGAAGCTCATGAGACACAATCTACGGCTGAATTAGCAGCAGCATTCGACGTTAGCGTCAAAACAATATTGGTCCATTTGCGTGTCAAATTGGTAAGGTAAAAAAGCTTGACAAATGGGTGCCCCACGAACTCAATGATCGCCAGCGCGAAGTACGCGTCGAGACGTGCCTTGCACTGCTCAACAGACACACAAATGAAGGAATTTTGAACCGCATTGTTACCTGCGATGAAAAATGGATTCTGTTTGATAACCGCAAGCGTCAGCAAGTTGGTTGGATCCTGGTTCAGCACCTAAACAATGCCCTAAACGAAAACTTACCCCTAGAAAAGTGATGGTCACTGTTTGGTGGTCTAGCGCCGCTGTGATTCATCACAGCTTCTTACCAAACGGGGTGAGCATTACTGCAGATGTGTACTGTGAAGAACTGAACACAATGATGGAGAAAGTGGCACATCTCCAACCAGCATTGGTCAATCGCTCGTCTCCGCTGCTCCTGCATGACAACGCGCGACCTCATACTGCACAGCAGACGGTCTCCAAGTTGCAAGAACTGGGGTTGGAAGCTCTCTGTAATCCGCCCTATTCACCAGACCTTACGCCTACAGACTATTACTTTCTCCAGAATTTGGATAACTTCTTGGCGGGAAAAAAATTCAATAACCGAAGCAGTACAAAATGCCTTTGAACAATTTGTTGCCTCCCGTCCAGCCGATTTCTTTAAGAAGGACATCAATAAACTGCCACTGCGTTGGCAAAGATGCATTGATTGCATGGGTGATTCCTTCGATTAATACAAATAAAAAATACATGAAAAAAATTAGTTTAAATTTTTTCATACAAAACGGCAATTTCATAGGTAAAGACCTAATATTATATTGTAATAAGCGTTGACCCATCTGATAGTTAATCGATAGCCACAAGTGACAGAAGGGTAGCTTATACTCAAGTTATACTCAACATTATGTAATGAATATATTATAAGTATCCGCTGGGTAACCGAGCTTTGTTCGGAGTTCTAATCTACACAAATAAATAAAATTGAAGTGTCTGTTTGTAATTTAAAATTAACAGCTTTGCACTTAATGCATATGAAAGTATATGTATACAGTACTTAAAATATAAAATATATATTTTTAATTTTTGTCCGTCCGGCTGTCTGTTTGTTAGTTCCGGCTTATCTCTGAAACGACTGGGCCAAGTTTCTCGGGACTTTCACTGGCAGATAGCTGATCAATTCCTTTGGGAGGTACGATCCCAAAGACGGGCACAGACAACGTTTCTCTTCAAAATTAACACAAGTTCAATAAACTTCGTATTTTCACCACTTAGTACGGTCGCCGACAGATACGGTGTACCACAAATCGATCTTATTACTGAAGCAATAAGGCCCAAAAGTACACAATTATTTTCAATTGACTATTTTACACTTAGATATTTGACGCCCCATAAAAAGACATGTGAAATGTCACCAATTTAGTTCACTCAAAAAACCGTTAAATTCTCAAACGTTACATAATATATAGTGTTTTCGGCATCTAAAACTGCCCTGGGGCAGTGCAGTCGAGTGGCTAAGAAAATAGTCGAACGAAACCGATGATTCACGAAAGACTACATTTCCATCTTCTGCTTATATTTATTTAACAATGTTATAGCACTGATTTAGACATTGATATTCGGCTATTTCCGTAAACATTCGGCTGTCCTGCCCCGGGGCAGTTTATGATGTCGAAAATGTTAGGGCCCTCCTAGGCGGTAAATGTCACTGCTTGACAGAATGACAAGGACAGCATTCGAGTATTTCAACGGGGGTGTTGCCTAGTGTCGAATATCACATTTTTACAAATTAAATTTTAAAAATGTTGAATAGTTATTGATACATAAATCCAATAGAAAAGGTTATTTAGGTTGATGCGCTTGAAAATTATAAGCAAATAAAAAATGTTGCCCATCTCTTTCTCAAAAAAGGATTTGTGACGCCACGATCGGCTACCGCCACACAAATGTATGGCGGTAGCACATCGTGACGTCACAGGCCGATATATCGCTCTCTTTCTTATTGTGAATTTAAATTGTTTGTAACTTCGTTATTTTTTAAGAGACACAAAAATGGGTTTCTTATTGTTTATTATCATGTTGTCTAACATCGAATCACAATAATCACCATCATCGTCAGTCCATAGTCGTCCACTGCTGGACATAAACCTTTACCATTAACATCGATTAGAAGAAAAGTATTAATTAGTTATTTTGTCAACATAGTCATTGCTAATTTAAAGGACAAGATTTTTATACTTCTGGACTCATTAAAGGGCTGTTTCCTTTCTTAGGGATATTTTATTTGACTGCTAACATTACAATTTTATAATACCGCTTTTCCATTTAGCCCTTGCATGGCAAGAGTAACGCCTGGCGGTAAGTGTCAATGTGCATCCGCATTACGGGAGATGTCACAAATGCGTTTACAAGTTGGGAAATACTGTTGACTCCACCAGCGAAGTCAGTGTGTGATATACTATCGAAACGGCGTATATACTATCCTAGAAATTTTGTACACTGGTAGTTTTGGGGGAGAAAAATCGATCTAGCTAGGTGCTATCCCTGAGAAAATGCGCGTTTTTAAGTTATACACATTTTTTCTAGGAACAACTTCGACAAGGAAGCTGACAGAAGAATACAGTCGGGCTGGGCAGCATTCGGAAAGCTTCGCCATATCTTTAAGTCGCCACTGCCCCAGTGCCTCAAATCGAAAGTATTCGACCAGTGCGTCCTTCCGGTCCTTACCTACGGAGCCGAGACGTGGACACTCACAAAAGGCCTCGTCCACAAGTTCCAGGTCGCTCATCGAGCTATGGAGAGGGCTATGCTCGGAGTCTCTTTGAAGGATATAATCCGGAATCAGGAGATCCGACGAAAAACAAAAGTCAGCGACATAGCCTTCAGGATAAGCAAACTGAAGTGGCAATGGGCGGGGCATATTTGTCGAGCAGCCGATGGCCGATGGGGCAGAAAGGTTTTAGAGTGGAGACCGCGAACAACCCGCGAGGTGGACCGACGACCTAAAGAGAGTGGCGGAAAGCGGTTGGATGCGGAAGGCAGAGGACCGGGTATGGTGGCGCGAAATGGGAAAGGCTTATGTCCAGCAGTGGACGACTACGGGCTGACGATGATGATGTTTTTTCTTTCCTCGTGCAACAATATATCAATATTTTCGACTATAATATATCAGTCCGATAGGCCCGGAAAAATATTTTTATGATTCTTAATATCTTTTTAAATATACTAGAGGTCCGAGCAAAGCTCGGTTACCCAGGTTATTATCATACGAGAATGAGTAAATTTATCGCGATATTTAACGAGGGAACTATAGCGTTAAATGCGTTTAATATTCCCTTAGTGAAATAAATTAAATTTGCCAAAAATTTAATTTAACTTAAACTTACAAAGTTTTTGGAGCTGGACTTTGGCTTACAAGTATTTCAATTTAAATTGCAGGACAAGTTTGGACCGATTAAACGAGCTTCCCAGGCACGATATGATAAGTGAATTCATTAAAAGATAGCCGTTATAAATAAAGGTAGTCGAAATCCTTTAAGTAATAAGAAGATTTAATATCAATTAATAGATTCTTTGTAGCGACGCGTTACATCATCACGTCAAATCAGATTCATGGTCTTCCTATCCGCCAAATTTGCTTAAAATATACCTACCATTATATGTTAAGAATTTGACCCATATCTATGATAATGTTCGCCTCCAAATAAGTACCTAAGGCTTGGACTGTATGCTCCAGAATCCGGAAGGCCGTAGATTCTGAGCATTGAAAATAGAACTCTGCGCTAATACAATAGAGCTGAAAATCGAACACACGAGTGTCGAGTCAAATGTCAATGTCATATATGACAGTTCGACACTTGACACGACACTTGTTTCGATTTTCAACTCTATTGTAATAACGCAGAGTTCTATTTTCAGTGCTGTAAGGTTTCTCCGGCGTTCCGGATTTCGGTACATATTGTCCCAGCCTAATATATTGTATTTTAGTTACGGGCGAATACTAAAACGTCACTCAAATATCATCGGCTACTTAAATATTTGAGTAGCTCCTTAGCACAAAATTCATAACTGAGTTTAGGAGCTACTCAAAACCCGACCAGCCATTAAGATTTGACTGACGTTTAAGTATTCTAGTATAAAGAGTCTTATAAGAATTCGCTCCATATATTTTAAACATTTTCCTTGCAAATTTTCAAACTTAATACCTATTTCAGAACTAAAAGGGCAGCCGAGGCTTTTATTTTCAGCAAAAACAGCTTTCATGCGAGGTTCACTTTAAAATTAACCTTCTTAAATGTTGACAACGCTATAGGGAGTTCTTTGTTGCCCGACTTTGAAAACGGAGCAGTTTATTGTTGGGTTTAATAAAATTTGTACAGAAACTTCAACATAAAAGTTGGTTGCGACATTGTGTGCAAATGAAAAATTATGTCTTCAGGGAATGCATGTTGTCGTGATAAAAGGTAGCCTATGTTTCTCCGGGCTTAGTACACTTTAGGCAAACCTACATAGGCAGCAGGCCAAGCACGAACAACTTCCGATCATATTCGTAGCGTAATCGAATTTTAAATAAAAAAAAATAAATTAAAAAACGATTTTTATTCGATAACGATACCAATTCTTTTTCGAATATTATATTTTATTCTTACGAATACTTAGGACTTTTTTACGAATACTTATTCTTTCCTTCTTTTTCGCAAATTGTTAGTCCTAGGGCCACAGGGTAACCTAAGCACGTGCTTTATTTTATTCAAATCTAAATAATAAATGGATTTTTGTAAAAACCTGAAAATTCAAATAAATATTTCAAAATAAAACGAATTATTAATATTTCTGAGAATTTATAAGCGATTTGTACTTTTTTAATGGACTACGAAAAGTCCCAATAAAGGTTGAATATTGTAAGGATAAGGAACGCAAGAGCGCAACACCAGAGGAGTTACAAGTGTAATTGCTCTGGTGGTGCGAGTGTTCATGGGCGGCGGCAATTACTTATCATCAGACGATACGTCTGCTCGTGTCCTGGTCAATTTCATAAAATATAAAAAAGTAACGCGTCATTCAACAAAAAAAACAGCCAAGTGCGAGTCGGCCTCGCGCACGAAGGGCTCCCTACAAAATTTCATATGTGAAAATTTCAACTGTTTGCTAGCTATCACGATTAAGGAGATACAGCCTGGTGACAGGCAGACAGCGAAGTCTCACTTGTAGGGTCCCGTTTTAACTCATCGGGTCCGGAACCCTAGAAATGAAACTTTTAGACGCGAGCAAATTATAAACATAACATGGAATTTAAGTTAAATATTCACTTTATTGATTCAAAAGTACACCCATACACAATTCTCAACGCTTAATAATAAAATGCGCAAATTCTAACCCTTATCTTTTCACGAGTCATTTTCGTGAATATTTAAAAAAGGTACGGCCTTTGAAACTTTAAGCAGTGCGAGATTGGGTGTGAAAGAGACAGTGCGTCAGAAAGGGACGGAGGGGTGTCATAAAATTCATTCATGTAGTTGAGCGCCCCCGGCGTAAGGGGTAAGGAATTCCTTATAAATATAAATTGTGTCTGATCCCTGTTATAAACGAGCGTTCAAAGCACCTGATTACGCAACATATCGTTGTTAAAACTATTCAACCAACAAAATCCTGCACCTGTACCAAGTACAATCAGTTCTGGGTAAATTCTTTCATCTTAGTAAGATTGTCAATAAAAAAGTGCTGTATGTAACATATTACGGACTTGCCTACGCAATCATTAGCTACGACATACGCAGTTACGGCCTTACCTTCAAAACACAACTAGACAGGATAAAACAATAATTGCAAGTGAGACTCGTTAAATATCTGGCAAACGATAAAGTAAAAGTGAAATATAAACATAACTACAACGAATTATTTAAAGTACTTATAGTAAAGATACTACGAGTGCATGCAAAAGTTGATTACATTACAGCGCTAGAGCAGTATAGTATGGCGGACCAATTAGCGCCACAATCCTGAATCGCGCTATCGAAGTTTTCTAAGATCCGCACTATATATAAGACATCTGAAATTCATACAAGTGGGCTTCGGCCTGACTGACCGAGCATAGCACCTCGCTCGGTCGGAGACATCTCTTTTTGGGGCATCCACTTATTCCCACAATAGTTTAAATAAATATAAAGAAAATATAGAGCATAAATATAATACAAGAAAAGTAACACATAGGTAAATATGTAATGTCAAATATTAAAAATTATTATGGTAAAAGAACTAGACGATATTTGACACCATTAATATACAATAAAATAGATTTCTTTAGAACTTTAAAGAAAAGGCTGAAAAGTTATTTATTGGAAAATACTAGAACTATTTTGTAATAAATGGCAATAAAGTTCGAATATAAGTACAAGTATTATATAAGAGAGGTTATAATATGTCAGTACAAAGCTATTTAAACATATATTTAGATGTTAAAAATAATATCTTGTTATTTTTGGTAATATATTTTATTTTGTTTCATCAAAGTTGTTTAAAAAAGTGTAATTATTCTATTCAGAATACTCCAACCGCCAACAAACTGCTCCACAGTTCGGCGATTTATGTAATGACTGTAGAAGTCATGTTACTTTTTGTGTTAATAAATAAATAAATGAAAAAAAGACTCATCAAGATTCCCAAGCCATCGGAGGACACCTGGCAGATATATGAAAGATGAAACATCTATATTGCTTACCGATCACCATTCGCCACGCTAATCCTGCTTCTATTATAAATGTGAAAGTTTGTGAGGATAGATAGATGTATGGATGGATGGATGTTTGTTACTCTTTCGACCAAAAACAAATGAACGGACGTCGATGAGATTTAGTATGGTAGTAGTTTAGGCTTTGGATTAAAACATAGGCTACTTTTTATTGAGAAAAAGTACAGTATTCGCGCGGGATACTCGATACCATATTTACGCAGGCGGAGCCGCGGGAAAAAGCTAGTTCAAAATAAGTTATCTAGACAAATACCTAAACAAAATTGAAGTTTGTTTGTAATTTCAAATGAATAGCTTTGAACTAAATGCATATATTAAGGTACTTACATCAAAAGATCTTTTTTGTCTGACTGTTTGTTTTGGCTAATCTCTAAAACGGCTGGAGCGATTTTGACGAGACTTTCACTGGCATATTATAGCTGATGTTATTAGGAGTAACTTAGGCTACTTTTTGTCATCATCATCATCACAAGTAAAAATGTTTAATACCCAACAAAGTGACTAGTTCAAAGTAAGTTATCTATACGAACAAATAAAATTGAAGAGTCTGTTTGTAACTTCAAATTGACAGCTTTGCACTAAATATGCATAATATATTAATTTTTTAAATTTTTGTCTGTCTGTCGGTTTGTTCCGGCTAATCTCTGAAACGGCTGGACCGATTTTGACAGGAATTTCACTGGCAGATAGCTGACGTTATAAGGAGTGACTTAGGCTTTTTTAATCTCGGCGTGCCGATTAAGAAAATCGTTTTCATTTCCATTACTTCCACGCTTAACAAAGTTGCTATTCTGGGTATGGGTAAAAACACCTCACGTGTTACAATTTCACCGCGTAACCCTAGAACGGCTGTAATTCACACTTGTAAGGTCGCGGGTATCGCTTATTGGCCGCGGAACCGAATTTGAATAGGGCCTCGTAAAGTAGGCGCAATCCTATTATTGTGTAGTGTTGTACCGTCCATAGAGATGTATCGTAAAATATCGATACAAATATGTCAGATTTTAAACTCGAAATATTGCTGACGGTGGGACTGACTGGTTGGCATGACGCGGACGGGCCGAGGTAACACGTCGTCACGCTGATATATAAAGTAATTTCATAATGTTTCATAGTAGCCACGCGTACCACGACGATTACTTTTGGAGCGAAGCATCGTAATAAGCGGCGTTGAGAGTGAAACGCTGCGCGTCACGACACGCGTCACGATTTTGATTATAACGCCATCTGTTTGGAAGCTACTTATACTTCTCACATAACAATTATAACTCTCTAATATTCGACTCAATACACAGATGGCACTATTTTTTATTTTAACCGAACATCAAAAACTGTACAATTTACTTAATAATGTAGCTCGAATTGTATTCTTACATATTAACGCATTTTCTAAAATATGTATTAATATTTGGATTACCATAACCAAAGGCTACATTACTGTTTTCAAATATCCCGACAACTGTATGTATATTCACAAAAACCTTTGACATTGCAAAACTAATGTACCGAATGATGGACAGTTCGATTATCGAAAAACCGATATTTATCCAAAAAAAAACGATATCCAAAAAACCGATATTTATCGATAAGGTACGTCACTAGTTCAATAATCTGACCCTCGGATTCGGGTTAAGCTTTTCATATAACCTTTTTACGCTTCCCTTTCAGTTACAAGTTTCCGCGCTTAGCCAGTTTGCTTATTTGGGGTATTTTTTATACCAACCCCTATATTGAATAGTTTGACAGCCGAAATATACATTTTGATCGAAACATTTTTATCTTCGCGATTTATTCCAAGAATAATTCATAGGGGGATAGTTTCGTGGGCTTCTGTCAAAATATTGCTTTTCGTTATTGGATTGGCTTACTTTTGTTCTTTTAATTTAACTTTAAAATATTATTTTTTTATCTAGTATCACACTTAGGGACCTGTATCAGAATCTACTGATAAGTGTCGGATAGCTTATTTGCATGATTTGTCTCTGTCGCTCCACATAAGTGAGCAGCGGCAAATTTTCCGAATTAGCTAACCGAAAGTTATTTGAAGATTTATGTGAAACAGGTCCATGCAATTGACGTTGAAATTACCAACTTTAATATAATTTAGATAAACAGAAAAAAAATACACAGTAATCATTTTCTATTGCGACACTGTAAAATTAGTGATGTAATACAGCAACAAATAACCGAAGAGTATCGATAGAAAAACCGAAAATATCGATAGTTTCACCGGTTAATTAACCACAATAGTCATATTTTAGCCGGGCGAATGGAATCGACTCAAGGACCCGGGAGGCTTGCCAGATACTTGGACTCGGTTTCTTTGCTGCCACTTGCCAGGAAATTGCCACTTTTGCCAATGCAAATTGCCACTGAACGAAAATTAGATCAAGAGTGAGACATTTTCAGACTTTTTATGTATAAGTAGGGTGATAATTTTTAATTTTTAATGGCAGTTGTCAAACATAGAAATTGACCCGTTACTATATCACTTCAAGCATTTAACGAAAGCCGAGCCTTTAGTCATGATGCATTCGATAATTTCGACAGCGAAGTTCGTACCTAATCAAGAATGTATGGGATTTATTTATTTATTTTTATATTTATTTATGGGATTTGACATAAGTCATAGCTAAGTGACATGTCGCATCTATCTTGCTAAAGGCCCACCCAGGTTATTAAGTATGCTTTTAAAATCCCTAGCATTTATTTTGACGTGATAGCGTCTTATAAATCGATGAACGCCGGCCGGACGCACGAAAAAATGTCACGTTCCGCCTGAGTCACGTTCCGCCTGACCCGAGGGTGCAAACGAGAGCGCGGAGCAAGCGATAGGCAGGCACGGTCGCCCTAAGCGTTTGGCTGGTGATGACGTTATCCGTAAACCGACTTAACAGACAACCATTTTTTAAATCCTATTTTCCAGTACAGCGATCAAGTCACTTCTGGGATTTACAGTATGATCAACTATTTCTCGGCGCGATTTCATCTAATCGGCCCTCGAGAGTCTCGCGGGATGGTATAAGGCTGAGGAAAATCTTGAAGTTGATTTTTTGTATTTATAGACTATACCCGCAAAGTTTGCAGTGAAGGCTTATTCTTCATTTATCAATTTTAACACATAGACTATCAGATTGCAAATTCAAAGCGAAAAGATTATTGTATTGAAGACGTTGTAAATAGATAAGTGACAATAGTCATCAGTTTTGTTAGCAAAATAAAAAGGTCCTAACAATGGCGAAGGCTGGTTCCCCTTCATACCTAGCCTGCAGTGGCGTGGGGTTCCAATAACTCCATTCCTATTTGATTCACTTACCACTTACCTTTTTGAAGACCCTCATCCAAATCCCTATCTATTATTATATAGGCTAGGGCTTCCCTATGAAGGAGAACGAACCTTCGCCACTGCCAGCCTATATAATGGTAGGGATTCGGATGAGGATCTTCAAAAGGTAATTGGTAAGTGAAGCCGATAGGAATGGAGTTGTAGGAACCCCACGCCACTGTCCTAATGACTATCAAAGACAGCTCTGTATTTTAACAAGTACGTAAGTAGGTAAATACTTTTTGTTTTTAAATCCGGGACAAACTGATTACAAATCAATCCCTAACTCAATTCGAACCCACCATCAAATGACGTGATAACCACTGAACTAGTGAACATAAAAAAAATAGTACACATTTTGCTTCTCAGAAAATGAAGGTATTTTTACAGGGAGTAAATAATAAAAGTACCAACAAGAGGCAATCATCATAATTTCCTTTTCATTTCAATTTGTCCTACATAATATTACGCTGTTACGTTATTGTATCTTAATAATTTTCGATACTCGTTTAATAAGCTCGATGTACGGTATATTTTGTCGATAATAAGATAACATATTGGACAACACTAAAAGGAGGAAAGCATCAATTATACTTTTTTATGTTAAGAATACTTTTTTTTATATTATGTGAAACCGAGTATTCCAAATAAAAAAAAGTTTTGTGACGAACATTACAACTGTTCACTGTTGAACACATTTTATATAGAAAAAAAAGGGGAACATGGACAGTGAACAATCTCACCAGGGGGTGAAAAAAAAAATGAATTCAAAAAGGTACTCACATATAACAGTCAGGCTTGCGTTCGCTCTGATGACCTTATGCATCTGGGCCGGTCCAACTTGGCACTGGTACTCAGCGTCGTCTTCCAAGGTCACGTTGGCTATCCGAAGGTTGTAGACGCCGTGCCGACGGTCGCCGAACATGGTGTAGCGGGGGTACCCGGGGATGATTGAGGAGAAACCTGAAAGAGAAATTAAAATGTTAAAATAAACAAAATTGTAAGTCGCTCCGAATTGTCAAGCAGTGAGCGAGCTGATGATGATGATGAATTGTAGCTAAGGGTCAGTTCACACTGAAACAAGACGATACGCAACGCGGCGCTGCATTTTTAAGATTCAAAATTGAACTTTGTACACTACACAAATAAATCGCGTCTCATATGGCATCAGACATGCACGTTTTTTTGACCCTAAGAACACTTTCAAACAAAAAACTAGATCAAAATCGGTTCATCCGTTTGGGAGCTACGATGCCACGGACAGACACAGAGACACGTCGAACTTATAACACCCCTCTGTTTCCATGGGAGGGTTAATAACCCAAGTTATGAGGGATCGGGCGGCGAGCTTGGCCTCGTAAGATCAAAGATGTGAGGTTTGAAAGCTAATCTTGATGGAGCACTGCCGTGGCACCAGACTCTAATATCAATGAAACTAATCTGATATTAAATGCTTTTTGTACACCATGTTAATCTGGTCCCTTTGTATTCGATGACTTTATTTTATGAAGTTTTTTTTTTAAACTATAGCACCAATACCTTTATCTTGATACAGAATGTACGGTGTACCTACTATCAATTATTAATTTATTTTATTTTGATACACAATTAAATAAAGCTATATTCGGCCTTTATTGGCGGAATAAAATTTAAAACCAAAATGCCAATACTGAAATATTTTATGGAGAACCGTATATAAATCAACATTTACCGCGAAATTCTATTTAAAATGGCGAAACTAACTTACGTCACACGCAACGTCGACCCGGGCAGGGTTGTCACAAACCGAACGACCGGACACACTAAATAACCGAATATTTGGGTAGAAAAAGAAGAAAAAAGGTTAGGATGCAGTGTATTATTTATGTAATTTAAAACACATAATTTTTTATGGAATAAGAACAGCAAACAAGCAGACGAGACGCCTGTTGGTAAGGCTGGTACTATATGATCCGCAATCCGTAAGGCCGTGGAAAACTCGGAGCATTAAAAATAAAACAAAACTCTGCGTTAATACAACTCTGCGTCTAAATACAGCGTGTCGAGTCAAATATCAGTACCATATATGACAGCTCGCCACTCGCCAATTCCAATTTCAACTCTATTGTACTAGCGCTAGATTCTATTTTCAGTGTTCTAAATTTTCCCGGGCCCGCCGGATCGTGTAGTCCCAGCCTAGCGATTGGACGTTCGCGACACTGTATGTTAAAATGCCTGGCCAGTCTGTTGAACTGCCGTTTCTTAAGCCTCAGTTCCTTTCGTCATCCAGCGAAACAGTAATATCACGCCGGTTTTCCACGATGCCACACAGCGTAGCCAGCTTCGCGCCGTAGCTTGACTCTGTCACGGTAAGAAACAGTCCTACTTTTGGCAACCCTAGACTTAAAACGCTGACCACCCAAACTGGGTTTAACCAACGTTTTAACCGTACGAATTAACTTTTTCGGTTAACTGCCCGCTTTACTACGGGACGGTTCAGATTTTACTTTATTTGAACGTTCAAAACTTTATGTATTTACTTATAATTACATATTTAAAATTATATCGATGTAAGTTTGTCGTCATATTACATAATATCTATGTCTATACAAATACTTAAATGAAATTGAAGTGTCTGTTTAATTTTAAATTAACAACTTTTCAATACAATAAAAAACAATTTTCAATATGTTTGTCTGTCCGTCTGTCTGTCTGTTTGTTCCTGTTAATCTCTGAAACGACTTAACCAATTTTCACCGAACTTTCACTGGCAGATGGCTAATGATAAATGTAACTTAGGATACTTTATATCCTCATCACCATCATCAAAAAATGTTCAACGCCCAACGAAGTGGGCGCGGGTCAGCTAGTCTATCTTAGATACAGATAAATAAAATTAAAGTGTCTGTTTGTAATTTCAAATGAACAGCTTTTCACTTATAGCATATGAAAGTATATACGGTATTAACAATAAAAAAATAATTTTAAAAATTTTTACGTGTCTGTTTGTTCCGGCTACGGCGGCTCTGGAACGGCTGGACCGATTTTCACGGGACTTTCACTGGCAGATAGCTGATGTTACAAGGCGTAACTAAGGATACTTTTTATCCTCATCATCATCATCAAAAAATAGTTTTAAGAAATTATTAAAATAGTATGATAGAATTTTAAAAAACAATTTTATCTTGCCATATTAAGCTGTCTAATGAGTGATAATATTACGTACACGTTTCAGTTACGTATTCGTCTCAAACACAATTTCAAATCCTAGAATCTAGATAAAATCCAGACATTCTGTATGGCCTAATTCCTATGCTACGTGTGCACTATGCCTGTGTGCAGAACCACGCAAGTTATCAACAATTAACCAGTTTTCGACGGAGAGAATGTTTCGTCCAATTTGAATATAATTTTGAAATTATTATTATTTCAAAATTAGGGTTAAGTAACCAAAGGGTAAAAACGGAACCCAATTACTGAGACTTCGCTGTCAGCACAGAGTAAAAAATATATATATATTATACTTATTAAGTACAGAGATACAGCTTTAATAGAACGATCCGAAACGACCCAAATTTGAAAATTTTGGCGTCCCCTTCAACGGCCCACAATTTTTCCACACAATCGTGGACACGCCGTGTGCTTGCAGTAGTGCAATTAAATCGAAAGCTAACTATGTCGCTGTTTATCTGTTCCTCTTTCTTTAATCTGTGCTATCTGTCCGTCTGCCTGTCACCAGGCATTATCTACTTAACCGTGGTTGCTAGACAGTTGAAAATTTCACAGATGGTATATTTCTGTTTCCGCTACAACAACAAATACTTAAAAACAGAATAAAATAAATAAGTGGTGCTCCCATCCCACAAACGTGTTTTTTACCGCTGTTGTTTGCTCGATTATAATCATAGTGCTGGATATTAGTACTAATAGTTATATAGATAATAGTACGGAACCATTCGTGCGCGAGTCCGACGCGCACTTGGCCAGTTTTATGGAATGAGACCGGCAAACAAATAGACGGATCGCTTGATAAAGCGCGCCATAAGCTGTGAATGAACCAATGAAGTTACAAGTGTATTTATGGGTTTTTTATACGGGCAAAATGTACGATTAGCATGGGATAGATAAACAGCGTGTATGCAAAGATGGTATACTACGATAGTATTTGTCTATTCAGATAACGTATGTCGCTTGAGAGTTACATAATCTAAGATCTATTGTAATAATGATAGGATATTTGTTACAAACGAGTGTACATCAGAGCTCTTATTGAAATTGGAATTCGCTGGAAATGTATCTGGAGTCTGGAACGTTTTGAAAATGGAATCCTCGAAATCATAATGGAATTTCGTATTGTTTTTTTTTAATGGAAAAGTACAGTCTAGTTGATTGAATATTTATCAGTTATAAATACTCCTGAAATCGGTATTGTTGCTAGTTTGAAAGAGGTAGTAGGTACAAATAGGGTATTTGCATACATGTAAAACACTAAAAAAATATTATTTTTTTAAACATTAAGAAATAATTAGGTATTACAACCTGATGAAAGTAAAAAAAATAATTTAAGTGTAGTTTTGTTATTAGAAGCATTTAAAAATGACAAAAAAGTTAAATTCTTTTTTTAAAAATGAGTATAAGAACCCTACATAATTACTTTACTTACATCAAATATACAATCCGAAGTTTGCGAGTATGAACATAAACACGCAAACTTCGGAAATACCAGAAATTTTGTGCATATGACCATACATTTCGTATCAACTTACAGGCGTATGACGTCACCTGCTTGTACTACTTTGTTTGGGGCATTTTCACAAGACTCATAAAAGTGCTTCAAGTAACCCGCAGTTTCTTTGAAAAATATTGATTTTTAGTAGGTATATACCATTCCTATCGTAATTCTGTATTACTTTTCAAAACACTATTCATTTATGTAATAAAAAATACACGAAAATACCGTATTCAAATGTAAATAAAACTGCGAAGTATTAATTTTCCTCGAGCGTACTACAAAATTTGCCCATACTTTCTTTATAAAAAAAAGAGAGAACTCTTGTAACAATGATTTCAATCAGATACTAAAGAATTTAAAATGGACGCGTACTTTAAAAAAATTTTCTCAATGAAAATCTTGTCTTCGCTCGCTGGATACGAGTACTAACTTCGAATAACAATTTATTTTCAAGGGCAAACTTAGTATTTAAAAGTATATCCTATGAAAATAAAGGTCAATGCCCTGTCTAGGTTTTGCCTACGTGTAAGGCGAGACGGACAAGCAACGGGGACCCTTTCGGTACAAGTGATTCTAGCCAGACTAAACACTAAACGAACATTATTTTCATTGCTTGATGAAAATTTCGCTTGCGTTGTTACACTAAAAATAATAAACCGGCCGAGTGCGAGTAGGACTTTTGGATTAAAACATTGGCTACTCTTTATCCCGAAAAAGTACAGTACCGTGGGATACTCTTTTTTACGCGAGCGGAGCCGCGGACACGAGCTAGTATTAATTTATATTTTAGAATACTTCTGGAAGTGTCTGTAGTATCCTGATGTAACACTAGCTATTGTAGAATTTTAAAAATTATCCCAGTCTTTAAACATAAGTTTTTAGTAAAAAAAGAGGATTGAATCAGCTGTGAGTTGGATCAACTGATAGTATAAGGTCAATGGCCGCTTTGGCGAAGATTTGTTTCATTATGTACTAGAGTTTTTTTTTCATTTTTCATTCTTATCTGTCTAAATGTCTTTACACAAGCAGTAAATCGTGTGTCAAAATTTTCTTAAATTCACTCTTATGTCCACAAGGACATTAAGAACATTTTGATTTATTTCTAATTTTTTTCTATCTAAATTATTTTCTCGTAATAGCACAGAATAGATAATAGTACAAGGTAGTAATAGGCAATACTACATTTTTTTCAAATATATTTTAAAATGTTCGTATCGATTCGATAGTCAACTAGTAGTGCGTGTGTAGTGCATCAACTTTATATTTAACATTCGCTGTTGTTTATTCGATTTGATTATGTTCTTATGACGTAACTTACATGACAAATATGGCGGCTGGCGTTTAGGTCACGTGACATACAGATAATGAAACTACAGTTTTATTTTCGAAATTATAAACAAATCGCATATTTATATAACAAAATAGTGTTGTATTCGTATTTCGTATGATAGAAACTATATAAATATCAAATTCCTTCTGAGAATTTGAAAAGAAACATTCTTTCTTTCGTGCACGAACGGGCGAATATGTGGGTTCTTTTTAACCCTCGACCCAGAAAGAGGGGTGTTATAAGTTTGACGTGTCTGGCTGCGTGTATGTTTGTCCGTGGCATCGTAGATCCTAAACGAAAGGTCCGATTTAGACGCGGCTTTCGTTGTTTGAAATCTGACGTGGTCGAGATTGTTCTTAGTTATAATTCATAATCATCAGCTCGACAACTCGGCGGTTACATAATTTTATTTATTATCTCAAAAGGAATGTGTACATTACGTTGTGGAGATAGGGATGAAGTTTCTATATTCAGTATCTCGCGCTTCCAATCTGCGCTTGTATGAATTGACCTTTAAACGTGTGAAAGTTTTTACAACACCTATATACTCACCAAGCGCAAACCCATCCTTGGCCCACTGGACCTGTCCAGCCAGGTTGGCGACCGCACACTCCAGGACCGCCTCTGAGCCCTCCTGCACCCGGAGACTGCGGGGCGGAACCCTGAAGTACTGCTGCTGGAAGGTGAACGCTGATGATATGGCTAGAAAAAGAAAAGAAAAAACATGTTACTTGAGGCGAAGAATATTTATTACTAACGTAAAGAAGAGTAATTCACCGATTTAAACGAATGACAGCTCACTGCTATGTGTGCGCAGCAAAACATGTGCGGGGGCAGCGCGGTGCGCGCGGGACGAGGATATTTCAAGCCAGGACTAAGCATTCTCAAGCTCGTTTCGTGCTTTTACTAAAAATATATATATGGGATTGACATAACGTTCGCTAAGTGACTTAGCGCGATACGTCAATACCATACATTTTTTATCTCTAGCTGCGTCATCGTAACAAGCGATGGCATCTTGGCCTTAAGCTCCCTTGTCATTCTACCAACTGCGATTTAGAAGTTCCTAACATTAAGTGGTTTTTCATATAATAAAATTTAATTAGTAATAAAATAATAAAATTAAAAGATATCTCATTATAAGATATTCATTCGCCCTATTTACTCCCGAATTTCCGTAAATTTTGATTCAGACATATTTAAATTTAATCATCCACTCGAATAAATACAGCTATATTTGTCAGTGTTCATTGACGGAGGCGGGAACCGCCATCTTGGATATAATGTCACGTTGACATAAATACATTTTAAATGTGAACTTATCTTGTTAGGCTTTGTGTATTTATTATACCAAGGGTTTGTATTAATAATGGTTAGCGAAAATCTCTTTTGTAAAAGTTACATAATATGAAGTGTTTTATTATGTAGTGTTTATACTCGACTACGGCGAAGCCAAAAAGAGGGGTGATTTTGGCAGTCTATGCATATTATGTTCTGCAATAGCATCTAAACTACTGATCCGATTTTTATGAATGAGGTGTCGAAAGATTCGTAATAATGGCCTGGGTGATATAGGCTATATGATTAACGTAGTCGGGTTATAGTTTTTAAATTTTTATTATATTTTTATGATGACTATGACGCGTTCGGAGGTAAGTGCCGCCATTTTGTCATTTGGCTGCGTATGCACGTACGTAAAGCGTACATGGCACATTCATTTTACTATTAACTAACAGCGAATTTTCGTAGAGACCCTATTAATAGAGCCTCCATTTTGGGGTCGTTTACGTATTCACAGTTCGTGTCCATGGCATATCAATTTTTTTTTTTGACGGACAGCGAATATTGTGCCGTGTATGCACATACACCCAGCCGTGCCCATGACGCAGTTACATCTTCACAGTGAATATTCTTCGTCTCGCGAAGTGTGATGGAGCTAATACGAGACAAGAGCCCTTATAAGGCGACGCTCTCGTAAGGTGAACGCTCCTGGCGTGTGTGGTGTAATTCATACGAGATAGAAGTTTAATAATATTTTTATTTTTTATTATTAAATAAGGTTGTTCAAAATCAACTACGGATATTTTGGGCATATGATCTGCAGCTTATGTCAAGACGTTTAGGCAGAAAAATAATTAAAAATTTCCAAAAACAACCATTCAAAATAAAATAATTACATTACGCTCTCTAAGGCGCTGAGGTCAATAACCTCACCACCAGAAACAGGTGATTTATAGAGACTTTGCCTAAATAACATCAATACACTCAGCTGTGTGAGGTCAACAACCTTAACAGCGCCCTAAAGAGCGTAATGTAATTTTATTAAGTGTAATTTTTTTTGGAGATTTTTAATTATTTTTCACCCTAAACGTCTCAAATAATAATGATGATATCATAATATAATAAAACAATCATAATATGATTTGATATGAAACACATTATACAATCCAAAGACAATTAAATTGAAGTCAAATATTAAGTAGGTATGTAATGGAAATTGTAGTGTATTTTTTCTTTTTCAAGTAATAATAATATCTATGGATGCCTTCACATCACGTCAATCTGGTCCCGTGGTAAGTTCTCGAAGAACTGTTGTTACGGGTAAAACGTTCTCTTACTGTTATAAAAGTGAAAGTTTTTAAGGATTGACGGATGGATGGATATTATTTCACGCAAAAACTACTGAACACGAAATTTCATGAAATTTGGTATGGTAGTAATTTCAACTCTATATTAACATATAGGCTACTTTTTATCTCGAGAAAGTAGAGTGTTCCTGAAGCATACTGTATTTACGCGGGCGGAGCCGCGGACAAAAGCTAGTATTTAATAATTTTACATTTATAATAAACATGTATTTAAGATTTTTATTATAACGGTACACATATTTAATTCACATCCATGACCCAGGAACACAGAAAACTTTTTGTTCCGTTGGGGGGATTCGAACCCGCGACCTCCACAGAGCCACAGAGATCGTCATGTTTTCCTTACATGTAAGGGCTCCCACACATAATTGCGAATTCGCATCGCATCGCAAATGTCTGCGAGCTCGTATATGGGCTCTAGTAAACAATCTCGGGTATACGGTAACTCTTACAACTTGTACCACACACCAGACATAGTTTACGCTACAACTTAGCTGAAGCGGCGGACAAATTAACTCGCGTGTTTGTTGTTACAATTGTCGCAGCACTACCCAATAGTGTTGTCTAACATCGACAAACACACACTAGTGTTGTGCATCATCGTCAATGTTACATCGAAAACGGAGATAAAAACGTAAAAACTTTCGATATAATTTTTCGATTTGTTTAATGTACAGCACTAAACAGTAAACACCTGGTTTTACTAGTGTTGTACCAATAACAAACACGAGCTAAGTACAGTAGCGTTGTTTAAAATACTTATCGATGAACACAAAATTCACTAGTGTTGTGCAACGTCGATAAAAAAACCGTAAAAGTTTCGATTTCCAAACGAATCGCATGTGGTAAGCCGCGCCCGCAACCTCAGATAAGTTGCAAGTGTGCATTCGAATAAAAGTAGACATTTTAAGGTTCTTTTTGCGTGAACGTGTAACAAACATCACAAACTTTAGTATATTCGCGTTAAGAACGCAGATATTTAAATGAGTATACATATTCTATATTAACGTTAAGAACGCAGCGAGTGGTTAGTGAAAATATCAAAATTGCTTACTTCTATTGGAGAATGTAAACACCGCTTGAGCGACATTGGACAATTGTGACATTCACTGCGTTTTTAACGCGAATATACTAAAGTTTGTGATGTTTGTTACACGTTCACGCAAATAGAACCTTAAAATGGCTACTTTTATTCGAATGCACACTTGCAACTTATCTGAGGCTCAAGCGGTGTTCACATTCTCCAATAGAAGTAAGCAATTTTGATATTTTTACTGACCACTCGCTGCGTTCTTAACGTTAACATAGAATATGTATACTCATTTAAATATCCTACTATTATTATAAATGTGAAAGTTCGTGGGTATGGATGGGTGGGTGGATGTTTATTACTCTTTCACGCCAAAACTACTGAACGGATTTTGACAAAATCTGGCATGATAGTAGTTTAGGCTCTGGAGTAACACATAGGCTTGGCCAACTGCTCTGGTTAGTATCTAGATTAGATTTAGAAATCACTATGACATAGCTGTATATAACGTCAGCTGCAATCGATACAGTGTGGCATAGCAAAAACAGATCTCCCACAAATGACATAATCGTGAGTAACTGTATATCCGTTATATCTCCGTAACTATTGACTTATAATATAATATCTTTGGACGCTTCACTCTACGTCAATCTGGTCTCGTGGTAAGTTCCCGAAGAACTTGTGTTACGGGTACCAGACAATGGAAATATATTTAATACTTTTTATACTAGTAGTAGTAGGATTATTAAGTAAGGATTTCTAATTCTAATATACAGTTAATTCGTAAGTATATAAAGATTTTTGTATTGTTTCATGCAAAAATAGATTACGATTATGATAAACGTAAACCGTGCGCACACACGCGGAGTCACAAATGCGTGGCTGGTCCTTTAAACCCCTCGGGTGTAGGCCCTCACTCATGATAAAGAGAAAAACGGAACAAGAAAACCGAAAACAACAAAATTAAAGACAAAAATGAAAAAAAAAAATAATGAATAAGCACGCAAATATGTAATCTAATACAGGAAAAGGAAAATTACAACTTTTTTGGACGCTTCGGTGACTCAGCCTGATTATTACATTTCGCTAACAAAGAACTAAGAGCAATATCATCATTAGAGCTACGTTTTGGCTAAAGCGGGGAGATATCATGGCCTCACTGAATACCGACGTGGAATAACGCTTGAGCGCAGAGGATGCGCTAGGCTTGTATATTGTCCGGAATCGGTTAGGCCGGGAAAAATCCAGAGCACTCAAAATATAACTTTGTACTTAAAATGGAGCTGAAAATCGAATACACGGGTCCGCTAATACGTCAAATGTCAATGTCATATAATATGACAGCTCGACACCCGACACTTCGATTTTCAACTGTATTGTATTAGCGCAGAGTTCTTTTTTCTGTGCACTGAATTTTCCCGGACCCGCCGGATATCGGGCCATAATGTCCCAGCCTAAGGGAAGGATTACCAGGCCCTAGGAATTCATGGGCAATCTATTGCTTACTATAAGGCGAACCATCAGCTCGTATTCCATGAAAAATACCAAAAACAAAATAGCACCTCGTTTACTAAAAACAATCCTATATTACAAACGGTGTAATTAAATTGTATTTGCCACTGGAAATTATTAAAACGGTCACGAACGTTTGTTCCATATTAAATAGGTTCTACCGGTTTTATCGACAAAGGGACATCACTAAAACCGGATATACGTCAGACGAACGCTGACATTAATAAATATTTTTGGCGAAATTCCCGGAATTAATACCGGTTTTTTTATGCATCGATAAAGGGACATCACTGAAACCGGAATGGCATTGTTAATCGCTTTGACGAATAAATTGTAGGTGCTTCTCACTCCTATGAAGAATATCCTACTTCTTACCACTATTATAAATGTGAAAGTTTGTACGGATGGATGGACGGATGGTTGTTACTCTTTCACGCAAAAACTACATACCGGATTTTGATGAAATTTAGTATGGTAATAGTTTAAGCTCTGGAATAACATATAGGCTACTTTTTATCTCGAAATAGTACTATGTTCACGTGGGACACCTTATTTACAAAGACGGAGCCGCGGATAAAATGTAGTCTTATACATAACTAGCTTTTACCCGCGGCTCCGCCCTCCTAAATATCCAACGGGAACACGCTACTTTTTCGAAATAAAAGTAGCCTATGTGTTGTTCCAGATACAATACCAAATTTCATCGAAATCCGTTAAGTACTTTTTGCGTGAGAGAGTAACAAACATCCAATCCAATACAAAGAGTAACAAACACCCAATTGCGTGAAAGACAGAACAACGTGTGTCGGGACAGCTAGTATTTTTATAAATTTAATGAATACCATTTTCAACAGAAAAAATGATGATACTTTTAAATAAAATTATTACAAGTGTTAGTCATAGGTAACCGGCTGGAAACTAATTAAAAATATAATCCACAAAAACTTTTTGAATATTTCTCAAATTAATAGTTTGATCAGGACCACAACTACCTATATATTTTCATTATATTACAGGTAGGTAACAGAAAAAAAAGTAACCCTCCCAAATTATCAAGCAGTGAGCAAGCTGATGATGATGAATTATAGCTTAACACTCTCGGTTATATTGGCTTTCAAACAAAAAAAACTAGATCAAAATCGATTGATCCGTTTGGGAGCTACAATGCCACGGACAGACACACAGACAGATCAACACGTCATACTTATAACAACGCTGTTTTTGCGCCGAGAGCTAAAAAATACTACCTACTACAACCCACAAAGTAAGTAAATGAAAGTCAAATGCTA
This sequence comes from Phengaris alcon alcon, assembly GCA_037179445.1. Lineage (NCBI taxonomy): Eukaryota > Metazoa > Arthropoda > Insecta > Lepidoptera > Lycaenidae > Phengaris > Phengaris alcon. The sequence continues at coordinate 292,825 of JAYRCH010000158.1, read as the reverse complement.
TTCACAATTGAATCGTAAAAACCGATATCGATAATATCACAACACTCAAATAAAACGTCTACTAATCCCATAGACAAAATCCCAAGTCCCGATATAATATCGATATCCCAACCCAAGTCCCCAACATTACCGAATAAAATATCGACAACCCAACCTAAATCCCGGCACTATCGAATAAAATACCTAATAAGTTTCCGCTGAAGCTGCATTGACCGCTCGTTCTAAATTCAAAATCAATAATTGCTTACGAGATCCAGTTTGTATCCATCTATTAATACGAGTAGTCTAGGAGCCGACGTCAGACATGTGTACTACGAAGAAGTTGCCGCTCGACCGGACATAAGGCTATAGCGGATACCATCATCCTACTATCCTACTATCCTACTAATATTATAAATGTGAAAGTTTGTGAGAATGGATGGGTGGATGGATGGATGGATGGGTGTTTGATACGCTTTTACGCAAAGACTACTGAACGGATTTCGATGAAATTTGGAACGGTAGTAGTTTAGGCTCTGGATTAAAACATAGGCTACTTTTTATCCCGAAAAGGTACAGTGTTCCTTTGGGATACTGTATTTACGCGGGCGGAGCTGCGGGCAACAGCTGCTATTATTATAAATGTGAAAGTTTGTGAGGATAGATGGATGGACGGATGTTTGTTACTCTTTGACTCAACTACTGAACGGATTTTAATAAAATTTGGTACGGTAGTAGTTTAGGCTTTGGATTAACACATAGGCTACTTTTTATCCCGAAAAAGTACAGTGTCTACTATCTACTGGAGCCATATAAGTTACAGATGATTCTAGAAATCCTGACATTTTGCTGCGATAAAAAGTAGCCTATGTGTTAATTCAGAGCCTAAACTACTACCACCAAATATTATCATAATCCGTTTAGTAGTTATTGCATGAAACAGTAACAAACATCCATACATCCATACTTACAAACTTTCACGTTTATAATATTAGTAAGGAAGTGAGGATAACTAACTCCTATTTAGAACGCCATTACAAGCCACTAATAAACCTGCTTCTCATTTTAAAATAAATCTAGCAATCACGTCTCTTAAACTATAAACTATAAAGCCTCAACAACGCATTTTGAACCTTACTCCAATGTTATTACAACAGATTTTCATTTGTCGATATTATTATCGATACTAATGATGTGCCATCCGGTTTATAACCGGTACTTCCTTTTTTGTCCCAACACTAGTCTTGGAATTATCCTTGATTGTGTTTCAAGTGGCGGGAAAAAAGGACAGCCACAAGAATATCTAATGTTATTAAAAGTAACATGTTTTTAAGACCATAATATTACTTAGTACAGAGATGACATTGTAAGTACTAATAGGGCGATATCATTCCGTTATCCAACTCCTCATACTATTGTAAATATGAAAGTTCGTGAGGATGAACGGGTGGATGGATGTTTGATAAATCTTTCACGCAAAAACTACTGGACGGATTTTGATAAAATTTGGTATGGTAGCAGTTTAAGCTCTGAAATAACACAGGCTACTTACAATCATTGAGAAAAACAGTGTCTGTAATATTTACGCGGTCGGAGCCGCGGGCAATAACGTAGTATATTTGAATACTATACCTACCTGTTCCCACCTGTTGATATGTATTCATAAATACTTATCTTAGAAAAGTGCATTTGTGTTCAAATACTTGTAACTAAATCGCGATGAAAATGATTTAACGAATTTCATCAAATTTCGTGCTCAAAATGTACCCGCGTGTATATAGTCTGGCAACTTGTGTACCGAATAACATTGTAAACATTAGCCATCCCCAATCCCCATTAAGTTCAAATGTATTTAAAAACAATATAACCTCTTTGGAATTGTATACAACTGCTTTTGAATTGTTTAAAAACAATTGTCACTAAGTAGCATTCAAAAAACAATTGTAAATACATATTTGTTTTGTAAAAACAATCCTTGTTTTTTCAAGTGTCTAGGGGTGAATATTTTAAATTGAAATTGCACCAGCAAAATAAACTTATCACGCGAATTTAGCTGAGTTTGTGAACATCTGTATAATAATTTATTAAATGGCTAGCTTTTACCCCCGGCTACGCCTGCCTTAATATAGTATACCACGGGAACACTGCACTTTCATGTTTCAATCCAGAATCTAAACTACTACCATATCAAATTTCATCGGAATCGGTTCAGTATTCAGTAGTTTTAGCGTGAAAAAGTAACAAACTTCCATCCATACATTCATCCATCCACCCTCACAAACTTTCACTTCTTTCACTTGTACAAAGTCACAAACTTTGTATGTAGTAAGAAAGAAGTTGAATAACTGTATGTAACGCACTTGTAACTCATCTGCCCACAGGTCTCTGAGATTCCAAAATGAGATAGAGAAAAGATGTCGGACATCAAAAAAATCTTTAGTAATGTTAGTGGCTGTTATATGTAAGATACTTTATAGCAAATGAAAGAGATAATAAGAAATCGAATCTTCCAGATTATAATCTTAGCCTCCGAGCGGCGTATTTAAAAAGTAATAACGTCAAGTTGGCGCGCACTTTGACAGTTCGGTGTTTTATTTGCGCGGGGAAACACGGTGAAATATTTTCTTGACACTTTTTTATTACTTCCTCAGGGGGATGCATATTTGATTACTCGAGAATCGAATACTGGGGGACTGGATTTGCAGAATTATAGTGATCAGCAGAACGTAATTGCAGGGAAAATCAACAGTTAGCAGATTGGCATACTTCTGAAATTTATCGTCATTATAATACGAACAAATTATGATGACGCTCAAACTGCTAACTAAACATTTTCCCCGGCTGTACTAGTTTAAAGTTATGTGTAAAATTTTATCTGGTTATTTTAACTTGGCACTACTGGCAGTCATTGTGGATGAAAACTTCGCGAAGGAAACTAATAACTCCCAGCTACATTTTTAAAAACCGTAAAGAGACCATGGCGTGATAAAAAACGATAAAATTTAAAGTAGAACTTACAACAGCTGTACTTGTAAAATATTTTTTTTAATTGCTGGTTCACTATAAAGCTATTTTACTGCGTATTCTAATAGAGGTTTTTTGACGTGATAACGTCTTATAAATTGATGGAGCCGGCTGCACGAACGGAAAAACATGACTCATGCGTTACCTCGCTAAATATGACGCATTGCCGTTACCTCAGCTGGCCGCACCTTAGGTATGTGAGCGGTGGGACGGAGAGGCGGTGGCGCTTGATGTTATTACTCAGTTCGGCGCGCGCGGCAACGCTCCTCCTACCTAAGGCGCGGCCAATTAGTTCCGCGCGCACTATAAACATGACGTTGTCACGTTCAACTATCGTCAGTTAACCGACTTTACAGACAACCGATTTTTTATGGCTTAAAAATTGCACTATTTCAATGAAAAGCTGAAATCATAACAAGATACTATCATTTCAGCCTGGTTACATCCACTGCAAGACATAGGCCAACCCCATGGATCTCAAGTGCGATCGCTCGCGGCCTGTATCCACCGACTCCCTGCGACTTTCGTCGTGACATCCAGTTCATAGTCTCCACTCGAGAACCTTTCGGCCCCAGCGGCCAACGGTTCTACGGGCTATATGTCCAGCCCATTGCCACTTCAGCTTGCCACAAGATACTAGTTTCATATAAAATAGCAGCTAAATTGGGTTAGTATCACTAAAACAAGTTACCTCGAGGTACAGTCAGTAAAACTGAATGACAGAGAGAGACAGACCTCTGAAATTGGGCGTGTTACTATATAGTCATTATAATACGGACAAATTATGACGTTATTTAAGTTTGAGCAACTGCTGAAGTGCGGTCGCGGAGCACGTACAATTTCGTACATTGACTCATAGCTATTTGCCTCTTTTACTCGCTTATACTATCGCGTTCACACAGGTACGCGACGGATGCGCGAGTAGTACGAAATTCTACGTGCTCCGCGACGGTACTTTAAACATCTTTTCCTGGTTGTACAAGAATTTGTAAAAAATAAGGTTAAAATGAATTATTAAAGGCCACTTCAAGTTAGGTGCTCCTTAAATCACAGGCTGACAGCTTTTACTTGAGTGGCATTTGAGTATTCTGCCGAAAGTAAATAACAAACTTACCGCAAACAAACAAAACTACAAATTTCGACATCTTGGCGGGAGTCAGCGCATTACTGTCATAACTGTCACTGTCAAATCACCTCATTGTCACTTTGACACATGTCACGAGTCACTAGGCACAGGTTTTCGCGGCACAGCCTAACTTGTCATTCTCCACCTGAAACAAAAGAGGTTTTATTACTAACATAGTTGATAATAAGTTTTTTTTTTTAATTCATGACGTTAACTTTGTACTTTGGCGCGATTTTTATTTTTAAAGATGCAAATATTTCAGTAGCCTGAACACGAACAATTTCCTATCGTATTCGTTATCGAATGAAAATTGTATAGGCGCTGTCGTGATTTTCATACAATTTACACTCGATGGCTATACAAAAACTTTCTCGCAAATTCAATGGCAATAGGAATACTTTCTCGCAAATTCAATGAAAATACGAATACTTTCTCGCAAATTCAATGACAATACAAATACTTTCTCGCAAATTCGGAAAATTGTGTGACGAGGGCGCGCTACAATCGCTCGTCTATTTGCTCCAAGCCCTAAACTCAAAGATGTATTTAATATATAGGAGGGTCGAGGAAAGGACAACTATCTCTGTATATCAAAAGTGTCCGCGTAAATGCATCAAATTAGGGTGGCGCTACAGTAGCAACAGGGTAAATTTCAAAGTAAACGCCATATGTAATTACATTACAATAGAAAAATAAACATGGACACAATAACTTCCTATCCGTTGTAGCTAATTTCTTCAGTTTTTAAATTCCTTATTGACATACACAAAAATCAAGAAACGAATACATTCAATACCCTTTGCCGCTGCTAGCGCCGCTCGTGGAGGATTCATTCAAGTGCTATTTACCGCGTACAGCTGGACACTTTTTCAAGTTGCCCCCATATAGAGATAGTTCTCCGTTCCTCTACCCTCCATAATTTAGTTTAGTAAATTACAATATTAAGTGGCGAATAACGTGTCACCATGTGGATATCACACATAACACACATACAGTCAGTCGCTGACAAGCCCACATCTCGACTTTATCACCAAGACAATAAGGTTCGACGCCCCGCATTCCGCATACGCTTTCGACGCTTCACATCCGCCGGACGCCCCACGACGGTTTAACTAACAATCTAGCCATTAAAAGTAACCGCCCCGCTAAACGATAAACGCTGCGCTAACCGTTTTTTGCCATAGCTGTAAAAAATTAACGTCAATTTTATTGCCATTAAAACGTTTTTCGCTCGACAATCATAAATTTTGAACGATCATAAGTCATAACACTAGAAATTGCCTTGGAATCACTTTTTTTATTGAATAGACCGGGAGACGAGCAATCCGATATCCTGATTGTGAGCGCCACAGGGTGTCCCTGGCAACACGTCCCCTAGACGACACGGTCTCATCACCACGGCCTATGCTTAGCCAAGTGAGTGTTGACACTGTCCTTAGGGGTTTGGGACTCCAACGCACTTGTATGTTCTCTGGTATTGTGAATGTACATGGCCGTTAATCGCTTAGCATCAGGCTGTAATAATCGCTTGTCTAAATGTCATGCCTCCTCTTTCATTAATACAAAGCACCTAAGCCATAAAAATAAAACGTCCAAGTGCGATTCGGACTCGCGCATGAAGGATTCCGTACAAAACAGCAAAAAAATCACCCTTAAACATTTATTTTCCTCTATTTGTTGTTACAGCGGCAACAGAATTACATCATCTGTGAAAACTTCAACTGTCTAGCTATCACGGTTAAGAATATAGAGCCTGAAGACACAGAGAGAGTTTTGCCGGGGAGTTCAGTGGGTGACGTTGTGGAATTCGTATTTCCTCATAAATTTGTGTTATTTCGGTTCTTAATGTGTAATATTCGTAGAATAGTAATCATTAAATATTCGTTAACGTGCATAATTGTGGGCAAGTGGTACAACTTCTAAAAACGTGCTATTTTGTGTTTCCCGCCAAAACTCCCTAGAAACTTTCAGTAAATCTTCTACCACTTTACAGAATCGACTGACGTCATGACGCATGGACTGTACAGACTATATATTTGGACTTTGACTAGACTTTATACTTGCCGATATAGGAAGTTCTATTTCCCGCATTTTTAACTTGACACTGGCAAATGGATATAAGCCGATGCCATATATACATAATAAAAAAAACGACACAGAGACGGACAGACAGAAAGCGAAGTCTCAGTAATATGTAATATGGTCCTGCTATATATTTTAGCCATTGGGCAGGTACGGTAGGAACCCTAAAAATATCTAAAATGAATAATCTCGTCAAGTAAATCAATAATGTTCTAAAATCGATAAAAATACGTAAGCTTAAGCTTGTGTAATAATTTTGGATCATAATAAAAAGATAATTAAGAGTAAAACAGATGGTTATTTTTATAACACAATAAATTGAGTGGTATATAATTTAAACGTTATCATTCCTCATAAAATTACTGTCACTTGAGAGATGTGCGATGAAGTATCGATAGTTTTAGATAATATTGTTTAAAATGTGTATATGATACACAAATAATAGGTGACAATAATAATATTAACTACAAGTTACCTATGGAATATTAATAATCCGGAATTTATCTAAACCTAGATCACTCAGCAAGTTATCGAGTCCTATATATCGTACTTTGTGAGGCAAGTTAGTTAACAAAATTATTATGTGAGCTTGTAGTTATATAGATGAAAAATCCATTTAAATTTTCTATTACACGTCGTTACGATTCTAATTAATGTTAATGTGTACAAAACAATTCGACCAAATTAATGTGTCATTGTATTTCTTTATTGCGCGTTGAACAACTGACGTTTAAATTAGTAGCATTATAGCCGCCATTTTGAGCTAGCTTTGTTTACATTAAATAGACATAAAAATATGAAAAAACATCATATTCCAAAACTGGAACGTAATAACACGTGCCTATTTTTGAGTTATGTATATTTAATGCATAATAATAGTAAATATACATTATGAAAGCCTTATTATATATGTCTGAATTTTAAACACTACATAATTTACCCGCGGTTTAATGGGAAACTTTTGCCGAAAAATACGCAAAAACCGCTCCGAAAGTCCCAGTTTAAAACGGAGCTACTTAACACCAAATAAAAGTTGGTGCAAACACAGAAGTGTTGAACGTTGGAAGTTTTAAATAGAATTCATAAAACATCGATAATATTTGGCCTTTGTTTTACACCACTTTTCACAGAAGTTCCTACTTTATAGTCAGTTTATATTCAAAATATGATGATTTTAACTAGTTTTTTGGGGATTATGCGCTTTCATTAAAAACTCCTGCTTACTTTGTTCCTTCCTGCGATAACTGTACATTCTGGGTAAAATTGGGAGTTAGTTTATCGAACTCGTAGGTTTTTGTGTAAAGGTAGAAACGTCCTACCTATAACATAATTTGTATTAAGATAATTATCATAATATTATTGTGTAAGTACCTAACAGTATAGTTACATATTTGTTGGCTACGATGAAATTCGTAAGAAAACTTTTCCTAAGCAGTTGTAAAAACGGAATATGGGATTTCATCTACGTTCCAGCATATATTTGAGACTTACAAAGGACATATTTTTTATCGACACGTTCCATCGACATCCCTTTGTCCCGTCACTAAATGTTATACTTAGTCGATAGTAAAAAATAATACAATTTGAAAAAATCAATCAGCGTCACCGTTAGTATTGTATTAAATATTATATATGTGATCGTCATGTTATATTTTTACGACATTAGGCACATTAATGTCATGCATTCGCCATCGACGACATAAAGTCGAAATAAATGTTCGACAGGGTCGTCACTTATAAATCTAAGAATAGGTATTCTATCCGATTATTGGCCCGTTTCAATAACCTGTCTACCAATAACTATTTGGTTAGTTTGTTTACGTGAAACTTGTATCGCGAAAAACCGCCAAATGATTGAACGGCGACGTTTTCAACAAATAGAGTTATAGATTGAAACGGGCGGTATATTGATAAGATGGATCTAAAAATTATTTTGTAGTTCGCGTGTTGTCCAGTGTTTTGATTGGTATTCGCGGTTGGTTTTGGGAAATAACTAGAACCCGACTACGTAAATTATATAGCTTTTGCCCGAGGCTCCAGAGTTAATCCCGAGCTTAAACTACTACCATCGCAAATTGCATCAAAACCCGTTCAGTGGTTTCTGTGTGAAAGAGTAACAATTGTCCATCCATCCATCCTCACAAACTTTTACATTTATAATATTAGTAGGATACGTCTATGGCGCTAACACGAGACCGAGTACGACCGCGAGTATTGCGAAACGAATGTTATTACAATTTGGGAACTTAATTAATAACGGACAAACTAATTTTATGTGAACGCGGGTAGATTTATAAGTTCTAATGAAGTTTATAATATGAACTGCCTACGTAGTTTCCGCAATATTTCATACTAGATGTTGCCGGTGCGCAAATGGAAATCTCGAGGCAACTGTACATTTTTCCGCAATAAAAAGTAGCATATGTACTTACCTGTGGTATATTCTATACCTGTGCCGAATTTCATCAAAATCGGTCCAGTAGTTTCGGAGCCTATTCATTGCAAACAAACCTCTCCTCTTCATTATATTAGTGTCATATAACAGCCTCTGTGGTCCAGTGGTTTAGAGCTTAGCTCTCGACTCCGGAGGTCGTGGGTTCGATCCCCGCGTTGGAAAAACAAAATATGTAGTTTTTAGTGTAGGACAATTACCTGATTGTCTGACAAGAGAGATGGATGTCGCTGGATGGATGGAGATGTCGGATGGGTATGCAAAAAGTCGGTCCTGCGTCTGATTTCTCGCCAGTCGTGTCGGTCATCCGTCCCACTGGGTTACGAGTAAATGAAGACACAGTCCTTTTGTGTACTGCGCACACACTTGGATACTATAAAATAACTCCTGCGTAGCTGGTCTGTCTGGCTTCAATGAAGATATTAAATAATAGAGTAGATTTTAAGCAGCTTTTTAGACTTTCGACATAAACTTTCTTAATAACCTACGCGAAATTTTAAACAGTTTTTCTTTGCATAAATCACAAATTAATCATATCAAGCCATAATGATTTTTCTAACCCACATCGCGTGTGTGGGCAAGTCCGTTGACCAATGATTTCGTCATGATACCTGAATGACGTGACGTCAGCCTACAACTTAGTTGCAACAGAGCAAACCTACGCGGAGCCTAGTTAAAGTATTGTGGGATAAGTCATGGACTGAGCGATTTGTACGTAAGCTCGTTCATGTAACACGCAGAGAGCATAAAAATAAACCGTATCATTGTCTATGTACAACTATTAATGCATATATCGCACATTACTATTAATATCGAACAAAGCGGTAAGGGACCTTCCCTTATTACGCGACCCCCCACGGTGACCATCCGTAGTATATGCAGAGACCCCCCCTTCCTCCTTTTCACGTAGTATAGATGGCCATCGCGCGAGATTTTCCCTGAAGATGTTGACTACGTGACAAAAACCTAAACCCCCTCCCCCGACTCGGTGACCAAGGATAGTATTTAAAGACCCCTACCCCCCAAACAGGTCACGTAATATGGATATGTTTCCTAATTAATTTTTATAAGATTATATAAAGTCTTGGAGAAACTTCGGAAAAGTCGAAACACGTTTCCTAGAATTCTCAGTTCTCAGCGAAACTACTTATCCTAATTAGTGACCAATTACAAAGTAGATGAACATACGTTACTGAGTGGAAATAAAAAAAAAGCTCGGATGCAGGACCACGAAAAAAAAATTTTACACCAATATCGTTTTTTTTTTTTACTTTAATTCATTACCTACATTTATTTTTTTATTCACATATTAATTATATTAATTACAAAGCGCCTGTACGAAACAAATGTTTTTATTCTGAGTGAATTTTTTAAACTTTCTACTATTTCGCTACCGCTCATGACCTGTACCACACAAACTTGTGGGCGTAAGTAATTATTCCGTCTAGTCCGTCTGTACGTTTGTATGTCATCGTCCATCTGGCGTCAAGTTTGTTTAGTAATTTGTAACTTCATACAAAAAACATAAAAACTCACCAGATGGGTGAAGCGGGTCTGAAGCGATCATCTTTCTGGTTGTAAACATTTTTTTTGGGTGTGAAATTTTTTTGGTTGTAAACATTTTTTTTTTTGTTGTCAACAAACCTAAAAACGTATTTTTTTTGTAAACATGCTACCGTATGTAAAATTACAAATATTATAAAGAGGCGAGAATTGTTTTGTTTGTACGTTTGTTTGCATCGAATAGGCTCCGAAACTACTGGACCGATTTTGATGTAATTTGGCACAGACATTAGTACACACACAAGAGTAGATCACGGGGAAGGACATAGGCTACTTTTTATCCCGGCAAAATGCATGCCTTTACACGCCCTTCCGACGCATGGATCTCTTGTCAGACAATCAGTGATCAGCCTGCATTGTCCTAACCAGACTTAAAATAACCTAACCGAACCAAGAGCATGTCACATGTCTAATGAGGGTTCCGTAACTACCAATACGCAATACGTTTTCTTTGAATTACTTCAAAAGTTATTGTCCGATTTCGCTCAAAATAATAGTTTAGAAATGCCAGGGGGGGGGGGGGGGGCACAAATTGTAGGCCATTTTGGAGACCGTACAGACAGACAGACGGACGGACGGAGCGAAACTATAAGGGTTCCTTATGTATTACGGAACCCCAAAAATCATTTTTTATTGTTTTAACGCGGTATCGAATCTACTACTTTCGAAGTCGTGAGCCAAGTTTACCACTGTACCACGGAGGCGTCTTTTTGTAATTAAAATAATATAGTAGGTATGCAATAAATTCAGTATGATATTTGGCATATATTAGCCCATACATTATAACTTAAGTTACGACCATTGTATGTAAGGGACGTCCGCGTCCCTTAAAAGGTTACTTAGGGCTATGAAGGTTATTAGTGGTTTAATATGGAAATTTAATAAGCTGTATTTTAACAAGCTATAAGTAAATAACTAGCTTATTTCCCCCGGCTCCACCTTCGTTAGGACTTACACAAAAACTACTGAAGGGATTTCGATTAAATTTGATATGGTAGTAGTTTAGGCTCTGTATTAAAACATGGGCTACTTTTTATCCCGAAAAAGTACAGTGCTCCCGTGGGATACTGTATTTACGCGGGCGGTGCCGCGGGAAACAGCTAGTAGGATAATATAATTATAAGTGTATTATTTTATACTATGTTCCGATCCATTTCCATCCAAACGTAAACAAAGAGAACGTGCGTTCTATACATATTATGTTACCTTCTAAAATGTAGCTTTACCGTGCAATAAAGAAACACTGACACATTTATTTATGCTGGGACTGTATGATCCGGAAGGCAGTAGAAAATTATGAGCATTGAAAATAGAACTCTGCGCTAATACAATAGAGTTGAAAATCGAACACGTGAGTGTCAAGTCAAATGTCAATGTCATATATATGACAGCTCGACACACGAAACTTCCATTTTCAACTCTATTGTATTGGCGCAGAGTTATATTTTCAGTCTGAATTTTCACCGGGCGTTCCGGATTCCGGAGCATAATATAAGTCCCAGCTTTAGTCGAATATACTCTTACTCCCTTAGTAATAAAATAGATTAGAAAAAAGATTTACACAACGGATAACTTAAACAACGTTCCTGTCTTTGTCTGATACGTTGGCTTCGTTAAAGTTATCCTTATATAATATATATTATATATTATAATGTTTACTTTTCTATTTAATTAGATTTGAACAGATTATTAGGCCGATGATCATGACACTTCTGTAGTCGAGATCTCGTACGACTTTAAGGGTCAGTTCACACCAAGACGCGGCGCTGCACTTTTAAGATAGCGATTCAAAATTGACCTTTGTCCACTACACAAGAAGATAGGTGCATGTTTCATTGCAAAAGTTCTAATTTCGAGCTGTACCGCGATGCTGGGTCTTGCAATGAAACGAGTATCATCTGGTGTAGTGAATAAAGTTCAATTTTGAATCACTATCTTAAAAGGCGCGCCACGTCGCGTCGCGTCTCGGTGTTACCTGACCCTTACTATGGAAAGTCGATGCATTAACCGTTCAGCTAGGCCGATGACTCCACGTGGGAGAGTAACGGAAATAATATTATAAATGTTCAAAGTAGTCCATAAATTGCGTGAGACGTTTTTGGAATTTTTTTAAAATACTTGACAGACAAGGACAAAACAATGTTATGTCCTTGTCTGTCAAGCGACTCATCCGACGTATCAGACATAAACAAAACATTGTATAGCTAATACACTGTATAAATATTGTTATTATTTAGGGGGTATGTATTTTATAAGTTAGTCTCCCCCTGGCATTTCTAAAGAGACTAACTTTTGACTAACTTTTTATCAAAATCCGTTGAGTAGTTTTTACGAGAAAGAGTAAAATTCATCTATCCATCGTCACAAACCTTCACATTTATAATAGACAATTAAATAGTAAGGTCTCGACTCTTGACTCTTGCTAGATACTCTTTAGGAACATCATTTAGATACCTAGTTGATAGTTACGGAACCCTGCTTAGTGTCTGCTGGTTAGATTATCTCTCAGACATTTTAAGTAAAAACTGTATTCCTCGAGTTATTTTTAAATTCGATTTCATTCATTCATTATTGTCTTCATAAGGCAATGAAAACACTTATGTTATATTATACACCTGCACAAGACAGGTGCGTTAACGGTCACTATTTGAAATTCGAACGAACAGACGTTGAAAGTTTTTTTTTTAATTTCCTAATTGTGGTAAAAAACAATTGTTTGTTAATTACATTACATAGAAGTCTACCGTTTTTAGGAGATCCTAATTAGGTTTCAAAAATCGTTAAAAAAAGAATTATAATAAAACTAATCTAAGCCTGGACACAGACATGCTGAATTCCTTCCTGAATTGAAGAATATTAATCCATAGACAACAATCAGGGACCACTTCACACACATGTCTTATCTTAATATTCAGATTAGCACGACCATAAACTACTGAACGGATTTTGACGAAACTTGGTATGGTAGTGACCAGTTTAAGCACCGGATTAAAATATAATTATATCGTGATACTCCTCAATAGAAGTATCCCATATACATGGGTGATTTTCATCACATAAAATTTATTTTTCCGTTACTTACAGATACATTTTGCGACAGTATTTAAACAACAACAAAAACAAAAACAGATTTATACTTTGATTTAAAAAAAGCGGTGACCTGTAGAAATAATGTGTCAAATTATTTAATTAACAATCTGCGCACAATCATAAGTACGCGTGTCTCTATTCTATAGAAATATATGTAAAACTGTGCGTTCTCTTCTTAATTCTGTCAGTTTGATCTTATTACTCAGCTTCCTGATTACGAACGCATGTCAGCACCATTCTTTAAGTTCGAACTGATGAAGATTCTGAAAGATTAAGCATGTGTGCGGGGGTATGCGTGTTTCGTATGGAAACTTTGTCTTCGACCTGAATTTGACATTGTTAAAGAATGTTAAATAAAGAACGTCTGTGGCCAGGCGAAGGTTTTGCAGGCTATTTGCAACTATGAAAATATCATGTCAAGCTGCAAAAAAAGAAGGAATAAATCTTAAATAAATCGAATAGTAGGTAGGTAGTACATTACATATATATATTTTTTAATTATTTAACCTCGACGTGAAGTTTATTTTAGAGAACGATTCTATTCGAATCCTTTTTGAATAAGACCGGATATAGAATATTTAAAAAGTATCGATATTGAATGAAATAGCAGGTTAACACGATACGAACCCGTAGCACGAACCTACTTCCATCATCCGGCGCGAACCGGTTTGCGATTCATTCACAAAAAACCATGTGATACGACAGAAGTGAAACCTTCAATTCAAGTAATGAATTCATACTTTATTGAGTATTGTATTTTTAAGTGTCTTGACTCTTGTCTCACGCAATCAAGCCTGAACTAAGAACTTAAGCGATTTTGATCAACTTGATATAGTATTACACAACGGGGAAGGACATTATATGCTGCTTTTATCCTGGCAAAATGCACGGTTACTGGCGATTAATATGGATTTCTGCGCGAAAGAAGTTACGTGCAAAAAATTGTATGTTAGATACATACTATTTTTTGCGCGTAACTTCTTTCGCGCAGAAATCCATATTAATCGCCACAACCTAATATCGCCACAACCTAATATTAATAATTAGGTACAAATTCTCGTACTACTATTATAATTAATGTGAAAGTTTGTGAGGATGGATGGATGGATGTACGGATGGATGGATGTTCTCTACTCGTTAACGCAAAAACTACTGAAAGGTTTGTTTGTACGTTTGTTTGCATTGAATAGGCTCCGAAACTACTAGACTCATTTTGATTAAATTTAGCTCAGATATAAAGATTAGACCACGGGGAGGGACATAGGCGTAATGTAGGTACGGTTCCTGCGAGATTTCCATTAGCGCGCACGAGGCAACACGGGCAACATCTTGTAAAATATATTTTGGATGTTAAATAAATATCTGAGCAAGTCTATGTGCGGTTTCTTCGCCCTTATAAAATTTAAACTTTAAAATTAAATTAATTACGGTCGAATTTCGACCACTGGGCGACCACTAATCAGCCAATTCGTGTCAGAATTCGAACCCGCTACATTAACCTCATCCGGTACGAACCGGTCTTTAGTTAATTGACAAAAAAAACACGTCGCCTCACCAGTTTCATTGAATCAAACGAAGAAATTATATTAATATTAATATTTAAGACAGTTTTTATCATTTCAATATCATAAAAACCGGAAAATTGCGAGTAGGACTCGCGCACGATGGGTTCCGTACAAAAATACGTTTGTTGCACGGGAGCCCCACTTAGTAAATATTGATTTTATTCAGTTTTTTATTACTTTTGATGTTGTAGCAGCACCAGATACATAATCTGTGAAAATTTCAACTAACTATCACGGAATTGAGATACAGCATGGTGACAGACGGACATACAGACGGACGAACAGCTGAGTCTTAGTAATAGGGTCCCGTTTTACCCCTAGGGTACTGTAACTGGAAACCGGAAATGTAACTGACCGGAGACATGGTTACAAAACAGATTGTTTCAAACTGGGGACAAGTTTAAAAAAAAATGTCAATGTTCCGAAAATTCCCGTGGCAGAGCCTTCGGCACGAAAGAGCTTGCTAGACCGGGAAGACACCACGGGCTCACAGAAAACTGGCGTACAACAACGATTGCATTGCATTTAAAACAAGCGTGGCTATGGAAGATCCAAGGACTTGCGAATTCCAATGCACTTGTAACTTCTCTAGTAGTGAGCGGCAATCACTTACCATCAGGCAAACTGCTCGTTCGCAAAAAATAAACATCGCGCTGCAAAAACCATGTGTGTACATTTCGTTGAAGCATATTTTGCGTGGGAATATGCGCATGTGGTTACCAGATTGTATATTGAAACTTGGGGGACATTTGGTGTGTTTGTGTGTACAGTATAGTGACAACCGGTAATACCTCCGCCCCACCAGAGGAGTTACAAGTGCGTTACAAACCCCCCTTGGGATTCCGGTTACCTCACTGACTGGGCGAAACAAAACGCAAGCGTTATTTCATGCCTGTTGTCTGTGAGTCCGTGGTATTTATCCGGCATACGATTCGTGCCGAAGCATGGCTCTCCTATGTTTATACGTGACGGTAGCCGGTTTCATTAAGTGCCCAATTGTGTGCGCTGTACACAAAGCACTCTCCAGTGGCAGCTCATCAGTCGCAGGACCGACTTTTTACACGCCCATCCGACGCATGGATCATCTCTCTTGTCAGAAAATCAGGTGATGAGCCTGCAGTGTCCTAACCAACATTTTTTGTAGATCCAACGCGAGAATCGAACCACTTGACCACGGAGGCTGTTATCCTCCACTTCCTACTACTATCATAAATATAAATGTTTGTGAGGATGGGTGGATGTTTGTTACTCTTTCACGCAAAAACTACTAAACGGATTTCGATGAAATTTGGTATGGAAGTAGTCCAGGATCTGTATGAAAACATAGACAATACTTTATCCCGAAAAAGTACAGTGCTCCCGTGGGACACTGTATTTACGCGGGCAGAGCCGCGGACAAAAGCTAGAGTGAAATAATATCGCCATAGGAACGGCGAATAGATAAAATTCCAGATGGTCGCGTGGCGACTGGCGCTGCGTTGGTCATTATATTTAGTTAAATATTTTGGTACGCCTTTGGGGTATTCTGAAATGGGTTACCAACTTGCCAGATGTGCATCCCAATTATTATTATATTAATACGTGAAGCAAAAACTTTCGGGACAGTTCTTGGGGAATTGTGCAGTCGGAGATGTATGAAATTTGGCCGGTAATTAAAGTTTATGTGGAGGAATGTGTGCGGAAAGATAATGTTATTCAAAAAAATTCTTAGAAATGTCAGAAATACAGAAAATTAATAAAAATTACAACAGCACACACTACCTACTTCAGATTATATACGTAACAGATACTGTGCGTTTGACATATATATACAATTACGTCACACGTTGACATTTGTCAATCTGTCACAACATCTACATAGTTTTGTTCGAACTAAAAGGCAAAAGTACCCTTGTAAAGTTCAAACTTCAAAATTATGAGTTAACAAGGGCGAATTTCGCAGGCAAACGTTCAGTTTCCGTGGGATTGCCTTTTGAGGGCACGAAGTTGCAAGCAAAAGCTATTGAATATTGACCAATAACTTACTTACGTTTCATAGACCACAATGAAACCAAAAGTAAACTAATATCGATGTTATTGCATTTTCTAGCTAACCACGCCGTCTTATGACATATGGCCAAGTGGTAAGCCGCTTGGAAAGGTATAGGTTCGATTCCACAACCCCATTTCTTGTAATCAACTTACACTTTCATTTAACTATTATTGAATTATAAACGAATAGTCTTGATATCATAAACTGATTTTTCGGAGTTTGGACCAATCAGACCGGGTTTGACGTTTTTGAGAATACCATTTTGCAGTTTTAACATATCGGGACTGGATCATAACTGTATTATTGCGGGATTTAATTAGCGGAATCGACGTGATAGTGCCTTGTAAGTGCCGACGCGAAAACATTTAAGAAAAACAAAATTAAGAAGTGTAATTAGCCCCCGGATTGTCGAGCAGCGAGTGAGCTGATGATGATGAATCATAGCTAAGAACACTCTCGAACATGTCAGCTTTCAAACAAAATACAGTAGATCAAAATCGGTTTATACGTTTAGGAGCCACGATGCACGACAGACAGACACGTCAAATAATAACACCCCTCTTTTTGCGTCGGGGTTTAAAAATATAAGACAATATTTTGCGTACAAACAAAACGACAATGGTACAAGCCGAAAAGACAAGGACAGCAGTGACTCAAGCTTCACTTAATTTAACTTATGTTCCAGTATTCGGCCGCTAAACAACTTCAAAGGCACGTGTAGGCCACTTTAGAAGGCTAGCGTCGTAAGCTTCATCCTCTAAGACTGGCCTACCACTCTAGCTTACTGCGGGCTAGGTTCAGTAACCGTTAAATAAATTATACTAAAAGTTCAATTAAGAAAGTTACCTGTTCCGTGGGAAACTGCCGTGACATTTAAACCCGGACCGGCTGTGATAAGAAGTCCTTGAGATTCGAATAATAGACCTGTTCTTGTGATTATATTTTTATGTATTATGTTGTCCTATTATATTATATTATTTTTTAATTATTTATTTTATTAATATTTTATAAGTGAAGCAAAACTTTGCAGTTCCTATCAGTTTCATGAGAATTGTGCAACCGGAGGTGTGTGAAATTTGGCAGGGAAATTAAAGTGTATGTGACTTGTGGAGGAAGGTGTGGAGACAGCTAATATTATTAAAAATAATGCTTAGAAATACAAAAAAATTGTAATGATATCAACAGCACACACTACCTCGGATTATTAACACACACCACCGTCCGTTTGATGGATAGATTTTTTTTTATATTTATTTATAAATGGCATTGGCTTATAACCATTTGCCAGTGTCAAGTTTAAAAGGCGGGAAATAGAACTTTCGTTTCAATGTTCAACACCGTATTCCTAAATTGTCTAAAGTCTAGTCAAAGTCCAAATAAATTGTCAGTACAGTCCATGAGACATGTCAGTCGATTCAGTAAAGTGGTAGAAGCTTTACTGAAAGTTCCTAGGGAGTTTTGGCGGAACACAATATAGCACGTTTTTAGTAGTTGTGCCACTTGCCCACACTTGTGCACGTCAACGAATATTTAATGGTTTAATTCTACCAATGTTACACATTAAGAACCGAAATAACACAAATCTATGAAGGACATACAAAAACCACAACGTCACCCATTGATCTCCCCGGCAAAACTTCAGATACAATTTTACACGCTGACGTTTGTCAATCTGTCACATTTACTTTTTTTTAAATTTCTATCCAAGAGGCAAAATAACCCTCAAAGTTCAAACCTAAAAATTATATGAATTAACAAAGGCGAGTTTCGACCACAGGGCTACCCTCTAGTATTAATGATCATAATTCATAACAAACAAAAATTTTATTTAATTTTCACTTAAGATCGGACTGCAAGAAACAACATTATGCAACTAAATTATTTAAAAAAAAAACTATAACCCGACTACATAATATAAACCTATGTTACTGACTTTTACGAATCTATATTTGACACCTCATTAATTAAAATCGGATAAGTAGTTTAGGCGCTACGGTGGAACAAACATACAATACATATAATGTGTCACCGTAAATTTGTAGGTATATACCGTTAGATTAACTAGCGAGATTGTCAACTGTCAGACAGTTCGTTAGATTATAATGCAACTAAAAATAGTGCGATAAATGTAAGCATTACGTTAAGGGTTCACAATCCCACATTTTACAATCTCGCTAAGTACATTACAATCTTACCCTTTTTACAATTTTACGGTGTAAGCAATATGCTTACAAACTCGTTACCCTTTCTTTTGGCTTCGCCGCAGTCGGGTAAAAAATATGATGTTACGAGAATGACTGCGCGCAAATGCTAGTACCCACTTATAACTAAAAAAAAAACCTAGATTATTAAACACAATAAACGCTAATTCGTCTAATATTAGAATATAAAAGGTCATACACCGTGGGAAACGGTGAGCTCCTGCTAGTTTCTTGAATTAATAAAACAGGTTGCCCATCCGGTCGAGTCGCCGCAAATGAAAAAAGAAATTAAAAGATCGTATACTTGGGTGGATATTAATGAAACATCAGCAACCGATACTGACTAATATGTACAATTCACTATTTCCACCCGACTACGACGGAGCCGAAAGGAAGGGTAATGATTTTGGCCGTCTATCGGCCGAATACTGAAACGCTGATCGTCCCCTCTATTCGCGGGCTGTTTCTGCTATCCGAAATGACAAGGACATCGTGGACACACCGTATACTTGTAGAAGTGCAATCAAATCGAAAGCTAATGTAGCTGTTTATCTGTTCCTCTTCCTTTGATCTGTAAAGCGCCTGAACTGTATTAACGTGAGCGGCGTAAACGAACCGTTATCGAACGAGAATTGTATAAAAATCTGTCAAAATCATGTCAGCGTTCCTGCTGGGTCGCCAGATCAGATTTTAATGAATCACGTATCTATATATTCGTAATAATCGCCCGGGCGACATAGGCTATATAATTTCCGTAGTCGGGTTACAGTTTTTAACTTTTTAATTATTAATGCTAGCCAGACACGTAACGGTATATCTGACAGGTTCGCCTGTACACGTAAACCGGAGCGTGTATGTCGCCCAACTGTGCCGGTCTCCATCGGCTCAAGCTTACCTGACAGGTAGAAATGTACAGGTAACAGGTAACCTGCCAGGTAAACTCTTACGTGTATGGCTAGTTTAATACCCAACGAAGACAAAGAGTGTTATAAGTTTAACGTGTCCGTGTGTGTCTGTCCGTCGCATCGTAGCTCCCAATGATGAACCGATATTGATCTGAAAGCGTCCAAACGCTACTACTATTTTATACGTGAAACTTTGTGAGGATAGACTGATGTTTGTTACTATTTCACGCAAAAATTACAGAACGGGTTTTGATGACATTTGGTATATATATAGTTCAAGCTCTGTAATTACACATAGGCTACTTTTTATCTCGAAGTAGTAGTGTTCCCGTTGGAATATTTATATATATATATATATATATATATATATATATATATATATATATATATATATATATATATATATATATATATATATATATTTATGTATATGTATGTACTTTATTTACGCGGTCGGAGCCGCGGGAAAAAGCTAGTAGATATTATCAAAATTTGGGTTATACGATACACCGTATCGAACAGAACACCAAAAATATTACTTACAGATATTTAATATTTTATTTTATCTGAACAGAACAGCATACGCCCACTAACTTTATGCGATTTTCACTATTACCAGTGCTGCCAACTTAGAGGGTTTCCCCCTAAATTTAGGGGAAAAAATCTCTACAGGGGTTTTCTAGGAGATTGATTTTTCGGGGGACAATAAGCTATTGAACTTTATGATTACATTAGAGAATCATATTTCAAGGTTTCACATCGGTTACATGAATTATCCGGAAACGGCCCATCATAAAAGTAATAATTACAATTGTTGTTCAGTGTTTAAATAACTTAATTAAAGAACCTGTCGTTTGATTCAAATTTGGAACGAGATGAATTTGATTTAAGAATGTCGCCATGTCACAGCAGTTTCCGGTGAAAGATTTAAATTTGGAAACATTTAAATTGAAGATAAGGATTTTATACTTTATTATTCGTTTTTTGACAGAACAAAGTATCCGACTTGTAGAATTTATTGTGATCGTTATTTTTATTGCACATAGACTTAATATCGGTACATATTTATTTCACGTTTATTTTCAAGATCCTCTAAAAGTTAAACATTACAATTTACAAAAATTAATTAATTAACTATCTTTTCGATCTTAAATCTCTTAAATTAATTATCTTTTCGATCAACTTAGACATTTCCTACCAGGTAGTGTAATCACGAAATCACGAAATCACGAAAACTGTGTGAAGATGAAATTTGGTGGGAAGGTAGTTGAAATTTAGTAGACGATCGCTCAGAAAGTTATCATCAAAATTCGCCCTCTAAGAGGGTCAAAATTGGATGGCAAATTATGAATTACTTGAGCGAAGCCGCGGACATAAGCTAGCGTTTAAAAACATCTGTAGCCTATTTCAATGAATAGCTAAACTAGGATTTTATGAATCACCTCTTTTTAAATATCAGTTTTTAAGTAAAAAAACACTAAAAAACACACCATACGGTATATTGGATGGCTTCTACGGCCAACATCCTGTATAATATGGATTCACGTCATCCTGGGCACAGATTCAATGATTTAAGAGTTAAGACCTAAAATACACTAAGCTTTTGAGTTTAAACACTTTCTAGAATACTCGTGGGAACCGTACATTTGCCGCGCTAAAAGTAGCCTAAGTCTTTCTCAGTCTAATCAAAAACTGTGTCGAATTTCACCAAAAATCGGTCCAGTAATTTCTGAGCCTATTCAATGCAATCAAACATACAAACATTTCTTTATAATATTAGTATAGACTATATTTCTAACCTAACCTAACCTAACAGCCTCCGTGGTCCAGTGGTTTAGACTCTCGACTCGGTGGTAGTGGGTTCGATTCCCGCGTTGTACCAAAAAATGTCGTTTCAAAGTTTGGTTAGGACAATGTGTCTGACAAGAGAGATGACGCGTCGGATGGGCATGTAAAAAGTCGATCCTGCGCCTGATCTCTCGCCAGTCGTGTGGGTCATCCGTCCCACTGGGGTTCGAGAGTAAAGGAGAGTGCTCTTGTGTATCGCGCACACTTGGGCACTATATAATAACTTCTGCGTAACTGGCCTGGTCTCAATGAAACCGGCCACCGTCACCGAAGTCGGTGTGGGGAGCTATTATTATTATAGACTAGGTACCTAGATTAACAGAAGACGTTTTATTGAACTAATATCGAAGGACTAATGATAATATATTCTACTGTAATAATCGTAAAAGCAAAATTATGTATATAATATCATAACTACATTTTTTATAATAAAAACCTACGTAATATTAGCGGTACGCCGGATTTTATTACGAATATATTGACACCTTATTAAAATCGGATTAGTTGTTTATCCGCTACGATGTAACAAACATACTTGCATACATAGACTGACAAATTCATTACTCTTCCTTTTAGCTTCGCCGTAATCAGCCGTAAATTAATAAAGACATTTATTTAACACGTACTTCATTGGCGTGAAACTATTAATGGAAACGGAACCCCATATTTTTATAAGGAACCCTAAGGTGAAAGTAGACTAAGTCACTCCTAATAACATCAGCTATCTGCCAGTGGAAGTTTGGTGAAAATCGGTCCAGCCATTTCGCACAGACAGACGGATAGCCAATAATTTTAAAAATTTATTCTTAATTGTATGCACCGTATATATACCTACTATCATAATATTATGCATTTAGTGAAAAGCTGTTACGTTAAGATTACAAACAGATACTTAGATTTTATTTAGTTGTATGCTTTTGTATGTTGATGATTTCAATAATGATGGGAGATTGTTGTCACCAAAAATACTCAAATGCCCCTGCAGAGTTAAGCCAGATGCGGTTTAAAATGGACCTAGGTAAGTATATATAGTGTCAGTGGATGTCTAAGGAAAAATCTTTGATAGGTACCTACTTCAACTTTAGAATGAAATTTGGTGGGTACCTAGAACTTTCGTTTCGATTTCAATTTTCAAAGCTACAAGTGTGGCAACGCTGTTTCACGCAAAATTCCAGTTTATAAAGTGTGTTGCAGCTGACGATACCAATGTGGTCACAGTTTCATAAAAATTACGCTTATGTATATTGTAGGTAAATAAAAGTTTGCAATGTAACAACTAAACTAATCTACTTATAGGCTAAAAGCTACCTAACAACAAATACTAGATCTGTTTCGTAGAAATAAAGAAAAAGAAAATAAACGCGCGCGCGACCTTTAGCATTTACGCACGATTTAAATCTTAAATCGATGACGATCCTGTTTAAAATATATTATCATTTCATAGCAAAATAAGTATTCAAATGGGAGTAATTTGACTAATCAGTCCATTGGCAAAACTCGTTAGAAAACAAACAAATTCATAAAAAATCGAAACTTAATCGTTCATTTTCACTCAAATGTCAACAAAGACTTTTTCCTTTCGTAATGCATTAAATGTGTGTATATCACTAGTGGGAAAACATTATATTTTCTGTTTGAAAATGCACAAAATGCTAACTAAAGATTTGTATCGATTTGTTTAGATAAAATTCAACTTAAACGTTGAAATACAACAAAAAAAATTGAATCCTAATCACCCTCCATACCTGAATTTATAGATCACAACACCATACACATACACACTTTTTTTCATTCAAATCTTAAAGGGCTTTTAACCTCCGTAAAACACATACACTGTAATCCTTACACGCCACAGGTGCCAGTGTTACGCGCGATACGTCTGAACGCGGCGGCGACTAGACGCGGTTTGGGTGTCGGCGGGGCTCGCGGGACGAGGGGCTGCCCGGGGAGCCTGCGTGAAGCGTCTTCGTATTGCGTGCGTTCGCAATTCGCAATTTTAAATTGGAGATGTGTTCCCCAATGTAGCTTGCCCCGTAATGTAGCTTGCCCCATAATGTAGCTTGCCCCATAGTGGGTGGGATAAGAACTATGTGAGGCTATGTTGTTTCACAATGATGAAATCGATTTATATATCAATTGGGGAGACGATTACATGTGCTAAGCTGTAAGCGTAAAATGGGCTATGACGTACATTTAACAGAACAAATTTTCATATAAGAAAAAGTTACGCCATCTTAGTTTTCAACTTTTCACCATACCTTAAATGTCAGCAGCGATCTTGATTTCACCATACTTCAAAATGCATGGCCCGAATAACTCCAAGTGGGGAGTCCGTTTAAGTGGAGACAGTTTTTGCCCTAACATGACTCGTCTATATTATATATTATGTCTATGGACTGCACATAATTTCAGCTCGCAGACGACACTTGTCTTTTATCCCATGCTGATCTCGGCAGTGGCTAAACTACAAGAAGAGCTCAATAATATGATCATGTCATGTGGTAAAACGACGGACGACAACGGGCATGTCCTAAATTCGAACTAAACAAAACTGGTTCGCATTTGTTCGCCATAAAATAACAAAAAACCTACAACTGAAGGGAAGCTTCCGCGCCATGACCACCAAAGCCTTCATAACAATATTAATAGCATATTGATGTCTTATGTTTACGCGAATATTGTTCATTGTATTAAACACTTACGGATTGTAGCGCGGTGCACTTTTCTTTTTCCCGACGTTTCAGCTACTTTCCAGCAGCCGTGGTCGCGGGAGGAGGAAAGTGGCCGAAACGTCGGGAAAAAGAAAAGTGCACCGCGACACAATCCGTACCTAAGTGTTTAAAACAATATTAATATCAGTTGTAATTTTCCGGAAATAGAAATAGTAGATAAACACACTAATAGTTGATAACAAATTATCTTGGTTACCCAAAATCACTCGAATATGCGAGTAAACTTAAAGCCTTTCTCGCCAAACATAATATATTTAATTAAAAATAAAATACCATTCAAAATAAGAATAATGCCCTCGCTGACTCTATCATCGGATACGGAATAAGCAGCTACGGTAGGACTCACAAGACATACCTCAATAAAATACAAGACCTTCAAATCAGAATACTAAATAACATTGTACCGCACAATATAAAAGAGAAATGTGGAAATAACGAGCTGGAATTATTTAAATATTGTAACGTTCTTCGTGTTAAACCGAACTATTGTATTTTAAAAGAACACTTATTCGATGAAAACCAACGTAAAAAAGAATAACTCGTAACATTCGAACGCGACAAAACACAAAAAATAAATTAACAATATCAAGGACAAATAATGCATAAGGAGAAAGAAATACCGAATTCATTGTACCTCGACTAATTTTTTTTTTAAATATATGGCATCGGCTTATAACCATTTGCCAGTGTCAAGTTAAAAAGGCGGGAAATAGAACTTTTGTTTCAATTTTCAACACCGTATGCCTATATCGTCAAGTCTAAAGTCTAGTCAAAGTCCAAATAAATAGTCAGTGCAGTCCATGAGTCATGTCAGTCGATTCAGTAAAGTGGACTTTCAGTAAGAAGCTTTACTGAAAGTTCCTAGGGAGTTTTGGCGGGAAACACAAAATGTGCACGTTAACGAATATCTAATGGTTAATATTCTACCAATATTACACATTAAGAACCGAGATAACACAAATTTATGAAAGAAATGCAAAATCCAAACGTTACCCATTGAATTCCCCGGCAAAACTCCTCCTCGACTAATTAACAAACTAGACACATAATATTAAAAATATTTAAAAAATTAGTTAAAGTCTGTATTCAGATAATAAAATATTATCTAAATGAATGGGATTGAGTCATGATTTGTTTTATAGAAGTATTTAATTTTTGTTACTTTGTACCCGACTACGGCGAAGCTAAAAGGAAGGTTAATGATTTTGGCACTATGTGTATGTATGTATGTTTGTACCATCGTAGCGCCTAAACTACTGGTCTGATTTTAATATATGAGCTGTCAGTGGATTCGTAATAATAGTCCGGGTAACATAGTCGGGTTATAATTTTTTACAAAAATTGTAAGTAGTTATTTTAGTTTTTCATGTAAATTAATGTATTTCTTGTTGTTAATTTACCCTCCGGATAAGCGTAAATGGCTTATGGGGCGAACAATTACTATCAATAATAAATGTGTTATTTTAATAATAATAATAATAATAAATGTAAAATGATTATTTTTATGTATTATAATCAGAAATAATGAGGTTACCATTTGATAAACGTAATAAAATAAAACATTTTATGTTTAGCTGAGTAGTTAATTACATGTATCTTAAAAGTACAAAAAAGTTTTTTTTTGCTAAATTAGTAAAAAACCTAAATAATTAGTTTACTTGTGCAACTTGTTATTTAAAAAGTGCAAAACCTGAAATTAGTTTGTTCAGAGAGAGTAGAATCGATTCCACTAATAAAAAATAGGGGTACAATTTTAACAAAAAAAAATTACTTACGCCGTGTTTAGTTATTACTTAACTCTATCTGAGTTTGACTGAATGCGAATTGCAGCGGCACGCGAAGCGTTAACGTCGTACAAGATCACGCGTAATTACCATAGACTTTTTAATTTGCTACAAGAAAACAAAAAAAGCCTAATAATCTTAAATTAAATAATTCATATAAGTGTTTCTTTTATAATCAAAACAAGGTTGTCTAAGTGTAAGTAAGGGGTGTCTGAGGTTTTGCGCTTTTTAAAGAACGCGTTGTATATTATATACGAAAACATTTACTAATGTAAATGTGAACTTAATCGCACAAATTTATAGCACGAAATATGTTCCTGCGGCCGTATATTTTATACTCTTTCACCTAATAGTGACGTAACAACTAGGTGCGACTTTTATATGCAGCGTTTTCACCAGACTTGCGAAATTTTGTAAACAAATCGCTGTACATATGAAAATGTTGATTTCTTATGTAGTGTTTCTTTTGAAAAGTTACTCATATTTAAGAGTTACTACACACACCGGCATATTTAGCGGAACATAAAACAAAGGTTTGATATCAGCATCATATAAGGTTGCTGGCTGCTCTATACGTCATTTAATTTAAAAAGAAATATTTTCAAATTAAGAAAACAACTGAACATCACATTTTATGCAATTGTTTTAATTTTACTCAAATACACCTTATCTGGAGCGAACTTCGAGTATTTCTTCCTTCTGAGTTTGATTTAAAATTTCATTAAAATACTGTTTTTTGTTAGTTTTTTTTTAAACGCGTATCTTTTTGGAGTTGAGGACTGAATTATGCCTGACTTAGCCCCAACGGAGATTGCCAGGGCACTCGAAATGCGAAGAAATGGTCAAACCTACAGAATGATACCCAGAGATCTTCGTCGACCAGTTTCAACGATCCATCGCAGTATCCAACGGTTCAGGGAGACCGGTACTTATGTGAGAAGAGCAGGACAAGGCAGAAAAAGACGCACTTCGAGTAGGGATGATCGTTTCATTCGGCTTCGTGTAGGTAGGAAACCCCGTTTGACGGCCGTCCAAGCCCGACATGAGTTAGAAGCAGTGCGGGGTGTAACCGTAAGTGAGCGTACGGTACGAAGAAGGTTCGAAGAAGCTGGTTTGGGTTCATTTGTGCCCGCCAGGGCTCCAAGGCTCGAGGTAAATCATCGTAGAAACAGGTTAACTTTTGCTCAGGAACATCGACTTTGGAACGCGGACCAATGGAGTAAGGTATTGTTTAGTGATGAGTGCAGAATTCTCATAAATCAAATTGACGGCAGGCAAAGAATATACAGACGCAAAGCAGAACGATACATTCAGACAAATTTTGAAACTACAGTTGCATACGGTGGTGGATCAATAATGGTTTGGGCGGGCATTTGTTTGGGAGCTCGCACAGACTTGATAGTGATTGACAGAGGGAGTCTGACTGCAGACCGCTATATCAGAGAAGTATTAGAAGAAAATGTCGTACCGTTTGCCCCATATATCGGTGACGATTTTGTTTTTATGCAGGATAATGCTCGGCCGCATACCGCTCGGGTAACACAAGCTTATCTTAATGATATGAATATCACTGTTATGGAGTGGCCGGCGAGATCACCGGATATGAACCCAATAGAGCACGTTTGGGACTTGCTGAAACGAAAAGTTAAGTCCAGAATTCCAGCTCCTGCCAACGTGGGTGAACTGCGAATCGCCGTAGTTGAGGAATGGCGGAGACTATCCCAGGAGACCATCGATAACATCATTCTCAGTATGCCTAGACGGGTAGAAACGTTTAATAAGAGCACGTGGAGGAAATACGCGATATTAATCACCATTTTTCTAATTTAATTAATTGTTATTTTAATAATTATTTTCACTTTTCCCGGTTACATGAAAAGTTCAAAAATGTACCATTTTTTCACAAATAGCCTTTACTCGCAAAATCTGTTCTTAATGTGATCTCATTTTAAGTAAAACAAATGAAACTTTAAATAACAAAAGAAGTGTAGTAAGTAGATTTTAAAATAAAACCATATTTTTTTAATTATGGACCTTTTTTTGTGTTCCGCTAAATATGCCGGTGTGTTTATTAATATAAAATTTCAGTCGTCTAGCCTATTAGAATACCTATGTTTTAAGATTTTTTATTTTCGTGTTTTTTCATTTTAAAGCTTATGTATATCTTGCCCCATTTTATTGGGCTTAGAAGTACTATGTTGAGCTGCGTTTAGTTTGTACTTACTTAAACATAGCATCGCAATTGCAAATTTAACTCAATTTTGAAATGTCAAAACTTTAATCCCACGTTATGTAGCTTGCCCCGATGACATTACTCTTATGGCCAACTGCGAGTCGGACTCACGCACGAAGGGTACCGTAAAACGGCAAAAATCACGTTTGTTAAATGTTTCCTTTATTCTGTTTTTATTAGTGTTTGTTGTTATGGCGGTAACAGAAATACGTCACTACAGTTAATCAAGGTTAAGGAGATACAGCCCGGTGACAGCCAGACGGGCGGACAGACGGACAGCGAAGTCTCAAGACAGCTGCGGAACCCTAAAAAAAATACCGGTTGTCTGTAAAGTCGGTATACTGACGAAAGTTGAACGTGACAACTTCAACAACAACAACAACAACAACAACAACAACAACAATAATAATAATGAGGTAAAGGCAATGCGAGGTAACGCTGGTACTTGGGTACTTGGTAACGGTACTTGGTAACGATAACGGGTAACAGGTAACGAATGAGTCATGCTTTTTCGTGCGTGCAGCCGGCTCCATCGATTTATAAGACGTTATCACGTCAATACTCACAAATTACTATGTTGTATGTAGACATAGGTAAATTGTAAAAAAGGCCATTATTTTAAAACTGTAGCATTCGAAATTTGGAAGATACAGACAGACAGATGCGGCTAGTTACATGGGTACATCGTTTCAAATCGATAAATATACTGCAATATTCAACATACAACTAACATATAAATTACAAGCACATTTAAATAGCTATTTAACGCGCTCATTTAGTTGCACCGGTAAAATATGGTTTCAGCCTGCGTTGGCCTGAAATACCCATGGTCTTTGTCAGCTATGTCAGTAATATTATTATGCTAGCATTAATAGCCCGCCGGCTTCGCCCGCGTGAAATTAGGTTTTTTTAACTTTCATCCCCTATTTCAGCCCCACCAAGGGGCTGAGTTTTAGATAACGCTGAAATACGTAATTCATTATTTTCTCCGTACTCAATTCATACGAAATATCATGCAAATATGTCCAAGGAATAAAAAGTTACACACAAAAAGTTTTATCACCTATTTTACCCCCTTGGGGGTTGCTTAAGGGTTTGGCCTCTGCGTTGATACATCAGTCAATCAGCTTTGCTATTTATATATTAAGTACCTGTGTTTTAGTAGAACGATAAAATAATTAAAAATAAATAAAAAATATAAAAGAAAAAGAAATAATAAGAATCACAAAAATATTTATCTTACCCCGGGATTCGAACCCACCACATTCCGACTTTCCAAACAATGTAAAAATTATATCAAGCTGTCAATCAGACTGACATAGGAGAGCCGAAATTATTAATATATTGTGGCATGACAAATAATGAAACATATATTGTTTAAAAATGCGCAGTTTCTAAGGGATAATACCAAGCTAGATCGATTTTTTCCCCCCAAAACTCCCTGCATACTTCATGGTAATACATGTAGCCATTGTCAAGATACCGATTATATATATATACAAGATCGTCTCGTTTCAAGTACAAGATACCTATAGATATTAACGAGTACATGAAGCGAAAACTTTCGGTATAATTTACGGGGAATTGTGCAACCGAAGGAATATGAAATTTGTCCGGTAAATAGGCTACTTGACCTTGTTTTTATTTATGTCCTAAACGCTTCATAATTGTTTCATTACACACAAAAAAATAATATAACATTATTTCGAAACCTAAAAACCTACAATTTTTTTTCAATACCTTTTTTAAAAACGGCCGAAAACACTATTCGCCATGTTGGTTGATAGATTTGTAATCTGTGCTTATAGTCCGTAGTAGTAAAATGGCGGTGTTACGTTCCGTTTGACGTTTTGACTTAATGAGATGTCATGAACTTTTTATTTACAGAAACGTTCCGTTTCACTACTACATGTGTGTTTAGTGTTTGTGTCGTCACATCCTTGCCGGAAGTTACTTCGAGGTGTTTTCATCAGTAAAAATTAAAAAACAAAAATACATATTTCTAAACCAACTTTATTTATCAATATTAAGTTTTTAATTTATGATATCGCTAGAATACGTTTTCCTAAGCCAAGTACTAAAGGAAATACACCTTTAATGTATGAAATTAAATATGCGTCAAGTAGCCTAATAATGTTTATGTGGAGGAAGGTGTGTAAAGAGCTAATATATATATATATATATATATATATATATATATATATATATATATATATATATATATATATATATATATATATATATATTTATTTTTTTTCTATCTAAAATGCAAAGGACCCTTAAAAGTGCATACTAATAAATTATAGGTATTATTAAGGGTGAATTTCGACCACAGGGTGACCTAGTAAGTGAACAAAATTCCTCCCCGCTAGTAGTTATGACAGTACCTAATATGTAACTCAATACTCGGTATATAAAGTAAGGCCAACGAGACGAGATAAAAAACGTAAATAAACGGACCGCTACTGAGTTGCATTATGAAAGTGAGTTAATATTATATCTGTCCTTATCACTCGTATGCAATAATGACGTCAGTTGGTCGACGACAGCTGTCGTAGCGTGTTTCGTGGTACAGGAAAGCGGTCAGTGCCGCAGTTGTCAACATTTGGTCCGCCAAACAATTGTGAACAAGTTCATTCCTGTTTGGATTGCGTTCGAAGCTGACTCGTACTCTTCCGACGAATCATCTTTGTCTAGTACAGACGACAGCGATTAAAATTCGAACTTTATAATAATTTATTCAAATAAAAATGTTTTGAACCCCTGAAAATTTGTTTGCATTCTTTATCTCGTCTGGTTGGCCTTACTTTAGTAATTTGTATCGAATGAAACTACCATTATCATTTCGTGCAGTGTGACCAAAATAAATTGTGGCGACACGTTCCTTTGGCACCGCAAAAAAAAAAAACATCTCAAACGATCTGTCATGCATCTAGCATTGAACTATGTACAGTGAAACCATGTCGCTAATGGGCCTCGGCAATCTTCGTCTTTCTTTGGAAATGACAGCCGATGTGTGAAAAACGACGATTGCCGAAAGGCATTGAGGTCGTTTGGCGTTGACGCGACATTTCGCCGCGCCATGACTGGTGGTGAATTAGATTTGCCCAGTTTCGTTATACAGCAGAATCAGTTGTAATATTCACGTTTGAGGTAACTTGTACGCAGTTATGTGTCTAGGTACTAAAGGTTACATAGTGTCGCTCGGACATAGTTGCTCTGGCGAAATTTTCAACTTCTGTCATTTGTAGGGTTGTAAAATTTGAAATGTGCGTCTGCCCTCCCCACTAAATAATATAAACGCGAAGGTTTGTATGTACGGATGTTTGTTACCCTTTCACGCAGTAACTACTAAAACATATTTTGATGAAATTTGGTAGAGTAGTAGTTTAGACTGTGTATTAACACATAGGCTTCTTTTTGCTGCATCAAAGTGTACGGTTCCTGCGAGATTTCTTTTTGTGCGTGCCAAGTCGCGGGCAACATGATTATTATAAAATGATCTATATATATAAAACGTGAAGCGAAAATTTCATGTACAGTTTGACGAGAATTGTGCGTATGGACGAGTGAAATTTGGCACAATGAAAGTTTATGCTGAGGAGGGCGTGCGACAAGCTTAATTTTCTTAAAATAATGCTTAGAAATACATGAAATTAATGAAAATGTCAGCAACACACACTACCATGGATTTGGTTCACACATAGTTACACACACGTATTCATTATTGTCAACCCCAATGAGTTTTGACGTTCCGTTTCATCGTGAAAAACGTTAGTGATTTTTTTTTCGTAATTTTAATTGAACTGGACTGATATTCTTTTATTTATTACATTAATTATAGTTTGTAATTATTATCGCTACCTCAGTTAGTTCACACTACCTACCGTGCGTTTGATATACTTTTATTACACAGACAGATTTGACAGATTGATATACGTCAAGTATGTCAATCTGTCACAAGTTTTTTTTTTACTTTTTCTATTTAAGTGGCAAAATAATAAATAAGAAGGTGTATGTTTCAATATGAAAAATAATATAGCTGTCTCAAGGCTGTCTGTCGTATTAATACGCGAAGCAAAAATCACGATTTCACGGGCCTATTTTAAGGCCATCCTCTGAGACCAGCCTGCAAATCCAGCAGCCTGTCAATAATTTGCTTATATCTCTTCATATGTTATCTGTTAAC
Organism: Phengaris alcon alcon; assembly: GCA_037179445.1. Taxonomy (NCBI): domain Eukaryota; kingdom Metazoa; phylum Arthropoda; class Insecta; order Lepidoptera; family Lycaenidae; genus Phengaris; species Phengaris alcon. Next base: position 260,020 of record JAYRCH010000158.1, on the reverse strand, counting down.
AGCAGTAAATATCCAGGCGGATTAAAAATGTGATATTCCACACTAGGCAACGTCCCTATACAGTTAAAAATCGAACACGCGAGTGTCGAGTTAAATGTCAGTGTCAAAAATCATCAGTCATATATGACAGTTCGACACTCGAAGCTTCAATTTTCAACTCTTTTGCAATAGCGCAGAGTTCTGTTTTCAGTGCTCTGAATTTTCACCGGGCGTTCCGGATTCCGGAGCACAATATACTCGTTAGGTTAAAATTGTGCTGAGTGGGCACCTATTTACCCATGTGCGGCAGAAGGAGGGTTATGTTTTTCGGGTTGTATGTATATTTCTTTGGCTTAATCTAGAGCCTTGTCGCATTTGACTTGAGAGGTATAAGATTCGTGTCGTGAAAGTGACACTGGGTCCATCATAAACAAAGTTAAAAAATTTAACTAACCCCAGAATTGTCAAGCAGTGAGCGAGCTGATGATGTTGAATTATAGCTAGGAACCTTCTCGATCACGTCAGCATTTAAACAAATAACCGCACCTAAGTCGGTTCCGTTTAGGGTCTACGATGCCACGGACAAACATACACGCAGTCAGACACGTCAAACTTATAACACCCCACATTTTGCGTCGGGGGTTAAAAATTATTTGACACAGTCGGGTGTTTTGTTGTCTTTTTTTTAATCTACCAAGTGCCAAATTATCTTTTCATTTCTTTCTTACCGTAGGTACTTAGCACGCATGCTGAACGCTGATGTTGATGATGGATCGTTACTTAGATCTGATCTCTTTTCCCGCCATTCGGATGCACTCCGATTCGTAAAACCCCGTGCAACAAAAAGAGATAGTAACAAAACACCTGCCTCAAAAAACATCGACATAAAACGCTAATATGAACATCACAAGCTGGTATTCTGCAATTTTCAACCTTAATAATATTACTTAGGGATTAATTTTGAATAACGTCGAGATGAAATTTATTTACACTTATGAAATGCTGATATGCTAATTTCGACCTTAGTTACGTACGTTTATGGTATATTTTATTTTTTAAAAGTTATTAAAGATGGACGAAATGCTATCGAAAAAATTATAAAACAGGTTGGTGTAAAAAACGGGAGCCCGTTCGTATTTCGAACATTCTGTTACGTAAGCATTCTTTTTTTTTCTTTAGTCTTTTGTTGATTGATTTTTTTAGGGGTGAAACCCAAAAAAAAAACGGTACCTGAGAATGCGCTGTCGGTATCGGTCGCTAGACAGTTGAAATTTTCGCAGATGATGTATTTCTGTTGCCGCTATACCAACAAATATCTACTGAACACAGAAAAAAAATGGTGGCGCTCACATACAACAAACGGTTTTTTTTGCCGTTCAGAAGTTCAGAACCCTTTCGTGCGCGTGTCCGCTCGCACTTGGCCGGTTTTTTTCACGGGTACCTTGAATATGGTTAAAAGTTTCGTGGCTGTAAAATGGTAATATTTTTATTTTAATTACCAAATTATACTTAATAAGATTTTCACAACAGAAAACGCCACCATCAGATCAACCCTAAGTCCTAACCCGCCGAGAATAGCCGGCGAAACAAACTTGGATGTGTGATGATCACCATAATATATTTTTTTAATTGTTGAAACCTAAGACGTTAAAAGTATTTAATTATTATCAATATTCAAAATGTTAATTTTTTTCTAGATCTTCCCTTTTTTCACACGGTAAATCAGTCTATATGCGGAACCGTACATTTTGCCACGACAAAAGTATCCTATGTCCTTCTCCGAAGTCTAAGTTACTCTACTCTCAAAGACATTATAAAATTACATATTATGTCACCGTAAAATTGTAGAAACCGTTAGATTGTAACATAAATAGCGAGATTGTAAAAATATGTCAAAAGATTATTAGCTATATATTATAATGTAATGCGTTAAATTGTAAGCAGAATGTTCGGGTCCGCAATATTCCGACATTTTACAATCTCGCTAGTTATATTACAATCTAACGTTTTTTTTTATTTACGGTGACATAACATACACGTTTAAGAAATACGCCTACTTACTATTGATTGATCGACATAGATATATTAATATTTAGTAATCACATTAAGATTACGTTGTTTATTTTAATATATCCAATTTATGATAATTTTTCGTATACTTTTCGAATTAGCGCGCTGTATGATGTAAAAATATTAGCATAATATCAACTTCTATTAATATATGCAACCTCATTGCTTCTCTTTGATATACTTTTTAGACTTGACAATGAATGTCAACTGTCAAGCGAATGAGACTTATATTTAATTTGTTATGAGGAGTTTTGCCGGGGAGTTCAATGTGTGACGTTGTGGGATTTTGTATTTCCTTAAATATTTGTGTTATTTCGGTTCTTAATGTGTAATATTGGTAGAATATTAACCATTAGATATTCGTTAACGTGCACAAGTGTGGGCAAGTGGTACAACTTCTAAAAACATGCTATTTTGTGTTTCCCGCCAAAACTCCCTAGGAACTTTCAGTAAAGCTTCTATCACTTTACTGAATCGACTGACATGACTCATGGACTGTAATGACTATATATTTGGACTTTGACTAGACATTAGACTTGACGATATAGGAATACTGTGTTGAAAATTGAAACGAAAGTTCTATTTCCCGCCTTTTTAACTTGACACTGGCAAATGGTTATGCCATATTTATATAAAAAAAATGTGCATCTTGTCAAGTGGTGACTATGGTGCTAGGATCAACAAGCACTGACTATTTATTTGGACTTTGACTAGACTTGAGACTTGACGATATAGGAATACAATGTTGAAAATTGAAACGAAAGCTCTATATCCCGCCTTTTTAACTTGACACTTGCAAATGGTTATAAGCCGACGCCATATATATTAAAAAAAAAAAATGTTATGAATCATTTGTTTACTTACTTACTTATTACGATTTCTCAGCGATCCAAAGTGGATCTTGGCCTCCGACACGAGTTTGCGCCACTTTTCGCGGACTTGCGCAGTTTCTTGCCACTCTGTGACTTGAAGATCGCGCAGGTCCGACTCCACGACATCTAGCCATCAGTAACGTGGACGGCCGACAGGTCGTCGCCCGATCGGACGTCCAAGGAACGCCTTTTTAGTGGCACGATCCTCTCCTATTCTTGCAACATGACCGAGCCATCGGAGTCGCTGGGCTTTTGTTACGCCAATAATATTGGGCTCAGACAAGAGGTTTTCAACTTCGGCGTTGGTTCGGATTTTAGATTCTCCGTTTCCTGTCTTCACCGGGCCCAAGATCTTGCGGAGGATTTTTCTTTCGGCCACCAGTAGTTTATTCTCTTCGTCGAGTGTAAGCGTCCAGGTCTCGCATCCGTACATTAGTATTGGCCTTATTACAGACTTGTAAATGGCGATCTTACTTTTTCTACTTATGAGATTGGACGCTAACACTCCATGAAGTGCCGCGCTGCATCGTAAGGTGTTTTGGATGCGGATGTTTATTTCCTCCTGTCTCGTGTTGGTGTCGGTAATGGTGCAGCCTAAGTATTTAAATTTGTCCGTCCCTTTATAAGAAGTCCCTCTCACATTCAGGTCTTCTCGTTTTGTGCGCGTGTTTTTATAGCGTTTAATGTGGAGGTATTCTGTTTTCTCGCGGTTTATACTTAGGCCTACCTTAAGCGCTTCATTCTCTAAGACTTCGGCAGCGCTGGCCACTTCTTCTGGAGTTTCACCTAGTAATGCCAGGTCGTCGGCACACCCTATCAACCTATGCTTCCCATTCAGTTGAAGCCCTACGTCTAGCGCAATCACTTCTTTGAGGACATATTCCAGAACTAAATTAAAAAGCACAGGTGACAGAGCATCTCCTTGTTTAAGTCCTGTGACCACTGCGAACTCGTCCGTAAGCTCTTTAGCAACCCTCACTCTCATTTTGCTTTCCTTGAAAGCAAAATCATTTGTTTGAAAATATTATTTAATTTGTGAAATATTAGCATTAAATGTTGTTTGTTTAGTTGTAAAGCAACACATTATCTTTTATTTCCATATTGTTAAACAATCTTATTATATATATTTGTAGATTTCCATTTACGTGTAATAATATATTACATTAAATTACTTACATTACTTTTTTTTATCACTTATTTAAATGATTTGGCTGTCATTTTTAACCTCAGGGCTCAGACGTAAAAGGTGGGTTTTATTAGATAGACGTGTCTGTGTGTGTATCTGCGTCATCGACCATCGTAGCCCCTAAACGAATAGACAGATTTTGATGCGGTTTTCTTTGGTTATAAGTTTCTGTAGTTTTCTTTCAAGTTTTCTCGGGGGCCCTTAATATGTTGTGCCTACTATAAACCATGAAAGTACCAAAGGAATATTAGAGAACTAGCTGCGCGGGCAACTTAAATACAGTATCCCACGGGAACACTGTACTTTTTCGGGATAAAAAGTAGCCTATATTTTAATCCAGAGCTTGAACTACTACCATACCAAATTTTTGCGTGAAAGAGTAACAAACATCCTCACAATCTTTGACATTTATAAAAGTATGTAGGATTCACTCATTAGGGTAATAAAAATTAACATATGTATGGAAGTAACGAGTGAAGATGCGGTCACCAGCTAGTCAATACCTGAGCCCTTTCATCGGAGATTGTTCGTCCTTACCCTTTTAAGGGTCATTGTCCTACTGCCATTTAATGTAAACTATGTAAATTGACGCCTACGTGGCCCAGTGGCTCAGAACTCCGACTCTGCAGGTCGTGGGTTCGAACCCGCGTTGGAACAACAAAAATGTTGTTTTCAAGTCTGGTTAAGACAATGCAGATCGCCTAATTGCCTGACAAGAAAGATGATCCATGCGTCGGATGGGCATGTAAAAAGTCGGACCTGCGCCAGTCGTGTCGGTCATCCGTCCCACTGGGTTACGAGAGTAAAGGAAGAGAGAGTGCTCTTGTGTACTGCACACACACTTGGGCACTATAAAATAAATCCTGCGTAGCTGGTCTGGTTTCAATGGAACCGGCCACCGTCATCGAAATCGGTGCGGGGAGCCTTTATCACTATGTAAATAATGTATAAATTGTATAAATACCATAGACGTATATATTATATGTTGAGGCAAAAACTGTCTCCACTTAAATGGCCCCACTTTTGGAGTTTTTTGGGCCATTTTGACATTTGAAGTATGGTGAGATCAAGATGGCTGACATTTGAGGTGTGCTAAGAACCAAGATGGCGTAACTTTTTCTTGTATGAAGATTTGTTCCGTCAAATGTAAGTCACAGCCTTTCACATCTTTAGTTTTAAAATCTTTGGTAAACAAATGTAAATAAACAGGATTTTTGGTTTTCGCTATTCGTTTCTGAAAATGGCCACTAAGCCGTTGTAATTATTTTCAAACAGGATTTTATAGTACTAGTTTTTATAAATAAAAATTATACTTTGTTAGTATCCAAAAACTAGTAGCGCGACAACTGACAATACAAAATCAATTCCATTGTACATATTTATACATGTTTTGTACATATTTTCAATCCAATTTAATTAATATTATATCTAGCAATTTCCCGCGATTTTTCTTTTTTTTTTGCGGGAAATTGCTATATAATATATAATATTCGTTAAATTATATTATGCTATGGATTTCCGCACAGTAACGCCCGATTCTATTAACTATATTTTCTATTCTCAGATGGGTAGGTACTACAATATTATAAAATACGAAATTTATCTCCAAAACCATTAAACGGATTCTAATAAAATTTTGGTACAGAGATAGATTAGACCAGGGATCCCCAAAGTGGGTTGCGCGGAACCCAGGGTTCCGTGGAATAGACATTCAAAATTGCGATGAGAAGCATCCGACGCATCACCTCTCTAACTAAACTTGGGAACAACATTTTTGTTGTTCCAACGCGGGAATCGAACCTACGACCTCCGGGTCGAGAGCCAAACTTACCACTGGACCACGGAGGCTGTAAGCCATAATTTTTTGTGTACCTTTAACGCGTCAAAATGTACGGTGCTAAAATCTTGTGGCAACCGTACATTTTGGCTATACTTATATATATAGTATACTAACATCTAGTAGTATTTGAACGAGTCACGGTATTGTGTATCCGGCGCAACAAACTCGGCGATCCATCAGGTAAAACTGACCAATTAGCGGCCCCGGAACTATGTTACAGTTTATAGGCCGAGAGCTGGCCCCAATCATCACAAATGGAAAAGTTTGTGAGGATGTATGTAAGTTTGTATGTATGTACGTAATTACGTAAGCTTGTTTGTTCCACCGTGGCGCCCAAACTACTGGTCCGATTTTGATAAGTGAGGTGTCTATAGATTCACAATAATAGCCCGGGTAACATAGGTTACCCGGGCTATACGGGTATACTTTACGTAGACGGGTTATAGTCTTTTTATAAAAGTTGTAGTTATCCACTGACTAGCTATTTCACGCGGCTCCGCCCGCGTAAATTTAGTATCCCACGGAAATGTTGTACTTTTTCGGGATAAAAAGTAGCCTATGTTTTGATCCAGAGCCTAAGCTACTTACGAAACTTACCATACGAAATTTCATCGAGAATCCTTTCACTAGTTTTTGTGTGAAAGAGTAACAAACATCCGTCCATCCATCCTCGCAAACCTTCACATTTATAATAGTAGTAGGATAATATAAACAAATTTTCACTACTAAACTGACAAACAAGACATTCGTAGCTCCCTTTAGCCTATAACTTTCTGCTAACGAGTTACGGAGTTAGTTTTAATGGTTAAGTTTTAACTTTGAGGTAATTTGTAATGAAATCGAGTATATTGCCGATTTGATAACTACCCACAACATTATATTTCTCTCTCTCACATCGTTCTGTCTCTGTCTGCACGTGGACTTCGGGTATTCGGAATAGGGATGAAAATTTAAATATATATTTTCATAATTAAGTCTGGCAAAAGTTAAAACAATGGTTAAGACTTGCGTACATAAGTAACAAGTTATTCTTAACTTATACGAAATAATACACCTTTTTTCTTGGCGCTTAAGCAAGTTTTTTTTTAAGTTACTACATCTTTTGAACTTACATGTCTACACCGAAAGTCACTTAGAGGCACCTCGGGTCAGAATACCCCTCAAGCGTGACGTGAGTCAGGGGTCAAAGCGCGCGTGGGACTTTTTGTTTCCCCTCTTGACTGAGTTTTGACCATTATTGGAGGAGACGTCTACAACGAAAATTATGGCGGACATACTTACCACGATCTTATTTTATTTCGTCTTAGCAAAAAGGACACCAGCAGTAGGCACATACATTTTTACATTAACATAATATAGGTAGGTACACTTATAAATCAATCGTCTTGATATCGTGACTATACTTAAAACATAGGATTCGGATGTACCTTTTAGGCGACACAACAATTGTAGAAAACTTTACTAATTTAAACATATCATATCACACAAATGAAAACTTTACTAATTTAAACAAATAGTTACATATCGTATCACACAAATGAGATCGAAGTTAAAAATATAATCTCCCAGGAGGTAAGCGAAAGGTGACACGAGAATATCTGCTAATTAAATCCTGGAACAAAAGGTACAGTTACGATCCAGTCAAAACTGCATAACTGCAATTTTAGAAGGAACTATGACCCGCTACGTAAATTATATAGCCTATGTTACCCGGGCCAATATTACGAACCTATTGACACCTCATTTATCAAAATCGGACCAGTAGATTAGGCGCTACGGTGGAACAAACATACATACATTGCCAAAATCTTTACCCTTCCTTTTGGCTTCGCCGTGGTCGGGTAAAAATGGTATTCTCATAAACGTCAAACCAACGTAAAACCCGTTCGGTTGGTCCAAACTCCGTCAATCAGTTTGTGGTATCAAGACAATTCATTTATAATTCAATAAAAGTAAAAAGAGAGTGCAAGTTAATTACGAGAACCCCAAGTTCTGGAATGAGACAAATTTTTCCTAGACTCCTACGAAAATCAGGGGGCCTAGCAGGAGCATTCGACAGCGGCGTAAACGTAACGTTCTCGAATGAAATTTGTATGAGCGCTGTTATGAATTAACACAATTCTCATTCGAGTAGAAGATTAGCCGGAACAGACAGACAGATAGACAGAGAGACGGACAGACAAAAATAAAAATTGATTTTGTATTATCGTACCATATATATACTTTCATTTGCATTTAGTAAAAAGCTGTTAGTTTAAAATTACAAACAGACACTTGAATCTTACGTAGTAACTACAAGGAACCCTGACAGTTTCGCTCTGTCCGTTCGACCGTCTTTCATCCCTTGATAACTTCGGTAATTATCAATCTAAACACACCAAATGTTGTTTAGGTATACCGCTAGACTTTATATTTGGTATCATAAAGTAATTATAATTTTCTGTTTGGCTTAAGAAAAAAATCATCCCCTTTACACATGTGAAAAGGGTGCATGCACGCTCACGAAAAAATACAGTCTGTTTCTCAAAAACAATGTAGACTTCTAATGGTGACAGATTTTTTTAAATTAATCAAATAAATAAGATGAAAGGCATACAAGGAAAGGAGAACATTCGAAAAAATTAAAAACCTAATTGACCTTGTTTTGATTTATGTCCTAAACGCTTCATAATAGGCTACTTGACTCATATTTAATTTCATACATTGAAGGAGTGTTTCCTTTAGTACTTGGCTTAGGAAAACGTATTCTAGCGATATCTTATATTAAAAACTTAATATTGATAAATAATGTTGATTTAGAAATATGTATTTTTGTTTTTTAATTTCTACTGATGAAAACACCTCGAAGTAACTTCCGGCAAGGATGTGACGACACAAACACACCAAACACATGTAGTAGTGAAACGGAACGTTTCAGTAAATAAATAGTTCATGACATCTTATAAAGTTATTTATGTCAAAACGTCAAACGGAACGTCACACCGCCATTTTACTACTACCGACTATAGCACAAATTACAAATAGCACCAGTATGACGTCACAGCACAGATAATCAACCAACCAACATGGCGAATAGTGTTTTCGGCGGTTTTTAAACAGTGTATTATTAAAAATATTTTTTTTGTAGGTTTTTAGGTTTCAAAATAAAGTAATACTTTTTTGTGTGTAATGAAACAATTATGAAGCGTTTAGGACATGAATAAAAACAAGGTCAAGTAGCCTACTGTTCCACTTGTGCTTTGTATGAAATTAAATACGAGTCCTATTCACCGTTTTGAATTTTCAATACCAATTTAATCAAAATTAAACCTGTACTTAATTTAATGTATTTATTTGAATGTTCATTCTCGCTTTATTTGTTATGAATAAGACGACAATAATTGTACACTAATTATTTATTTTGTTTATAAATACAAGTTTTGTGAGCTACTAAGTAACTGGATAATTAGTAAGAGAAAAGTAAATTTGATAGTTACTTTTCATCTCGTATCAACTGATGTTAACATAGACATACCATACACGCATTATAGACGTCGCATACACAAAATATCCACCACATTAATCTACCGGCTTAAGGGACAAAAATTTGAGTCCTACTCGCTATTTATAACCGTGTACTCTCACAAGTACGCGAAAGTGTACGTTCCATATTTCAAATGATATATAAACGACACATGTGTCATTAAATTGTAAACTAAACGCCCGCCAATTATGTATTTGTATACAAATGTTCATACATTTGTATACAAATTACAACTAGGTATCCAATATCCATGTTACCATTATCCAATGGTAGCTTAGTCGTTCAAAAATCATAACAAACTGACTCAGTATGCTTTCTAGTGATGTATAAAACGTTTGCTTAAAGAAAGGGATTAAAACAATAGAAGTCTACTTGACTTCAATTGACGGATCGTAGGTGGACTTCACTTGTCCTCAGATCCCTGCTAGTAACCGCGTGATACCACATTTTACTGTTAATTTTGTATTGCGACGTCTTTACTTACTATCTTATGGTATATCGATGCTTGTTAGACTTGTTGCGCAGGCGCAGGTGTCTCGTGCTATCTCTCTCGCGAGCCTCTCCCTCGCACACCGGATGAGGTTACCCCAAGACCCATTTCGAAAGACCAAGGCCTTGAGTCCCTGTCGTCTTCAAATCGTTTCAACCGATCCTAACATATATTATAGATGCGAAAGTTTGTGTGTATAGAATGGGACAGATATACTTTTGTTCTACTTGAAGCAACTGGATGACTTTTTGTGACATATGGGGCAAACAATCATACGGAGCGCTTACTGCCGATTATGTACAATATCGACAAAGTTCCCGCTCGACCAGATTCTGAACATTTTCCTTTGACGTAGAACGCTTCAAAAAATTTAAACATACAGGAAGTGACCGCAACGACTGCAGACGTTATTGAACTACGTATTTACACGGAATGTCGCGGGTTCGAATCCCGGCCCGATAAATATTTTTGTGATTCTTTTTATTTATTTTTAATTTATCAGAACTACGTGCAAAGCTCGGTTACCCGGGTACTTATTATTAAATGTTGGCCGCCAATTTGAATTTTTTTTTGAGTTTTCGTTTTTGTAAAACGAATTTAATTTTTGTGTTCAAATGAAGAATTTTCAAAATTAATTGTGTCCCTCCGGTCATGTTCGCCCGTTCGTGCCGATGATGATGATGATTAGCGGCGGTGTGGGAACACGGTGATGACACGGAGTCGCGACGGGAACCTTTGCCATTTCAAATGCCGAAAGTTCAGTCGCCTCTCTAAAACAGACATACATACACACAAACAGACATACATGGTTCGGTAAAACCAATTACGGATATTTTGGGCATACGATCTACTGCTTATGTAAAGACGTTCAGGCAGAAAAATTGTTGTCCTACTTGAAAAAAAAAATCTACCATCATATGGGCGAGTTCGTGTTGAGCTCCGTGGCCTAGTGGGTAGACCGTTTGATTCGCACTCGAGAGAGTGCAGGTTCGATTCCCAGGTTGTGGCGTGTACCAATGATACATTTTCAGATCTCAAGTACATTATACGATCGCTCCAACGGTGAAGGAAAACATCGTGAGGAAACCCGCACACGATTGGCCCCAGACGTATTGACCAGTCATTCCTCTGGACTGACTGACTGTGCTGTGAGAATGCCATATGTGCTTGGGCAACCATACGACATTTGTAAGACAACTGTCGCAGGCGCTACAGTATTTCCAGAGTGGTTACAGTACCCGGCGATAAATATTGCACATCGACCTTTGGAAAGAGACAATCGGCTGATTTCGGCTTCGTAGAGCGTTATCTCTGTAGTACGAAATACAAACAGTCCGGTATCTTTTAGGAGCTGTTAAAACAATTATGATTTGCTTCTTTTGATAATTCCTTTTATTATTTGTATAAAATACACCAATTTTTCTATAAGTGATGGCTTTAGGTTGGGGTAAAATTTCCCTTTTTTCCCTAAAGTTGCCATAGTTGCCATAGTTGCCAACTTTAAATTATTTAAATTTGGGGCTGTTAACAACTCTAAATATATATTTTGAAATGGACGCGACCGCACTCTATCGCATTTGAACAACGACTGACAAAACGTCACATAGGTAGTGTGCGACAGAGATAACGCTCTACGAAGCCGAAATTAGCCGATTGTATCTTTCCAAAGGTCGATGTGGAATATTTATCGCCGGGTACTGTATTTCGCTGTATAAATCATCCAACGGATGGAAAGGCCTAAGTTTTGCGTTGAGCACAGATTCATCCATACATGAGATGATTTTTTTTGGCTAAAAATGTGAGCAGTAGATGATTAAACTTACCCAAAATTTTCGTAGTTGATATACTATACACATAAACACGCATACATACACAGATACATGTAAATTATAATTACATCTTAGGATCGCACTATATGATCCGGAATCCGTTAGGCCGGGGAATAGAACTCGGCGCAAAATCGATGGAGTGTCGAGTCAAATGTCAATGTCATATATGACAGCTCGACACTAGACACTGCGATTTTGAACTCTCTTGTATTTGCGCAGAGTTCAATTTTCAGTGCTCTGAATTTGCTCGTGTCCGCTGGTTGCCGGATCATATAGTCCCAGCCTAAGGATGGATGTTTGTTAATCATGCCAGAAGCTGTGTGGATCTGAAATGCGAGAATTTTCCTTTCATCATCTACTAAAATATCCTACTATTATAAATGTGAAACTTTGTGAGGATGGATGGATTGATGTTTGTTACTCTTTCACGCAAAAACTACTAACGGATTTCGATGAAATTTGGTATAGTAGGCTACTCTTTATAGCGGCAAGATGCACATTTCTCCCGCGATGTGCAGAGCCTTTAGTCAAGATGCATTCGATGATTTCAACGGCGAAGTTCGAAAACAAAATGTATGGGATTTGACATAATCGATAAGTGACATGTCGCTTGCGATGCCTTATGTCAAATCCCATACATACATTGTTTTCGAACATCGCCGTAGAAATTATCGAGTGCATCTCGACTAGAGGCCCGGTGTCCTTAAAAGAAGTTCACGACGACGAGGGTTCTTCAAAACCGACCTCGGTCCGACTCGTACGAAACTCGGCCGAAGCCTTCGGCCCGAAGGGCTCCGGTCTTGAGCCGTAGGGCTGACCGCAAGGCCACACTTAATTTAATCACACGTAGGGACAGACCCTCCGAAGCTTTGCAAAACCAAAGCCACAATTGTAGGTTGCAGCCACAGAGTAGAATGTATATTATAATATACGGTCTAGAAAAATCACTAACGGATATTTCAGGCACTTGATTTACTGCTTATGTGAAGAGGCTTAGGTTGAAAAACAATTGTCCCACCCGAAAAGAATATTATTTCTTTTGATGAGCGAGTTTGCGTTTAGCGGAGATGATTTTATACTTTGAGTATGATAAAAATTTGTTTGCCTTAGCGTCTTTACACAAGCAGAGCATGTGCCCGAAGCCCGAAGTATCCGTAATATATTTTCGGTGACGTGATATATTTACGAACAGAGAAACAGCTTTCGTAGAACGAACCAATTAGATCCAAATTTGACAATTTTGACGTCCCTTTCAACGGCCCACGATTTTTCCACACAATTGTGGACACGCCGTGTGCTTGTAGCTGTGCTATCCAATCGAAAGCTAACTATGTAGCTGTTTATCATCGATCAAAAACGGTTCATCCGTTTGGAAGCTACGATGCCACAGCACAGACACCTCAAACTTCTAACACCCCCTCTGTTTTCGTAGAGGGTTGAAAACGGCACCCTATTACTGAGTTCGCTGTATATCTGTCACCAGGCTGTATCTCATGAACCGTGATAGCTGGACAGTTGAAGTTTTCACAGCTGATTGAATTGAAGATTTCTGTTGCCTCTGTAACAACAAATAGTAAACACAAAATAAAATAAATAAGGGGGACTCTCATACAACAAATGTGATTTTTTTTCCCTTTAAAATTAAAATTACAAACAGACACTTCAAATATTATAACCCCCGAGCAAAAATAGGGGTGTTATAAGTATGACTGTCTGTCTCTGTGTCTGTCCGTTGCATCATAGCTCCTAAACGCAAGGTCCGATTATGATGCGTTTTCAAGGGTTCCGTAATACTCAAGGAACCCTTATAGTTTCGCTCTCGGACTACGGACGTCCGTCTGTCTGTCTGTCCGCGCTTCTATCTTCTGTAATTATGAATTTTAATGGACGAAATTTGGTACAGTTATAGATTGTGTATAGATCTCGGTTTTGTCATCATAAAATAATAATAATTTTAAATTTTATAAAATATTTTTTAATTCTACCCCACCCCCCATCATTTGTTACTTTTTTACATACCCTGGCATTTCTAAACTATAGGAGATAGAAACTTGTAAGTTTCCATGCTGATAGATCACGCTAAAAACTCTAAGGCTAAGGCCTCCACAGACGAGAGTCGTTCAGTTAGAACTGACGTCAGTTCGGCCCTTAGAATAATAACGCCTAGATAGTCTTCAAACAAACGCATCGTACAAAGTGAAGCAAGCTACAGATAGATGTAGGCGTAAGCATTACATACCGACACGCACACAAACAAAACTTTAAAGTTGTGGAGTGTATACTCTTAAAATTGGAATTATTGTATTTGTTTTTCTTAATATCGTGAGATGTAAAAATATAACTTATATTTCATTTTAAACCATCTAAACACAGTTTGTGAACTTTATTTATATTAAACTGGTATTAACGAATATATTAAGGATTATCTTAATACGGGGCAATACTTTAAATTTATAATTAAAAAAATCAGAAAATATTATAGAACTTTGTCTTAGTTGCTACTATTAGTTAGCCATGAAAATTTTGAAATGAATTTATTTTTACTAGTAACACTTTCACAAATCACAATAGGGCAGCAAGATGGCGACATAATATGATTTTATTTTAAAATGTTTTAAATATTTGACTTAATACAAGTCAAATTGTTCGGACATAACATTTCATACTTACATGTGAAATGTTATGTCCGAAGCTTTTTAAATTCTTTTCCGATGCATTGTGACACACAATAACGACACAAACCGTCATAATGTTTTTAATAATAAAAAATAATAGTCGTATGCACTGGCGCTTGACCTTGACAACTGACGGGTCGTTCGAACAAACTGAGCCGATATGGCTCAGTATGATTTACTTCACTTTTCACGCGCGTACCCGGTTTCTAGGCGTTTTAATGTAAGATTCGGCCTGAACGGATTCTAGCATATACACGGAAAATTTCCGCAAGCTTCGGTCGTGTTTTAAGACTTCCGTAATACTTAAGGAACCCTTATTATTTCATTATACCCGTCCGTATGTCTGTCCGCCGCTCTCCTAGCTTCTGTAATAACTTTATGACAATAACTTTTGTAGTAATTCAAGGAAAACCTATTGTGCCTTGATAGTTACGGAACCCTCCTTAGACATGTCGTGACATGCTCTCGGTCAGTTTAGGCTATTATTTTATTTATTAATTGTATTTTTCTGCAATTTTAATCACGCTATAGACGAAATCGAATTATCCACCCACGTGTCATTTTTAGGGTTCCGGTTTACCCAAAGGGTACAAACGGGACCCTATTACTGAGACCTTGCTGTTCGTCCGTCTGTCGCCAGGCTGTATTAACCTTCTTATACCATGATAGCTCGACAGTTTAAATTTTCACAAATGTATGATGTGGGTATTTCTATTGACGTTTTATCGACAAATACTACAAACATAATAAAATAAAAATTTGAGGCTCACATACAACAAACGTGATTTTTCCATTTTGTACGGAATTCATCTTGCCGACTAGCACTTGACCGGTTTTATTTTACACTCGAATTTTATTACCGTTCAGTCCAATTTTATTGCAGTTCAGTCCATCCGTACAGGTAAGATTTAATGTTGCCAACTTAGTTGTTTTACAAAGTTTTACTACTAAATTATGTATTTTATTCCCTCCTTATTAGGAATTTAGTTGTTAGTAGTGGTTTTGTAGAAAATAGCTAGACAGTAATCATAATATGCAAAATGGCCTGCTTCTATGTGCTATTATGACACTTTATCATAATAGCACATAGTAGCACGCGTCCGTAAGTCGCTTAAAACTACCGATTTAATTTCTATGTACGTAATATTTCCTACTATATTTTTTTAATTTAACGGTTAAATATTAAAACTGAAAATGTATATATGTTTGTAAACACAAAATCCCTAAAAAACTATTATGTATTCCTAAGTTTAGTACTTTTTTTTATAGTTATCGGTACTCCTTTAGTAGTTTTTAGTAGAATATACCGCGAGTTTAGAAACAGAGTTGGCAACATTGGAACGAATCGCTTCAGTCCATACGGCCGACTGATGCGATCTCGAAATTGCACACAGACAATACGATTTTGCATCCGTTCAGGCCGAACTGAAGGAAAACCGGACAGTAACTTTTGAAATACCTCGGTTCCCGAGGGCTGCGCGCGCGCATATAATTTTACGTTATTAGTTTTTCAAGTCTAATTGTGTGTACCTTTTTCACTAAAACTGTGTCGTGTTAAAAACTGGACAATATATACGTATAAACTATAATAGGTGTCGATTATTTATCCTAACACCTATAAATTAAAAGAAAACATATTGCGCGTTCATAGTTACGGAACCATCCTTAGACATGTCCCGACATGATCTTGGTTAGATGTTTAGTTATGTTTGAAAGCTGATATTTATATTTTGTATTATAGATTTCTATGCACTTAACTGACATTACATCTACACAAACGATAGACAGTAGACCCTTCACCCTCGAGCCATCTTTCACTTTAATAAAATATCAGGAACAGGCCATTAGTTCATAATTCGCCATTTTGTGACGTCACCGGAACCGGAAGCGGCGGGAGAAGGCTCTACAGCAGCTCATTTCCGGTTATTGATCATAATTATACCGGCGAGGGATGGAAATAAAATTAAAACTGTTTTATATAACAAAACAGTTAGTCTCTTTACTAGATATTGCCCGCAACTATATGAGCTCTATATCTCATATATCGCATAGGAACCGCACATTTTGCAGCGATAAAAAGTAGTCCGTTCTTCCTTCCTCCTTTCGTCCTTGACCTAGTCTACATTTGCGCCGAATTTAATCCAAATCGGTTCAGTGGTTTCGGCGCGATTATGTTACAGACAGACAGCGGCTTTCGAACGCCGAGAGCTTTTTCACGCCGGGTTTCCGTAAGGCCCACAGTAGCCAATTATGATGGACTAGGGCCTAATGTATAAATCCATTCAACCAATCAAATCATTACTGGTGAAATTTGACACAAAAATAGAATAGACCACGGAAAAGCACACGGGCTACTGTTTATCGCGGAAAAATGTAGTTTCCACGATTTTTTTGCGCGTCTCAAGTCGCATGAATCCTAGTGTCAAATACATAATTCGACTATCAAAGTAGACATAGTAAGATTTATGCAGTCACACAAGTGAAAGGGGGCAACGCACTTGCCGCTTCTCAGTGTTGCGGCTGTCCAACGTTAGTCACTTTCATCAGGTGATCGGCCTGTTCGTTAACCATAAGAAAAGTTTCTATAGAAATTACCTTACATTGTAAGGTGTGATTATGGTAAATGAGCCGGGATATAATGAAATAGGAAGTGTATTAATTGTGTGTCCAGTCCTGAGACCCGGTGGTTGCGAGCAGCAGGTCACCTATTATGGAGTCTTTTCCGTGACCATGAAATGCAAATGAATAGCTGTAGGATTAGGTAATAGCATAATACTAAGGAACTAGGAGTGTTGAGTTCGACGCTTAGTTAGTGCTTAGTCAGTCAGTGGCATAGCTCGGTCTTGACGCCAGTGGCTTAGGGCTTAGCCACATATTAAATCAAATCAAATCAAATCAAATTTTTTTTATTCAAAATTGGTATTTTTAAATACTCTTTTTGAACGTCGATACTACGTGATGCCTACCACCGGTTCGAGAACTAACCCAGCGAGAAGAGCCGGCAAGAAACTCGTCTGGGGCCATCTTTTACCAAAAAGATGGAAAATTATTCTTTTAAAATCAAAATTATTACAATGTTTACTTATGTCTATGTAACAAATAATAAGATAAGATAAGGAGCCACCTTATTCCCAAGGTGTGCCGTCTTGAATAAAGTCATTAATTTTATAATACGCTTTGGCACACAAACGCTCTTTAACTACTTTTTTAAACTTATTAATGGGAAAGTTTTGAACCTTTTCTGGGATTATATTGTATAAGCGTATACATTGGCCTTTAAAGGATTTACTAACTTTGCTTAGTCTGAACACTGGCATATCTAACTTGTTCTTATTTCTAGTGTTTACACAATGATTATCACATTTCTTTTTGAAGTTGTTTAGATTCTTTCTTACATATAACACATTTTCCAAAATGTATTGAGATGCGACGGTCAGAACTTTTATTTCTTTAAACTTTTCCCTTAGAGATTCAAAAGTCGACATCTTATAAATAGAACGTATAGCACGTTTCTGCAGCACAAATATTGTATTAATGTCCGCAGCGTTTCCCCACAAGAGGATGCCGTACGACATTATGCTATGAAAATAGCTAAAGTAAACTAATCGCGCGGTCTCTATGTCGGTAATTTCTCTAATTTTTTTAACAGCGTATGCTGCAGAACTCAGCTTATCTGCCAATTTAGCAATATGTGGTCCCCACTGTAACTTACTATCTAATGTTATACCTAGAAATACAGTGGTGTCTACTAATTTCATTTTCTCATTATTTAATAGTATATTGGTTTGTGCCTGCGTAACATTTGGCAAGCTGAACTTTAAACATTTTGTTTTATTAGAATTCAACAGTAAATTATTAGCATTAAACCAATGTACTATTTTTGAGAGAGCACTATTTACCTCGTCATTGTTAGATTGTCGTCGCTTCACATTAAAAATTAGTGAAGTGTCATCAGCAAAAAGTACTATCTCATGCTTATCATTAACTAGATAAGGTAGATCATTTATATAGATGAGAAATAGAAAAGGGCCCAAAATAGACCCCTGTGGTACTCCTAGTTTAATTTTAGTACCATTAGACCTTTTGGAATTAACTTCTACAGTCTGTGTTCTATTTATTAGATAAGAGCTTAGAAGCTTTAGTGCCGTGCCCCTTACACCATAATGGTATAATTTCCTGAACAGCGTATCATGCTCCACACAGTCAAATGCTTTGGATAAATCACAGAATATACCAAGTGCATCCTGTGACCCCTCCCAAGCTTCAAATATACTGCACAGAAGACTGATGCCTGCATCTGTTGTGGACCGACCTTTAGTAAAACCAAACTGATTACTATGTAACAATTTATTCGAGTTGAAGTGAAAAAGTAATTGTTTTGAATAATTTTCTCAAAAATTTTACTTAAAGTCGGTAATATGGATATTGGTCTATAGTTAGCTGGGTCTGATTTATTCCCAGCTTTAAAGAGAGGCATCACCTTGCTGTGCTTCATCAAGTCAGGGAACACGCCACTTTTAATACAATTATTAAAAACTAATGCTAGGTGAGGGGCAATGATGTCAATTACTGGTTTTATAACTTTTGTGGACATACCCCAGAGATCAGTTGTACTTTTAATATTGTTATATATTGGTATAGAGTCTATTTCTTTGAAAATAAAATTTACATCACATTCCATTAAAGAAAGAAAGAGGAACACATAAACGGCTACATAGTTAGCTATCGATTTCATTGCACTACTACAAGCGATGTGGTTGTGTGGAAAAATTGTGGGCCTTTGAAGGGGACGTCAAAATTTTCAAAGGAATTAGTTCTATGAAAGCTGTTTCTCTGTACGTAAGTATATATATTTCCTAATCTGTGGCTTTGCTCTCGACTCCGGAGTTCGTGGGTTCTATCTCAGCGTTATAACAACAACAAAAATGTGGTTTTCACGTCTGGTTAAGACAATGCAGGCTGATCACCCGATTGTCTTGTCTTGTCGATTGACAAGAGCAAGATGCGCATGTGAAAAGTCGGTCCTGCGCCTGATCTCACGCCAGTTGTGTCGGTCGTCCATACCACTGGGTTACGAGAGTAAGGGGTGAGCGCTCTTGTGTACTGCGCACACACTTGGGCAATATAAAAAATAACTCCTGCCTAGTTAGCCTTTGTGCCGTTTGCGAGATTTTATCTCATGAACCGTGATAGCCAGACAGTTGAAATTTTCACACGTGGTATACAGGTGTAATACTAAAAACAGAATAAAATCCCTACTTATATTATAAATGTGAATGTAAGTTTGCTTGTTACGCTTTCACGCGAAAACTACTGAACGGATTTTGATGAAATTTGGTATGGTAGTAGCTTAGGTTCTGGATTAAAACATAGGCTACTTTTTATCCCGGAAATGTACAGTATTCCCGCGGGATACTCGATAGTATATTTACGCGGGCGGAGCCACGGTAAACAGCTGGTAAAATATATTTAAGCTCCCATGCAACAAACGTGTTTTTGTCGTTTTGTACGGAACCCTTCGTGCGGTCCGACTCGCGCCTGGCAGTTTATTTTTAATTAACACTTCAACTGTATAAACAGGGAATTATCATAATGCATAATATACCTTTTGCGTAATGACGTGTGTCCTACATTTGCATACTCTGAGAATCCTGACTTCTTGCATTAACTTCTATCATTTTATGGCGAAAAAATTGATTTGTATATCGTTCCATTCGAAAGTGTAACTGTTTTTAATTTACATAA
This sequence comes from Phengaris alcon alcon, assembly GCA_037179445.1. Lineage (NCBI taxonomy): Eukaryota > Metazoa > Arthropoda > Insecta > Lepidoptera > Lycaenidae > Phengaris > Phengaris alcon. Next base: position 239,811 of record JAYRCH010000158.1, on the reverse strand, counting down.
CCATACATACAGCGCTAGATGTTGCAACTACGCAAAGTGCGTTTATCGCACGGCAATCGAATCAAATCAGGAAGCTTAAGAAGTGTGGGGGCTTAAAAAAACGCCATGCTTCGGCATGAATGGGTCGGCTCGGTGTGTGTTGCGCCGAGTGAGGTTGCCAGAGGCCCAAGGGGGGTTGGGAATAATATACGAGTTAGATGGATTTTCTTTTTACACAAACGAATTATTTGATAATTTTGGTAAGAATTATAACATACTAGATGTTGCCCACGACTTTGTTCGCGCAAACGGATATATCGCGAAACCGTGCATTTTGCCGCGATAAAAAGTAGCCTATGTCCTTACTATATCTGTACCAATTTCATCAAGATCAGTCCTGTAGTTTCGGAGCCTATTCAATGCAAACAAACAAAGAAACACACATTAAAACGAGCAATACTCTTTATAATATTACCCCCTTACTAATAAAAAGATTTACACAAGGGATAACTTAAACCACGTTGCTGTCTTTGTCTGTCAAGTGACTTTTCCAACGCATCAGACAAGGACAGCAACGTTGTATAAGTTATCCGTTGTGTAAATCTTTTCAGTAGTAAGGTGGTATGTATAGACTAAATCGAAATGAAATAAAATTAACTTGTGAGTTAGTGGGCGTAGTTTAATTTACCAATATTAGATATAGATTAGTTTAATATTATTAGATAAGTTTAGTAAGCCCACTAAACTTAGTAGTAGCGGTCAGTGCGCAGGAGATGAGAGATCGTGGGAGCTCACACAGGGTGCTGTAGAGTGTGACGGCTGGGGTTACGTCTGTATACAGGCTGATGCGGAAAGTGTTGTTATTTTTGACGTGATAACATCTTATAAATCTATGGAGCCGGCTCCACGCACGAAAAAACATGACTCATGCGTTACCTGTTACCAAGTACCCGCGTTACCTTGCATTGCCGTTACCTCAGCTAGCCGCGCCTTAGGTATGTGAGCGGTGGGACGGAGAGGCGTTATTATGGATGTATTATTATTATTATTATTATAATGCGCTTGATGTTATTACTCAGTTCGGCGCCGGACTTCGCGCACGCACTATAAGCATGACGTTGTCACGTTCAACTATCGTCAGTAAACCGACTTTACAGACAACCGATTATTATTATTTTTTTATTTTTGTGGACTTGATAGTTGACACTGGACATCCACACTCTGCCGTGACAGATTAAAGAAAGAGAAACAGATAAACGGCTACATAGCTTTCGATGTGATTGCACTACTACAAGCATACGGTGTGTCCACGATTGTGTGGAAAAATTGTGGGCCGTTGAAGGGGAAGTCATAATTTTCAAATTTGGATCGTCTTGGATCGTTCTATGAAAGCTGTTTCTCTGTACGTATGTGAATATATTTTCTACTCTGTGCTGCATGTGACATCGTTTGTCCCTACGAGATAGAGAGAGAGAGAGAGAGAGAGATAGCAAGGGAGAGGACGATATATTTAATAAAAATAAAAAACAGAATGTCAAATAATTACATCATTGCCCAAGTTAATTTAACTTTATTTAAATTACTTTTAACCGCCAAAAGAGGGGTGTTATAAGTTTGACGTATCTGTCTGTTTGTCCGTGGCATCGTAGCTCCTTAAAGGTCCGATTAAGATGTGTTTTTTTGTCTGAATGCGGGCTTGATTGAGATTGTTCTTAACTATAATTTTTCATCATCAGCTCACTCACATGACAATTAGGGGTTTTGTTAGAATAAGTTTATTGGAATCAAATACGAAGCATTTAAAGCCTGCATAACCAAATCATAGCCCCAAATTCAGATCTGAAATACTATTTCTAGGTCCAAATGGACCTTAAATTTGAAATTCCAAGCTTTAGTCTGGATTTATCATCAGCATTACAATATGCGGTCGCGCTCATTATTCAAACTGCCGCCATTTCTACGCTTATTGCATCCCTAATGCGAATATGGAATATGAGTTTTATTTGATACTACAAATCGGTCATTAATGTTTGTTTAACCCCCGACGAAAAACAGAGGGCTGTTATAAGTTTGGCGTGTCTGTCTGTGTCTGTCCGTGGCATCGTATCTCCTAAACGGATGTACTCATTTTGACCTACATTTCTTTTTTTAAAAGCTGACATGATCAAAAGTGTTTTTAGCTATAATTCATCATCATCAGCTCGCTCACTACTTGAGAATTTGGGTGTTTTTTTAAATGTTTAATTTAATATGAGGGATAGACATTTTGGTTAATTTTCTGAGCAAAATAACGCACTTTTATTAATGTAAGACTTATAAAATTCTAGAAAAAGTAAAGGAAAATTAAGATTATAATAATTGTAGAACTGTAATTGTAACACTGTATTTTTTTATTAAATCAAAAAATTTTAAAGAAAATTAATACTGGCCTGTTATGTTTCGTTTATGTATTTTCTTTTTATCAATAAATTATAAATAATAAGGAATTTATCTAAAGTGTTTTTAATTTTTCATTTGAGATATTAATATTTAACAATTTCTTTATTTTAATGTGTCTTCGTTATGTTATATTCAAATGCAATAAATATAAACATCACGACCACCCCGTCATTTAAAACAAACAAAAAAAAACAATAATTTCTCGCACCACCCTGTACAATCTCAAGACGAACTATGAACGGAGCATTCACGCCGTGGGAACCTGGTCCCGTGGTATTACATTACTGAACTGGAGTTATCAATATTATCATTACAATTATTGAGTCTATTCATTAAGATTTCTTTCGTTGCTTTATGTCATCTATACTAATATTATAAAGAGAAAAAATTTGTTCGTTTGTTTGCATTGAATAGACTCCAAAGCTACAGGATCGCTTCTTATGAAACTTTGGATGTATATAGATTAGACCACGGGGAAGGACATAGGCTACTTTTTATTGCGGGAAAATGTACGCGGGCGATTCCGCAGGCTAAGGCTAGTGTTATATAAAAGGATAACCACCGACTTGTTGACATATAGACGCACACTCTGTCGTTACCGCTAAGGGTTAAAACGTGATATTCGGACAGTTGTATTAATTCATAACGGACTGAGATCCCAGGCCCGCCAGACTACCCTTATATTCTTACTGACGAAAAGTATAGCATATTGTAGTATTAGTGTGTACAATGAACGTACGCATACCCGAACTTAAAACTTTTAAGTACAGGGCGTTAAAGTTGCCGAAAATTGTACTGACTTTATTTACATACTGAAAAAGTATCAATATTATTTTTTGATTTTAGAATAACGTAAGGAACAAAACTTTTTCAACGTTATTTTTTCTCTAAACTTAGTATCAAAAGAGATGTAAAGGTTAATAGATTAATGGTTTTTATTTTTACGTGTATGATTTTCTATGTTTAATTTTTATGAAAACTCAAACATAAAAGTAAATAATCGATGTAAATTTCACTTGATAACATTTAATTTTCATTATTCTACTATAATATACGTAAGAATCATTTCAAAGGCTGTAAAAATACCAAGTCTAATTATCACCTCACAAACTAGCTTGTATATGTAGCGTATATATATGTTCATTGCAGGGGCGTAGGGGGTTCCTATAACTCCGTTCCTATTGGTTTCACTTGCCACTTACCTTTTGGAAGACGTTCATCAAAATCTCAACTTATTATACAGACAAGGGCTTCCCTGTGAAGAACCAGATTATAAGAATAGTCTGGCGGGCTTGGGATCTCAGTCTATAACGTAAACATAGGAAATATATACATAACTAACTACTAACGGACAAAATTAATAACGTATCTATAATCTTAGATTGACTTCAATCTTAGATACTCAAATAAAAATTTACGTAAATTGACGTGAAGTCAATACTTGGATCGTTGAAATGTATGGTAATCTTGATCTCAGATAGCTGAAATGAGAATAAGGGATGACTTTTCAATCGTCAGATAACTCTTAACTGTCAAAGTCACATATTTATTATATGTGACTTTGACAGATGTTGTATGAAAAATTAAGATTGATTATTATTAATTTCGCGCGTAACTAAATACTTATCTATTTTTCAATATGTTCTATACAGTTACGTTAAATAGGCAATGGCATTACCGCTGACGTGAGCTATTAACTTCTCCTAGTACCGGACATAGGCACTCAATAACCGCGAAACAAGAAAACATTTTAAAGCCTGCACGGGCCAGTGGCTCGCTTAAGTTGGCAAGAGGTGCAGGCGCGATCCCGGGCACCATGTGTAGTGTTCAGATCTAATTCTATCCTCTTGTACAAATAAAAACAATAGTATTTACACTGTAATGCTCCCGACCTACAATCATCATAAAGTTTAAACGAGCAAATCTTGTATATATGTATGTATAATCGGAATCTCGGAAACGGCTGCAAGTATTACTATGAAATTTAGAATGCAGGTAGTTTTGGGGGGGTATAATCGATCAAGATAGGTCTTATCCCTGGGAAACTGCAATACAGTTCTCCTAAATCTTCGAGAAATAAAATGTTCGCACATTAGTTGGTCAAATTTAAAATTTTTTTACGTTTAGATTAAATTGATTCTGAACAGAGTTTATTAATTATGATGATGATGATGATGATGATGATGATGATGATGATAATGATGATGATGATGATAATGCTTCTCAAACTCTACCCTAAATTCCACACAAACAATGCTTTAAACACCGAAATTTTATAATTTCCAACAAAAATCTTCAAGTCACGATTTCACCCTCTACAATGACATATGGTTTTTTAAAAACATTAAATGACAGGCCCCATAAAATTGCTGGCAATTAAAAAAAACATACAACTTCCATTGCTCGTTTTGTATAACATTTCATATAGCTTTTGGGTGAAAACCCGCATTGGATAACGTGGTGATTGTGCTTTGTGAGCGCAGGAGTGAGTCTTTAGAACGAACTTTCAAGACAGGTGGCGTCTGTGTTGCGAGCAAAAAAAGTGGGCAAAAAGGCAAAAACAAAATTGTATTACTTTCTCTTATGCATCGTGATGTACAATTTCTGAGTTCCATTCAATACTATTGTCAGAGTAAAAAAGTAAATGAATTAATCTACGATAATCCTATATTACAGTCATTATAAAAATATTTTTCCTATTGGAATCTAAGCAAAAAGATGACTGATGGAACTAAAAATATTTATGCTTGTTATAGAATGGGAAAATTCTAAAAATAATTGCACACATTAAACAATATTTTTATAACTGTTTCAAATTTTTCTCAGGATTATTATGAATCATAGCGATGAGACAAAAACAAAATGTTTTAACTTATGACAATGTAACGTAAAAATGACAAAATATGTAAAATTAGTTTTATACTATAGAGTTTTATTTATTGTATCATATTAGTATCGCTTTTTCAACTAACAAAATTTACAAATTCTGTAAGCGATTATGTTCTCTTACGCCAATATACTTACCTAATCCATGTGGCCATGTGTTACGTCGCCACGTCACACATATACCGTATTAATATCTAATTATAAAATATTAAAACATTAATTAAAAAGATTTATTAAAGATACCGGCGCAGATTTAGTGCCCGCTAGTGTACATTGTGCGCACCTGCCGCGAGCGGTAGGGTCCTGTCTTGAACCATTGTTTTTTTAAACGGCGGTTACGGAAACCGCAGTTAATTGGCATCATCATCATCGTTGTAGGTGCCGTCATCATTGATGCTGTCATCATGTGGTCATTATGACATAGTGATAGTAGTCATAAAATAGGGAACATGCGTTTGTTTTTAATGAGCAAAATTCTTATGTTTTGCGAAATGGAACATTAATATGGATTGAACAATGCACAGTAATCAGTTGCTAAATAAAAAAAATTCGGGACTAAAAATAAACAACGATTTTTTTGCTATGATTGAAAAACGAAAATTACTGTTCAAATTCTTATGTTTTTTTTGTGACATATCGAATTTATAATTGAATACGCGCCAAGCTTCCATTAGGTATTGTGTATAAGCTGATGATGATGATTACTGTAAGTTACATAACGCCATATGCTTGCAGTTCTATAAAGCAATGTCGAAATTTCCAAACGCGTATCTTTAAAGACTGAGGAGTTCTGTTCAGTGCTTTTGGATCCAGGGTATCTGTATACCTTGGTGCAGAATCTTACTTTTTGGTAGCATATGCTTGGGTTACTTTAGAAAAAGTCAAAATCACTAATGTGTCCATATACATTTTGAGGGGTGTCCATAAAAATTGGTGGGGAGGTAGCTTAGAGCCAGGAGACGGACATAGGATACTTAAGTGCCCTGCCGAGTCTGTCTGTCTGTATGTTCGCGATAATCTCGAAAACTACTGAAAGGATTTTCATGCCGCTTATATTTACCGACAGATTGGTTCCTTAGGAAGGTTTTGATCGATATTCATTTGTTCAGATTTTGTGGAAATTGTTTGATTTATGACGATAAGTGTTTAAGGTGTCGGAAAAAATCAAGCCGTCTGGGAACTTATATCAAAAACGCTGCCTAACCTAACCCGTTGGAGATAGATAACAAAACAATGTATGGTGGGATTGTTTCTCTTATAAAGTCCGCGCTAGCATATATGTATATATATATATATATAATGTCAATATTTAAGGGATAGGTTACTATACCCATTCTAAGGTTAAAAAATAATCAGAATAATGTGGTATTTTCAGAAGCTATTTAGACGGATACAATTTAATTATCCTTATGTAGGAGATTATATCTGAGAGATATTTTAAAATTTAAAAGTACGTGTAAATATGTATTATAAAGTATATAATATTTTTACTCTGTGCTATTATTATATTGCGGGTAAATTTGCTAAAGAAGTTTTTTGCCACGAACACTCTCCCACAAGAGCGAAGCTGCGGGCAAAAGATATTTATAGATAAGATATCCCCACACCGATTTCGGTGATGGTGGCCGCTTTTATTGAAACCAGGCCAGTTACGCAGGAGTTATTTTATGGTGCCCAAGTGTGTGCGCAGTACACAAGAGCACTCTCTCTTCCTTTTTCATAACCCAGTGGGTCGGATAACCGACACGACTGGCCAGAGATCAGGCGCAGGTCCGACTTTTTACTTTTTACATCCGACGCATGGATCATCTTTCTTGTCAGACAATCAGGTGATCAACCTGCATTGTCCTAACCAAACTTCGAAACAACATTTTTTGTTGTTCAAATGCGGGAATCGAACCCACGACCTCTGAGTCGAGAGCTAAGCTCTAAGCCACTGGAAAGTTGCTAGTTAATAATAATGTTGTAGAAAATTACAGGCAAAATAGCTGGCGGAAGTTTGTACTGACAATTTCAATTTATTACTATCTATTGCCCGCGGCTCCGCTCGCGAACATACAGTATCCCACATGAACCGTACATTTCCCGTGATAAAAAGCCTATGTCCTTCCCCGTGGTCTACTCTATATCTGTGCCAAATTTCATGATGATCGGTTCAGTAGTTTTCACGTGAAAGCGTAACAAACAAACAATTTTACACTCATAATATTAGTAAGGACTATCTTTTGTCCGCGGCTCCGCCCGCGTAAATACCCCACGGGAACACTGTAGCCTATGTGTTAATCCAGAACTTAAATTACTGCCATACCAAATTTCATCAAAATCCGTCCATTCATCCATCCAATCACACAAACTTTCACATTTATGTAGTGGTATTATTGTAAATTTTTTCAACCACCGTTCTAAAATACGTTTGTCATTCAATAATTAATATTACGTCACAAGTGTTTTGATACCCTGACTACAGTAGCATATGAATGGGAATTTAGTGGGAATTAGGGAATTCCCGGAGGAACTATTAGCACAGGGGCGACACTCTGTACAAATGACAGCTCGAGCACCGGCAAATGTCAGCCATGTTGACGTAAGCCTAAGGTTGGCACCGAAAGCATGAAACGAAGGGCCAGCCCCGTGAACGAAAGTCCTGGCTGGAAAACTCCCGCCCCGCCCGCCTCCGCATTCGCCCAGCCGCGCACACACAGCCGCGCACACACACACAGCCGCGAGGTGTCATTCGTGTAAATCGGTGGAACGACGATTCTTCACGTTAGCAATATATATTCTCTGCTATTAGGGAATCGGCATTCGGTTATTAGTTATTATTAGCTCAAATGGTTTTCGTTTGAATTAAAAGCCCCAGTGTAATGCTGCAGGCTGCAGCTTTCGCGACCTTTTATAGTAGCCCAGGAATGTGAATGTGTTATAACTCAAGCGTCGTGTAGACTGTAGACCTAGTAGGTTTTTTAGATTAGATGTTGGGAAGAAAATATGACGCTGAAAGTTTTTATTTTAATGGTGGGATAAGCGGGTAACAGCCTTTTTAACTTCGAAAAAAGAAAATGTCATAAAAATGTAGCTGAAATAGGTAATTTGTCTTCTGATTTTTAGACAAGCCGAGCTATATGTATAGACCATTAGGCTGAATCCAATATAAAATTTCTGAGAAGCTAATTTAAGTTTGGTGATATATTTAAAAAAAGTGTGTGTGTCAGCTCCGACGCAGTTTACTCTAAAAAATAACATTAGAGAAATGTAGGATACCTATATTATCTTAATCTGGCTCGAGTTACTACGAAAATCCTCTCTTGGGGCTCCCCTACTATTAGTATAGTTACCAACAGACCCGGTGTACCATATGTCGACTTTTTTACCATGACAATAAGGTTTAAAATGCGTAACGGTTGTTGGATGCCAAGCAAATGAGAAGCATCGAAATTGCATAACAGTTCATTTGGTATAACTTTGCTGTAGCGACGCATCACTCGCCAGTCGCCATGCTAAGAGACGAACGGTGCAAGTGCATTCACTTAAGGGTCACTTCATACCGCAATGATACGCGACGCTACGCGGCGTTGCATGTTTAAAATAGCTATTCAAAATTGAGTCTTATTCACTACGCAAAAGGATACACGTTTCACATGACATTAGTCATACACTGCACATGCGCTATGCAACGAAACGTGTATCTTCTTGTGTAATGGATTAAGTTCAATTTTGAATATCTTGAAAATGCAGCGCCATGTCACGTATCGTTTTGTTTCGATGTGAATTAACCATCAGGGTATAAAAACTTCAAAATAATACGACAGTCTTATCATAACCGTCTAGATTCTAGACATTAGTATTAGGTTAGACTGGTCTAGACTACATAATGAGATTGTCGGTGGAACACAATAAATTATGTATGTATGTATGTATTTTGTATGGCTGTCGTGTAAATGGTTAGTTAAGCTTTTACGATTGATTCTAGTTTGTAATAAAACAAAGATTTGAGATAACCGTTCATGTTTACAAAATGAGAAAGTCAGTATTCATAATAGAGCTGTCATAAATATATAATCAGTTAGTGTGCCTTCTCCCCATAATCTCGGGAACGGCTGGACCGATTTGAATAATTTCGGTCTTGAAATTATTGTGGGAGTTCATGGGAGGTTTAAGCGGTGAGAAATGTTGGGAAAAGGACGAGGCGTGTCTAGTCAAAAACTGTCCCCGCTTAAATGGCCCCACTTTTGGGGTTGGTTGGGGCCATTATGACGTTTGAGGTATGGCGAAATCAAGATGGCATGTCGAGGCAATAACTGTCCCCGCTTAAATGGCCCCACTTTCGGGATTTTTGGATTTCTTTGGATGCCAAGCAAATAAGAAGCATCGTAATTGCATAACAGTTCATTTGCTGGAACATTGCCGTGGCGACGCATCACTCGCCAGTCGCCACGCTGAACGCCAGAGATGAACGGTGCAAGTGCACTTAAGGGTCACTTCACACTGCGACGACACCGCCCAACCTTAGTCTTGAAATCATCGGGGAAAACACTAGGAACGACGATTGAATTTTCCCACGCTAACTGTCCACTGGTGGTGTCTGTGGTCAGTTTGTTGTTTTTGTGTCATATTAACTGTCGCTTGTCGGTTGTCACATGTTTTTTTTAAATTATTTATTTATATATGGCATCGGCTTATAACCATTTGCCAGTGTCAAGTTAAAAAGGCGGGAAATAGAACTTTCGTTTAAATTTTCAACAACACCGTATTCCTGTATCGTCAAGTCTAAAGTCTAGTCAAAGTCCAAATATATAGTCAGTACAGTCCATGAGTCATGTCAGTCGATTCAGTAAAGTGGTAGAAGCTTCACTGAAAGTTCCTAGGGAGTTTTGGCGGGAAACACAAAATGGCACGTTTTCAGAAGTTGTACCACTTGCCCACAGTTATGCACGATAACAAATATTTAATGGTTAATATTCTACTCGTACCAATATTACACATTAAGAACCGAGATAACACAAGTTTATGAAGTTTTACAAATTCCACAACGTCACCCATTGAACTCCCTGGCAAAACTCCCAGGTCACATGTCGTGTGATATTAATTAAAGTGTTCAGTTTACCTGTCAACACAATTAGCTCAGCTCTTTTAAATAATATATTAAAACTCGAGAAATCATCTCCTCATAATATTATATTCTCTCAGACTCTATACTCTACATCTCGAACAATATATTTTTTTATATAAAAACGTTAATTAAAATCAATCACAATTCAAAACCAATAGAAAAATAATTAATATAAAAATGTCTTATAAAATATCCTTTGTAGTTAGGTGTATTTAAAAAAAAGTCGAATTACTGACGATAGTTGAACGTGACAACGTCATAAGAAAATACTGATGGATCGCTCACTCAAGTAGGAGAGAGACAGTATCCGCGCTCTCGCTTGAAGCCTTAAATGGAACGCCTCAGAGCGAGGTAACGCCGGTAACGCATGAGTCATGTTTTTCGTGCGTGCAGCCGGCTCCATCTAATTATAAGACGTTGTCACGTCAAAAAAGCCGTGCGGTGTCGTGGGACACCGGATAGGAACGAAGTTCCTTATTATAAATAATATTAATTTTAAGTTCCATTAAAGGTATAAAGAAAATAATAAAGACTATACATAAAAATTCTACGTTACGGACGTTTATTCCCGTCCGGGGAAAACCCGGGGAAACTCCCGAGTCTCGGAACAGCTAATCCTACTACTATTGTAAATGTGAAAGTTTGTGAGCATGGATGTTTGTTACTCTTTCACGGAAGAAAGGTGAAAGTTGAGTCGGTCGCCGTTGCCGAAAACGGCCGAGGAGCATCATTCACTAAACGGACGTTGATCAAATTTGGTATGGTAGTAGTTTAAGCTGTAGATTGTCACATAGGCTACTTTTCCCGAAAAAGGTACAGTGTTCCCGTGGGACACTGTACATACGCGTGCGAAGGCATTAGGCACGTCCCCTGCGATTTCGTACGCGCTAAATAAAATCTATCTATCCCGCCCGAGCCTTGCATCTTCAAGTACAAAAGCAAAATTATAAAACAAAAAATAGTCCCTGAAGTGACGAGCGGTGAGTGAGCTAATGATGATTAATTATACTCAGGAACACTCTCGATCATGCCAGCTTTTAAACAAAAAAAGAGTATCAAAATCGGTTCATCCGTTTGTGAGCTACGATGCTAGACACTCGATACACATACAGACAGACACGTCAAACTTATAACAACCATCTGTTTTCGGGGGGGTTAAAAAATATAATATATAAAATATCTAATACTATATATTATACGGCTTGACCGATTCTTATGAAATTTTTTTGCATATTCGGTAGGTCTGAGAATCGGTCGTAATTTTCAACCCCTAAATGATAAGGGGTCCACCCACACAACTAAATTTTATTTTTTCGACATGTTTTTTTAAATTTTATATGATGTGGCGTTAAAAATACATATATATTATTTATCATTATTATAGATGACCTCTGTGGCTCAGTGGTTAGCGCGTTGGTGCTCAAGCCGGAGGTCGCGGGTTCGAATCCCGCCAGGGGACAAAAAGTTTTCTGTGCTCCTGGGTAATGGTCGTGTATTAAATATGTGTATTGAAATGAAATTAAAAAATGAAAAATATTTCCGTTGTCTCGGCCTTTAGTCAAGATTCATTCGATAATTTCGACGGCGAACTTCGAAATCAAAAATGTATGGGATTCGACATAAGGCATCGTTAAGTGACATGCCTTATGTCAAATCTCAAACATTTTGTTTTCGAACTTCGCCGTCGGAATTATCGAATGTATCTTGACTAAAGGCACTGATATCCGTAACACAAGTTCTTCGAGAACTTACCACGGGAACAGGTTGACTTGGTGTGAAGGCGTCCATAGATATTATTATTTACATTAACTTTTAAGCATGGTATTAAACACTTACGGATTGTGTCGCGGTGCACTTTTCTTTTTCCCCACGTTTCGGCTACTTTCCAGCGGCCGTGGTCGCGGGAGGACAGTCTACATAGTAAGTAGTAACTAATCATTAATCTGTGACTGAGGTGACACTTGGCTGCACTATTTTAAGCTATATATCTGCCGTCGGGAGTTTTGCCGGGGAATCCAATGTGTGACGTTGTTGTTATTGTATTTCCTCCATGAATTTGTGTTATTTCGGTGCTTAATGTGTAATATTGGTAGAATATTCACCATTAGTTATTCGTTGACGTGCACAAGTGTGGGCAACTTCAAACTGACTGTCTAGGAACTGCCTAGGAACTTTCAGTAAAGCTTCTACCCCTTTACAGAGTCGACTGACTTGACTCATAAACTGGACTGACTATTTATTTGGACTTTGACTAGACTTTAGACTTGACGATTTAGAAATTCGGTGTTGAAAACTGAAACGAGAATTCTATTTCCTGCCCTTTTAACTTCACACTGGCAAATAGTTTTAAGCCGTAACGCCATCAATAAATAAAATAAATAAAATAAATAAAACAAATAAAATAAAATATCTTCCGTCGTGCAACAATACTTAGGCTGGGGCTATTATGCTCCGGAATCCGGAATACCAGTGAAATTTCAGAACACTGAAAATAGAACTCTGTGTTACTACAATAGAGTTCAAAATCGAAGTCTCAAGTGTCGAGCTGTCATATAATATGACATTGACATTTGAGTCGAGACTCATGTGTTCGATTTTCGAGTATTAGCGCAGAGTTCTATTTTCAATGCTCAGAATTTTTTACGGCCCTCCGGAATCCCGGAGCTTATAGTCCCAGACTTATATGATGATTTCGACTCTGTGGTGTCAGTCCGATTGGCAGTTTGGTATGCGTAGGTCACAGATGTAATTAATTATAAAAAGAGCGCGTACATGTATAATTTATGCTTTTTGCCTTTTTCGTAAATGGAATAGGTAACGAGTTGTTAATATAATGTCATAAAGTGTACTAAATTGTTCCTTCTCTAGGCCCCCCCCGGCTTAGTCGTTCCTTTTATTTCTTTTGTGGATAATTTTATGAGCGTGGACAATGGACATAAAGTGGTTAATAAAATATTGATAAGCTTCAACCGCGACTTAGTTCGCGTTGAGGTAGCATTCCGATGTACGCGACCGGGTCACGCGACCGGGTCACGCGACCGGGTCACGCGACCGGGTCACGCGACCGGGTCACGCGACCGGGTCACGCGACCGGTGTGCGTGGTCAGAGAACCGGCCACAAGGGCCACACTCGTTGGGGCCATTTAAACGCTTAGTCCTACCGAGTTCCGACAGTAATCCTACTAATATTACAATTGTGAAAGTTTGTGAGGTTGGATGGATGGATGGATGGATGTACGGATATACGGATGGATGTTTATTACTCTTTCACGCAAAAACTACTGAACGGATTTTGATAAAATTTTGTACGGTAGTAGCTTAGGCTCTGGATTAAAACTTTGTATCCTGAAAAAGTACAGTGTTCCCGAAGGATACTGTATTTACGCGGGCACAGCCGCGGGCAGCAGCTAGTATAACATAAGTCTATAACGTAATAATTACTGTTTATCGATTACTGTATACAGTATATCCATGCCCAATTACACTGGTCCTGAGGGAACCGCATTAATGCGGTTATTAATCTAAATAATAACCGGTTTTAGTCGGTTCGTACTAGTTACATGTGGCTAAGGGTGATTGATCCATTGGTTGCTGTTTTAAGTCGTGTTATAATTTTCCTTTTAAATAAAGTTCGACTAAATTAAGTATTAACAAGTTGTATTTCTCTATTATATGGTAAATAAATGACATTTAAAGTTAAAGCATTATCATGGGAAATATAGTAAAGAAGTATCATATCTCTAGGGCAGAGAAGCTGAAATAAGTAAAAAAATAAGTCTACAAAAGTAATTAAATAAGTTTAAATAATTGCCACAGTGGCGCTAGAGTCAGAAGGGTGTGTGATATGAAGTTAGCAATAAGGAGTGAAGTTAGGAGTGATGAGAGTTGGTTTTAGTCAAGGACGTTTAGATAATAGCTAATAGCTATTATTTAAACGTCCTTGGTTTTAGTTATTTATTTTTTTATAACGATCTTAGTAGTTACTTGAGAAAATCATGAACATTCTAATTAGGTACTCGCGTAGTCGAAAATATTTTTATAAATATAAGAAGAAGATGCTAAGATTTAATTCTCCGTTTAAAATTTGCCGCTTTACCCCCTTGCGACAGTAGCGTTCTTATTAACGACCCCAAAGATTTCAACACTAAAGATAGGCTACATACATTTAACAGAATAAATCTTCCTACAAGAAAAAATACGCCATCTTGATTTCACCATACCTCAAATGTCAAAATGGCCGCAAACAACTCCAAAAGTGGAGCCATTTAAGTGGTTTTTATTTTTGCCTCGACATGTCTCGTTTATGAACGACCCCCTATTTAACGCTTTTTCATGGACACTATTTCATATATGGAGAACTAGCTGTTTCCCGCGGGAATACGGCACTTTTCCGGGAAAAAATGTAGCCTACGTTTTAATGCAGAGCCCAAACTACTACCATATCAAATTTCATTAAAATCCGTTTCCTTAGTTTTTGCGTGAAAGAGTAACAAACAATCGAACATCCATCCTCACAAACTTTCACATTTGTAACAGTAGTAGTAGGTTGGTAGGATATACTATATGATGTCCTACCATGATATAAAGCTGATCGATTACACCTGCACCAGCGGCTATCGACCCGTTGGCGCTTTTTACAACCGGTCGTGGTGACGCGCGGACGACGTGACGACGGTATGCGACGTGACCAAGTTAACGCAGCCCTCCGATGCACGCGCGAGACCGAAACAGGGTCGCGGAGCCACTGCTTAGTATGAATGTATAGAGCACATAACAATCTCCGGAACCCGTGTCGCGCGACCGGTGAGCGTGGCCAGAGAACTTATTCGCTGGTTCGCTGTTGGTCGCAGGTCTCATTGATCGGAATGATACCTTTTTTTTTTGGCTTTTTTTTTTTGACAGATGTAGAAGTAACTGAAGCTATTGCTTGCTCGCGGCTTTGTTCGCGTAGAACAAAAATATTACTAACGTATATTTAATAGATACTGGAGTTCGCCCTGTGGTCGAAATTTTTAAATTCGAACTTTATGAAGGTTCTTTTGCCTCTTAGAAAGAAAAATAAAAAATGTAAATTCTGTTACACATTGACAAACGTCAATGTGTAACAGAATTGTATCTGTCAAACGCACATTGGTGTGTTTGTTGTTGTTATTTTTAATAATTCAGTGCATTTTAAAAATAATTTCGCCACACCTTCCTCCACCTAAGCTTTAACTGTGCCAAATTTCACACTCGTCTGTATGCACAATTCTCTTCACACGCATTTTTTTCACGTATATGATATATCACTGTAGCCTTTCTCATTAAGAGAACTTTACATCACAGAAAGAAATATTAAAATCGAATGAGTAGTTTCCGTTTGCGTTCAATTTATTCACCTACTTTGGATTCTTAACTATATTGTTATAGATATTGTGAAGATCAATTGTAAGTTATACCTAACATATCTGCGTAACTCGGTATTTAGCGCTTAAGCAGGAAGTCGCGGGTTCAATCCCGCCGGAAGGATAAAAAGATTTTCTATGTCCCTGGGTCTTGGATGTGTATTAAATATATGTATAGATTAACAAAAATCTTAAATATATACATAGTATAACAGTAATAAATATATTTCCGTTGTCTGGTACCCGTGATACAAACTCTTCGGATACTTAGTACAGGACCAGATAGACGTGGTGTGGGTGATATTATTATATGTGCACAAATAGATGACTATATTTTAACAAAATATAGTAGTTTTCAAGGGACAAAAGCACCATAGCGTGAATCTAATGGTTATAATATAAAAACGTGTGCGTCTCGGGACGCCCGACAGATAACTCAAACCAAGAGCTTGACTTAACGTCACTTTAACTTCACTCTTCCGACCTTTTGAGTCGGAAGAGTGGAAAATTACAATTTACAAAATTTCCAAGTTTTAGAAGAGCCACATAATTTTTTCTTGCCAACAATAAATAAATAAATTCTAGCATAAATAAAGTTTTTTTTTTAAATAAAAAACTAATATATTTGTTCATGAGAACTGGAGACGATGTTAAACTGTCTTGCGTTGGAAAAGCATTAAAAGCTACATAGAAACATCCTATTTTAATTACAATGCGAGCGAGCGGAGCGAGCGAGGAAATTTTTGTCGATTTCACAGGTTAAACTTTAAACCCCGAAAGACTGTATTTGGGACACTTGGGAAACACAATAAAATCAACAGTCTCAAACAGAACGGTACAAAATAATATAGTACATATTATGTTGTTTATATTTATTGCATCTGAATTCCGAGTTATGCGTAATTTAGTTACGCTGCTGCAGGCGGAGGTCCACGTCACATCGCCCTCGCCCACGCCTTACGCCGCCTCTGGCTGCGGAGAAATGCGATTTTCCCCGCAACCAGTCAACCAAAGTGTCTGTGAGATAGAAATGGTGCCTTATCTTCGTTTATCGATTCAGATCGATTTTCAAACTTTGTTTATGAAATAAACAAGATTTGCTTATAGTAAGTACTAAAGAGCCGCAGCTCCACATTCAAAGAGCCACATGTGGCTCGCGAGCCGCAGGTTGCCGACCCCTGACTTAAAGTAATCTAAATTGAACTATTTAATATTAAAATTGTTGAAGTGTGGAAGAAAAGCTTAGGTTATTACTTAAATTTTATGTTTAATTTTAATTAATATTTCATTAATATGATAATGTAACTTCGTTACATTATCATATTAATAAAATCTTGATACGGCTAGGGCTGTGGGTAAGAGTAAGAGAGGAGGAGCCTGCCTACCACTGCCGTATGCGTGAGAGAAAGGGGAGCCAGACAGACTGGCGCCGTAACGCGTTACGTAACGAAGCAGTTTACCCTCCCATAAGATGTTATCACTTCAATATTATCATAATAATTTCCACTAATTAAATATTTTAATATAACTTTTAATTGGTCCATCACACTTAATGTCTACTCATCCACATTGTGTAATACATCTCAGTTTTGTACATGACATATCATCAGATAAGCTGAACTTTATAGTATACATGACATATGTTATTTCCGGAAATTTCCACGAAAAGGGAAATTTCCACTTTAAGGGACGCCCGTGTCTAAACTTGTGTAAATATTAATGAAATAGGTAAATAGTTAGGTTAGGTTATTATAATAATATTAAATAGGTAATTGTACGGTTCCCGTGGGATTTCCTTCTGCGCGCACGTAGTCGCAGGCAACATCTATGTTTTATAAGAAATGGTCTGGTCCTACCTGATCGATACTTCGGCCTTATACAAAAGCGGCGTGACATTACTCTTATCTCGTCTTTCACTAGGTGAGAATACCAGAGGCCCAAAGAAAGGTTGAAAAAATTACTGACAAGTGACAACACACTTGTAATTCCCCTGGCGTTGCGAGTGTCTATGGAGTGGCAATCGATTTCGCTTTTCGTGTGTACGACCTTATTGGAAAAAAAAACCAGCCAAGCGCGAGCTGGACAAAGGTTTCTATACAAAATGGCATAAAAGTCACGTTTGTTATAATCCCATAAATATTTATTTTATTATGTTGTTAGTATTTGTTGCTGTAGCGACAACAACAACAACAACATCATCTGTAAAAAATTATATTAAATGTACAATGAAATAATATTTTTCATACCCACTGCACATCTATTGAGAGCCACCCCTAAAATGTAAAATTTATAACTATACCAAATTTCATTCATTTATATTAATTTTTTTTCATATATAAAGGCTAGAAGGGCGGACTGAGAGACAGATGGACAGAGTGAAACTATAAGGTTTCCATGAGTACTACGGAACCCTATAAACGAGGGTTTCCGAAAGACACTACTAATGTCTTGCATGTTGACAAAAAAAGCCATTTTTCGTCTGTTCAAGCAATATATCGGCTTGTGACGTCACGATGTGCTACCGCGTACATTTGTCACTAAGCAATTTATGGCTGTAGCAGATTGTGACGTCACATGTCGTTTTGCGAGAAAAAGACGAGCAACATATTTATTTGCTTATAATTTTTAAACGCGTCAGCCTCAAAAACATTTTCTTTTAGATTTATGTGTCTCTGTTCAACAATTTAAAAAAATAATTTGTGATAATGTGATTTTCGACACTAGGTAACTTCCGAATTACATTACTAGCTGCTGCTGTTCGCGGCTCCGCCCGCGTAAATACAGTATACACTGTACCTTTTCGGGGATAAAAAGTGTCCTGTGTTTTAATCCAGAGCTTAAACTACCATACCAATTTTATCGAAATCCGTTCGGTAGTTTTCGGGTGAAACAAACATCCATCCATCCTTACTTTCACATTTTAGTAGTAGGATTCTTTGGTTCCATCTCTCATGTCCCCGTCCTCGTCTCAACCGGACGCGGCGCGGGGCGCGGGGGTTCGCAGGTGCGGGGGGGACAGTTTTTACGTTAGCGGTCATCTTGTGCCGTGTGAATATTCATTCATGAATGTAGAATATATAACATCGTTACGAGAGTAGTGAGAAACCGGCCTAGTGTGCGTCAGACTTGCGTACGAAGGGCTCCGTGCAAAACTGCAAAAAAAACGTTACATTTAAGGGAATTAGATTTAAGTTAATTGTTACCATTGTTAAATAAAGGCTGATTTAATCATATGATGAAGAGCCTTTAAATAAAGAATAAAAAAAAACACGTTTGTTGCACTAGAGCCGCACTTAAATGTTTATTTGTTTTCTGTTTTTAGTTTTTGTTGATAAAGCGGCTGCAGAAATATTCACATACATCTGTGAAAATGTCAACTGTCCAGCTATCACGGTTCTTGCATGAGGTACAGTGGTGGTACCTGGTGACAGATAGCACAGTGGACTCATAGTAATAGGGTCCCGTTTTCACCCTTTGGGTACGGAAACCTAAGAAAGGTTGACTGAGTTTTGGAATCAAAAAATTATTAACTTTAATTAAAAAAAAAAAAGAAACTATAACCCGACTACGTAAATAATTAATTATCTAATATTATTCCTCTTTACCATTTTATGCTATTTATTAATCTTCTTTTTCTGTTCTTTTATTGTAATATATACAATAACTTGTCGTGTATGTGCTAATTAGTATAGTAATTTGTTATTTATATAAATTAATAATAAAATTAGGTATGGTAGTAGTTTAGACTCAGGATGAACGCGTAGGCCGCTTTTTATGGCAGCAACATGTACGGTTCCAGCGGGATTTCTTTTTGCGTGCTCGAAGTCGCGGGCAGCATCTTTATATGGCTTCAGACTTTGTACATAGCACATTGTCTTAACAAAATGAGGTTATGATATTGAGAAATACATATATGTCAAGAGTGTGCAGAGTGCAGACGCGTGCTTATGCTCGTCTGTCATTAATAAATTAAAATTAATTAATTAAATTAAATTAAATTAAATAATATTTTTTTAAATTAAATACCGTTTATTTCAGGCTGCATAGGCCCATATTATATATACCTTATAGACAAACATACATATATAATAAACTAACACTAACATTAACACTAAACACGTATTGTCTGCGACGTGGGGCGTGAAGTGTTCGGGAGTCGTCCTCTAAATCTCCTGTAGACGACTCCAATCGGCCAGAACTCCTCCTTCTCGAAGATCGGTAAGTGATGGGTTGGAAACTTGGAACTTTCACCACAAAAGAACTAAAGTTCACTTTATCACGAGATTCCAAACGCTCGACCTTCAAAGCGGAATTTATAATAAATATTAATAAATAAGACATACTGCACCTATTTTACCAAAGAGCAAATCCAATCTGTCTATATAAGCGACAAATTCTAGACATTTTTTCTTCTAACCCATATATTCAATTTTCTACTCACCCAATAAAAATATCGCTTTTCCCATTGTGTTGTAAATTAATAAGCGGAACAGGAAGTCGCCGGTTTCCCGCCGAAACGTGTGTGATTTTTTCCCGCCAACCCGCCTTCCTGTGACGTCACATCCTGTATGTTTATTGCCAAAATTATAATACGGTTTCTTTCTATAAGAATTATTGATTGGGGTAAAATTTATTTTTGTGTTTCTATGGGCAATACTGACGTACAACCACAATAATCATTATAGTGGCTGGTTTCTTCGTAAGATGTTATCCTACTATAATATTATATATGTGAAAGTATGTGAGGATGTATGTATGGAATATGGATGGATGGATGTTCTTTCACGCGAAAAATTATGCACGGATTTTGGTGAATCGGTATGGCAGTAGTTTGAGCTCTCTATTAACACATAGGCTACTTTTTAGCCCGAAAAAGTACATTGCTACCGTGGGATACTGTATTTGCGCGGGCGGAGCCAAAAAGAAGCTAGTCGTCGATAAATGGCGATTTTATACAGGTTGTTTAGTAGAATGTAGTCAATTCGTGAAATATACATAGGGTGGGTGATGAAAACCATTCGACGATTTAGTTAATTATACTTCTGTTATTACGATGAAATTAAAACACGGTGTTTTATTTTATCCCAAAGTCTCAAGTCGAGTCTGCTAATTAAATACTGCAATACAGTTACAATGTCACAATCCAGTCCCGATATGTTAAAACTGCAAAATGGTATTCTCATAAACGTCAAACCAACGTCAAACCCGTCAGTCAAAAGTCAGAAGTCAAAACAAATCAGTTTATGGTATCAAGACTTTCATTCATTTATAATGGGATATAATTAAGCTTGCGAACAAAAATTAAGTTGGCGACTGCACATGAGCATAGTGTATTACTAAATTTGGGAGTGAAGTAATATGTTGGCGATTAAATTACTAAACTGGCGAAATGACCAGGTGACAAAAAATACAAAAATCGGCAGTTAAAAGTGGCGAAATTTAATCCAAATTGGCACCGAAATGTACAAGTTCGCGACTTAATTTCCGAGTTGGTGACTATTATACGATGTATGCAGCTATAAAACCAGATTGAGTTGATCAATTAATGGCTGCTAAGAATTCAATTTGCGGGCTATGGAGAATCGCATTTATGGATACTGTTGGAGTTTGTTTTCCTTTAGTATAGGTGTCGTTTTCAAGGTTTTTGGGGGAGCCGAATAATATGAAAATTAAATCCATTTTGGAATTCCAAAAAGACGTACATTTTTTTCATTAAAATGACTATGGGTGTCCTTTGCTTGTCCTTATAAAATTGTCTTCCAATTTCAATTTCCAAAATGGTCAATTGATTGGTGAAAATGCACATGACAGGCTGCTGATTAGGATTGATGATTATTAACACAGTATGTTAAGTAGTAGCTATGTAAGCTATATCAATTTTTAGAATTTTTTTGAATTAAAAAAAAAAAAAAACTCTTATCATAAAGAAAATGCTTGGTTACCCCCCTACTTGGGGGGAAGGAAATTTTCATTATTTCTCCAGTAGGTTTATCTGTTCTAGAGAACTAATTAGAGGAAAAAAAATATGGCCATGCTCTACTTTGAGATACGTACGATGTATAAAGCTATAGAAATGTTGGAAAATTCAGAATTTTCAAATTTCTTTTTCTCCCATCATGAAGAAAATATGTGGTGCAAGGTCACTAAGGGTGAGGAAATTTTCATAATTTTTTCAGTAGGAGGCACCATTTTTGAGATAGAAGAATTTTACCGAAATTATCCGAAATATATCCGCCATTTCGATTTTATTTTTTGTAATTAACATCTAAACCAGAAAACACCTAGAAGAAGGACACCTAGATTAATTTTATTAAAAATAAATGTCCCGCTACCTTTGAAATTCAAAATGCACATATGTTTTGTATTCAGTACCCCTAAAAACCTCGAAGACGACACCCGTATCAATTTTACAGAAAAATGAATGAATTTTTGTTATCAGTGACTCCAGAAACCTAGAAAAGGACACCTATATTCATTTTTTAGTGTGTACTATTTAGGTAATATAAATTTATCGCTTTTGAAACATATTTGAAATTATACTTACGACATACTACCTTTAACATTTTCTTTTTGTTTTCGTAGATTAATATACATACTTTTCTTTATGATAGTTGCAAACAAAAATAACTTTACCTAACCATAAGTGAGGACACATACCATGGATTCCGTACATAGCAACGCGTAAGAGTTTTTTTTTATCCTTTAAAGTCCAATTCTTAAATATGGAAAAAGAAACAAAAAAAATACATAAATAAACCACTGTTTCCGCCCGGGATCGAACCGGGGACCTTGTGCGTGTGAAGCACACGTGATAACCGCTACACTACGGAAACTTGAGAGTAGGTTGTGAAATTATTGACTGACTAGTATCTACAACATACCAGTAATTTACTTCCCTTACCAATGCTACAGCTTTTGCCAGCGGGTTCGCCAGCGTGCATCTTTACTTTTTCGGAATAAGAAGTTTGTCGGCTGTGTATTAATCGGTTCAGCCCTTTGGAAAGTCAAAAATACACACATTAATAAAATATCCCACGGGAACACAGTACTTTTTCGGGATAAATAATAAAAAAAAGCCTATGTGTTAAATGTTAATATAACCCTAAAGATTAAGAGGAAACATCAAGGGCTAGAGAAATGAAGAATAGGTATTTGTAAAATCTATCGCTGTCCCGCGGTGCCCGAACAAGGGGGCTAGCAATGTGTGAGTGTGCGATAGAGACAACTGTAACTTGAACTGAAAATACCTATTAAAAGTACAAAAAATCAACGATTCGTAGTCCCCTGATTGCTTCTCCAAAACTTAACCGATGTAAGTCTTTAATTAACAATCCAAAAAAGGCTTGAACTGTGCTCGTATGTTTTCATTTTTTTATATAATTTAGTCCAATTTGTTTTCTGGATGTTTGCTCACAGCTGAAAATCTGGTCATTTTTTTAAGTTTTTGAATGTTACCATATCTCGTTTAATAATTAATTTATGAAAAAAAGGAAATCATAGGGACAAGCTAAATGTATCCATAAATATTCAGGAAAAAAATTATTACTCCACCGGCATTAACCAGGGAGGAAACAGAAGACTATGTTTGTATCCTTTTCCGTACATTGCGTGGCCCTTCTGTTTCCTCTTAAACTACTACCATACTAAATTTCGTCAAAATCCGTTCAGTATTTTTAACCCCGACGCAAAAAGAGGGGTGTTATAAGTTTGACGTGCCTGTCTGTCTGATTTAGATGCGGTTTTTTTGTATGAAAGCTGACATGATCGAGAGTGATCTTAGCTATAATTCGTCATCATCAGCTCGCTCACTCACTGACAATACGTGGGTTATGTAGCTGATGAAAGGTTGTAACTTGTAAGCAACTTCCACTGGTCTAATCGGTTCAATATATCGTATCCTGGCACTTTAACGATATCTCCTACACTTGGCAACGTTAAGCTGATGCTGCAGCATCATCTGGAACCTGTAGGATACCCAACTCCTCACAAACTTACAGCAGAGGTATCGTGTTTGGGATAATTTTAGTGATCTCAATGAATAGTACATAGATAAATAGTTCCCATTTGCACCTGATGATGCAGCATTACTTGGAATCTGCAGACAGAAATACCAACTCTTCACTAACCTATCGCAGACGTATCGTGTTTGGGCTCATTCAAAAGGCTGCAATGAATAGGATGTATATAGGTGATGATAGTCTACACCTTATGCTGCAGCATGATACTAGAACCTCGCTTATTACAATAAAAAATGTATGCAAATTTTATAAGTGCTTGTAAAAATATACGTATCTAAAGTCGTATCCATAGTCCAAGGAACCTTCCACTTATGTGCACACTTCGCAGATACCAGTTAGAAAAAGGTTGTAATTAAATTAATTCAAAAAGTATGAAATAAAAACAAAATTCAAAATTTTAAGTAAACACAAAAAAACTATAAAAAGTAAATAAACAAATTTCCTATTTTAGCCTTTCAATATTTTTACACGATCTTTTCAATATGTGCGTCGCCGAGTCGGGGGACCGCATGTTTCTCTTAGCTATAACGATACAGAGTAAACATTTTCGCAATAAATATTTATAATGGCTGGAGTTTTTTAATCTAGTTTCCTATATAAAATATTTAAAACGACTGGTATTGGCTTTACGTAACTAAGCAAAAAACATCTCCACGCCGCGGTCCCCCGACTCGGCGACGCACATATTAACGCAATAAAAAGATCTATTAAAGATATTGAAAGGCTACAATATAAATTAATTCAAGTACTTACTTTTTATAGTTTTTTGTGTCGGGAGTTATCGCGCGAAAGAGTCACAAACAATCACCTGCAATTCTAATACTTTTTCTGACCGTACTTTTTGAAAAAATTCTCCGAGCGCTTAAAAATGTCGAACCCATTTTTTTAACTGCCTTTGAATATTTGAAGTCTGCACAGTTTAAAGGGATTCAGAGATAGATCTTTTATTTTGTAGTGGATTGGATACAATTCAATGGTATTAAATATCTTTAGAGATACAGGTACCTACAGTCGCGGAAATAAATGTTCAGATTCAGAGCATATCAGTCCGATTTGTTCGCATCTTTTAGAAATAGTAATTTGAGCAATTTCCAAAGTGTATCACTGTACATTTATACAGTCGCTTTTTATCAAATGTAAAGTATCGTTAATAAATTATAGAGAGTTTGAGGAGGCTTACAATTTTTAAGCCTCGTATCCACTCGGCAACATTTGGCGCGCAACATGTTGTCCAAGATTTTGATATGCTACTTTAAAGCCTCGTTTCCTCTAGGCAACTTTACTCGTGCGACATGTTGCAAATCACATGTTGAAAGTGAGCGCAGATCTTTTGTTTTAGAATGTTATCTGTCTACGCATCTACTGCTAATAACGTTGGACGCCGGATGGCAACGTCGCGCGTTGTATTGCAACGTTGCCAAATATGTATCACGTCATGTGTTGCAAGTCAATCGATACCTAGTGGATACGCAGCTTAAATATTATACAGTAGGTACCTGGGTAAACGAGCTTTGCTCGGAGTTCTAATAAACTAAAAAAATAGTTTAAAGAATCACAAAAGTATATTTTATCTGACCGGGATTCAAATCCACCACATTCCGAATTTTCGAACAAAGTCATAATAATAAAGTTGAAATTATTGATGTATTGTATTGATATTGTATTGTTGCACGACGAAAGAAAAAAACATATAGCTTAAATGACGCAGTTTCCTAGAGATAAGACCTATATAGATAGATTTTTCCCTCGAAACTCCTTGCATACTAAATTTTATGATAATACTTGCAGTCGTTTTCTAGGAACCGATTATATATACAACATTGTCTCGTTTAAAGTATAAGATGAAGTCCGCAAACCAACTATGGGAGATAGATGTCGAAAGATTCGCTGACCGTGATAATGCTGATGGTGATGCTGAAGTTGTCCACTGATCCCAACAGTGGGCTAACGTAAAGGAATTCAACTCGAGTGCGTCTGACTCCTTGTGTCAAAACAATGGGGTTCCGTACGAAATCGGTTATATTGTCCATTAGTTTCAGCCAAATGAAACGGAACAGGCCAGAGATCCGTAATGAAATAGTTAATGTTGTCACAATTCCTATTTTTTGTTTTTTTTTTTTGGTTTGGTTTAAAAAATGATTTTATTTCGAGTTAAATAAGAATTTAATTAGTATTTTGAGTTTTGATAAAAAAAATCATTTTATTTTATATTTTAATAATTTATTCCAAGTTACTTAAACATTTTTAAATGTTAAATGTAGTATTTAAAATGACAGCCGAAGATCATTGGATTTTTTATAGTAGTGATAGGACAACCATACCTGTCGGAAAATCGGCGTAAAACAGTTCTAGCGTTGAATAGACCAAGAGGTGCAAGGATAGGTGTTTAAAAAGTAAGTAATTATGCAAAAACCCCTTTACTTTTTAACCCGGCAATATGTAAACTGACTTAGTCATAACTTAACAAACGCCTTTTAGTTTAAATCGTTAGTCTAAATATCATGCCTTCTCTTTCACTTAATACGAAGAATGAATGAGATAAATAGACAAACAAATATTAACTTTAATATGCGTTAGTGAAAACGGCACATAAGATTCTATAACAGACAGAACCCTTTGATATTTTATATCAACACACTTGGCTATTATCTATTGCTTACTCGAATATTTCAAGTCAAAGTGACTTGCAATTAAAAATCATCATCATTATCAGCATTACATAAAATTATACAGTACTAGCTTTGGCCCGCGGCTCCGCCCGCGTAAATACAGTATCCCATGGGAAAATTGCACTTTTCGGGATAAAATGTAGCCTATGTTTTAATCCAGAGCCTAAACTACTACCATACAATACATCAAAATCCATTGAGTAGTTTTTGCACGAAAGAGTAACCAACAAACAACCATTCATCCATCTCCACAAACTTTCACATTTCGTGGTCATTTCCATAGAAAGCGAAGATTGCCGAGGGCCATCAGCGACGTGGTTCCCCTGTGCGTTGTTGTGTTGGCACTATACGAAAACAAATTTACGCGTCAAATTTTCAAATAAATGTACACGAAACATTTAATTATCTTATTAATTTGACAACCAACAGCGATCTCTGCTACACATTCCGATAAATAAGCTGAATAGCTCATCGTAAACATTACACTTGGTGACATAAAAAGTGGTTACAGAATGCACCATAGCTGCGCGCCTGTGACGCAGGTGTATCTTCACCTTGGGCAGATGTCTAAAGGTCACTAGGGTGTGTTATTTACATTTTTTTGTAGTCTATTATCGTTAAAACTACTGAATAATAGTTTGCCATCAGGTGAGAGGTTTGTTTTTCTATAAACACTAGTCTTAAGTTGTCTTGGGCTGATGATTTTAACATCATTAAAGTTAAGAAGGCTCCAGCCGGTACAGTTACGTATATTAACATGTTTACGTGGCAATTTTTCATTTATATGAATGTACACAATACACACAGTCCGCTAGAAGCCCATACAACGTTACGGTCGGTTCACACGCGACGATTCGCGGCGCTGTATTTTGAAGATAGGTTTACAAAATTTAACTTTATTCAATACACAAAAAGATACACGTTTCATATGACATCAGTTATTATATTGCACATGCGCTGTGCAGCGAGCTGCCATTTGACATTCAAACCATTACAATAAAACGTGTATCGTCTTGTGGAAATAATAAAGTTCAATTTTGAGTAGCTATCTCAAAAATACAGTGCCATGTATCGTTTCGTTTCGGTGTTGAATGACCCGCAGCGGCCAGCGGCTTTATTACACACACGTACATAAGCGACTTCTGGCATTTTGAAGCTATTGCATAGTTTTTATCGCGGGATTTGAGCGCGGCGACCGAATCAAGAAATTCCGTAACGAAAATAAACCTAACACCCCCCACTCCGACCGGCAAAGCGGTGCGGCGTTGAAAGCCGTGCATCGTCTAGCGTCGTTTCAGTTCGGCAGACTTCGGCACGGTGTTTGGGTGCGTGCGACTAGACGTATGCGTGTAGACTTACTATGCGATAGCTTTACCGCGGCACTCCCCGAGTGCCACACGTATTTTTGTTTATTTTATTAATCTTTACAAAACAAATATCGTCACGTGTCACTTAGTTACTATACGAGTACATAAATCAATAATATTATAGTACCTGGGTAACCGAACTATGTTCGAAGCTCTAGTGGAATTAAAAAAAAATAGAATCACAAAAATATTGGTACCGGCATTCGAACCCACTACATTCCGAATTTCCGAACAATGCGACGCAAAAATTACGCATACGCATACAAAACTGCCAATCGAACTGACATATTATTATTAGAGTCTAAATGATTGATATGTTGTTGCACTATGAAAGAAAAAACAAATATAATTTAAAAATGCGCAGTTTCCCAGGGATAAGACTTATGTATACTCCAGTGGCGTGCACAAGATTATGACACTGGGTATGCGGCGAAGTACTCGGTCACAAAATTTTTCATTTATAGATTTTTAGCATAGCTACAGCCAAGCGACGGATCTCTAAGTCGAAACCATGCCAACAGAGCAAGTCTTAGATGTACTACTATTCATGAACATCTTTTACGGCAACGCAGACAAAACAGCGATCGATCGTCGCGGCGGAAGAAATTCTAATAAGTAAAATAATAAGCATATTTTAAAATATTATAACTACTCACCAGTCAGTCAGCTTAAATTTTCACATATTCAAGGTTCCGGTTACTTGAGATTACTATATCCCGATGTAAATTACTAAATAATATGCAAGGAAAACAATATAATTTAATCGCGTGTACACAACCACACAGCCAGTTATACGTTTCATAACTTTTAACATGAAATTTTCGAGTTACATTATTTTTTTGCTGGTTTAACTGTTGTAACTCGGGTACACACCTACATTTAGACATAATTTGAATATTTGCACTGAATGACAATTGTGAGAACTTGTTATTTTTAATTTTTAATAAACACACATTTTCTAAACCTCACAGTCAAATAACATTAAAAAAAAAATCGACTACCTCACTAGTAAAAGTAAATCACTACAATTATTATAGAAACTCAGTAATAAACTGTTAAATGTACACACTTTCAAATGTTAAAATGAAAAATCTTTTAAAAAAACTATAAATAAACTGGAGCGATTAAATTGTAAACAATGCTTATCACATGAAATATGCAATATGGCCCCCGCGAAACACAAAACGTTTTTTCTATTCAAACAAATAAAACCTTACTAAACAAAAATGCATAATGTGCATACGTGATTTATTAGATTTCCGACTATTCTTTTTACTCGGATTATAGGCAACGAATAATTTCCGACAAGCCAGTTCGGCGGT
Organism: Phengaris alcon alcon; assembly: GCA_037179445.1. NCBI lineage: Eukaryota > Metazoa > Arthropoda > Insecta > Lepidoptera > Lycaenidae > Phengaris > Phengaris alcon. Next base: position 210,637 of record JAYRCH010000158.1, on the reverse strand, counting down.
TTTCGGAAGCGATAGGATAGCCGAACCGAAGCCGGGAGCCATCGCCTGCCGTTGGAGTTACCGCTATATAATCATGTCGATATTCATGGGTGTGTGCGTTTGCGGAGTATGAAAATTACACATACATGCGATGATTTGTCCTGCAGCACGCACCGGCATGAGATGAGTTGCTATTTATAAAATATTAGGCGTTTTTAAGTTATTATATTTTTTAATTTATAAATTTACTATTAATTAATTATTAAAGTCATCTAAAACGTACGAATGTTTTATTAAAATATCTGTGAATGACAAGTAAAGCACTGCACTTCTGCCTATATGGAGCGCACGCCCCTGGTATACTCCTACGATTAACTTGTATATAACATAATATCGGAAACGGCTACCCATTTTATTATATAATTGTACAAGATTAGCTTAGTATGTTTTTTGATGTGTGCAAAATAACTTTGATGTTCCATATACGACGTCCGATATTGCTAATTGTATAATTTGTTTAAACAATCAATTAACATCACAATTTGAAACACACATCTATAAATATCATCAAAAAGGTGTACGTAAATGTTGTTCCCGGGTTTTTTGTCCCGGAGCACATTCCACCGGGTCCAGCGATTGGCACGTACCATCCGCAGCTGTCTGTGTGCAAGTGAGGAGAGGTAGCGGACAGCGGGTAGCGACCGCCAAGCGGAACCCTAATTAATTATATTCTAAAGAATTTATTGAAGATCTTTTTAGTCTTTTTTTTTTGTTTCTGGTATATTCTATTGCGATATATTGATTTATTGGCAAATACGATAAACTCCTAGTTTCCCTTTTTGAATTCGAATTTCATAGATACTATCGAGCAAGTAGCAGATCGATCAGGCATATGTAAAATCTCATAACAGCGCCGTTGATACGTGCGCATCCACACGTCCTACTCACGTGTAAATACATAGTTAAACCGTTTAAATATTTTGAGGCGTCCTAGTGCAAAGGAAAATGTTTAAAAACTGCTCGAGCAGGAACTTTGTCGATATTATACGTCCTGAAAGATAACCCGAAGATTCAGATTTATTCACATTCCTCTTCTTACTGTAGTGATAAATAATAATAATAAGATTTAGACATTAAGATTAATTTAGATAATATTGGTCCTTACATATGAAGTTGGCGTTTTCTCGTACTGGCCACTTTGATCCCAAATATATCTTCTTTGGTTGTGAATTCCAATTTCAAATGTATACCGCTATTTACTCATGCATTTGTGTTTCTTAAACCATAATTCATTTGTTTTTTCCTCTTTTGGTTTTTTCTTTGCGTCACTTTGTTTACAAAATGGAAAACTTGAAATATCGTATTATTTTCGAGTACGAGTTCCACCGTGACAGTAGTGCTGCAGAAACGGCTCGAAGGATTAATGATGTGTATGGCGGCGGTGTCGCAAAAGAAAACACAGTACGTTTTTGGTTTCAACGTTTTCGTTCTGGAAATTTCGACCTGCAGAACAAGCCCCGTGGACGACATGAGACCAAAGTTGATAATGAAGAATTGAAGGCTATTGTGGAAGCGGATCCATCGCAAACCACGTCCGAGTTAGCTGCAGGCTGCGGTATTAGTGATAAAACTGTTTTAATCCACTTGAAGCAAATTGGGAAGGTGAAAAAGCTTGACAGGTGGGTACCTCATGAATTGAGTACAGCAAACCGACAAACGCGCGTCGACTCCTGCGTTACATTACTCAACCGGCACGATAATGAAGGGATTTGAAATCGAATCATTACCTGTACTGAAAAGTAGATCCTGTACGATAATCGGAAATGCTCACCGCAATGGCTGAGCCCTGGCAAACCAGCCAAAGCCTGTCCCAAGCGAAAATTGACTCAAAAAAAAGATACTTGTGAGCGTTTGGTGGACTAGTGCCAATGTCGTTCACTGCAGCTTTCTTAAATCTGGCCAGACGACTACGGCAGATGTCTGTTGCCAGCGACTAAAAATCATGATGGAAAAGCTAGCTGCTAAACAACCGAGGTTGGTCAATCGCTCTAGGCCACTGCTGCTTCAGGACAACGCTAGACCACACACTGCACAACAGACGGCTACCAAATTAGAGGAGCTTCAATTGGAATGTCTAAGTCCGCCATCATCAACATCCACCGTACTCCCCGGACCTTGCTCCAACAGATTACCATTTTTTTCGAAATTTGGATAACTTCTTGCACGGGAAAAAACTCAACTCCGATGGGACAGTCCAAAGCGCCTTCAAAGATTTTATTGATTCATGTCCGAATGGTTTTTTTTAGTAAAGGAATCAATGAACTACTTAAGAGATGGCAAAAGTGCATAGATATAGCAATAGTACTTTGATTAAATAAATACATTGTTTAAAAAAAATCTTCGTTCGACGTTAGGTTCCTCCTTTACAAAACGCCAATTTCATATGTATACCTACCTAATAATTTAGTTTTTTTTAACCAATTTTTTTAAAATTGGTAAAAAACCTTTATTGGTAAACCTTTTATAGGTTCACATTACAATATTTAAAAAAATATATTTGTTATAATAAGTTATTGCTTAAATAAACTGACACAATAATAAGTAAACCGTGATGTACACATCAACGTTGAGATCTGGTTTAACCACTCAACGGATTAAATGTGGTTTTCTCATTTGATGTATTATCAAGAAGGTTTATTCCATGTGTGAAACATGGATAATATCGTGGGTCAGGCCTCAGGGGAAAAATGATTGAAACTAAATTTCAGTCGCCACTCGCTATATACTCCGTTCCAATTCGATGTATGTAATCAAAACTAAATGTAAATAAAACTATATGTAAACAAAACAATGAAATTCGACAAAATTTATGTGTACCATTGTATTTCTTAATTCCTCAGTGAATAAGGGTCAGTTCACGCCAAAACGAGACGACACATGACGCGGCGCTGTGTTTTTAAGATAGCGATTCCAAATCAAACTTTATTCACTACACTCAAAGATTAACACGTTAATTTGCAAGAGTTAGAATGTCAAACTGCATTTTCGCGGCGCCGCTCTTGCAATGCAATATGTATCCTCTTATGTACTGAATAGACTTCAATTTTGAACCAACATTTTAAAGGACTAGTTTCCGTGTGAGCTGATCTTAAGTGACATTGAATTTGGTAGCATTATAGCGCGTACTGAGTTTTGTTTACGTTTCATCGGAACGGACTATACGATGTCGCCTCTAACTTGTACCACACATATAACAAGCTGTGCACCATAGGAAAAAGTTAGTTCCACCTGCGACCACACCTTTCCGTCCTGACTCCGGACTGGCCACGTCAATTATTGACAGAACTCTTAAGGTGGGTAGCACAAGGCATAGGTAGCTACGCGGCAGCGGAACTACGAGACGCGACACGGCCAAATATTCTTTGTATGAAATTGTATGAGATATAACGCACTACGCGACGCGGCACTCCATCGCGGTACCATTATAAGTGGTGAAGTGTCGCTCCGCTGCCGCTTGGTGCGGTCGTTACCTTTAAGATGGCGATTATTGACAGATCCATATTAACCTGACGAGATGAAGTTAATACATTTACCTCCGATTAGAGTCGTATGTCGAGCGGGCACGGTACATTTTAAAGCAATAGGGAACGTGCATTTGTTTTAAATCAGCGACATTCTTATATTTTCCGAAGGGCCACATAAATATGGACCGAAAAATGCAAGAACTAAAAATGACTTACAAAAACGGAGTTTTTTTTGCTGTGATTGAAAAATGAAACGGAACACTTTTTTTTAATGGTACCCCAAAATAAATGTAGCCTAGGTTACTCCTTATAACATCAGCTATCTACCAGTGAAAGTCGGCTCAAAATCGGTCCGGCTGTTTCGGAGACTAGCCGGAACAAACAGACAGTCAGACGGACAGACAGACAAAAATTTAAAAATAGTTTTTGGTGTAAGTAACGAATATACACACACCGGCATATTTAGCAGAACATAAAATAAAGGTTTGATATCAGTATCATATAAGGTTGCTGGCTGGCTTATACGTCATTTAATTTAAAAAGAAATATTTTCAAATTAAGTAAACAACTGAACATCACATTTTATGCAATTGTTTTAATTTTTTCTTTATTCTTTATTTTTTCTTTATTTTAATTATCTGGAACGAACTTCGAGTATTTCTTCCTTCTGAGTTTGATTTAAAATTTCATTGAAATACTGTTTTTTGTTAGTTTTTTTTAATCACGTATCTCTTTGGAGTTGAGGTCTGAATTATGCCTGACTTAGCCCCAACGGAGATTGCCAGGGCACTCGAAATGCGAAGAAATGGTCAAACTTACTGAGTGATATCCAGAGATCTACGTCGACCAGTTTCAACGATTCATCGCAGTATCCAACGGTTCAGGGAGACCGGTACCTATGTGAGAAGAGCAGGACAAGGCAGAAAAAGACGCACTTCGAGTAGGGATGATCGTTTCATTCGGCTTCGTGTACGTAGGAACCCCCGTTTGACGTCCAAGCCCGACATGAGTTAGAAGCAGTGCGGGGTGTAACCGTAAGTGAGCGTACGGTACGAAGAAGGTTCGAAGAGCTGGTTTAGGTCCATTTGTGCCCGCCAAGGCTCCAAGGCTCGAGGTAAATCATCATAGAAACAGATTAACTTTTGCTCAGGAACATCGACTTTGGAACGCGGACCAATGGAGTAAGGTATTGTTTAGTGATCAGTGCAAAATTCTCTTAAATCAAATTGACGGCAGGCAAAGAATATACAGACGCAAAGGAGAACGATACATTCAGACAAATTTTGAAACTACAGTTGCATACGGTGGTGGATCAACAATGGTTTGGGCGGGCATTTGTTTGGGAGCTCGCACAGACTTGGTAGTGATTGGTAGTGATTAAAGACCGCTATATCAGAGAAGTTTTAGAAGAAAATGTCGTAGAGTTTGCCCCATATATCGGTAACGATTTTGTTTTTATGCAGGATAATGCTCGGCCGCATACCGCTCGGGTAACTCAAGCTTATCTTAATGATATGAATATCACTGTTATGGAGTGGCCGGCGAGATCACCGGATATGAACCCAATAGAGCACGTTTGGGACTTGCTGAAAAGAAAAGTTAAGTCCAGAATTCCAGCTCCTGCCAACGTGGGTGAACTGCGAATCGCCGTAGTTGAGGAATGGCGGAGACTATCCCAGGAGACTATCGATAACATCATTCTCAGTATGCCTAGACGGGTAGAAACTTTAATAAGAGCACGTGGAGGAAATACGCGATATTAATCACCATTTTTCTAATTTAATTAATTGTTATTTTAATATTAATTTTCACTTTTCCCGGTTACATGAAATGATCAAAAATGTACCATTTTTCACAAATAGCCTTTACTCGCAAAATCTGTTCTTAATGTGATCTCATTTTAAGTAAAACAAATGAAACTTTAGATAACAAAAGAAGTGTAGTAAGTAGATTTTAAAATAAAACCATATTTTTTTAATAATGGACATTTTTTTTTGTGTTCCGCTAAATATGCCTGTGTGTGTTTGTATGTGTGTGTTTACTTTCATGTGCATTAAGTGAAGAGCTGTTTGAAAAAAAATTAAATTACAAACAGACACTCCAGTTTTATTTATTTGTATATTTATATTGTCTAGTATTGGTACTTACAGTAAAAATCAATTTTCAAATTTTTTGTCTGTCCGTCTCTCTGTCTGTCTGTTCCGGCTAATCTTTGAATCCGCTGGACCGATTTTCACGAAACTTTCACTGGCAGATAGCTGATGTAATAAAGTCTAACATAGGTTACTTTATCTTAGGGTTCCGTTGAAAAAAATAGGGTTCCGTTTCCGTTAGTTCTATGCAAACCAAGTTGTGGGCATCAGCTAGTTAGTGAATAAAACTTCTGTATAATAATTGTCAAGTATACGACATGGGCTGTTTTTTCCCCAAAAAAATCTGCGCACAAAAAAAATCCAACCCACGAGGCAGTAAATGAAATAGTCACCCCGAACATACAGAATACTCGCAAATCGAGTTCTATATTCAAATATGCTTTAAACTGGCCGAAAATAAAAGTTTTCCAATTAAAACGAAATATTTTTCGCGCTCGAAAAATATTTGCCGAAGAATCCCTGGGAGTTTTTAAGCATATTTTCAATAAATTTTCATAATCATCAAACCTACCTTCTATGTGGTTGTCTATAGCGCCCTCCACACGTTAAGTTCGGACCGCGGGAAACAGCACGCGACGTTCCAACCCTCGCTCCGAACATGTCGAGCGAGCGAGTGCTTTTTCCACAATTTTATCCGCGCAACTTACCTCAAATATACAGGGTGACCTGAAATTCGATACATTCCTTTGAAAGACAGAAAGTAGACCTCATTTACAGTAATATTTTTCATGGCATCCCCTATCCGAAAGTTGATATTTACAAAGTTATTGAAATTTCAAAAAATTTTTCTTTATTTTCGACTTTTTGACTTTGACATGACGTATTTTTAAAAATGTTTGTCTTTTTAGTGATTTTTTTATGTATTTTAACCGTCAATGGGTCAAATATTATTTTTAAGGAATAAATAGGGACAAACTAAGCGAGAATTTTTCATTATGAGACATGAAACAGAATTTTCTTTTAAGAAAAATGCACATTTTTCTTAAAAACAGGTGATTTTCTTAAAAAAATGTATGATACAATGCGTACAAATATTCTAAATAACTTCCTTATCTCATTAGCTTTCCAAAAAGGCGCAAATGTCTACATATAAAAATATGACGTTGTAGTAAACATATTAGAAGTAAAATGAAATAATGTCTAAATCGATTTATTTGCGATAAGGTTAAAATAAAAGGAAAAACTTGAATTTAATTACGTTTATTGTGTTTAAAAAACATCAATGTTTAATTAAATTTAATAATAAATATTCTACTTTAGGTCTTGTTCAAAATGTGAACCTCTGTTTCTGATACAGGCCCGTAGTCTTCTCCGTACCTCTGTTTTGATTATTCTGGTAGTAAGACTAGTTTTGATTTCTTCTGCTGCATTTCTTATGCGGCTTCTGAGCTCCTCTACAGTAGTTATGGGTGTAGTATACACCAAAGCCTTCATATGACCCCAAAGATAAAAATCACACGGGGTCAAATCGGGACACCGTGTTGGCCAAAGAATTGGCCCGCCTCGACCTATCCAGCGATGTGGGTAAGTTTGGTCTAGCCACTGGCGTACGCCGAGGCGGAAGTGGGCCGGGCAACCATCATGCTGGAAAATCATATTACGACGAGTTGCTATTGGCACATCTTCCATTAAACCAGTAATCTCCTCTCTTAGGAAATGTTCGTACATTTCACCATTTAAATTTTGAGGCAAAAAATGAGGTCCAACTAAATTATTATTAATTATACCCATCTAGACATTTAGACTGAATCTGGTTTGATGGGCCCTTTCTTTTTTCATCCTGGGGTTTTCTCCTTTTGGTGCCCAGTAATGTGTGTTGTGGAAATTGTTTATCCCGTCACGGTCAAATTTCGATTCATCCGTCCACAATATTCTTGAGAAGAAATTGCGATCCTCCATGTCTGCATTTATCATAAAACGGCAGAATTCCATTCTTCTAACCGGGTCTCCCTCTTCCAACGCTTGGACAGGTGTGTAGTGAAATGGATGTAGACGCGCTGTGTGTACTGTAAACCACACCTTCCATTGACTCAATCCAAGTCTTCTAGCTGCCGCTCTTGTAGAAATAGAAGGATCATTTTGAAAAAGTGTTAAAATTTCTTCTTCTTCTTCTGGAGCATACAAACGAGGTCTGCCTGAATCGCCACGTCTTCTATCAACACGGCCGCTTTCCCGAATTCGTCGAAATGTTGTTGAAAACACTCTAACGTTTGGCACTCGTCGATTCGGAAAACGTTCAACGTATGTTCTTCGTGCAGCAGCAGCATTACCATTACAAAGTCCGTAACAAAACAAGATGTCAGCGTATTCATCGTACTCAAAAGCAGCCATCGCGATACAAAAAAATCACAAGTAGAAGTAAGGGTGTAGTTTAAAGCAACAATACGTCCGTACACGGCAATAGTTGACTTAAAACTAATATTAGCTACTAAATTTGCTCTCTAAGCCAGTCGGTAACTCATTGACAAAAGGCCGCGACGACAGTAGCCGAAACATCCCGAAGTTTGAACAAAGGAAACAATTGAAAAAAAAGGTCGCCTCAGGTAGAGTAATTCTTGAGATAACGTTACCTGATGATTGTTTTGTCTTTGTTTATTACATGTTCATATTTTTATGTACATATTTGTACCTTTTTTGGAAGCTTATGAGGTAAGAAAGTTATTTAAGGTATTTGTACGCATTGTATCATACATTTTTTTAAGAAAATCACCTGTTTTTAAGAAAAATGTGCATTTTTCTTAAAAGAAAATTCTGTTTCATGTCTCATAATGAAAAATTCTCGCTTAGTTTGTCCCTATTTATTCCTTAAAAATAATATTTTACTCATTGACGGTTAAAATACATAAAAAAATCACTAAAAAGACAAACATTTTTAAAAATACGTCATGTCAAAGTCAAAAAGTCGAAAATAAAGAAAAATTTTTTGAAATTTCAATAATTTTGTAAATATCAACTTTCGGATAGGGGATGTCATGAAAAATATTACTGTAAATGAGGTCTACTTTCTGTCTTTCAAAGGAATGTATCGAATTTCAGGTCACCCTGTATATGATGTCGGCAGTCCAAACCGTGGACGCTTCATTAGTCGTAATAAGCACGACAGTTCGATTACTAATCCAAATCGCCTAGTTTACCTTCGAGGTTTTTTTCTCATATAACCCTTAAATGGTCACTCGAAATTACGCAGCGTAAGTCGAGGTGTGGTACAGAAGTATCCCAGCAACATCATTAGATTTAGGTTCGCACACAATAGTGTGAATTTATTAAGGCCCAGGGCTTTTGTTTAAACACCCGCAATGCAGACCAGGCCTGCGGCAGACGAATGGTCGAAGTTATGGGTCTGAGACCCTTTGTTAGTCGTGGTGACCCAAACACCTGGCTATTCGAAGACGTATATATTATAGACGAGGCATGTTGTGGCGAAAAACTGTGTCCACTTAAATTGCTCCACTTTTAGAGTTTTTGGGGCTATTTTGACATTTCAAGTATGGTGAAATCAAGATGACGTAACTTTTTCTTATATGAAGTTTTGTTCTGTCAAATGTACGTTAAAGCCTATCTTTAGTTTTGAAATCTTTGTGGCTATTGCGATAAGACCCTAATCCTATTGATCCCATAAGATTGACCCTAAGAGCAGTCTTAGGGTCAATTCACACCGAAACGACGCGACGCTGCATTTTTAAGATAAATTATCAAATTTTAACTTTATTCATTACACATTTGAGATTTATATTATATAAATTTCAGATATTTGACATATTTACATTGCAATAAAGTCGTATTTCGTACGTCGTCGTCCTAAAAACCTTTATGTAGCGTTTGTGAATTCCATCGGAAATGGCTTAGTTGGCTCTCGACTCCGGGGTTCGTCGGTTCGATTCCCGCGTTGCAACATCAAAAAGTGTTGTTTTCAAGTCCAGTCATGACAATGCAGGCTGATCACCTGATTGTCTGACAAGAGGGGTGATCCATGCGTCGGATGGGCATGTAAAAAGTCGATCCTGCGCCTGATCTCTCGCCAGTCGCGTCGGTCATCCATCCCACTGGGTCACGAGAGTAAAGGAAGAGAGAGTGCTCGTGTATTGCGCACACTTGGGCACTATAAAATCCTGCGTAGCTGGACTGCTTTCAATGAAACCGGCCACCGTCACTGAAATCGGCGTGGGGAGCTAAAGTATAAAATATTCTAACCCTATAACGTCCACATTAACAACCATTCGACTGAAAACAGCCGCACGAATGCAATAGTAAACGCGTATAACTAATATACACTCGAATAAAACTCACATGACTTGTCAAAGATGGATCTTGCTGTTACAAAATAGCCCGTACGCGTCGGTGATAAGGTTGGCAATGCGTCAGGTTTTGTTTATAAACCGCCCGAGAATTGTTCGTCGACAATGCTATCTAGATTTAGGTGTAATATGTTCATAGATTATGTTACGTATAGAGGTGAAATGCAGAAAAGTCTATTTGGATTTACTTGCCAGGCGTGTTATGTTAGAGAATCCGTGGCCTTTGGGGTAGACTCTCGATAGGGTGCGAATACGATCCCAGGTTGTGGCATGTATGAAGATTGAATAATAAAGGAAACATATCATGAGGGGTATCCAGGTGAGAGGCACGTGCAAAGCCTAGCCCCCCCCCCCCCCCCCCCCCCCCCAGCCTAGCCTAGCCTAGCCAAGTGCAGTCTAGACATATTGACCAGTCCCTCGTCTAGCCTAGGCTAGCCAGTGAGAATGACATACCCGTCCTGGCCTCTGGGCAAGCATAAGACATTTTAAGCCGCCTGTCTCGGATACTGAAGAATGAGTGTTTTTCTCGGAAAATGCAGGAATGAAAAGGCAGAAAGCCTAACTCTATAATATTATTATTTTGACGACCTCTGTGGCTCAGTGGTTGAGCGCGTCGGTGCTCAAGACGGAGGACGTGGCTTCGAATCCCGCCAAAGGAATAAAAAAGGTTTCTGTCTATGTCATGGATATGTATTAAATATTTGTTTAATATAATAAAAATATTAAATAGTATTAATAAATAAATAATATTAATAGTAAAAGTTTTCAATAACTTATTTGCGTTATCTGGTACCGGTAACACAAGTTCTTCGAAAACTTACCACGGGACCACATTAACGTGGCATGAAAGTGTCCATAGATATATGAACTAGCTTTTGTTCGCGGCTCCGACCTCGTAAATATATTCTAACCCTGTGTTCCTGTACACTGTACTTTTTAAAAAGTATCCTATGTGTTAATCCAGAACATAAACTACTGCCTTACCAAATTTCATCAAAATGCTTTCAACAGTTTTTGCGTAAAAGAGTAACAAACATCCATCCATTCATTCTCATAAACTTTTACACTAATTATAGTAGTAGGTCGATAGGCCAGGGATGGCGAACCGTATCAACGTGCCATTTTTCTAAAAGAAAAATTAGTGATAACATAGACGTGCCATCAAATAATTTTTCTTTATGATTCAGAGGCGTATTTAAAGATTTGGCGCCCGGGCCAATTAAATTTGCAGCCTACCATTTATTTATTTATTTATCTAAGCGGTAGCGGACTTTTAACTACTACTTATACTTTAAATCCTAAGTATCGGTAAGACTGTATAAAAATAATGTATAAAAAATACATTTAAATCAGCCTAAAACCGAAGGTACTAAGTAATATGAATAAGAAGGTACTAGGTAACTAACCTACCGGTTCGTATCGGCTTATTTTCGGTATTTCGAATATACCATTTGGTTCGGTATTACTTAGTAATTATATGATATTATGTTCTTTATGTTAAACGTGAGCAAACGAAGCGAGCGAGCAAAATTTTTGTCTATTTTACCTGTAAAAAAATGTTTAAACTTTAAACCGTCAAAAACTGTTCACTTCGAAAAAATACAATACAATAAATAGCCTAAAACTGGACGTCAGTACTAAATATTACAATAAATTCCTTGTGTCAAATTCGAGCGAGCGGAGCGAGCGAGCAAAAATTTTTTTTACTATTTTACAGGTTAAAATCTGTTCCAACATTATATCATGAGGGCCGGTGAACTTTGTAAAAATATATAATAAAAATTTGAAAATATATAATAAAATGAACCTGCTAAAACAGAAAAATGTAATTATTTTGCACTATATTTAGTACAAAGTATGTTCTGTTTTAACCGGTTCATTTTATTGTATTTTAATAAGATATGGTAAACGCAAGCGAATGAGTATTTTTTTTTCCTATTTTACAGGTTAAATTTGTTCAAACATTAAACCCCAAAAAGACTGAGCACATAAATCAACAGAGGAGATCGCAGCAAGCAAGAAAACTTTTGCTTATCATCGTCGTATTTCGTCGTCTGTCGTCATCAGGCATCTGTGCCCTCAAAAAAACTGTAAAAATATAGGTACCGATTAGAGTTCGAAGCTTTCATTTATTTTATTTTATTGTCGAAAAAACTACAAACTAAAAAAAACTACAATATTATAACTAGCGCCCAATTAATAAATACTATTTACTCAAAACTCTTCATTTACAAAGAAAATGGACACATTTTGCAAAACAAAAGATAATTTTATAATGTAAATTAAAGTGATTTCTGTTGTTGCAAAATAGGTGAACATATTATATTAGGTTTGTCATATAATACATTAGGTTCGCCATCACTTCCCTGGGCTTATGCTTTTAATGAAATGTCTCTTCTACTCCAAAACCTGCTCCATGCCAGCTCATCCTCAGACGAGGAAAATCCGGTTCACAGCAGTTTGTCGCCTAAGTGCACTTTTAAGGACTTACCCTTTGTACCCAGGGGGCCTTACAGACCTCAAGTGTAAAAGTTGTACCCTAGGGGCCTTACAGATCTCAAGTGCCAAAGTTGGCACTCGTATACAGACTGGAGAATCTTCAAGTGTTATTTTTGTATGACATAAACACTATTAAATTTACAATTTTTAAGGGTCATTTTTTTTCTTGTCTGTGAAAAAATCTTTAAATAGGTAAACCTCATGTTCATTCTTTTCGGCTGGGTTCTTTATGCAGATTTTTTAAGTACTTCGTAACCGTAAGACGTAGCTCAGGTTTGTGGCTTACATAGAAGGAAAAGATTGTATGAATACACTATCTTGTGCCCACGGCTCCATAAATGCAATATCCCACGGGAACACTAATAACCCTGCTTGTAGTTCTAAACGCGGTACAGATAACGGTATTAACAATGCCACTCGCGCTTTACTTCCGATTTAAACTACTGAGACAGTGTTATTTGTGTATGTGATGCGCCAATAGGCGACGCAAGCATGTGCTTGTTCGCCACCATCGGCTATGATGTGTAGCTGTATGTCCTTCCGCTCTAGTCCGAGCATGTAACAACGCGGCATTTTAACCGAGGAGGCCACCTCCTTTAAGTGTTGAACCCATAATCTATATTCGTCGACATACTTACCTGGTAATGGCGTATCCCAACCAACACCCTCGCGCCAACTCGGCTCCTGGAAGGCGTACAAGGACGCGGTTTTCAGTGTCGGCACACCCTAAGACACGACTACAACCCCACATTAAATAAACCAAGAAAAACGGCCGCCATCTTGGATTTATAATACAAAAAACGCGCCCGCACATAACTCGGCCCCTGAAAGTCGTAGAGGAGTGTAGTTTTCGGCAAAAAGAAGAGCAAGACCAGCAGAAGCAGCAGCACCTGAAAGAAAACCGGAGGGTGCAACCTGAAAGGCAAAAACCTGAAAGAAAAACCGGAAGCAAAAGAAGAGCAGCAGAAGACCAAGGTACCTGATAAAGAGCTTAAATCTAAATAGTTATATAAAAAATCTTCCCAGTATTAAGTTAGCTATAAGAATAAGGGCCAGTTGCATCATTTTTGGTGCAACTCCTAGGATAAGGATATTATTTTAAGGAAATTAGACTGAGACCAGCTGTGTCATCTTTGGCACAGTATATAGGATATATGTAAGTTAATTATACAAATCTACTTAGATAATAGGACCAACTACATCATTTTTGGTGTAGTTGATAGGTTAAGATTTTTGATAGTATTTAATATTAAATATTTTATTATACATATTTACACAGTGACGCGTTCCTCCAAATAACTTTTGAATTTAATTTTACAATATACACATTTACATATTATAAATTTGCATATTTTACGGACTTATTTTAAGTGTACATATTTTAAATACAACAATAAAACGCCCTTGACGTGCTAAACTTAAATAAAGAAATTAGATTTGACCCAGATGGCTACGGTGCACACCCCACTTAATAAAAACCCTCACCGTCTGTCCATGGAGGGATCGACGACTGGCAGTAGTGATGGCGGAGGTAATAGCCGGCGAGGTAGTCCGGTAGTCGATGACCGCGCTCAGCGCGCTGTCGACTCTTTGGACGCCCTTCTGGCTGAAACGTCTAGAACTGTACAAAATAGTGTGTATTTGCTAAACCAGACCAGAAACATGATGGGAGACCTAAGGTCTGGTTTAGCAAATAATCTCACAAAAATTTCAAATCAGATAGGGAAAGTCGCTTTATTGAGTAGGAAAAGGACGGAAATGGATAGTGAAAGAGAAATTAGGGAAACTAGGGAAGTGGAAGTACAGTGTGAAAGGGATGAAAAGGAATTAGTGAGGGAATGTGTGAAAGATCATGAATGTAAGGAAATAATTATCGAGATATATAAAAGATTGAAAGAATTGATAAATGAAAAGGAAGAAAACATAAAGGAATATATAACGAAGATGAATGAAAGAACAGTCGAATCAATAAAGAAAGAAATAAGATCAAACCATGAAGAAGTGATGGATGGAAATAAAGAAAATATGGAAACGGTAGTAGCAGTAGTGGAGCAGTGGAGGACCGATGCCCCCACGAACCCACAACCTGTGACCTACGCGAGTGTGGTGAGTGGTGGGGGGGAAACCCAAACCACACCACCGGACCCGAGGCGCAAAACCCTCCACTCACTAGTGGTAACTGATAAAGAGAATTTCATGACAGGATCAGAGATAGTAGAAGAGATAGGAAAAGTTATAAATGCAAAAAGCGAAGGAATAAAAATAGATAGAATAAGAAAAGGGAAAGATAGGAAAGTCATCATAGGAATTAGAAATAGAAATGATAGAAATAGGGTCAAAGATAAAATAGAGAAAAGTGGAGGAAAACTAGAGGTTCAAAGCATAGAAAATAAGGATCCACAGGTTGTGCTGCATGGGGTGCTCAAGTCAAACACAGATGAAGACATCTATGAAGCAGTTAGAACACAAAATTAGCACCTCATAGAGCACATCCTGGACGGGGAAGAGGACAGGATAAAGGTTAGATATAGGAAGCGGGGAAAAGACGATGGCACCGAGCACGTGGTGATGACCGTGTCGCCGGAGATGTGGATGTGCTTCACCAAGGCGGGCTATCTTTACATAGATATGCAGCGTGTTCGGGTCGCCGACCAGTCCCCCCTAATACAGTGCTCGAGCTGTCTAGGGTACGGACATGGGCGGCGATTCTGCACTACCGCCGAGGAGAGGTGCAGCCATTGCTCCGGGGCGCATCACCAGTCTCGGTGCGAAGACCGTATGGCCGGCAGTAAACCGCGCTGCATAAATTGTGAGAGGGCGGGAAATAAAGAAGTAGAGCACAACGCATTCAGTGCGGAGTGCCCGGTCCAGCAAAAGTGGGACGCCGTGGCGCGCGCAACAGTCGCTTATAGTCCCGAAAAGCAATAGTCTTGATAATGTCAAATGTAGTTGGATGTATGTTAAATTGTATTAATAACACCAATGCATATAGAAGACAAATGGACAGTCCGACATGGGTATTGAAACTTGGCATATATATGATTATATAGTAATATAAAACAGCATATATAGCTACAGTGGATAAACATTTACGCAACTAGCTCAAGACTAACAGCGACCGGCACTGTGGGCGTGTGCGCGCGCCACGAAGCCCCGCAAGGGTTGCAAGAGATTTATATATTCTATAAATCTTGAGCACACTAATTGCCGGGGCGGACACCTCGACCTGGATCTGCAGGAACAAATATGCTTAAATAAATTGAGGCAATTAAAAAAGAAAAGTAAAAATATAAGTGTAAAGCAAATAATATTAAATTAAGTATATGAAAATAAGTAGATGAAAATTGTAATTGTAGATTGTAATAGTAAATGTGTAAATAAGAATTTAAAGATATTAAGAAAGAGAAAATGATACAAAATAAAACTGATAAAGTAAGCAAGAAAAATGTAAAAGAACAAAATGTAAAAGAACAAAACGTAAAGTTAGAATAGAATATGTAAACAAAAAGAGTAACTACAACGGGACGAAAGTGTAAATTAGAAGTAGAATGAAACTGTAAGATAAAATTAAGGCAGAGTTGTAAAAATGTAAAAAAGAACAAAGGTAAAAGAACAAAATGTAAAAATATAAAAGGTAAAGTTAGAAGTAATAGAATATGTAAACAAATAAAACTGATAAAGCAAGCAAGAAAAATGGAAAAGAACAAAATGTAAAAGAACAAAACGTAAAAAGTTAGAATAGAATATGTAAACAAAAGAGTAACTACAATGGGACGAAAATGTAAATTAGAAGTAGAATGAAACTGTAAGGCAAAATTAAGGTAGAGTTGTAAAAATGTAAAATAACAAAGGTAAAAGAACAAAATATAAAATATAAAATGTAAAAGTTAGAAGTAATAGAATATTATGTAAACAAAAAGAACAGCTACAATGGGACGAAAGTGTGGAGTAGAAGGAGAATGAAACTGTCAGATAAAGTTAAGGTAGAGTTGTAAATGTAAAACAATATAGACGAATGTTAAAACAGGATGAATAGAAAATAAGTATAGCAGTAGAAACAAAACTGTAGTTAGAAAATAAATTATACAAGTTGAAATAAAAAACAAAGCAAAAAATTGTCCCGGCTTATGGTTGGGAGAACAAGAGAAAAAAAAAAAAAAAAAAAAACCACCCTCGCGATCGATACCGCCCCAAATCGTGACAGGCATAAGGAGACCTAAAGGGTCGTAAAGTTTCACCACATTCGAGAGAACAATTCGTTTAGTTGTAGGCTCGGCGGGTAACTCGGAGGTTGAGCGAATGGTGACAGTATCCTGGGGGGGGTTCCACTTAATGCTAATGACTCCTACTTCAGTATTGAGGGTAAGTAAACGTCGGCAAAGTCACTTTGAAGTTTTTTGGGTATTTGAGATAGTGCTTCCGGCACATTAGAGTTCCAGGATCGCATTTCGAATTAGCAATTTTTGTGAACCGTGACTATCTCTGAGGCTATTCGTGCTGCTTCGGTGATGCTGAAGTGGCTCTACCTAGGTAATCGTTCATATAATGGTCATCTAGGATAGCGCTGCAGGCTTCAGGGTAGGTTAATTCAAGTTCTTTAGCATTTTTATCCTTAAGATGGAGTGCTATAAAGGGGCTACATACCGCGCCGAAGATCATAGACGACATACGGTACTCGTGGATCACCCCGTCAGAACGCTAAAGAAAACGCTGAGCGTCCCTGTCTTTGGGTGCAATTTGACCTGGGGGAACATCTCCCTAATATCAGCATTCAGAGCCACGGGCCCTTCTCTAAATCGGAAGAGTATGTCGATCAAGGATCGTAAGAGGTCCGGGCCTTGTAGCAACATGCTATTTAAACTGACCCCTCTAGTCGTAGCAGCGGCATCGTGAACAGCTCTTATCTTTTTCTTTTGCGGATGGGAATCCCCAAATATGGGCAAGTACCAGCGGACTGGGTCTTTGATCTCGACGGAGCGAACACGTTTCGGGTGACTCCTATGGTAGGTATTGGGCTCACATTCCTCGGCATATGAGGGCTGATTGATAAGTTTCCGAAACAACAAAGAGAAACTTCAAAAATCTATTTAAAATAAATTTATTTCTCAACGTAGTTTCCTTCTACCTCGATGCATTTAGTCCAGCGCTTCTCCAATGCCGTTACACCAGTTTGATAAAATGTTTTCTCCAACCCCTCAAAATACTCGTCCACGGCAACAATGACTTCTTCATTAGATGAAAATCTCTGGCCACTCTGGCAATTCATGGAGTTTGGCGACTGCAACCATTGACGTGTGTGCAGGTGCGTTGTCATGGTGGAAAAACATTTTTTTCTTGGCCAAATGTGGTCGTTTCTTCTGGATTTCTTCACTTAATTTTTGCAGCAAGCTTGCGTAGTATTCTCCATTTATTGAGCATCCCGAAAAACAGTCGCCATCACTTTGCCGGCCGACAAAACCGTTTTTGCTTTCTTCGGCGCAGGTTTTCCGCTCTCAGTCCACTGCTTAGATTGTTCTTTTGTCTCGGGAGTATAATGATGTATCCAGGTTTCATAGACTGTTACATAACGCCGCAAAAACTCATTAGGATCTCGGTTAAACAGCGCCAAACACTCCGATGAATCGTCCACTCGACGTTGCTTTTGGTCTACAGTGAGCAAACGCGGCACCCATCGCGCGCAAAGCTTTTTCATTCCCAAATGTTGGTGCAAAATATTAAAAACGCGTTCAGATGAAATGCTCACCATCTCTGCTATCTCTCGCAACTTTAAGCGCCGATCATTCAATACAATTTTGTGAATTTTTTTGATCATGTCCGGATTCGTGACTTCATTTGGACGGCCAGACCTGTGGGCATCTTCGCAGCTCTGTAGTCCACGTTAAAAATCAGTTACCCAGGTGTGAATTGTACTCAATGCAGGAGCAGAATTACCTAAAACACTGTCTAGCTGGTTTTAGTCTGGGTTGCTGTTTTCTCTTTTCAAACGTAAAACTTTATCACCGCACGAATTTCGTTTCTTTCCATTGTTAAGAAAATTTACGACAGAGAAAGTTCTACGTCCACTCAAACAAATTCCATCAGTTCGATTAAATTCAAATTTGGCGTTCTATTTTCAAAAAGATGCCAGAATATAATGTAATATTCCTTTTTTGCGTATCATTTTTTTAAGTTCGTCGTTTCGGCCAGTTATCAATCAGCCCAGGTAGCCTTTGGTCAGAATGTCCTCGACAAATCGTTTAAAAGCCATTTTGAATTTCGGATTTTCGGAAAGTTTCCTTTGAGATTTGCCTTTCAAGTACCTTAAGGCGAGACAACACTTGCGCATAACTATCAGGTATAATATTCGGTAAGTGCTCCTTCCAATGTAGGGAGACTTCAAACCTGCCATCTGCCAGTCGACGGGCTGAAGTATCGATGATTTTCACCGCACGCGTATCGTCGAAGTTCTGCCGTGGTAAGCTTTTCGTAATACCTATAGAATCGATATCATATTGGCTTTTTATCAAAGCATCTAAGTGTCCATGTTGGTTGACACAAAGATGGCTTATGAATTGTATTGGCCTAGACGAGTTCGATAAGGCACCGTGAAGTACCCACCCTAAGAGGGTCTTCGAGGCAACGGGTTCATTATTGCGTCCGCGACTAATTGACAGATGCGAATGAGGAGCGCCAATGGGTAGGGGGGTCCGTCGGTGACCAGCAGGTCACCAAGGCAGGTCGTCGGTGGACATGGCTGCCAAGTGATCGTATTCGCGTAAGTTTATCTTGTCGTTGGATACAAGTAGACCTCTTAGTCTACTTGTCTCCAATATGCTTTATAGCTCTTGCGTGCTCTATCAGATGATGGTCCGATAGGTTACGTTCGTGAATATAAAAATTTATGTAACTCACATCTCCAACTTTTAACACATCACCGACGCCCTCTATTCTAACGCGTTCTTGATGGACGGGCGTGGCCGCTACCTCTCCGTCAATTAGAGTCGCTGTGCCCTCGTCCAGTAGCGCCATCGTCTCATACTCGGGGCCTTCGATCACAACCGGGAGTACCGTCAGAAGACCACGCGGGCGGTTCGTGTCCTGCGGAGCTTCTAAAATGTATGGAAGATCAGTATTCGATATCTGTGTGGGCGCCTCGGTTTCGCTACGTCCGTTCGTGGTGGCGCTAGTGTTAGTGCATTTGACGTCAGCCGGTGCTCGTAATGTGATATTAGTTGGCCCGTGTAAAAGCGCGTGGTGCCTTCTGAAACATCCGTCGACTCCACAACGTTTGGAGCGGCAGTTATTCCACGAGTGTGGATCGCCTTAAGACAGTGGGTTTTTCGGTATATAAAGTAGCCTATGTTTTAACCCAGACCCTAAACCGCTAACTTTCCAAATTTCATCGAAATCTGTTCAGTAGATTTTGCGTGTGAAAGAGTATAAACATCCAACCATCCATACCCACAAACTTTCACATAAATAATAGTATAGTAGGATGCAAGGGTGATATTTTATTCCGTTTGGAGAGTACAGGAAGTACCTTGGCATAGTAAATTCACGACACCCCACTACTAAACCAAAATCATTAAAAAAGCATTTCACAAAAAATGAGAACAACATTTATCTATCTACTTGCTGACCCGTGGCCGTGCTTCTATTGGTAAAATATTTTTCAAAATTGCATTAACTGTCAAGTAGAAAAACAAGACAAAATTGACCATAATGCGTTTAGCGCGGAGTGCCCGGTAAGGCGTCGGTGGGATGCAATAGCACGATCGATCGTCGCATATAGCGAAGAAGATGACATAGATTGCCCCTAACAGCACCAGCAAAATATGAATGAGCATGTTATGAATGTTTGTAATAAAATTAGCAGTTGGCAATTTGTTAAAATGAACTTTAATAAATCCACACTTGCAAAAAATCTGCTTAGCATATATGGCTATGGCATAGCACAGCATATATAGCGACAGCAAAAAACAATGAATGAATGAATGGATGATGAATGCATGGACCAATGTAAAAAAGGTTAAATGTAAGCTGGTGCTGTTATGGGAAACTGAAAAGTCGGACGGTATGCTTTGCAGACCCCCGACGTTTGTTTGTAATACAAATTTATTTTGTGATAAATTGTTTGCAAAAAATGCCCGCCGGACGCTTCGCGCTCAGCGCGAGGGTAACACTTTAAATGCAACATGTAGCTAATAATTAACAGGGCATGCAAAGGAAAAGCATAAAAAAGAATGTAAAATTGGTAAATTAGGTAAAGGAAATGTATAAATGCAAGTTAAAAATAGAGTTGTAGAAGTGTATAAGAAATGTAATGGAGATAAAGAATTTAAGGATATGCGATATAAAATAGCAAAAATTTAAAAATAAATAATTAATGTAAAGTAAAATATAGATTAAAATAGAGGAAAGGAAATGTAATAGGATAAAGTGAATGTAAAATTAGTGAATTAGGTAAAGGAAATGTATAAATGTAAACAAGAAATAGAGTTGTAGAAGTAACAAGAAATGTAATAGAGATAAATAATTTAAAGGATATGGATATAAAATAGCAAAAATCTAAAATAAATAATTAATGTAAAGTAAAATATAGATTAAAATAGAGAGACGAAATGTAATAGAATGGCTAAAGAATGGAAATGTAATGATGGGAAATGAAATAAAAATAAAGTAAGAACGCGATGTAATGGAAAAATAATAAATGAATACAAGTGTAAATAATGGAATAGGGAAACGGTAGTGTATAAATGTAAGCAAGAAATAGAGTTATAGAAGTAAATAAGAAATGTAATAGATAAAGAATTTAAAGGATATGGATATAAAATAGTAAACATTTAAAATAAATAAATAATGTAAAGTAAAATATAGATTAAAATAGATAGAAGGAAATGTAATAGAATAAGTAATGAGGGAAATGGAAAAAATAGGAACTAAAAGATGTAAGAAGTAGATGTAAAGGAAATGTATGTGATTTAAATAATAATAATAAATGTAAAAACGAAAAAAGCAAAAAATTGTCCTGGCTAATGGTCGGGGGAACTAGTAAAAAAAAAAAAAAAAAAAAAAAAAAAACAACAACAACATCCATACCCACAAACTTTCACATTAATAATAGTATAGTAGGATGCAAGGGTGATATTTTATTCCGTTTGGAGAGTACAGGAAGTACCTTGGCATAGTAAATTCACGACACCCCACTACTAAACCAAAATCATTAAAAAAGCATTTCACAAAAAATGAGAACAACATTTATCTATCTACTTGCTGACCCGTGGCCGTGCTTCTATTGGTAAAATATTTTTCAAAATCCGTTCAGAGCGCTAAGTGTGAGTTTTTCTTTTCGCATTCGATCGAGAGCACGTTTGGCGTTTACTAGGAATTTGTATGTGATTTGCACAGCGCCACCTAGTTGTGAACGCGACAACTAGGTCAAATCACATACAAATTCCTTGTAAACGCCAAACGCGCTCACAATCGAATGCAAAAAGAAAAACTTACACTTAGCACTCAGTAGATCCAAAGATTACCCCCTACAACCTCACAAACTTTACCTCAGATACACTGCCACAATACATACTTGATGTATTGAATCACAGGCCAAACCCTTTAATCCAGAAAATTGAAATTTTGCACACGTGTATCTCATATGAAAATTCTCATAGTATTTTTCAAAATTCGACCCCCAAGGGGGTAAAATAGGTGTATGAAACTTCCTCTGACATATTTCGCATGAATTGAGTACGGAAAAAATAATGAGTTACGTATTTCAGCGTCTTCTAATATTCAGCTCCTTGGGGGGTAAAATAGGGGATGAGAGCTTAAAACCTAATTTCACGCAGGCGAACCGGGCAATTAATGCTAGTTACAAATAATCGTCACCCTATTGACACCCTGTTGACCCTTAATGACGTTGCGCGCGATTGAAGCGGACAACGGCGCGCGGCGCGTGAGGTGGCGCCCTATCGTCAAGTAGTAGGGTGACCTTGATTCATGATTGTTTAAAGATTTTCCAACTTTGAAATACTTAATTGAGATTAGAAACGAATGCTTTTTTAACCGACTTAAAAGGAGTAGGTTCTCAATTCGACTGGTTTTTTTATGTTTCTTACCTCAGAACTGTCGACTGGGTGAACCGATTGATTCCTTTTAAATTTGGTACTTCCCGTGTCCCATTTCAACTTGGTCCAGTTCTAACAATGGCATCCCGGAGAAAACCATATAAGTTTTAAATTTTTACTTTGGATGTCGGTTTCCATTTGTTATTTAAAAATACTTTTTCGGGATGAAAAGAAGCATATATTCTAAACCAAAGCCTAAACTAATACCACACCAAAATTTATCAAAATCCGTTTAGTAGATTTTGCGCGAAAGAGTAACAAACATCTATCCTCACAAACTTTCTCATTTATAATTTCATACAAAACATGCCCTGTGTCTCTGGAAACGGAATAAAAATCATCCAGTTGATGAAGATACGGGCAAATAGTAACATACTATTAAATGGCCCCGTTGCAGCAAACCATTCATAGGAAGGAATGCAGTCCGAACACACACACATCACACATTGTACGAGGAAAACATATAAATAGTAACACTTTTTGCTATAATATTGGCATTATTTTTATGGCGTGCAACACTTTTTGATTCGCCTTCTCTCTTACATTTTGCAAGTTATTTCGTTCTGATATGACGGATGGTAAGGTTGGCATTATTGTCTTATAAACTAGCTTTTGTCACCGCCCGCATTAATAGCCTGTCTCACAGGAACACTGGGTATGCGGCGAAGTACTCGGTCACAAAAACTTTTTCGTTTATAGATTTTTAAAATAGCTACAGCCAAGCGACGGATCTCTAAGTCGAAACCATGCCAACAGAGCAAGTCTTAGATGTACTACTATTCATGTACATCTTCTACGGCAACGCAGACAAAACAGCGATCGATCGTCGCGGCGGAAGAAATTCTAATAAGTAAAATAATAAGCATATTTTAAAATATTATAACTACTCACCAGCCAGTCAGCTTCAATTTTCACATATTCAAGGTTCCGGTTACTTGAGATTACTATATCCCGATGTAAATTACTAAATAATATGCAAGGAAAACAATATAATTTAATCGTGTGTACACAACCACACAGCCAGTTATACGTTTCATAACTTTTAACATGAAATTTTCGAGTTACATTATTTTTTTGCTGGTTTAATTGTTGTAACTCGGGTACACACCTACCTTTAGACAGAATTTGAATCTTTTCACTGAATGACAATTGTGAGAACTTGTTATTTTTAATTTTTAATAAACAAATTTTCAAACCCTCACAGTCAAATAACATTATAAAAAAATCGACTAACTCACTAGTAAAAGCAAATCACTACAATTATTATAGAAACTCAGTAATAAACTGTTAAATGTACATGAAATATGCAATATGGCCCCCGCGAAACACAAAACGTTTCTTCTATTTAAACAAATAAAACCTTACTAAACAAAAATGCATAATGTGCATACGTGATTTATTAGATTTCCGACTATTCTTTTTACTCGGATTATAGGCAACGAATAATTTCCGACAAGCCAGTTCAGCGGTTTTCGAAAGCGATCGGATAGCCGAGGCCCGAGAGCCATCGCCTGCCGCGGGACTTGCCGGTATATAATCATCTCGATATTCATGGGTGTGTGCGTTTGCGAAGTATGAAAATTACACATACATGCAATGATTTGTCCTGCAGCACGCACCGGCATGAGATGAGTTGCTATTTATAAAATATTAGGCGTTTTTAAGTTATTATATTTTTTAATTTATTAATTTACTATTAATTAATTATTAAAGTCATCTAAAACGTATGAATGTTTTATTAAAATATCTGTGAATGACAAGTAAAGCACTGCATTTCTGCCTATATGGAGCGCACGCCCCTGCTTTTTCGGGATAAAAAGTAGCCTATGTGTCAATCCAGAGCACAAACTACAACCATACTGTATTTCATCAAAATCCGTTCAGAAGTTTTTGCGCGAAAGAGTAACAAACATCCGTCCATCCGTCCTCACAAACTTGCACATTTATAATATTAGTAGGATTGAATTCGAACAGAGCATTGTAGGGACGATAATGGCTAGGAACAGCTACCTCGATTATCCAGGGTCGCGCCGCGTTCCTGTGTAATAGCCGGGAGAACCAGGAATGTCATGTTAGTTACGCAATAATACCACAGAGTGGATAATATATAACTTTTATGGTTGTTAAATCAAAAACGGATATTTTGGGGGATATGATCTACTGCTTATGTCAAGACTTCGAGGCAGAAATATAGTTAAAAATTTATTTATTTATTTTTTATTTAATAATTTATGTACACAGAATAATAAATAATGAAATCTTTAAACTAGGATACAATTTAGTAGAAATGTACTACTTATTCCAAAATTGGAATTTCTTCCAGTAGACCCGCTACAGGAGAACATAAAGAAAATTAACAGTATCTGGTGCGTACAATTACTAACAACTAGCTGTTGCTCGCGGCTCCGCCCGCGTAAGTATAGTATCCCTAGGGAACACTACTTTTTCGGGATAAAAAGTAGCGTATGTTTTAATCCAGAGTCTAAACTACTACCATACCGAATTTCATCGAAATCCGTTCAGCAGTTTTTGCGTGAAAGCGTAACAAACATCCACGCTTTCACATTTATAATATTAGTAAGGATAAGAAAACAGATTAAGTTCTTTAATATTATACAAATATATAAAAAAATACAATATACTAATATATATAATAATTTATAATAGTATAATAAAAACATAGTATATTAATAGTATAAATTAAATTAAGGGTTTTGTATCTTCATTATCAGGTTAAGTTGAGATAGTGCTCACGCAGCCTTCCCTTAAAGAGCCCAAGTCTCTTACGCTCCCGTATCTGAGCTGGCAAGGAGTTCCAGAGCTTAGCAGCATGCACCGTGAAGGAGTAGGCAAAAAAGTCGGTACGATGGGGAGGGATATCTAGAAGAGTACGTCTAAAGGGTCTACAAGATATGTTTTGGAAATTAGGAAAGGAGAATCGATCAAAATTTCGAAATATAAAAAATAATTATACTAAATGAAATTACATCGCGCTCTCTAAGGCTTGTATTGCTTTGACACTTCTAATTGCCTAATACACTTCTAACCTTATATATCTTTTTAGTTTTGTTGCTAATATACCCTAACATCAAAAACCAAGATTGTAAAACGAAAGTACTCAGTACTTCTGTACAAAGTCGTCATTTTGCAAAAAAAAAACAATATGTATTTTTAAGTCATCCGATAGAATTGCTCGTAAGGAGCAATATCTTGCTCGTATGCTCGTTCACAAAAATGGCCACCGTAATAATATGTAACAGCAATAAGTTAGTATTATGAAATACAGCCATTTTGATTTAGTTATTTCCTTTGTCATATTTGTATTTATTGGTTTACCAGTGATGGGACAGCCTCCGTGGTATAGTGGTTAGAGCTGGGTGCTCGACTCGAAGGTCGTGGGTTCGATTCCCGGATTGGAATAACAAAAAATGTTGTTTTCAAGTTTGGTCACGACAATGCAGGCATGTGAGGCAATGCACCTGATTGTCTGACAAGAGAGATGATCCTTGCGTCGGTTGGGCATGTAAAAAGTCAGATCTGCGCCTGATCTCTCGCCAGTAGTGTCGGTTCTCCGTTATCGGGTTATGAGAGTAAAGGAAGAGAGAGTGTTCTTGTGTACTGCGCACACACTTGGGCACTATAAAATTACTCCTGCGTAACCGGCCCGGTTTCATTGAATCCGGCAACCGTCACTGAAATCGGTGTGGGGAGTTATTATTAAGTGATGGGAAAATCAGATAGGTTTTTAACCGACTTCAAAAAAGTTGCAAGTTCTCAGCTCGACTGTTTTTTTTTATATGTTTGGTATGAATACCTCAGAACATTTGACTGGATGAAACTATTTTGATGATTCTTTTTTTATTTGAAATCTGGTGCCTCCCGTGTGGTCCCATTTCAATTTGGTCTAGTTAAGACAATGGCATCCATGTGAAAACCAGTTTATGTCTTAAATTTTTACTTTGGAAGGCGGTTTTCATTTTTTGTTTAAAATAATTATGTCTTCATAATTAACCTCATCAAAGTTAAGACGCAGACACGCCTAAACCACTAAACGAATTTAATATAATATAAATTAAACTGTATGCTATGGATTTCCCCAAAGTAACGCCCGATTCTATTAGCTATTTAAAAATTACTAGACTTTTATTCTAAAAGTGCCAATGAAGTGTCGTTGTAGTTTACCCTACCGGAGCACAGAGTCGCAACAGTAAAGTGCCGACGACTATGTGTTTACCCTAAAGTCACAATATGAGCAGGGTACGGTTGGTGACAAGCTGTTGTGCCACTTGTCGACCTTATCACTAAGGGCACAAGGTTCATCATCGTTACGCCGGCTTGTCGGCGAGCGTACGGAGTCGCTGGCGGCTAGTATATAAACTACGTTATTTTTCCATCTTCCCTGCTTTAGTTTGTATAATGTAGGGTGACAATGATTTTGTTGGTTTGTGGGACATGTCCCGTTGAGAATATTACACTCTGTTGGGGTGCAACTTCCTACTAATATTGTAAATGTGAAAGTTTGTGAAATGAATGGATGGATGGATGTTTGTTACTCTTTCACGCAAAAACTACTAAACGGATTTCGATGAAATTTGGTATGGTGGTAGTTTAGGCTCTGGATTAAAACATAGGCTACTTTTTCGACATAAAAAGTAGCCTATGTTTTACTCCAGATCTATGTTTACTTGATATACTGTATTTACGCGGGCGGAGCCACGGGCAACAGCTAGTAGTAAATAAGTAAACAGTAGACACAGAATATAATATAATATAATAATATCTATGGACGCTTCACACCACGTCAATATGGCTCCGTGCCGTATCCGAAGAACTTGTGTTATAGGTACCAGAAAACGGGAAGTATATTTAACACTTTAATATAATACTATAATTATATTTAAGATTTTTACTATATTATACACATATTTAATACACATTCATCACCCAGGAACACAGAAAAACTATTTTGTTCCTTCGGCGGGATTCGAACCCGCGCCCCCCGGCTTGAGCACCAACGCGCTGAACCACACACGCGCCACAGAGGAAAACTAATGTCTGATTTCTGAGGTGAATTTGACATTAGATATCTATTGAAAAGTGCTTTTAAATATAAACACATTAAAACAGGCATTAAAAGTTACCAGTTTAAAAGTCACTTATTTACCGCGCAATTATTTTGATTTAATATTTTTGTTTACAAAAATAATAAATTGGATATTAGATTATTATTATATTAGCCATATAATAATATATAATAATGAATATGATATACAGGGTGACCTGAAATTCGATACATTCCTTTGAAAGACAGAAAGTAGACCTCATTTACAGTAATATTTTTCATGGCATCCCCTATCCGAAAGTTGATATTTACAAAGTTATTGAAATTTCAAAATTTTTTTCTTTATTTTCGACTTTTTTACTTTGACATGACGTAATTTTAAAAATGTTTGTCTTTTTAGTGATATTTTATGTATTTTAACCGTCAATGAGTTAAATATTATTTTTAAGGAATAAATAGGGACAAACTAAGCGAGAATTTTTCATTGTGAGACATGAAACAGAATTTTCTTTTAAGAAAAATGCACATTTTTCTTAAAAACAGGTGATTTTCTTAAAAAAATGTATGATACAATGCGTACAAATATTCTAAACAACTTCCTTATCTCATTAGCTTTCTAAAAAGGTGCAAATGTCTACATAAAAATATGAACATGTAATAAACAAAGACAAAACAATCATCAGGTAACGTTATCTCAAGAATTACACCCTTACTTCTACTTGTGATTTTTTTGTATCGCGATGGCTGCTTTTGAGTACGATGAATACGCTGACATCTAGTTTTGTTACGGAATTTGTAATGGTAATGCTGCTGCTGCACGAAGAACATACGTTGAACGTTTTCCGAATCGACGAGTGCCAAACGTTAGAGTGTTTTCAACAACATTTCGACGAATTCGGGAAAGCGGCCGTGTTGATAGAAGACGTGGCGATTCAGGCAGACCTCGTTTGTATGCTCCAGAAGAAGAAGAAGAAATTTTAACACTTTTTCAAAATGATCCTTCTATTTCTACAAGAGCGGCAGCTAGAAGACTTGGATTGAGTCAATGGAAGGTGTGGTTTACAGTACACACAGCGCGTCTACATCCATTTCACTACACACCTGTCCAAGCGTTGGAAGAGGGAGACCCGGTTAGAAGAATGGAATTCTGCCGTTTTATGATAAATGCAAACATAGAGGATCGCAATTTCTTCTCAAGAATATTGTGGACGGATGAATCGAAATTTGACCGTGACGGGATAAACAAATTCCACAACACACATTACTGGGCACCAAAAGGAGAAAAGCCCAGGATGAAAAAAGAAAGGGCCCATCAAACCAGATTCAGTCTAAATGTCTGGATGGGTATAATTAATAATAATTTAGGTGGACCTCATTTTTTGCCTCAAAATTTAAATGGTGAAATGTACGAACATTTCCTAAGAGAGGAGATTACTGGTTTAATGGAAGATGTGCCAATAGCAACTCGTCGTAATATGATTTTCCAGCATGATGGTTGCCCGGCCCACTTCCGCCTCGGCGTACGCCAGTGGCTAGACCAAACTTACCCACATCGCTGGATAGGTCGAGGCGGGCCAATTCCTTGGCCAGCACGGTGTCCCGATTTGACCCCGTGTGATTTTTATCTTTTGGGGTCATATGAAGGCTTTGGTGTATACTACACCCATAACTACTGTAGAGGAGCTCAGAAGCCGCATAAGAAATGCAGCAGAAGAAATCAAAACTAGTCTTACTACCAGAATAATCAAAACAGAGGTACGGAGAAGACTACGGGCCTGTATCAGAAACAGAGGTTCACATTTTGAACAAGACCTAAAGTAGAATATTTATTATTAAATTTAATTAAACATTGATGTTTTTTAAACACAATAAACGTAATTAAATTCAAGTTTTTCCTTTTATTTTAACGTTATCGCAAATAAATCGATTTAGACATTATTTCATTTTATTTCTAATATGTTTACTACAACGTCATATTTTTATGTAGACATTTGCACCTTTTTGGAAAGCTAATGAGATAAGGAAGTTATTTAGAATATTTGTACGCATTGTATCATACATTTTTTTAAGAAAATCACCTGTTTTTAAGAAAAATGTGCATTTTTCTTAAAAGAAAATTCTGTTTCATGTCTCACAATGAAAAATTCTCGCTTAGTTTGTCCCTATTTATTCCTTAAAAATAATATTTGACTCATTGACGGTTAAAATACATAAAAAAATCACTAAAAAGATAAACATTTTTAAAATTACGTCATGTCAAAGTCAAAAAGTCGAAAATAAAGAAAAAATTTTTGAAATTTCAATAACTTTGTAAATATCAACTTTCGGATAGGGGATGCCATGAAAAATATTACTGTAAATGAGGTCTACTTTCTGTCTTTCAAAGGAATGTATCGAATTTCAGGTCACCCTGTATACATTACACTACACTCTCTACAAATGACAACTCGAGCAAAGATTAAAGGAAAAGTACTAGATAAACAGCTAAATAATACCTGTAAACGTGAAAACATTCCCTAGAAGCGTTTGCTAGTAGATACAAAAGCTATGCGGTGTATTGTGCCGTGGCCGTGATTGTCGGCATGACGTGGTGGAGTAACGCATCATCCAGTTTAGTCAACTAGGTAGTAAAGTTGGTGTTTAAATCAATGAATGCAATGTCTCAGGACTGATCCCTCAAAACGCAGAACGCGTGGCCGCCACTTGTTCAATTCCCGTCTGACTGGAAAAACTTTGTTCTTATTAAATCCTAGCACTTTCATCAGGTGCTGCTCCGCTCGTCAGGCGCACGAATCTCTTGTTCCTGTATTACTTTTGCAATTTACATTCTAATTTTCCTTGATCTCTATTACTGTTCCTTGTAGCTTAGCTTCCTTTTAATATGAAGACAAAGAAGCAGACGGATCACCCGAGTGTAATTTCCATAGCCCATGGACTCCAGCGGTACTCTTTACTGTATAGAAAGCAAACGAGCTGATAAATCGCCTAATGGCAACTGGCAAGCCCCTAATTCAAACTTAAGCTTTTTTATTTCCACATAGATTATTAAAATATAACACTTGTAGAATAGTCCTACTCGCATCGTGTTGGACAATTGTCCTCTCTCTCCCACTCTCCCACTCTCCCACCGGTTGGGGAACTAGCCCGGCGGGAAAAACCGGCGTAATAAACTCGCACGTGGTCCCGTGCTTATACTTAATAAAAAATAAATAAATAAACATTTATTTGACACAATGAGACATTACCCCACAAATAAAACAACGACTTACCTACATATACAGGCTCTTTTAAAAAAATATTTTTACAACTTAATCCGCAATAACTACTTTTCATATTCATAATATAAATACATCAAACGAGCATATGTATCGTCTTATGGTTAATGATTTAACATTGGCAGTGGACACCCGCAACACACGCATCATTTTTTATAATTATAAATGTGAAAGTTTGTGAGAATGGATGGATGGATGTTTGCTACTCTTTCACGCAAAAACTACTGAACGGATTTCGATGAAATACGGTATGGTAATAGTTTGTGCTCTGGATTGACACATAGGCTAATTTTTATGTAAAAAAAGTACAATGTTCCCGTGGGATACCCGATACTATATTTACGCGGTAATTCATAATATAATTCATATACTAATTCATATAATTTTTTATCCCAGACCCAATAAATGTCGCCAGAACAGCTTATTTTTAAATATGTCCAGCAAATGAGCAGAGAGGTGGCCTGATGGCAAGCTATTACTGTCGACCTTGGACACCTGCGATACGAGTGACGTCACAAGCCAAAAACTCACCGGTTTGGGTAGTGTCAACCCACAATACCATGGGAACTATAAGTGCGTTTCCAGTTTTCTAACTTGTACGCCTTTTTAACTCCCGACGCATACAAAAGGATCTTATACGTTTGATGTGTCTGACAGTGTGTGTCTGTCCGTGGCATCGTATCTTCCAAACGGATGCACCGATTTTGATATAGTTTTTTGTTTGAAACCTGAAATTATCGAGAGTGTTCTTAGCTATAATACATCATCAGCAGATCACTCACTGCTTGTCAGTTCGGGGGTTGCATAATTAGTTTGAAATTTATAAGGATTCTTTTGCCTCTTAATAGAAAAAAAATGTAAATGTATTGACAGATTGACAAAAGTAGTGGGGATTCGTGCGTTCTGGCCCACGATTCTGGCCCAACCCCCATTTTCGCTGTCCATTGACTGTCCGAGCGGGTCTGTCGAATAAAAAAAAAGTTTGGTTTCAAAATGGCGGTTTTCGGCCATGCCCGATCGATTGCGCTGATCCGTTTTTAATATCTTTTTCGGTACAACACATATAGACTTTTGCAATTACTAAGCTCATTAGGCTCTGTTCATTACTAATTATGCCATACCACTGTTAATGACGGATGCCGAGCCGGAGCCGAGGGGTCATTAGTGGTTAAGTGAAACAACGTCAGTATTATAAGTTAGTCATTTTATTGATAAAGTACATAATTTCAAATCGTTGTTTTTGTAATGAAATGAACCAGGAAACGATCAGACGGATCGTCTGATGGTAAGCGATTACTGCCGCCCATGTACTCGTACACTAGCAACACCCTCCTCTGGTCTTGCGACTTGCGTTCCCAGTCCTTAATATCTCCAACCCCTCTTGGGCCTCCGGTAACCTCACTCACTCGGCGAAACACAACGCAAGCGTTATTTCATGCCGGTATTCTGTGAGGCCGTCGTATTTACCCGGTCGAGCCGACCCATTCATGCCGAAGCGTGGCTCTCCCACCAGAGGAGGGTCCTCTGGTGTTGCGAATTGCGTTCCCAAATCTTAAAATCCACAACCCCTGTTGGGCCTCCGGTAACCTCACTCACAAAACTAACCAAAGGATTGGAAAAGATTGAGTGGATTCATGAGCTATGTCAAGACTGTGAAATAACAGAATTTTGTGAAAAGAGTTGTCCGAACTTTTTAATATTATATTATACTGACTATTGTGAAAAAACAAAAATAGGAAAATAACATTTTGAATTGTGTTCATCACAAAAATATATGTGCTTTAAAAATGTACTCTGTCTGAAAACATGGTATTGTGATAATGCTAATTTGTTTTGATATTTTTATCAAGTGAAAATTTTACTTTTCAATAAATGTCTATTGGAATATCTTTTTTTCCTTTTATTATATAATAAGCCGAGAGGGAAAAAGTTGTTTTCATGTTTATTAAGTTTCATTTGTATAAGTACATACATATACATCAATTTCTATTACTTAACTTTAAATGCATAGCATAAAAAATGTAGTAAATCAATAAAATTGTAGTATGTCATAATAAGAATAAAAAATGTAAGTGCAGTAAGTAAACTATGATGTATTATAGCTAAGAACACATTTCAAACAAAAAAAACTAAATCAAAATCGGTTCATCTGTTTGGGAACTACGATGCCACGGTTAGACACTGAAACATCAAACTTATAACAACCCTCTGTTTGTTACGTCGTCGGAACGGGAAACGCACTTGTGATTCCTATGGTATTGCAGGTTCCCTAAGACACTACCCAATAACCTTAACTCACAGAACCGGCGACCTTGCGGCTTGTGACGCATTTCTGTCAGTCTGCTCATTTGCCGGGCATATTTAATACTAGCTTTTGCCCCCGGCTCCGCCCGCGGATAAAATGTAGCTTATGTATATCCATCCATCCGTTCTCACAAACTTTCACATTTATAATAACAGTAGGTAGTAATAGGATTGAGCTGTCCTGGAGACATCCATTTATTTTCAATTGAGGAATTAAAAAAAAACTTAGGCCATTTCACCCGTTATTGGATGATTTATACAGTATTCTCCGAGCGTAGTAACCACGCTTGATATACTGTAGGGCCTGGGACAGTCGGTATGGTTGCCCAAGCACATACGGCATTCTCACAACACAGTCTAGTCCAGAGGAGTGATTGGTCAATACGTCTGGGGCCAACCGTGTGCGGGTTTCCTCACGATGTTTTCCTTCACCGTTAGAGCGATCGTATAATGTACTCTCATGTACATTATACGATCTGTGGCGTGGCAGGTTGTGGCGTGTACCAATGAAAAAGTCATTGGTACACGCCACAACCTGGAAATCGAACCTGCACTCTCTCGAGTGCGAATCAAACGGTCTAGTCACTAGGCCACGGAGCTTTTATTGAGGAATAGTACTCAGATTTAATAAATAATCTCGTCTTAATAAATTAAATAAATCTTTTCTTAAACCACTAACCATGGACCACTAACTACAGATTGTATTAATAAAGATGGATGGATGGATGAGCATAGTTAATAAGATAAATATTAATAAAGGATAATATTTTTGTATGCGGCAAATAATAAATAGAATTTATCAAGATGTTATCGATTATGGAGTCTTCATACCGAGTGCGGTAAAGATAAAATATTAAGTATTTTATACAGATATTATACAAAGTATAAAAAAAGTAAAACTCGACATTGTAAGTAAGCGAGCTGATGATGACGTATTTATAATCCACCAAGAACACTCTCGATCACGTCACTTTTCA
This sequence comes from Phengaris alcon alcon, assembly GCA_037179445.1. Lineage (NCBI taxonomy): Eukaryota > Metazoa > Arthropoda > Insecta > Lepidoptera > Lycaenidae > Phengaris > Phengaris alcon. The sequence continues at coordinate 176,463 of JAYRCH010000158.1, read as the reverse complement.
AGCCAAAAACTAGATCAAAATCGGTTCATCCATTTGGGAGATAGAATGACAGACACACACATACAAAACAGATACATCAAACCTATAAGCCCCTTTGTTTTCGTCAAGGATCAAAAATATGTTTTAAAAGTCCAAAGGGAAGTTTGTCTATCTCGCAGGAACCGTACACTTTTCCGGCAAAAAAATGACTGTTTTTGTGTAAGGTTTGTTACAACCTATGTACAAAGTTTTATTGAAATCAAAAATATACAAATGTGAATAAAACATTATATACAAACTTATGATTATATTATACAATGTATTAATAATTATAATAGTAATTTGTGAACATTAGTGTGAAGTGTGTTTTTTCGATTTCACTTCTGTGTACTGTGTGCAAGTTTTTATCACTACTCGCCGTGAAGAAGCCAACTAAAATTTGTATGACATCGAATTAGTTACCATTGTTTGCCACTAGGGGCGCTGTTTCAATGCCATACAAATTGTAGTTAACTTCTTCACGGCAAATAATGAAAAAATCTCGCACACAGCACACAGTTTTTGTAGTATGATTTCAGAATAAACATATTGAGTGAAAGTGCGTTTATCGTTTTCAGTATGAAGCTCCCGATACGCTTATGACACAAGATAACGGTGGTAATAAATCTATAGCCGCGGCATGTTTATGAGATATTGGGGTGTATCTATAGATAGACAAACAAAATCGAATCAAAAAAGCAAGTAATCAGTGCTAAATTAAAAAGTTACAGAACTACAAAGGACTAACAAAAAAACCATTAAAAATCCTTAATATGTTATTCGTGAAATGTTTTGTTAAAACAATGATAAAGATGAACGCAGTATTTAGGCTAATAAAATCTATCTTTTACTTATCTTCATACATTTTCAACTGCTGTGACGTCACACGTGCATACTTTTTTGCATAGAGCGTTAGTAATGCTCGCCAAAGATCTCACATTTGTGACGACTGTATTTCGTCAACGGTTATTTATTTATTTTATTTATTTATTTATTTTAACAAATTTCAAAAGCAAGGTACAATACAAACTCGGTGTCACAAAAACCTAGAAGGTTTGTCTGTACACCGGTGTACGGATGCATCTATCATCAAACGCTCAATTTAGATATTATAACTTTACTTATTAACCATGAACAAAACGTTAGTTTAATAGCAAAGTAAAATATAAATACATAGAACAAATGCTGTTCACAGTGTCAGTCGCACTCATGGTAGGCATGAGGCGTCTAGTGTGCGAGCGGCGCGGGCGCACGGCACGGTGAGTGCGCGAGTTGCGCGGGCGCACGGCACGGTGAGTGCGCGAGCTGCGCGGGCGCACGGCACGGTGAGTGCGCGAGCTGCGCGGGCGCACGGCACGGTGAGTGCGCGAGCGGCGCGGGCGCACGGCACGGTGAGTGCGCGAGCGGCGCGGGCGCACGGCACGGTGAGTGCGCGAGCGGCGCGGGCGCACGGCACGGTGAGTGCGCGAGCGGCGCGGGCGCACGGCACGGTGAGTGCGCGAGCGGCGCGGGCGCACGGCACGGTGAGTGCGCGAGCTGCGCGGGCGCACGGCACGGTGAGTGCGCGAGCGGCGCGGGCGCACGACACGGTGAGTGCGCGAGCTGCGCGGGCGCACGGCACGGTGAGTGCGCGAGCGGCGCGGGCGCACGGCACGGTGAGTGCGCGAGCGGCGCGGGCGCACGGCACGGTGAGTGCGCGAGCGGCGCGGGCGCACGGCACGGTGAGTGCGCGAGCTGCGCGGGCGCACGGCACGGTGAGTGCGCGAGCGGCGCGGGCGCACGGCACGGTGAGTGCGCGAGCGGCGCGGGCGCACGGCACGGTGAGTGCGCGAGCGGCGCGGGCGCACGGCACGGTGAGTGCGCGAGCGGCGCGGGCGCACGGCACGGTGAGTGCGCCCGCGCCGCTCGCTCGAACACTAGGTAACAAACATCTTGTTCGAAACTGGTATCGCACGAGTACAGGCACAGGGGAAAATAGTTAGGAGGTTTTATAATTTTTATTTTGATATTTTTATTTGTTTGATCCTTTTTCTTCATTAATTTAGTATCTATTTATTTAATGAATTGTGAAAGTATGTTTTTAGTTTACTTTTTATATTTTTATCATTGATGTTTTGTTTTAGCTCCAAAGGTAATGTATTTAATAGTGTAGGTACCAAATATTCAAGAGATTGATCGTAGATGGTTGATCGTAGATATGCCATTGCAAAGACAATATTTCCCGGCTTATTGTGTACTATTCGAAAAGCTTCAGCAGAATAAAAAAGACTGCATGTTTCCCATTTAAAATTGCTATCGAATCTCAATGTGCAATGTAACTTTAATGAATGTTTCTACCGAGTGCTTTCGGTAAAAGGTCGCGGGATGCCTGGCTCATGGTAAACATTCGAGATTTATACGAATTCGTGGCGACGCGTTACACAGGGGTCCGCAACTTGTAATGGTCCCACACTGCTGTAAGACTATGTTTACTAACGTTAGTAAACATTTGTTAACAAACATTTGATCACACTGTTATCAAATGTTTTCATGTTGTTTGTTACGTAATATTAGTAATGGACTGAGATCCCAGCCCCGCCAGACTCCCCTTACATTCTTACTGATAAAATGTATGTCATATTACTGTGTACAATAAACGCATGCATAGCCGCCAGATTCTGAAGTTGGTCAATTTTTAGGTACGAGGCGCTGAAGTTGAGAAACATATTACATTTCCTAACAAAATGTAACTATTGTTAACATTTGTTAGTAAATGTTTTAGTGTTAGAAAATGTTTGTAAACATGCATGCATAGGAGCGCCATAATGTACGCAAAGGATTTTAATTTATTTTTAACTATCAACAACTTAACGTGATGGCGTTGAATACTGTCACACGGATAGTGATTACGACGTACAAATCCGTTAAAAAAGATATTACGAAATAGTCGCGCGCTAAAGCTAGTCTTGTATAAAAAAAATTGGGCAAAATATGTATGTATTTTTTTTTAAATGTATCGTATGCGACCGAGCTTTGCTCTGTTATTACTATTCATTGTAATATGGTGAAACTCGAAAGCATAAATCTTATTCACGTAATCAGTATAGGTAAATGTTAGACATATTTATGAGAAATATACATATATAGTTATGTCAAACATTAACTACATTTTTTAAAACTTGTCTAAAAACAATAAAAAAAATATATATATAAACTTGAACATATAAAAAAAACAAAAGTAAGACACCGAGCGGGATTTGAACCAGTAATATTCGTTTCTTGCCGTCCGCGTCTCAACCCGCTGGACCAGACGGATAGTGGCCGGCAAAACGAAATTAGCGACCATATTCTGCGTGGACAGAAAAACGCATGAAAACTCGAAAACACACGTTTTCCCAAACATAAGACTAATCTAGATCGATTGTTTACCCCCGAAAACCCCCATATACCAAATTTCAGCGAAATCGTTAGAGCCGTTTCCGAGATCACAGAAACATATAAATAAATAAATATACAAGAATTGCTCGTTTAAAGGTATAAGATATTCATGTAAAATAAACTTAAGTCGTTAGGTCTGAAGTGTGTTTACACTGATAGATATTAATGGTGAATACATTTTATGTAAACGACGATAATAACGCCGTTAATGGCAACAAACTTTGCCAATATCCACAAGGAAGCCTAATGAAATATATCAAAGTAAAGAGAAATATATTATATAAGTCGCAGAAGAAAAATTGATATACTCTGTTAAGTCACAGGGGCGACGCTCTCTACAAATGACAGCTCGAGCACCGGCGAATGTCAGCCATGTTGACGTAGGCCTAAGGTTGACAGCGAAATCATTTTAAACGTCACGTCAGACAAATCTATCCTAAATATTATGAAATCAAATTGTCAATTATGTCAAAGCAAGAAACGACCGGCGGCCAACCCCGTGAACGAAATACCTGGCCGGAAAAAACTCACGCCCCGCTCGCCGCGCGCACCCACCGCATCGTCTAGCCACGCACGCATAGCTGCGAGCTGTCAATCGTGTAAGTATCTATTGAACGACTGCAATTCTTTACGTTAGTAATATATACTATTTGGTTCCATTTTAATTAAAAAAACTATAACCATACTACGTAAATTATACAGCCTATGTTGCCCGGGCTATTATTATGAATCTATTGACACCGCATTTATTAAAATCGGACCAGTAGTTTAGGCGTTACGGTGGAACAAACATACATATATGCATTAGGCTTCGCCGTAATCGGGTAATACTTGAAGAAATATAAAATTTGACCAAATAAATGTGTCACTATATTACTTGGGCCTCCCGAAACTCACTCGGCGAAACGCAACTCATGCGTTATTTGATATTTCACGCTGGTTTTCTGTGAGGCCGTGTTATTTTTCCGGTCGAACCCACCCATCCGTGCCGCAGCATGGCTCTTATATGTCTAAACCTGACTTTCTATCATAAGTCAATCAGCTAAGCATTAATTTCCCAGACTGTACAACCTTATGAAAGACCGCTAAATGTGAAAGTTTCTGAGGATGGACAGATGGATGGATGGATGTTTGTTACGATCTTTTACGCAAAAACTACTGAACGGATTTTATGAAATTTGGTATGGTAGTAGTTTAACCTCTAAATTAACACATAGGCCACATTTTATCCCGAAAAACTAAAATGTTCCCGTGGGATACTGTATTTACGCGGGTGGAGACGCGGGAAAAAGCTTGTAATAATCTAAAACAAAGATTTTATGTTGGTAGAATTTTTTTTCATCAAAAAAGTTACGGCTCTACCGTATATTACGGCCTAGCAGAAAACCAGCGTATTTTTGTATGACTTGCCTAAGGTTAAATTCACAAACGATACTCGGCATGGCGCTGCATTTTTAAACCAGCTATTCAAAATTGAACTTTATTACTTACACAAGAAGATGCACGTTTCATTGTTAGAGTTCGAAAGTCAAGTTGCACCGCTCTGCACAGCGCATGTGCAGTGTATGACTGATGTCATATGAAACCAAGTTATATAGCTATATACGGTGTGATCTGACCCTAACGCGACACAGCAGTACCTACTGTCAAGTGTGTCGCCACTCGTCTGTCTCCACTCTCTCGCGCTTATCTCGCGCAACCAATTCTGCGAATTCCTACGTTTCCCTTTCCAATTTTTTTGGGCTTTTGTCTTACCTAATTACCGTTTTCCTACAAAAGCGCTGTTTTTTATTGATCATTAATATAAGTTCTGTACAGATGCAGCTGAATAATGGGATCTACACAATGGGCCATATTAGAATGGAGATTCAAGAAAATAGTGGCCAAGTCACAAGCTTATTTTAACCTCCTACGTAAACATCGGTCTTTATTCGTCAGAGAAAAGTCACCGACATTGTTCATAGAATTGGCACGCTGAAGTGGGAGTGGGCCGGCCATGTCTGCAGACGGACAGACGGTCGACGGAGCAGACAAGTATTAGAGCGGAGACCACGCCTAGGCAAGCGTAGCGGACGATGTCCTGCGGCCAGGGTGTACAATCTTAGAACCTTTGAGAAGGTAACATAACAATTTTAAACCTCCAAAATAAAGAAGACCGGCCAAGTAACCAATTATTCTATGAAATGCTTACTTTTTAATTTGGTAGGATAATAATAGTTAACAACTCCATCGTAGAATAAGAGATGGCGCTTGTATAAGCTTTCGCATCAGATTTTATTATAAATTGTACTAGGTGTCACTACTAAGTTATTTGTAACTAAAATACATATGTAAAAATAAAAAAAAATGAGAATCTTTTATGAAAATAGTATTTTAAATAAAATATTTTCAATAAAAGGTACTGTATTGTATTTTTTTTAACATAACCATATTATTTTTCTTTTTGGTAACATCGATAGAAAAATATCTCAACAAAGATGTCAAAGTCAATCAAACTTTTTGCTTCGAGTCTGGTGTTATCTGTCATAGATGCGTCCACGCTTTTTTCTTGCGGCTTACGAATTACGAAGAAATTTGTTTGTTTCTGTGCATATGTCCGTCGAGTAGAGCCTCCGCTCCTCCGGTTTGTGTGTTTGTAAGTGCTGTGAGACTGCTCCTGTGCAAGAACTGAGATAGGACTCTTTGGTTTGTAGTTTGTAGTGTATTGTGGTGGTACGGTGGCAACATGTCTGAAAAAAGTGTTTTAAAAGAAAATAATGTTCTTGTAATAAATAAAATTTATAAAGAGTAAATTCTGTAAAAAGAGTAAATTTTAATTTTAAATGTACACTTAAACTACACTTAATTATATCTTGAACTAGGTACCTATAGTAATACTAGAATCCATAGTACTAGTACCGTCGTACAGTTGCAGATGGCGCTTTATTGCGGTTTCCACAAAATAAAGAGAGTGAGGTCTCTATTCCCGTATATAATAAAGTACTCTGTGCCTGCGGCACGATGGGCCGACGATTTGAAGAAGGTGGCTGGCAGCGGTAGGATGAGGCTAAGATCGGGATGGTTGGCGCTCACTGGGGAGGCCTACGTTCAGCAGTGGACGGCGATAGGCTAATGATGATAATGATGACGCGCAAACTGAGTCTGCTTGTCTATAAGTGTGTATGTCTGTGGCATCATATCTCCCAAAAGGATGAACCGATTTTGATTTAGTTTTTTTAAGGGTTCCGAACCCTTTGGGTCGGGGTCCTATTACTAAGACTGCGCTTTCCGTCCGTCCGTCACCAGGCTGTATCTCGTGAACCGTGATAGCTAGACAGTTGAAATTTTCACAGATGGTGTGTTTCTATTGCCGCTATAACAACAAATAAATATTTAAGGGAACTCCCATACGTGAATTTTTTGTCCGTCGTGCGCGAGTCTGACTCGCGCTTGGCTGGTTTTTGTTTGAATGCTGCCGTGATCGAGAGTGTTCTACAATCCATCATCATCAGCTTGCTTACTGCTTGACAACGACGGAAATGATTACGTAAATATTAGAATGTTAGTATACTCTGAGCCGGTTCAGATGAAATTTAATATTTTTGTTAACAAGAAGTTTAAAATCGACCAAAATAATGTGTCATTATCTATCTATTAGTGTATCTTCATTGCGCGGTTAACAAGTTGATAGCTGGGCCTTTAGACAAGATGCAATCATGTGTTTGTGTGCGTGCGACTAGACGTATGCGTGTAGACTAGCTGCTAACTGCTCATAACTGATTCTATCTCTTTTAAACACAATGGTAGGTGAGACAGCGTGCTTTTGGCCGCGTCCACGAGTGAGTTCGCCCGCGACTAGTTCAACCTTAACGTGTATGTATATGGTACGACTGTACGAAGCTCGCACGGATCGAGACGAGCTGCTCCGAAATCGGACGAATACGTAAGCAGCTGTTTGTGAGAAAGTATAAAAAATGCTATGCAATAGCTTTACCGCGGCAGTCCCCGCGTGCCACACGTATTTTTTGACGTGACAACGTCTTATAATTCGATGGAGCCGGCTGCACACACGAAAAAAACATGACTCATGCGGCGTTACCTAGCTAAACATGACTCATGCGGCGTTACTTCGCTCTGAGGCGTTCCATTTCTTATGACGTTGTCACGTTCAACTATCGTCAGTAAACCGACTTTACAGACAACCGATTTTTATTTGTATGTATAGACGAGACAAAATTTAATGCAGACTTTTCTTGACGTTTTCTATAAATGACTGTTATATTTTATTAATAATAATAATGAATCTCTTCAAGCTTATCACTTGCACCACACCGAAACTCTGGTAGTTCGTTAAATCAAACTCATTTATATAGTTCAGAGTAATTAATTAAATTTGTTCTGAGCTCGAAATACATGGCGTAATGGAGCTCATCATCAGTATCTTTATCTTTCTTTATTTATCTTTAATCTTCTCCTTTTCATCGAATCGAAATAATGTTCACCTACATCCATCAACATCCCGCAGATAAATACCGTTTTAAAGCTCATCATCATTTTAATATTATCTTTCTTCGCAACAATTGGCATCTTTTTTTTTAGTTCTACAATTTATTACTTCATTTAAGGCTTTAATATATTTTGCCCGCGACTCCGCCCGCGTAAATATGTAGCCTGTTTTCATCCAGAGCTTTAGCCACTCCTATAGGTACCAATTTTCATCAAAACCCGTTCAGTAGTTGTTGCGTAAAATTGCGCATACTAGTATGTTATGTGTAATCCTCTTCCATGGTCAAGTGGCTTAGAGCTTGGCTCTCGACTCCGGCGGTCGTGGGTTCGATCCCGGCATTGGAGAAACAAAAACATCTTATTTTCAAGTCTGGTTAGGACAATGCAGGACAATCTGAAAAGAAAGATAATCCATGCGTCGGATGGGCATGTAAACAGTCGGACCTGCACCTGATCTCTCGCCAGTCGTGTCGGTCATCCGTCCCACTGGGTTACGGGGGTAATGGAAGAGAGTGATGTTGCGTATTGCGCACACACTTGAGCCCAATAAATAACTCCTGCGTAGCCGCCAACCGCCGCCACCGAAATCGACGTGGAAGCCTTTATATGCCATGTATTGTCCAATACCACAATATTTAGCCACATAAACGATTTGCTTATTGCCACATATTATGTGGTTATGGTCGGTGGCCTCAGTTTCAGTGTCATCAAATGCATCTAATTTTGTTAAATAAACAATGATTGCAAACAATTGTAGGTACTCCGTTCACGTTTATTCTGCAAATATTCGGCTTCCGTGTATAATATACACGGAAGCCGAATATTTGCGGCTAAAAGTATCCTTAGAATTCACACCGAAACGGTACGCGATGCGGCACTGCATTTTTAGGGTTCCATGCCCAAAGGGTAAAACGATACCCTATTACCAAGACTCCACTGTCCGTCCGTCTGTCTATCAGTCTGTATCTCATGAACCGTGATAGTTGGACAGTTGACATTTTCACAGATCACGTGTTTCTGTTGCAGTTATAACAACAAGTACTAAAAACCTAACTAAGAGCAGGTCTAACGAGTTCATCCCCACTTCACATGTATGGAGAATTTGGAGAGCCACCCCTAAAATATACAATTATTTTATTTTATGATGCTAAAACCGAGATCTATACACAATCTATAACTGTACCAAATTTCATCCATTTATATTCATAATTGCAGAAGATAGAAGCGCGAACAGACAGACAGATAACAGACGGACAGACAGGCAGACGGACGGACGACAGAGCGAAACTAAAAGGGTTCCTTATGTATTACGGAACCCTTAAAATAGAATAAAACCAATATTTAAGGGGGCTCCCATACAACAATGTTGATTTTTTACCGTTTTGTACAGAACCCTTCGCTTACGAGTCAGACTAGCATTTGTTAAGATAGCTATTCAAAATTGATCTTTATTCATCACGCAATAAGATACACGTTTCGTTGTTAGAGTTCGAATGTCAAGTTGCACCGCTCTGCGCAGCGCATGTACAGTGTATGACTGATGTCCTATGAAACGTTTATATTTTGTGTAGTGAACAAAGTTCAATTTTGAATAGCTATCTTAGAACTGCAGCGCCACGTAGCGTCACGTGTCGTCGCGATGTGTACAAAACTTAAGGTTAATATATTATACTAATCAGCTTTGAACATCATTTATACAGAATCTGTATAAATATAAATGAATTACCGATATGTTTGTTCGCGCATAACTTCCAAACGACTGCACCAAATTGGATAAAACTTTCTTTTATGTGTTCGTTATTGCCAGGAGAAGGTTTGTATGACAAAATTTTTTGAAAAAGTTAGACAAAAAAATATGGCGGCACAAAATTCGGTGGGTCAGCTGATTTTTTATAAAGACGAAACAGACATGCATCCATCCACCAAATTTATATACTTACCCCCTTACTTATAAAATTATTTATACAGTGGATAAGCTATACATTGTTTTTGCCCTTGTCTGTCAAGCGACTTTTCCAACGTATGAGACGAGTACAAAACAATAGCTTATACATTGTATAAATATTCTTATTTTATTTAACCTACAAAAGCGCTATTTTCAGCTTTATTTAATGTACACGAGCAAAAATATGACTTACCTTTGACAGATTGATGATGATGATGAACAGGATCTGGTTCAGTAAACTATCCCAAACATATCCATAATAGCTTCCCATAGGTACGAGTGGGATTGTAAGGCATTGAAACACACGTTATATAATATTTCATCGCTTTAAGAAAGCTGCAAGTTAAATCAACTCTTATTGCGATTTGCGGGCATACAACATTAAGGTTTCCGTACACAACGGCAAAAAAATCACGTCTGTTGCATACAGTATATATCCCATAGGAAGGATACGGATAATGTCAAACAGTCTTCATCATGGCGGTCTAAGAAAACAGTTTCTATCCGTTCTGCGGGGCTATTCGCAAGGTCGGCTTAACACATATTCGACAACTTTCTGGCGAGGCGATTGGTCGCCGACAATAAACGCAGCAAGCGTTTATTGGTCGCCAAGTTATCGAACGGGAATTGTGAATAGTCCCACTAAAACATTTATGTTAAAATTTGTACATTTCGGTCAAAATTAGAAAATAAAATATGGATGTTACGAAATATTGACTTCTCTTGACGACTTTGCTACCATTGATTGCGGTCTTTTTGCTACTAACTTCTCTCTGTTCTTCCCCAGAAAGAACACATTTCTTGCTAGGTTCGCTGATCCAAAATTTACGAAAAGATTAAGTTGCATATAAATAGAGTAAGCAATCTGTCTTTACTATATTATAGCATAGGTTAGCGTAGCTCCCACTGTAGTGGTGTGCACACCTTGACCCTAGTCAGTCATTTCACACAGTTCCCAGCCACGCTCTATGTGCCACTGGGAAAGTGAGAATGCACGCTAATTATATAGTTCTTTAGTACTCTAGTAGGATTATTATTGTATAGCTGATTAAATTAATTGCATGTGTTGATTGTAAAGGGCGTAGGACATCTTAACCCGCAGCAATACAGTATCCCACAGAAACACTTTTTCGAGATAAAAAGTAGCCTATGTGTTAATCCAGAGCTTAAACTACTTTAATACTAAATTTAATCACAATCCGTTCAGTAGTTATTGCTTGAAAGAGTAACAAACATCCATCCATCCATGCAGCCATCCTTCCTCACAAACTTTCACATTTATAATAGTATGTGTGATTTGGTCCGGCAAACAGCCAGTCGGATTGTCTGCTTGTAAGCGATTGCGGCTACCCCCATGGGTAGCTCCACAGCTATACCTAGAGGAGTCACAAGTCATATTTTAAGTTATCAAGTGTTATTATCGGTGGTTTTTATAGCTACAAATGTTGATTTCGGGCAGAGGACAAAGATAAAACACTCTGTATAACCATCGAGTAAGGATGGGACTATATGATCCGGAATCCGACGGGCCGAGGAAAATTCAGAGCACTGAAAATAGAGCTCTGCACTAATTCAATAGAGCTGAAACTCTAACGCACGAGTGTCAAGTCAAAGGTCAATATCAAATCTGACAACTCGACAATCAAATTGTGTTCGATTTTCAATGCTCTAAATAATTCCAGAGTTCTATTTTCAATGCTCTAAATTTTCTCCGGCCTTCCGGATTCCAGACCTAATAGTCCCAGTCTGAGGTACTGGAAGCAACAGGGCTTGTTTTTAAGCCCAGGAACGCGCTTGAAACTCCACTAGCGCATTTATCGTATTAATATCAATCACATTAGCAATAAATCAATAAGCCATGCCGCTGTTTACAACTTCCGCGGTACGCGCCATCGGGTTTTCACGCTGCGATTATAGGCCAGGAGCCGACCGCGAAAATTTGAGTTGAATTTCATAGGACCAAATAAAACATAAATAAGTTGACAAAAGCAAAATAGTTCATAATAATAGTTAACGTTCCTTGACCTTGCCTGGGTTTGCCCTAAATGTCAGAAGAATTTGGCTTTTGCGTCATAATAATTATTATATCTATGGGTGCTTTCACACGACTTCAATCTGGTCTCGTGCTAAGTTCTCGAATAACTTAATATTATTACGGGTTCCAGACAACGGTAATATATTTAAATACTCTTGTATACTATACTTATATTTCAGATTTTTATTATAGTATACACATATTTAATACACATCCATGACCCAGGAACACAGAAAACTTTTTGTTCCCTGGCGGGATTCGAGCCCGTGACCTCCGGGTGGACCGCCAACGGAGCCACAGAGGTCGTCAAATAAAAGCTTACTTTTAAAGCCAATTTTCAAGAGCCCTCATAGTTCTAAATTTCATCACTTGATTTACATTTTAGTTTTTAAAGTATTGAAATTAGGTAAAATAAAAAGAATCGCTACCATCTCCTGGCCTATAAAGCTCCTACAGTACAATGTAGTACTTTCCCCTAACAAATGGCCGCGATAAAACCTCATAAGCACAACTTTCTAACGTCAAATCACTCGGTTTTGTATAATACTTGTACATTTCACGAGAATTAAAAAATGCTTTTGCCTACATATTATGTAAAAATGTTGTTTTTATTAAAAACCTTCAGTAATGGTTAGGTATAATAACTTGATAAAAAGAATGAAGGTTTTATGTGTATTTTTATAATGCGGTCACAAATGTTGGAATATTTTTTACAACAAAATTGTAAAAGACCTACATAATTAATTTACTTACCGACATAAATTACAAACACATTTAATATAGTGATTATGAACAATGAACATACACGTGAAAACTTCGAATATATCAGAAATTTTGTGCATGTTATCATGCATTTCTTAGCAACTTACAAGCGTGTGACGTCACCTGCTTGTACGACTTTTGTATGGGGCGTTCGTTACACAAGTCTCACAAAAGTGCAAAGTGCTCATAGTAATAGTAAACAATCCGCAGTTTCTTTGAAAATATTGATTATTAGTATACTATTCCTATTATTTTTCAGAGTTATTTATGTCATAAAAAAATACAGGAAAATATAGAAGAAGAGAGGCGAAGACTTATCGCCGTCTAAAACATCAAGAGCATTAAATTGTTATTTACTATGTCACACATAGGCTGGGACTATATTTTCCGGAATCCGCGAGGCCGGGGGAAAATCACAGCACTGAAAATATAGCTCTGCGCTATTACAACACAGCTGGAAAACGAACACACAAGTGTCGAGTCAAATGTCAAAGACACTTCGATTTCAACTCTATTGTGTTAATAGCGCAGAGTATATATTTTCAATGCGCTGAATTTACCCGGGCTCGCCGGATTCCGGATCATACAGTCCCACCTTAAGCGTCGGTTCACTCTATCACGCGACGCATGCATTTTGAATATAGCGATATTGAATATGATGGTGCATTTTGAATTTCAATCAAATTCAGCGATTCAAATTGAACTTTATTCACTACACAAGGAGATACACGTTTCATTGCATGAGGTCGAATTTCGAGCCGCTCCGGACTGCGTAGCGTCACTAGCGCGGCGCCGCTCTTGCAATGAAACGTGTATCTTCTTGTGTAGGAAATAAGGAAAATTGTTTTGCATTTTGAAATTGATTTATTTTTTAGATTTTCAGAGGTTTTTGGAGGCGGTTCTCTTTTTTGTTAAAAAGAAAGACGTTACGTATTGTTTTTGTTTTGTTAGTTTTTATTTAATTTTTTATTTCAGATTTTAGGAGCTGGGATAATCACTAGCTTGTTTGGTAATATTTAATTTTTCCAGTTTCATCAGTGGCTCTTTAGAAAATCTCGGAGAAACCTACATACATACATATATACATACAAGCATACAGGTCAAACTGAGAACCTCCTTTCTGTTGTTAAAGTCGGTTAAAAAAAGCTAAGGCCGATGAAAACTGCAGTCGCGCGCCACTTGATGTTACTTTTTTAAGAGTTCCATGGTTTATCTCCGAAGACCTTCGCCTGACCTTGAAATGTTGTATGGGAATGACCTTTCCTGATAAATGTGCTATTCAATGGTGACAACTCCGTCCAAATAGCATCAGTGGTTCTTGAGAAAATCAAGGACAAACATACATACATACATACATACATACATACATACATACAAACAGGTCAAACTGAGAACCTCCTTTTTTTTGTAGTAACTTATTTGGGGGAGAAAAAACTGACTTTGAACATCCGTATTTTTGTAGTCGTTCGAATATTCGCGAAATATCTGTAGGTCGATTCTGCTAATTAAATTTTACAATAATATAGTTTCGATGCAGCCTCGAAATGTTAAAACAGCAAAATGGTATTCTCATAAACATCAAACCGACGTCAAACGCGTTTTGATTGGTCCAAACTCCAAAAAACTGTTTATTCTATCAGAACCCAATTCTCTTGATATCTATTGAAAAATCTTCTTGATATCATAAACTGATTTTTGGAGTTTGGACCAATCAAAACGCGTTTGACGCCGGTTTGATGTTTATGAGAATACCCTTTAATTTCTATCGAAACTGTATTATTGTATGTTTTAATTAGCAGAATCGACATTCAAATATAGATTGATAATTCAGAATTGAAACCAAATTGAAAGTTTAAATACGAGAATTTCGATTCTGGAAAAATATCGAGATATCGATGAAACATATATTATTATCGTTTTATGGTTTTCTCGGAAACGATTTCTGTAGGGTGTGTGAGTCTCATGTTATTTACCTGTAGGGGTGCCGACGCTTTGTAAGATAAGTGCATGCTTGCAATAGGGTTGCCACTTGCAAATTATATATATTTTTTAAATTTTGTACCAATGAACAAAAATTTATACAAATCCCGATTGTATCCTTTCTCAAAGCTGCTTCGTGCCTCTTCATTTAGCTTGTGGACATAAGAACAAAACAAGTTTAATGGAAAACGACCTCTTCACCGAGATTTCGACGAGCAATGAGGTTCCAGTTAATCATGGAGAATAATATTGTCACTGAAGAGTAAATAATAATATATTAAAAGCATATACCTAATTTTTTCTGTAAATATACGTTTATTTTTTGACGTAATAACGTCTTATAATTCGATGGAGCCGGCTGCACGCACGTAAAAATATGACTCATGCGGCGTTACCTCGCTCTGAGGCGTTCCATTTCTTATGACGTTGTCACGTTCAACTATCGTCAGTAAACCGACTTTACAGACAACCGTTTTTTTTTAAACTTGTATTATTTTCTTATTTGTGTTGATTAGATACCAATAAAACATAAAAATAATTTGAGCCGCCTAGATCGTGCGACATCGATCGTGCCTTGACTGAGTCTGAACGGGCAGTGGGTACAGATTTACTTCTATTAAGTCATCTGTTAAGCTACAGTCAACAGGCTGGCGACGAGTTACATCGCCGCACCGTATATTTTAATCATTAACAGATCGATAGTATTAATATTATAACAAAAAAAAATACCGGTTGTCTGTAAAGTCGGTTTACCGACAATAGTTGAACGTGACAACGTCAACAACAACAACAACAACAACAACGACGACAAAAACAACAACAATAATAATAATAATGAGGTAAAGGCAATGCGAGGTAACGCTAGTACTTGAGTACTTGGTAACGGTACTTGGTAACAGGTAACGCATGAGTCATATTTTTTCGTGCGTGCAGCTGGCTCCATCGATTTATAAGACGTTATCACGTCAAAAATATAACACGGCCACCCCTGTGGCTGTGGTTGAGCGTATTGGTGCTCAAGCCAGGGGTCGCGGGTTCGAATCCCGCCGGAGGAACAAAAATGTTTTCCATGTTCCTGGGTCATGGATGTGTATTAAATATGTGTGTATAATATAGTAAAATCTTAAATATGTATATAACGTAAAAGTATTAAATATATTTCCGTTGTCTGGTACCCGTAACACAAGTTCTTCCAAAACCTTACCACGGGACCAGATTGACATGGTGTGAAGCGTCCATAGATATATATTATTATAATGTACAGCCGAACGTATAACCGCCTCCTTTTTTGGAAGTCGGTTAAAAAGGATTCGAGCGAAGAAGAAGCCAATATGTGTCGTGAATGCCTGGTAGATGAGAAACATTGAAATTAATATATAACGCAGTGAAAACAAAACGCGTCAACTAACTAAAAAATTAAGAAAGATGCATGTAAAGTGCGGTTGCGGAGCACATATAATTTCGTACATTAACTAATCGCTAATTGTCACTTTACACAGGTACGCGATAGGAGAGCGATAGCAAATATATTATTTCGCGAGTGAATGAGACATGTAGGGATAATTCAATGCACGAAATTCTACATACTCCACGACCGCACTTTAGTAAACATAAATGTCACTATACTGACTGACGCTACAAAATCGAAATTTTTATTTTGTTTTTTCGGTGTTGCCACCCCTATTCCAGCACAAAGCGGCTTCCGCTACAACCCCGCTATAAATGAGCTAGTTTCTAATTTTTCCAGAATTATACCTTCCTTCCTTCGCAAATAATGGTCAAGCAATATAGAAGTCTTTGTTTGAAATAAAAATGACATATTTCTGATAAATGTATAGAACTTCCCTTACTGTAATAGATTTTGTGGCGAAGCGGGAAGTGTATATCATATAGCATTGTTTTAGGATTCGACGCTTCAAGCTACCCTTTTAATTTTTTCTGTCCGTCCGTCTGTCCGACTGTCCGCCCTATAAACAAGCTCGGAAATCTGACTCCGTACAGAGTTGAGAAGAAATACTGACTAAATAAAGTAAGGAGCATTAGCATGCATACCAGAAAGCTTAAAAAATTTAAACTACAGGAATTCCATTAGCGTTGTGTACATATGATATACTAAGGCGCCGTTTCACAGTCAGGTACCTTATTTGCATGTTTCATCTCTGTCGCTCGATATAAAGTAAGCAGCGACAAAACTTCCGAATAAGCTATGTGACTCTTGTTAGAAGATTATAAAACAGGTCGACATAACATTTCCGAAATTCAAATTATATGTACATATATACAAGAATTGCTCGTTTGTGTGGATCCACAGCGGCAACCAACAACAACAACCCTTTGACATGATCTCAGAGGTGCCCAAGGGTAGAGGTGTACATGGTAAGAATGTAGGAGGAGTAGGAAGAACTCCAGATTCTCTTCCCAAGCAAAGCGGGAGACAGCGCAAAGTTGCAATGACCAAAAAGAAGTTTCTCTTGCTGGTTTCATAGAAACCATGAACCATTAAAGCAGTTTTCAGCGCATCATAATTGCAGGGCAGAGCAGTATAGTTTCTAAAAAACCATGTTTTTCCTACTTTCTAGCAGAAGAGGTTTCGTTTTCTGATTTCATAGAATTCATGAACCATTAAAGCAATTTTCAGCGCCTCATAATTGCTGGGTGGAGAAAAATGGTTTCTAAGGAACCTTGTTTTTACTAGTTTCTAGCAGAAGAGGTTTCGTTTTCTGATTTCATAGAATTCATGAACCATTAAAGCAATTTTCAGCGCACAGTAATTGCGGATCGCAAGACAATGACTAGACGCGGGTAAGGCTGCCAAAAACGGGCCTTATAAATCAAGTGCGTAGCGATAGCGGAAAAGTTACTCATTCATTTATTAAAATTAATCAAGCCATATTTAAATAAACTTAACCAAGAGCATGTCGGGACATGTCTAAGTAGGGTTCCGTAACTATAAACGCGTAATAGTCTTTCTTCGTCTTCAAAAGTGTCCGATTTCACCCAAAATAATTTCCCTAAAGAGCTTTTAGCGTGATCTAATAATAAAAAAAATATTATGAACCATAAAATATCACGATATATCTATCAGCATGGAAAATTAACAAGTTTCCACCTCTTACAGTTTAGAAATGCCAGGGGTGGGGGGAAATTAATTAAAATTAATAAAATTAATTAAAATAAAACAGAAAAAGAAATCCACGAACTTTTAAACCATTTTGGAGGCCGATTACTCGAAAATAGCTCTATATATATTATCTTTATAAAGAAAGTTGTGTATGAAACCCCATCTTTTTTTTCAAAATACTTTTTTACTTATTCAAAGATATGTATTTATATTATATTATTAATATCTCATTCTGCTCCACACAGTGGGGTAAAAATTTAATTCCCACTTCAAATCTCGCAAATTTATGCTGCCATTAACAAATTCTACACGCAATTAATTATAGGTGTACTTAATATCATCAATTTATATTAATAATTACAGAAGTTAGCGGGGGCAGCAAACGGCAGCAGCTCCCATACAAAAACTTGTTAATTGCCGTTTTGTACGGAACCCTACGTGCACGAGTCCGACTTATATTTGGCCGGTATTTATATTGGCATTTAATTATTTTTGACTGACTTCAATACAGGAGGAGATTCTAAATTCGATTATTTTTTTGTTTGTTACCTCAGAACTTTCGACTGGGTGAACCAATTTAGATGATTCTTTTTTTATTTGAAAGCTGGTGCTTCCTTTGAGGTCCCAATGAGGGTGTTTGATATTTATTGCCGTTAGGGGGCAGATCCAACGCACACAAAGCGTCATCTGATGGCGTAAGTGGTATCAAAAACGGTCAATAAGAATTTTCGATTCTTTTCCTGTAAGGCGGCGCTAGGTAGCCCGACGGTCCTTGTCGTGTCAAAAAACTGACAGATGTCACGAATTTAAAAACGCTAATTTTACTTTGGAAGTCGGTTTTCATTTTTGTTTAAAAAATAATATCTCGCGAACGAATGACTCTGCTGACGCTGCCCTAAGTCTTGGCGTATCTTAAGGCGACCGTTATCCTATATCCTTTCAATTGTGGACTACAGACACAGACTAATGTTTATGTGGAGTTGTTTAAACTATCTTCTGTAGTTAAATGTTCTGTGACATATAGTCGTTATTTAAACATTTTAGGATTCCGTTATCCGTACCCAAAGGGTAAAAACGGGACCCTATTACCACAGAATAAATATTTTTAGTAATAGCACAAAATAATTATTTATTATGTGCTGTTTACTAAGACTGTGCTGTCCGTTCGTTTGTCCGTCTGTATGTCACCAGGCTGTATCTCATGAACCATGATAGCTAGACAGTTGAAAATTTCACATAGTATGTATTTCTGTTGCCGCTGTAACAAGAAATATAAACAGAATAAAATAATTATTTAAGTTTAAGCCGTTTTCTACGGAACCCTACGTGCGTGAGTCCGACTCGAATTTTTAACCTCAGTCAGAATTTTTTGCCAAATCCTCCTACTGTTATAAATGTGAAGCTTTGTGTGGATGTATGGATTGTTGTTACTCTTTTAAGCAAAAACTACCGAACGGATTTCGCTGAAATTTGGTATGGTAGTAGTTTAAGCTCTGGATTAAAACATAATCTACCTTTTATCCGAAAAAAGTGCAGCGCTCCCGTGGGATACCGTGTTTAGGCGGGCCGAGCCGCGGGCAAAGGCTAGTAGGGAACATGCACGCAGGTATTTTTTATTTATTCAAATTAAAGAAGTTAACGCTGATGATGACTACTATTGGAATAATTATTTTCTTAGGAGTTTGTCCTGTAGATCACTTACAAACATGTGTTCGTTGTGCTCGTTAGCTAAAGTGTCCAGTTTCCTAATTAAAACCACACCCGAGACTAACATCTTCACAAAGTACATGAATAATAAATAATAATATGCCTTTTTAATATGTTACGTAATATTATAAATGTGAAAGTTTGCGAGAATGGATGGATGTTTGTTACTCTTTCACGCAAAAACTACTGAACGGATTTCGATGAAATTTGGTATGGTTGTAGTTTAGGCTCTGGATTAAAATATAGGCTACTTTTTGTACGGAAAAAGTAGAGTGTTACCGAGGGATACTGTATTTATGCGGGCGGAGCCGCGGGCAACAGCTAGTGATTTATAATTTAGCTATTGTCCGTAGCTATGCATGTATTCTGTGTTTAAAATACTTGTTTTTATTAAGATTACAAATAAATCTGTTCGTCTGAGATTTGATAGCAATAACAAAATTAAAAAAAATTAAATAACCCCCGATCCGTCGAGCAGTGAGTGAGCTGATGATGATGAATTACAGCTAAGAACCCTCTCGATAATTTCACCTTGTCAGGACATATCTAAGGAGGGTTCCGTAACTATATTTTTTTATATATAACGCGTAAAATTATATTTTTACAAATAACTTCAAAATTTACTGTCCGATTTCGTTTAAAATAATTTTCCCAAAGAGTTTTTATCATAATCTATTAGCATGGAAAATTGGAAGTCTCTAAATCTAATAGTTTAGAAATGAGGGGAGGGTGACCAACTTCTAAGCCACTTCGGAGGCGGATTACTCGAAAATGGTTGAATTTTTAAAAAAATCATGTGTGAAACTTTGTCTTTATTTAAAAATGTCTATTCAACGATACACTACGGGATAGGATGAAAAAAATATTTTTCATCCCCACTACACATGTATGGAGAGCCACCCCTAAAATATAAAATTATTTTTATTTTATGATGCCAAAACCGAGATCTATACACAACCTATAACTATACCAAATTTTATTTATTTATTTTCATAATTACAGAAGCTAGAAGCGCGAACAGACAGACAGATAAACAGACGGACAGACAGACAGACGGACGGACGACAGAGCGAAACTAAAAGGGTGCCTTATGTGTTACGGAACCCTAATATATCCAAATCGGTCCACCTGTTTGGGAGCTACGATGCCACGGACAGACACATAGACAGACACGTCAAACTTATAACACTCCTCCGTTTTCCTATACAATTATTTTTATATTTTTTGTTGGCCTGCATTTGGACTTCTGATACAAAATAACTTTTATTATTTAAACGTTAATAAAAAATTTAAATCATTACTTTTTTAGACTTTAATTTTTCTCTCATTCTATTGTTTCACATTCTATTTTTCGAATCAAATCAAGCGTTTTATTTATACATAGGTCAATACTCATGAAAGTGTAGAAAAAAAACTATGGCCATTGCAAACAATCCAGTCCCGCATCATTTCTTCCCATAGGAAACTAACGCGTCGAACAAGTTCCCATGAGCTTAGGATAGCTTCGGATAGTCTCAGAAGGCTTCGGGAGGCTTCGGAAAGCTTCGGGTATCTCCGGCTATTCTCGGCAAACGCCGGGCGCGAGCGCACGCGCCGTTGTACCTGTTACGCGCTACTGGTTCTTGACCTTAGAAGAGGCTTCATGCTGACTGCGGTGTGCGTTCTTAACCCTTCTTCGGAGGACGAAGAATCGTCAATGTTCTAAAACGTGTCTTACAGGAGGCGCATATTATGATGTGTATAATTTGATACACTACTAACACTAATCTTAAACAGCAATTTAGTAATAATATTAGGTCTTTTCCTATGAAATTGCCGTTTTGTATGAAAAAATTTAAACGAATTTTTTTCATGTATTTTTTATTTGTATTAATCTAAGTAATCACCCATGCAATCAATGCATCTTTGCCAACGCAGTGGCAGTTTATTGATGCCCTTCTTAAAGAAATCAGCTGGACGGGAGGCAACAAATTCTTCAAAGGCATTTTGTACTGCCTCTCGGGTATTGAATTTTTTTCCCGCCAAGAAGTTATCCAAATTCTGGAAAAAGTAGTAGTCTAAAGGCGCAAGGTCTGGTAAGTAGGTCGGATGACGGAGAGCTTCCAACCCCAGTTCTTGCAACTTGGAGACCGTCTGCTGTGCAGTATGAGGACGCGCGTTGTCGTGCAGGAGCAGCGGAGACGAGCGATTGACCAATGCTGGTTGGAGATGTGCCAGCTTCTCCATCATTGTGTTCAGTTCTTCACAGTACACATCTGCAGTAATGCTCACCCCGTTTGGTAAGAAGCTGTGATGAATCACACCGGCGCTAGACCACCAAACAGTGACCATCACTTTTAAAGGGTTAAGTTTTCGTTTAGGGCATTGTTTAGGTGCTAAACCAGGATCCAACCAACTTGCTGAGCGCTTGCGGTTATCAAACGGAATCCATTTTGCATCGCAGGTAACAATGCGGTTCAAAATTCCTTCATTTGTGTGTCTGTTGAGCAGTGGAACTGTTGGTTCGCGCTGGCGATCATTGAGTTCGTGGGGCACCCATTTGTCAAGCTTTTTTACCTTGCCAATTTGACGCAAATGGATCAATATTGTTTTGACGCTGACGTCGAAAGCTGCTGCTAATTCAGCCATAGATTGTGTATCATCAGCTTCCACAATCGCCCCTATTAATAATATCTATGGACGCTTTCGCACTAAGTCAATCTGGCCCCGTGGTAAGTTCTCAAAGAACTTGTGCTACGGGTACCAGACCACGGAAATATAGTTAATACTTTTATTATATTACACTATTATTAATAGTGTAATATAATAAAATCATAAATATGTGTATGGTATAATAGTTATTTGAGAACTTACCACCGCAATAGAATGAAAGTAAAATTAAACCGTTTTTTGGAACGAAGTTCCTTATGGGGCGATGCGGAGGGGTACCCTAGCCGGGAAAAAACGTCCGTAACGTAAGATTTTTATGTATAGTATTTATTATTTTCTTTATACCTCGAATGGAACTTAAAATTAATATTTTTATAATAAGGAACTTCGTTCCTATCCGGTGTCCCATGGCACCACACGACTTTTTTTTCTTAAAAAAGTAATAATTTAATTTTTTTATGAACTGAATTTGAAATGAGATTAAAAAAGTTATAAAATGGAGTCCATTCATTTTGTCCCAGAAGTCAAAATGCAGGCCAACAAAAGAAAAGAAAGAACATTGTAGAGGAAAACAGGAGTGTTATAAGTTTGTCGTGTCTGTCCGTCGCATCGTAGCTCCCAAACAGATAAACCGATTTGGATCTATTAGGGTTCCGTAATACATAAGGAACCCTTATAGTTTCGTTCTGTCCGTCCGTCCGTCTGTCTGTCTGTCTGTCTCTCTGTCTGACTGTCTGTTTGTCCGCGATTCTAGCTTCTGTAATTATGAATATTATAAACGGGAATGATTATGTATTTGTTCCATAAGCGTTGCTTTGTAACCTACATGGAAGTAAAACTTTTTTGATTTGATTTTTGATTTTTTAGTTTGTTTGTACTCTATATTTGTGCCAAATTTTATCAAAAATTCAGGCAAGTAGCTTAGGATCCTCAAGTCTGGTAAAAGAGAGTTGAACGAGGGTTATTTGACAACTTTTAACTCGGCAACTCAATACGACCTTTGAAGCGAAGTAATTGATAAGCCATAATTTGACAAAAAATCAGTGGTTTTTGCTTGAAAGAGTAAAAAACATTTATTTCAAATTTTATTTATCATGTTAGTAGGTACTAATGAATTAATTATCAAGTAACTCATCAGGTCATTTGAATTTTTTCATAGGAACTAATATAGATTTAGATAAGATTTTTTGAATTCTTCGCCATTTCTCAGGTTCAACTTTCGTTTGACAGACTTATACTCCGAAACAACTGGACCGATTTTGATAAAACTTCGCACAGATGTAGAGTAGACTACGGATCATAGGCTACTTTTCATCGTGGCAAAATTTACAGTTCTGGGATAACGTTTTTACGCGCATCTAGTTTTAATCATGAAATATCAGCTGCTCACCTGATATTCTGACAAGAGAGATGATCCATGCGTCGGATGGGCATGTAAAAAGTCAGACCTGCACCTGATCTCTCGCCAGGCGTGTCGGTCATCCGTCCCACTGGGTTTTGAGACTAAAGGAAGAGAGAGTGCTCTTGTGTAATGCGCATACACTTGGGCACTATACCTGTATTACAACATTATACCTGCGTAGCTGTCGGTCTGGTTTCAATGAAACCGGCCACCGTCACCGAAATCGGCGTGGGGAGCTATATATGATTATTAAATCTAGAATCGTACACCAGTATGAAGCGGCATTATAGTAAAACTAGAAACAGTTTTTGTGATCAAACTCGTGTGACTACAAGCTAAGTATTTCATGATCAACCTGTTGATATCTGGTTTTTTTTTAAAGTAACAGTCCAGAAAAAGAGGAGACGGATAGCCTGATGGTAAGCGATTAGCTCCGCCCATAGACAATGGTAACAACGGAGGAGTTACAAGTCCGTTGCCGGTCATCAAAACCCCCCCAAGGCTTAACCCAACCCCGCTCACTCGGTGAATTACAACGCAAAAGATATTCACGCCGGTTTTCATAGTCGCCGTGGTATTTGTCCGGTCGAGCCAGCCCGTTCGTCCCAGCATGGTTCTCCCACGGTTAGCTAAGGCACTCGAAGACTAACGTAACTGGTTGAGCCACTGCACGGACGCGAATACTTTTTAATTTTCTTTAGGATCAGATAAAAAAGGGTTTAATTATCTTTAAATTATAAGAAGGAAGTGATTTAAAAATTTTTGAATCGTCGAAAATCGTTGATGATTTCAACGGCTTGAAAACAGGATTATAAATTTCATAACAATACAATATACATAGACTGGCAAAATGATTTTGGCAGTCTATGTATATGTATGTATGTTTGTATGTTTGCTCCACCGTAGAGCCCAAACTACTGATCCGATTTCAATCAATGCGGTGTCAATAGATTCGTAATAATGGCCCGGGTTACATAGGCTATATAATTTGCGTAGTCGGGATACAGATTTTAACTTTTTGATTGTTTACAATTATTTACCTTAAAATAAGCTACCACCAGACCACGGAAATATAATTAATACTTTTATACTATACATATATTTAAGATTTTTATTACATAATACACTTATTTAATACACATCCATGACGCAGAAACACAAAAAACTCGTTCGTTCTCTGGCGGGATTCGAGTTGCCAAGGTGTCAACCATTGAGCCACTGGTCGTCTCACCATCTTTTACACAATTTCTTATCTATACACCTATAAACTACTCAATATCTTAAACTGGATTGATTGTTTGCTTGTACTCTATATCTGTGAAATTTTTTATCAAGATCGGTCCAGTAGCTTCGGAGCCTAAAGTCTATAAAGTTGAAGGAGGGTTATATGAAAACTTTTAACTCGGCAACTCTATACGACCTTCGAAGCGAAGTAATTGACAAACCCATTATTTGACAAGAAATCTGTGGTTTTTACTTGAAAGAGTAAAATATATTCGTAAAAATGGCCCGGGTGACACGGGCTAAATAATTAGCGTAGTCGGGTTATTTATAGCTTTCAACTTTTTGATTATTTACAAAACAATATCAAAACATTTTAAAGTTAATAAATTGGACAAACTGTATTCGTTTGTTGTTCGCTTCAAATACAATCATGTTGTATATTATTACTTATTAAATTAAATTTAGGTATACACAATAATGTACTAAGTGAATAAAAGTAATAAGTCGATTCAGGTAAGATATTAAGATAAGTTGTAATCACATCAAATCAATTATTTCTCCCTTTTTTAAATTTTAACGTGGGAACGCATATCTGACAAATTTAGAATCATTGACTATGCACATGACCAAGCTAAATTGAATCTTATCCGTTGGGCTAAAGTCGCATTTTATACAGCTACATCTTGTTCAAAGAAAAGTTACAAAATAAAGGAATTTAAGCTTTACAATATGTGGATAAAATTTATTTTCGTATAACTTTATAGCGCGAAGGAACAGGTTTAGAATGATTGCATCCGCTGTTAAGGCGTTTTAGTGATGTGCCTCAACGTATCGATGTTTTTGAACATTAGAAACCAGCACCAAAATTTGGCTACAATATTACATGAGTAATGACAGTATGCATAGCTAAAAACATCGTAGTTGACAGAACAATAACACGATAAACATTTCCTGACAACTATCAATACGAATGGACACCCAACCTCACACTGCCGTACAACGCGCCGGCTTTGATGGTCACACGCCCGCAGCACAGTATCAGTCACGAGTTATGAATAGATTTTAAGTAATTCATAGTTAATTAATAATTTAAGGTCACCTTTTATATTTCTGGAACGAGACCGAATACTGATTACGCTCCTTGATTTATTTTTGTTTTGGGGACATCCAGTATTATGTAGGTACTAATTATACGCAGAGGAAAAGTTAGTATGTTTGCGATGAATAGGCTCCGAAACTACTGGACCGATTTTGATGAAATTTGGCTCAGACATAGAGTAGACCATGGGGAAGCACATAGGCTACTTTTTTATCGCAGCAAAACATATAGCATCCGCAAGACTAATGTTTGCGCGCACGAAGTCGCGGGGAACAGCTAAATGTACCAATATATAATTTTATTCTTATCGAATTTGGTTGAAATCATAAACGTATATAATATATTAAAGACAAGGCATGTCGAGGCAAAAACTATCCCCACTTAAATTTTCCCACTTTTACACCAAAAGGGCCATTTTGACATTTGTGTTATGGTGAAATCAAGAAGGCTGACATTTGAGGTATGGTGAAATCAAGATGGCTGACATTTGAGGTATGGTGAAATCGAGATGACTGACATTTGAGGTGTGGTGAAATCGAGATGACTGACATTTGAGGTGTGGTGAAATCAAGATGGCGTAACGTTTTCTTGTATGAAGGTTTGTTTTGTAAAATGCACGTCATAGCCTATCCTTAGTTTTGAAATCTCCGGTTAAACATATCTATCGATGTGAAGACATCCCATTACTACGACCGTGTAAAACCACAGTTTATGTGTGTATTAAATTTTAAAACTTTATTATTGTTTATTTACAATAACGGACTGAGTAAAGGGATGTTATGTATCAGTTGACGATTATGTCGCGGTTTCGTATCCTGCCACGGAACAAAATTAAATATTCAATGTATTACTGTGTCATACGTGGGTATTAAATAATGTGCGTAGTCTTATAACAATATTATATATATTATATACAGAATAATGGTATTTAATATGAACTAACCAGCAAAATAAAGTACCTACAGCACTTTTAAAACGGCTATTTATTAAACTTAATATAAGCTAGATTTAAAATAAAAAAGTTTATAGCAAATTTTATAAATTTTCTTAATCTAGTACAAATAAATAAAATTGAATTTCAAATTAACAGCATTGCGCTAATTGAATAATATGATGGTAATTATATTCGATACCTACACCGAAAATGTTAGGTCTATCTGTCCGGTGTCTGTCTTAGATATGTTTGTTTGTCCCGGCTAATCTCTGAAACATCTAGATCGATTTTGACCGGATCTCACAGCCGACGTTATAAGGAGTAACTTAGGTTACTTTTATTTTAGGGTTCCGTTAAAAAAAAAGGGTTCCATTTCCATTAATAGTTCCACGGAAACGAAGTTAGGGTCACCAGCTATTTCGTCTTAAAATCTTTAACATTTAAAGTTATGAAAAATTGCAATTTTCAAAGCGCAGTGCTTTATTTTGCAGGCTAGTGTAATAAAATATATTTCCGCGGTCTGGTACCCGTACCACAAGTTCTTCGAGAGCTTGCCACGGGACCAGATTGACGTGGTGCGGAAGCGTCCATAGATATTATTATTCTGTCTATCTCCAAACCGATGGCTATGTCTAGGAACCGAAGGCGAGCAAAATATGCCACTTTCAAAATGAGCTTACAGATATCCCGATCGAAAGTGACAAAGTCGACGTCACGGACATCTGCAATACCGGTAGATACACAGATGCGGTACAGATGCGAGTTGAAGTTTTAAACAAATACTAATATTATTTTTAGAAACCTCCCTTGCCATAATGTTGAAATTAAGTTAGTGTAAAATATTAAACACCATATGTATGTAACATAATAAAATATTATAATAACTAAAATGGGTGGTCCATCATGGGTCTATGAGTTCTTAGTATTTGTTTTATTTATTTATATTATAATATTTCAATGTAAAATTATTTTTAACAGCCTCCGTGGTCTAGTGGTTAGAGTTTGGCTCGCGACTCGGAGGTCGTGGGTTCGATTTCCGCAGAAAACAACAAAAATATGTTGTTTTCAAGTTTGGTTAGGACAATGAAGGTTGATCACCTGATTGTCTGACAAGAGAGATGATCCATGCGTCGGATGGGCATGTAAAAAGTCGGACCTGCGCCTGATCTCTCGCCGGTCGTTTCGGTTATCCGTCCCACTGGGTTACGAGAGTAAAGGAGGAGAGAGTGCTCTTGTGTACTGCGCACACACTTGGGCACTACAAAATAACTCCTGCGTAGCTGGCCTGGTTTCAATGAAACTGGCCACCGTCACCGAAATCGGTGTGGGGAGTTATTATAAAATTATTTGAATACTATGTATATATATAAAAGGTAAGTAGTAAGTGAAGCCGATAGGAATGGAGTTGAAGAGCCCCACGCCACTGATAGGGATAATATCGCCAAAAGAGCATAGGAATTGCCTGATGGCAAGCGTTTCCGGCCTTTTAAATTCTCACCTTCTCTTAGACCTCAAGTACCCTCAGTTACTAGGCGAAATACAACGCAAGCGTTATTTCACGCCGGTTTTTTGTGAAGCCGGTCGAGCCGGCCCACGATTTTGCTGAAGCTTTTTGGGTTCCATAGGCCGCTGCAATCTCTTACCACCAGTCGTTCCATCAGCTCGTTTGCCTCTCATTTGCGTCCTTGCGAAGCAAAAACTCGGAGCTCAGTTTTACGAGAACTGTGCGAACGGAGGAGTATGAGATTTGGTATTAATTAATAAAATTGTTTGCTTTAATCTTCATAAGACAATAATTAATGTTGCAACTTAGATTAAGCTTAGTTGAGAAAAAGTGTTTTACTTCTTATGTACTTAATTATGTAGTTGAGATACAATTTAAATAGATTACTTCTAAATTCATTAAAATTACTGAAAAACATATCTACCTTTGGACATATTGCGTCATATCGGTTGCACATTCCAGTTCGCGGACTGTTCATGGAAACATTATTGTTACTAAAGGGAATATAATGCTTAGAAACACTTATATAAAATTAATAAAATAAAGGTTACACACACTATATTACCTCACTAACACTACCGTGCGTTTGTATAACAACAGTAGGTTTTGGTTTGACACAAATGTCAATCTTTCTTTCACATTCCATAAACAATATTTACATTGTTTATTGCGTATTTAAGAGGCAAGAGACTTATAATTTATGAATTATGGTCGAATTTCGACCACCGGGCGACCTTTAGTTTTATTTATTATTAGGCTTAGGCCCTGTTTCACAATCTTCGAATAAGTGTCGAATAGCTTATTCGAAAGGCAGCTGCTTAATTTATATCGAGCGACAGTGATAAAACATGCAAGTAAGCTATCTAACACTCATCAGTAGATTGTAAAACAGGCCCTTGGGATATTCTAGAATTGCTCGGTCAAATATAATATATTGTCGGAGCGGGATCATGGCCATTATAAGAGGTTAGCACAAAACCAAAATTTAATTTCATGGGGACTCCACCGAAATTAGCTGACAATGTATTTTCAGGACACAGACATAGATGTACTAGATGTGACCAAAATATCACTTATACTTTGATTTTTTTGGCTTTATGTAGTGTTAAATGCAATGTAGTATTAAACACTTGCGGATTGTGTCGCGCGCACTGTTCTTTTTCCCGACGTTTCGGCTACTTTCCGACGTGGTCGCGGGAGGACTAAGGTGGCAGTTGTCCTATTTGTTGAAGATGTCCAAACTACCCGCAGATTCTTCAAATATTACTTGTGTTCCGATCGACGCAAATTTACAAGTAGCTTATAGTTTCGCTCTGTCCGTCCGTTAAGCTGTATGTCTGTGTGTCCGCCTTTGCTAACTTTTGTATCTTACTAACTATTGTTTTAAAAAAAGAATTATCCAAATCGGACTACTCTGTAAAAAGTTATGAGTCGGTCATACATAAAATAGTTTTGGAGGGAACCCAAAATTGCACGCTTTTTGAAGTTGTACCACCACTTGCCCACACTTGTGGACGTTAACGAATATTTAATGGATAATATTCTACCAATATTACACATTAAAAACCGAAGTAACACAAATTTATGGAGGTTATACAAAAACAACAACGTCACACATTGAATTCCTCGGGAAAACTTCGTCAATTACATACCTGTATTTATAGGTGCGTTAATTTCAATGAATGACAGCGAAGTCTCAGTAATAGGGTCGCGTCTTTAACCCCCGAAGAAAACAGAGGAGTGTTGTAAGTTCTACGTGTATGTCTGCGTGTGTGAGTGTGTGTCTGTGTGTATGTCTGTCCGTGGCATCGTAGCTCCCGAACGGATGAACGGATATTACTCTAGTTTTTTTACTGACATGTCGAGAGTGTTCTTAGCTATGATTCATCATCATCAGCTCGCTCACTGATAATTTGGGGGTTACTTAAAAATTGTAATTTTGTTTATTACCCTTTGGGTGCGGAAACCTAAAAAGCAAGCAGAGACAGTGACAGACGTATATATTATAGACGAAGCATGTCGAGGCATAACTGTCCCAACTAAAATGGACCCACTGTTGGGGGTTTTGGGGCCATTTTGACATTTGAGGAATGGCGAAAAAAGATGGCTGACATTAATTGAGATATGATGAAACCAAGATGGCGTAACTTTTTCCTGTATGAAGATTCGTTCTGTCAAAAGTACGTCGTAGGCCTTACTTAGTTTTGAAATGTTTGGTGACAGCCAAATTTATTATTAATACTTCACTTTATCTTTGAGTAGCTTTTGAGATTAAAATCTATGTTACATCTAGGTAACCAAAGTCCCGGGTAAAAAGGTCCATTTCAGGTTCAGCGGTCGGAGGTTAGTATGTGGCGCTGATAATTTAATATATAGTAACATCATAAAGAGCGTAGCACTATCACTTAAACTGGGGCCATACCAACTATTACGTATTCTGTGGCCATACTAAGTGGTAACAGCGTTAATGGACGCCAATTATTTAACTCTTTCCTTCTCTCATCTTTTTTCTCATCTTTTCAAATCCATTTTAATCTTTTTGTAAACAAAAATACTAATAATTAAAATGTCACATATTTGCCGTGCAGTGAAGAAATTCACGTGGGAGAGCCACGCTTCGACACGATTGGACCGGGAGACCGGATAAATACTACGGCCTCCCTGAAAACCGAAGTGAAATAACGCATGTGTTGTGTTTCGCCGAGTGAGTGAGGTTATCGTGAGGCTCAAGGGGGTTGGGGATTTTTTTGCGTTTGTCCGTGGGCGGCGGTAATCGCTTACCATCAGGCGATCCGTCTGCTCGTTTCCTGGTCCGTTTCATAAAAAAACAATACAAAGACACATTATTATTTTCCAATTTAAAGTTTTCGGCTTAAAGCTTAATAGTGAATTTCGACATTATTATATTTTAACGAGATGTTGCTCGCAATTCCGTACGTGCAGAAGGAAATCCCGCGGGAATCATACAATTTACTGCGTTGATAAGTAGCCTAAGCCATCCATCAAATTTCAATTTTTTAATTCAAGTTATAGCGTGAAATAATAACAAACATCCATATAAACTTTTGCGCTTATAAAACTAGCTTTTGCCGCGGTTCTGCCCGCGTAAATACAGTATCCCACGAGAACACTGTACATTTTCGAATCAAAAAGTGGCTTAAGTGTTAATCCAGAGTTCAAACTACTACCATACCAAATTTCATTAAAATCCGTGCAGTTGTTTTTGCGTGGAAGAGTAGCAAACATCGAGCCATCCTCACAAACTTCTAATACACATAATATTAGGTCCTTACATATGAAATTGGCGTTTTGTCGTACTGGCCACTTTGATCTCAAATATATCTTCTTTGGTTAGGAATTCCAATTTTAAATTTATACTGCTATTTACTCATAAATTTGTGTTTCGAAAACCGTAATTCATTTGTTTTTCCTCTTTTGGTTTTTTCTATGCGTCACTCTGTTTACAAAATGGAAAACTTGAAATATCGTATTATTTTCGAGTACGAGTTCCACCGTGACAGTAGTGCTGCAGAAACGGCTCGAAGGATTAATGATGTGTATGGCGGCGGTGTCGCAAAAGAAAACACAGTGCGTTTTTGCTTCCAACGTTTTCGTTCTGGAAATTTCGACCTGCAGAATAAGCCCCGTGGACGGCCGGAGTCCAAAGTTGATAATGAAGAATTGAATTTAAAGAGCTAAAGAGAAGCTATTGTGGAAGCGGTTCCATCGCAAACCACGTCCGAGTTAGCTGCAGGCTGCGGTGTTAGTGATAAAACTGTTTTAATCCACTTGAAGCAAATTGGGAAGGTGAAAAAGCTTGAAAAGTGAATACCTCATGAATCGAGTGCAGCAAACCGACAAACGCGCGTCGACTGCTGTGTTACATTACTCAACCGGCACAATAATGAAGGAATTTTAAATCGAATCATTACCTGTGATGAAAAGTGGATCCCTGTACGATAATCGGAAACGCTCATCGCAATGGCTGAACCCTGGCGAACCAGCCAAAGCCGGGCAGGCTTTGGCTGGTTCGCCAAGTTCGCTGGTTCAAGCGAAAATTGACTCAAAAAAAGTTACTTGTGAGTGTTTGGTGGACTAGTGCCGGTGACGTTCACTACAGCTTTCTTAAATCTGGACAGACGATTACGGCAGATGTATATTGCCAGCAACTACAAATCATGATGGAAAAGCTAGCTGCTAAACAACCGAGGATGGTCATTCGCTCTAGGCTACTGTTGCTTCAGGACAACGCTACCACACACACACTGCACAACAGACGGCTACCAAATTAGAGAAGCTTCAATTGGAATGTCTAAGACATTCACCGTACTCCCCGGACCTTGCCCCAACAGATTACCATTTTTTTTCGAAATTTGGATAGCTTCTTGCAAGGGAAAAAATTCAACTCCGATGGGGCAGTCCAGCAAACCTGCAAATAATTTATTGAATCCTGTCCGAATAGTTTTTTTAGTACAGGAATCAATGAACTACCTATGAGATGGCAAAAGTGCATAGATAGCAATGGTATATACTTTATTTAAATAAATATATTGTATTATGTTTAAAAAAAACTACTTGAGGTTCCTCCTTTACAAAACGCCAATTATTTCATATGTAATGACCTAATATTAGTAGGATTAGTAAGGAAAGGAAGTAAGGTTGAGTTTATCTGTTACTTAGGTACCCGATGTCTGAGCTAGACTCAATCGTCCTAACACTTAGTACTATTGTAGTGCACTAAATACTAATGCGCCGTCCATTAGTAGGTATATTGTGGATATGACCCGAAGGTCGATTCTGCTAATTAAATCCTGCAATAATACAGTTACGATGCAGTCCCGTCCATTATTTCCATAAACGTCAAACCCGTTTTCATTGGTCCAAATGATAACGCTCGAGTATAGATGGCGCCACTAGCGCCAGTCCCATCACAATAGTTATCGCTCCAGTATAGATGGCGCCGCTAGCGCCACTCCCGCCACAATAGTTGGGGCGAACGAGATCTTATAAAACCGTCAAACACAGTCGAACGGTTTCTTGTTAGTGACAATCTGTGGTGAAGTGAACATTTAATAATATCCTGTGTGGTGTATCCGATAATTATTTTTAGTGTTTATTATAACAGTGTTAAGTGATAAGTGTTCATAGGTGGTAAAGTATTGATACGTTAATATTAATTCTGTACAGAACGCCACGCCACTATTTTGTGTCATAATAATATTCAGTTTCTTAAAGATTTTTTCAAGTCTTATTTAAATTTTGCCATTTTATATTATGGAAGTAAGTTTAAAGTTCCAAAACCACCAACATTCGCTTAGTTCTCAAACTCTCCTTAAAGTTAAGAAGCTCTCAAATCACATGCCGTCATTCTACTACGCAGATACATGCTGTCACTGTGGTTTAAGACAGCCAGCCTTTACGTTTGTCTCATCCATGTTCTGCTCATCGAGTGAGGAAGTCGACATGTGGACATCTGCAATACTGTCTGGCTTTCAGCTGCTGATTGTTTCAATCGATAATCTAAATAGCAGCTAATTATTTCAGTTTAATCAATTTCGTAGCCAACATGATATTTATTCGCTGCCTAATTCAGCAATACAGTATGGCCATGTGCAGATAACAGCTTAAGATTAATTTTATCCGATACTGGAGAATATTACTATTGACTACGTATGATAAATCACTTGAAACTTTGTGACAGTAAAGCTATTATGTATACATAATACAGATACAGTAGTTTCTGTTTTATTCAAAAATATTATGTAGTCATGATTTTACACGCGTTCATTGTTCCGAAAGATTTCGAATCCCGCTAACAGTAGTGTGACGTCACGAAAGTCGGCCATGCAGCCCAGAGTTCGTGCTGTACTGCGGCATCGCTTAGCCGCAAGTTACCGTCTCGGCCAAATTAAAGTTAAATGTCTTGGAAACTAACTGATGTATCGAAGTAATTCATTCACGAGTATTTTTACTAGCTGCTGCCCGCGGCCCCGCCCGCGTGAATACAGTATCCCAAAGGAACACTGCACTTTTTCGGGGGATAAAAAGTAGCCTATGTTTTAATCCAGAGCCTTAACCACTACCATATCCGATTTTATCGAAACCCGTTCAGCAGTTTTTGCGTGAAAGAGTAACAAACATCCATCCTAACAAACTTTCACATTTATAATATTAGTTGGATTATCCACGGAGAATACAGAAAGATTACATTTAAAATTAGTGAACATTATCCATAATTATTTTCAGAGCAAGACAATATGGCAATATGGTCTATTGGCAAACATGGCTAGTGCCATCCTACTACTATTATAAATGTGAAAGTTTGTGAGTATGGATGGATGGATGGATATAGGGATGTCTGTTACCCTTTCACACAAAAAATACTCATCGAAATTTCGATGAAATTTGACATGGTAGTAATTTAGGCGCTGGATTAAAACAAAGGCTACTTTTTATCCCGAAAAAGTACAGTTTTACTATATTTACGCGGGTGGAGCCGCGGGAAAAAGCTAGTACTAAAAATATGTTCCCCTTATCCTGGAAAGTACCATCTTGTCCCATCTAACCTTAAATACTCAGTTCAGAAGTCCGATCCAATTCAACCTTTTAATAAACAAATAACTACATTTTTTTATAAGAACTATAAACCGTCTACGTAAATTATATAGCCTATGTAACCCGGGCCATTATTGCTAATCTTTTGAAACATATGTACAACATCTCAAAGCTACTACAGGGGCTTCGGCCTGACCGGTCACCGAGCATACCATCTCGCTCGGTCGGAGCCTCGCCTTTGGGGCATGCCACCATACCCACATTAGTGACCCCGCGCCCGACGTGACCTTTCTGAAGCTGGCTGGCGTGGTGCAGAGGGACGGGATTGATGATGACGATGTCCAGAAGGAGACATATCATGTCAAGGGTCACCAATGTGGGAATAGTGGAAGCCCCAATGGGAGATCTCCGACCGAGCGAGGTGGTATGCCCGGACAGGCCGAAGCCCACTTGTACGCATTTCAGCTGTTGTATATATAGCGCCGAACTGTGAATCTTGGATAGTACGATTCAGGATCGTGGCGCTCGTTCGTCCACCACAATCCAAATCATGAAAATCAGTAGTTTAGGCGCTAGAGGAACAAACATATAATATACATTAGGTACATAGACTGCCAAAATCATTAATTACCCTTCCTTTTGGCTTCGCCGTAGTCGGGTAAAAACAATTAACAAAATGTGTCATTAAAATTGGCAGCATTGTAGTGTACAATGGTCTTTTTTTTTAAATATTAAATTGGATCTGAAGTCTGAACATAGTATATCTAATCATTCTAAGTCTAGAAACATTTTTATGATCTTGTGTACATGCGTATAGTTAATGTTAGGAGTCCCCAGAGACTGACTCGTGGGCTATCACACTAAAGCCAAAAGTCGCAACTACTTAGCATAAAATAATATGTAAATCTGTAAAAAAAATGGTTGGCACTTATAGGGAATCCCGATAGAAATACAAAATAAAAATTTTTAAAGGAAAAAGAAATAAAAGGAATAAATTAAGAGGCTCAATTCGCTGTTCGCTTAGATCTTTTAAACTAAGTAACGGATTTTAATGCAGTTTACAGCAATGGATAGAGTGATTCGAGAGGAAGCTTTATATGTATAATATAATACATCGCACTCGTGGGAAGCTGGTGTGTAGCTAATATAAAACAATAAAATTTAAATTCTCATTACTGTCAAAACTCCACTCCTGAGGTGAATAGCACCATACCAAATAATAATCAACGTGGCAAGAGCTATTAACTGATAGGTATATAGGTTTGAAATCTGTTGGTGGGTGGGGACGATTTTTTGGATGGTCCTTTGTCCGAGGAATAAAAAATTTCATACAAATTTGTATCACCTATTTTACCCCCTTGGAGGTTGAATTTTGTAAAATCCTTCCTTAGTGGATACCTACGTCATATGAGAAATACGTGTGAAAAAATGAATCCTGGCTGGAGAAAACTCACGCTCGCTCGCCGCGCGCACCCACCGCATACGTCTAGCCACGCATACATAGCTGCGAGCTGTCATTCGTGTAAACTGTAAGTCTTTTGAATGACGGTTCTTTACGTTAGTAGTATATATTCTTTGGTCTCGCGTCGCGCATCGCGTGCATCCGAAGCCCACCTTCAGTGTGATAACAACAATCGCCAAGCTTGGGCAACTTTAATTAATTAAAGAGTTTGTTTGTTACCCGTTACTGCAGGGTTTACATGACTGTTATATTAGTTCACAGTTCACCCTAAAGGATTAAGATTAACTGTGTTTATCTTTAAATATTAAGATTATAAGGATATACTCGTATTGTCAAAAAGGGTTGGGTTGATGTGAAAGTTTGTGAGGATGGATGGATGTTTGTTACTCATTCACGTAAAAACTACTGAACGGATTTCGATGACATTTGGTATGGTAGTAGTTTAGGCTCTGAATTAACACATATGCTACTCTTTATCCCGAAAAAGTGCAGAGTTCCCGTGGGATACTGTATTTACACGAGCGGAGCCGCGGCAAAACTATTATTATTGAAGACCACAAAACTTTTGATCACACCTGAATCGGCAGAGCCCAGGACCTCGATTCTCGTATTGAACTGCGACTTTCAATTCACTTTCAATGAATTGCAAATTAATCGTCTTGATATCATACACTGGCTTTGGGAGATTGGACCAATCGTAACGCGTTAAACGTTGGTTTGACGTTTATGAGAATACCGTTATGCTGTTTTAACATAATTATTCAGACTGCATCGAAAATGTATTACTATAAGATTTGATTAGCAGAATCGACCTACAGAGGAATCGTAATAGGACACGCTTAAATGTTTCAAATCGGCAAAGTTCGTATATTTTCCGAAAGGCAACATTAATATGGACCGAAAAATGCGAAAAGTACAGTAATCAGTTGCAAAATTAGAAGTAATTTTTTTTTGTTAAAACAATGACACACATAAACGCATAGGATAATAAAATCTATTTTGTACTTATCTTCATACATTTTCAACTGCTGTGACGTCAACGGTTGATCGTAGATAATGCCATTGCAAAGACAATATTACCTGATTTCTTCGCCTTCGCCTTCTTCTGTAGTGTAATTTAAGACAATCTTGGGCCTACTTTTGTTTATAATTTACGGCTCATGAGCCATAGCTCAGGCAGAGAGCAAATTCTTGTGGAGCTACTATCTCGTTCATTTATTTCTTACATTGTTCGCGAACGAGTCGTTCAATTGGACTAGTTCAGTTCAGCGTTATGTGGTTTTCATTCATTTATTCAGTTTCAATACAGACATACCTTTACTACACGACCATTAAATGAATATTAATAAATGAATTAGAAAAACTAACAAAAACTATTTCGAAGAAGGGAATAGTGAGATATGACTTGAGCTATTACCACACTGAACCACAGAACTAAAAGGGTGATATAGTTCGCCATGATTAAAAAGATAATGTTATCTTTTTATTGGCACATTTTGAGCACCTCTACATTTAATAAGGGTTACGAGATAGAAAAGTGGCCAGACGGGAAGTAGCTAATTAAAGCTATCACAACACGTGACGTGTTCCTCGACCATTTCTGGTCACAAGTCACATCGGATGTTGAGCTACTGATGATGATTAATAACTGATAGTAAACATTCAACACTGTGTAGTAATTTATTGCTCCTCATGAATGAGTCCCACGGATGACACTTACGCCGAACTGTAACAAATAAAAACTTTGGTTTATACGTGGACGGCAAAAGCATACGATGTGATAAGCACTATATTATGGGTTATCTGTAACACTAAAGGCATTACGTTTTGTTTGATAGGGGCGTTTTGAAAAATTTCGTATAAACTATTGGGTTAGCTTTTCCCGCGGCTTCGCCCGCGTAAATCCATTATCCCTTGGAGACACTGTACGTCTTCGGGATACAAAAGTAGCCAGCATGTTAATCTAGACCTAAAACTACTACTATACCAAATTTCATCAAAATCTTAACCCTTAATTTGTCAAAATGACTAAGACTTACGCGATAATCTATTTTCACACCCTATAAATTTTCATACCCCGGGCTATACATATGAAAATAAATTTTGAAAAAGTTTACTCTATAAATCCTCCCCCCCCTACAAACCCCCTGTAGATTTTTTCCCTAATTTTGGAGGGAAATCCCTAAGTTGGTACCACTGAGATCGTTGTCCGGCCCAATCACCCGACTACTCTACACGTTCGGATTTGGTACGGAGCGAACCAAAGCCTACGCGGACCGCGGCGGAATCAATTTATACTAATTTTATTAAGAGAAAAGGTTTGTTTGTTTGTATGTATATTTGCATTGAATTGTCTCCGTGACTACTTGACTAAATTTGATGAAATTTGGCACATATATAGAGTAGACAACGGGGAATAACATAGGCTACTTTTTTGGCAAAATGTACAGTTCCCGCAGGATTTCCTTTTGCACGTACGAAGTTGCGAGCAACATCTGGTTAATAATAATTATGTTCGCCAGACTGCTCCACACACGACTGGATTGGTCTGAAGCAAACCAAATCGGTGGTTCGCTCCGGACCGAATCTGTACCGGTTATAGCACTTTTCAATCAGCCTAAGTAAATTTGTTCATGTCGGTGTAAACGCAGCCATCGATTATGGCATTCATTTCCTTCCACTCTCAATTTCGTCGTATCGAATATCGACCGGTTCTTGTAGATGGTTCAAACAGTAGAATTATTTAAATAAAGAAATCCCACGGGAGCCGTACATCTCGCTGCGATTAAAAGTTGCTCTTGTGTTAATCCAGATCCTAAACTACTAGGCACCATGCCAAACTTCATCAAAATCCGTTCAGCAGTTATTGCGTGAAAGAGTCACAAACACCCATACAAACATACAAACATACCAACATACAAACTATCGTAATTTTGAAGTCTGTACCAGCCAACTTAAACGTGAGTTCTGTTCTATAAAATATTGTTTTATCAAGATATTGTTTGAGCTATATTTGTATAAATAGTTAAAATTTTAGACTTATTTTAAAGGGGAATTGTTTACAGAATTTTTGTGCATTTTTATTTCCAAAAATATACATACGGTTTTTTATTTTTTGTTTAAAAATATTAATTTATACAATCGCCAATGCTCTTGTCACACCACCAACGCTTGTTACTCCAGTTCCTCTACGGATGGCGACAATCGAACGTATACCTAAAAACTCCAGGCCTGTATCTCATGAACCGTGACAGCTGGACAGTTGACATTACCGCAGACGATGTATTTCTGTTGCCGCTGTAACAACAGATACTAAGAACAATAAAATAAATAATCAAGTGAGATATTTTTGCCGTTCGGTACGGAAACCGTCGTGCGCGAGTTCGACTCGCACTTGGTCGGTTTTTGTTATTAATAGAAAGCTTGTATCTTACCCCACACACATAATCTGGTTTCTTAACCGGCCCCTCTTGAACCTGTAAATTTTACGTGCAACGGAAGTTATCATGTATGCCATATTTGTGTATAATATGCTTATAACGTACAAGGCGATGCCCGCAACTCTGATGGGATTCAATGAACAACAGGGATTCGCGCGGGAACCTGTCCGGGTCAGTTCACCCGATACGATTTAATTTGAATTTTAACTTAAAAAGATACACGTTTCATATTATGACATCGATCGCACACTGCACATGCGCTGTGTAGCGCGGTGCAACTTGACATTGTAACTATTACAACGAAACTTGTATGTTCTTGTGTATTTAATAAAGTTCAATTTTGAATAGCTATCTAAAAAATGCAGCGCACTGTCACGTTTCGTTTCGATGTGAATTGACATGTAGTCTAATCAATGTCTATATCAAATAAAATTGTGTCCGCTCAGTGGTTAATGCATGACCGTTAAAGACAAACAGACATTGTAGCCTTAATAATAGTAAGTTTTTAATACAGTGAAATTGATCTTACAAAACTATGCTCCAAATATTTTAAGGCAATATAAGTGAATTGAGAGCTGAAGACCCAAAGAGGATTTCATTGTCCGGCATTTGCAACTCCTCTGGTTTAGCAGATGGACAGCTGCTGGCCGATGATCACTTACCATCAGGCGATCCGTCCCTTCCCTATATATTCAATGAAAATTAACTTAGCAATGGACGTATTTTTAAAATGAGTGTTTGCGATATTTTTTCTGCCGCTAAGGGACAGACCCGACTCACACAAAGCGTCGTCTGGCGGCATAAGTGGTATAAAAAACGGTTAATAAGAATTTTCGATTCTATTTTTGTCACCAGGCGGCGCTTGGTAGCCCGACGGTCCTGGTCGTGTCAAAAAGCTGTCAGATGTCACAAATGTAAAAACCCTCGATTCAATTAAAATCTAACTATAAAACCACCGAAATTCCCTATTCATGTTTCAGTAAACCAAACCAGTTACAAAAGAAAACCAGTTGTATTTCAATAAACCAAAAAACCAGCAACCCATTAATGAATGTATAATTAATTTGAATACAAACAATAAAGATTTACGAAATGTTAATTGCTTTTATTAAAACGTCGTTGACAGAGTCCGGACGATTGGCTAAACGAATATACTAAAGTTCCTGACAAAACTGAATAGCAATAGAAATCGTTATACTTTTTTACGTTACGTTATTGAACATTATAGGCGCCATTAATTCTATATTCACAAAGTTTAGAAGGAAGGTTTATATTTAAAGTTACTTTCCACTTTTGTTTATTAATTACGTATTTATTTATTATTATTTACAACAAATTTTCACGCCCAGTTATTAAAATAATTAGAGGTCGTCCTGTGGTCGAAATACGCCCAAAATAATTCATATTAGGTATTTAAGTTTGACCTCTATTAAAGGTTCTTTTGGCATGATTGTATCAAACGCACGGTAGTGTGTGTTAATAATCTAAGGTAGTGTGTGTTAATAATCTAAGGTAGTGTGTGTTGTTGTTTTTCATTAATTCATGTATTTTTTTTTATATGGCTTTCTGCATTACCTTCCTTTACATAAGATTTAATTTACCGGCCAAATTTAATAAGGCTTGGAGGTTGCACAACTCTCGTAAAACTACTGAAAGTTATTGCCTTAAAATATCTATGGATACTTCCACACGTCAATCTGCATTTGCACTGATGATTCGCTGCAGTCTTACGAGATTAAACATGGCACAAGGAAGATAAATATTTTACCAAGTTTTTATACCTTCAAGGGCATAGAGAGATAGGGACAGTGTAAATAGAGGGTGAAAGTCTAAGCATTTTGAGAAACAGAATACCTCAGAAGACAGACTAAAAAAATATTTTATGCCCCTTTAGCATCCTACAAATTCTACCTCAACGTTTGTAGGATTCCGTAGTTACTACAAGGAATCCTTATAGTTTCGCTCAGTCCGTCCGTCCGTCCGTCCTTCTATCCTCCCTTGATAACTTCGGTAATTATGAATATAAATAGACAAAATTCTGTATGTATAATGTGGAGATGGTTTTTAGGGTTCCGAACTCAAGGAACCCTTATAGTTTCACTCTGTCCGTTCCTCTGTCTGTCTGTCTGTCCGCGCTTCTAGCTTCTGTAGTTATGAATATAAATTGATGAAATTTAGTAAAGTTAAAAACTGTGTATAGATCTCGATTTTGGCATCATGAAGTAATCATAATTTTACATTTAAGGGGTTGTTCTCCATACATATGTAGTGGGGATAAAAACTATTTTTTCGTTCCACCCCATCGTGTGGAGTATCGTTGAACAGGTATTTTAAAATAAAGGCAAGGTTTCATACATGATTTTTTAACAAAGCCAACCATTTTCGAGTAATCGCCCCAAAGTGGTTTATAGGTTGGTCCCCCCTGGCATTTCTAAGCTATGAGACTTAGAAAATTTCATGCTGATAGATTATGCTAAATACTCTTTAGGAAAATTATTTTTAACGAAATATAACAGTAACTTTTAAAGTAATTTGAAGCAAACCTCGGAACCCTCCTTCGACATGCTCTTGGTTAGGTTATTTTAAAATTCCATCCATCATGTGGGGTATTGTCGAATAGGTATTTTTAAATAAAGGTAAGGTATCATACATGACTTTTTATAGTTTAACCACGCACACACACATACACACACACACACACATAACTAACAATTACTTTAATAATAGCTCCCCATACCAATTTCGGTGATAGTAGCCTGTTTCATTTAAACCAGGTCAGCGATGCAGGAGTTATTTTGCAGTGCCCAAGTGTGTGCGCAGTACACAAGAGCACTCTCTCTTCCTTTACTCTCGAAACCTAGTGGGACGGATAACCGACACGACTGGCGAGAGATCAGACGCAGGACCGACTTTTTACATGCCCATCCGACGCATGGATCATCTCTCTTGTCAGATAAGCAGATGATCAGCCTTTTTTTACATGGGGAAATGCATCCCCGGCGAACTGGGGACGCCGGCCGTATGTGGGACTCACCCGGGTGCGAAGTGAAGAGTGCATCTGGGGCTACCCACTAAAACTCCATAGTAACTCCTTCCCCGCTGCAGTGCTAGGCCGCCGGACCCACAAAAGCGATAACAGCAGCGGCCAAGCAAGCAGCATCTGCATGACACTGCAGAACCTTCGTATGGCAGTTTGTCATGCCATCACTCCGGGAGAGCAGTCCAGGCACTAGTCGCCCAATTATCCAATCCATCACCCAAGTCCTTAAGGACTTCGCCGCCTGCGAACGGGGTTTGCGGCTACGTCCGCCTCTCTCTCCCGTTCGGCAGCGTCCTTTTGCGAAATAACAGCTTCGCAAAAGGTGACCATCGCCTTAAAGGCCTCTCTCGACCAGACCATCCCTTCAAGGATGGCCGGAGATGTAAGGAGATGAGAGAAAGAGATGGAAGGAGACTTAGGTCTACTCCAATTACGGCGTATAACATCGCTCGCCGCTCGTCCCAGGCGGGGCAAGCCTCGAACGTATGCTGCCCCGTGTCGTTGGCCGTGTGGTGCAGGTAATG
This sequence comes from Phengaris alcon alcon, assembly GCA_037179445.1. NCBI lineage: Eukaryota > Metazoa > Arthropoda > Insecta > Lepidoptera > Lycaenidae > Phengaris > Phengaris alcon. The sequence continues at coordinate 133,160 of JAYRCH010000158.1, read as the reverse complement.
GCCGAAACACCCGTGCCCGATCAGCACCTGCACCGCCCGGTATAAGAGGTGCTCTGTCTTGTCTATGCGCCACCCACTCCTGTAAGCAGGTGATCAGCCTGTATTGTCCTAAACAAACTTGGAAACAACATTTTTTGTTGTTCCAACGCGGGTATCGTACCAACTATGTTTCATAACATACTCGTATTGTATAAAATATTTTGTAAAAAGAAGACACTGAACGTGTGGAGCCTGGTGACCTAAAGGTCCTAACACAGGCCTAACCTAGCTTAAGTACCAGACTCGTATGTCTTTGAATGTTACAGCTCGTTGAATTGCTGTTTAAGCGTTGATGTTTTTCTACACATCTGCAGAGTAGCAGTTGAGACGAGATGCCATGCGAACGAAAAAAAAAACTACAAAATTGATTTTTTATTTTTCTGTATAAGCTTTAAAATACCAAAATCCAATATAATAGAAATAGTGCTACACGGATCAACGTTGCTGCGAGGTCTTACTAATCCATGACCCTGTATGATATTATAATGTGCTGATAAGCGTGAAATGAGATGATGAATATAATATAGGTATCTTATCTTATCTTTATTTAGATAATACTTAAATTACATTAATTATTTTTGAAATTTGAATTCTATTCGTGAAAATGTTTAACCTAAGGAGCCTACCTTTATTTATAAGGAGGAAAGATTTGTTTGTTTGTTTGCATTGAAAAGGCTCTGTAACTACTGGACCGATTTTGATGAAATTTTGCAGAAATATAGAGTATATTACGGGGAAGGATATAGGCTACTTTTTATACGGCAAAATGTACGGTTCCAGTGAGATTTCCTTTTGCGCGGGCGAAGTAGCGGGCAACATCTAGTTACTTATATTATTAATTGGTATATAATTATAGTAAAATAATATTTTTTTTTAACTTGTTCCCATACGTACGATATATTGAGTTTAAATTCTATAAAGAAAATTAAAGCAATTGGCTATTTCACGCCGTATTACAAGGCTATTGTTAGGCAAATCGAATAAAATACAATTTTTGAAGCAATTGCATCGAATATATTGTATGATCTCATAAAGGTTAATTCATATTAGCGCAGTCTAAGCGCAACGAAGCGTCAATCTGATGTTTAATATAGCAAATCTACCCATTATGTCTTGTGGCGTAATATGTAAGACTGTTATAAAAATGCATGTATTAGGTTTAATGAGGCAGTAATAAACGTAACTTTAATCGGGAATGTAGTCTTTTAATGTCCCATCCTCACATGGCGACCCTGCAAGTCGAGCCGCGACGGTTCACATTATAATCGCGCTCCGTGAGATCCGCGTAAAGAAAATGGACTTTTTAATTTTATTATTTTGTCAAAAAATATTTTTGATTTAAAATGGGTAAAACACAATCGAAGGAAGAAATCATTATAGCCCAAAATGCCGCGGGTGGTGTAAATTCTGCCGATGTTGAACTTATACACAAAAATTTAAGTGGAAACAGTACCATATTGACTGTGATTTTGGTGATTCTGATGTTGGCTGTGATAGCTGGACTTTACGTTATATACAAGAGGTGCTACGTCCAATGGATTAGACAAGAGCTGGCGAGGAGTGCATTTCGGAGGTCAGGCGCCAGGCGCCCAGGTCGAGCGGACGAGCCCAAGGAGGTCGGAGTGTAACGGGACTACAGGCGCAGGGTGCCACCGAGCTACAGAGAGGACACCGAAATGTTGGACTATGGACTGAAGACTATCTACTAAGAATTTTGGACTACGTGACTCTAATGATTAGGGTACTATTCATCTTTAATGTTACTTTTCTTGCTCTATAAATTTTGAAAGGTAGATAAAATAAGTAAAGTAATGTAATATTATATCGTAGTTCATACTTCAAACGAATTTAGTTCATTTATTTTTTATATAATATTTTAAAGAGTAGACAGATTTAATTTTTTTTTTGTTGTTTAATAAATGGAAATTATTAATATTTGCGAGGAAATAAAAAGTATTAGAGTAAATTTGGTTAAGCTAAGTAAAGTAAGAAGAACAAATATATTGTTAGAAAATAAGTTGAAACAGACTCAGGTTTTATACGAGAAATATATTTTAAAACGTAAGGAGTTAGAAATAAGTATTGAAAAAGGAGACATTAAGCAGGATGAAAGTTTAAAATTATTAAAAATTTGTGAAGATATAGAAAAGAATTATCAACAAATTGTTGACTTTTCTATTGCGAATATTAATACGGTAACTATGGCTGAGTTTGACGTGAAAACGGCGGCTTCTCTTCTCCCTGTTATGACAGGCGAAGAAGACGTCACCAAAAAATTAATTGATGCACTAGAATTTTATAGGACGACCTTGGATATTAATGAGGAGCAGTTATTAATTAATTTTATATTAAAAACTCGTTTATCGGAAAGCGCTAAATTGCGACTTAGTTCTAGTTATAAAACTAGTATAGAGCTTATTTCTGACATGAAAAAACATCTTCTAATTAAGCAGTCAGCAACTGCCCTACAGGTAGAGATGATGAAAACTCGTCAAGGTTGTAATACTATCGAGGAATTCGGTAAAAAGTTAGAAGATATTTTTGTTAAGTTGACGATTTCCCAAGCTGAAAGCGATGAGAAAGCCTATCAAATATTGCGACCATTAAATGAAAAATTGCCTGTAAAAAGATTTACAGAAGGCTTGAGAAATAGTCGACTTAGCACCATTTTAGCGGCCCGAGATTACACCCAGCTAAAGGATGTAATCGGAGCGGCGAAGGACGAAGAGTACTCTCTAGCGGCCGAATCCCGTGCTGTGGACCAGGGAGTTGGTTCTATCTGCACGAGCCAACATAATAGAGGTAAGTTTTTAAACTTCTATAGGCAGCGAGGTTCATACTATGCTCAAGGCCGGGGGCGAGCCCGAAATATGATGCCACCGCGGGCAAATCAGTGGCAAGCGACAGTAAGGCCTTACCGATGGGACTCTAGGCAAGGCCCCGTGTCTTCTTTTAGAGGTCGAAATTATAGTTTACAGGGTAAAGAATATAAGCCTCCAAATCAGTTTTTTCGAGGCTAATAATTTTAGTGATAGTTATAGTAATAATATAATATTAGCTAGTAGTTTTGATAATTCTATAGATTTATTCGTAAAAGGTAACACGTATAGATGGCTGGTTGACACCGGAGCATCATTGTCAGCGGTAAAATTTGATACTTTAAAGGACTTGAACATTCCCATGCATAAAGAAAACATAAGCATAAATGGAATAGGCGGACAATTACAAAGCGAAGGATATGCTTACATTCCGCTTATATTCTGTGGGAATGAAATATTACACAAGTTCTATGTTTTAAGGAATTTACCGTGTCAACAGAATGGCATTATCGGCCAAGATTTTTTAGTTAAATATAATTGTATTTAAAAATTACGAAAATAATACTTTATCTTTAAATTTATTTGGTAATCAGTTAAGTGTAAGTTTAAGGATGGGAAAGTTAAGTTTTAATAATTTTATATCGGTGCCAGCTAGATGTGAAAAAATATTTGAAATAAGTGTGAGTCAGAATGATGAATGTGTAGTGTTGCCAGAGGAATTATGCGATGGAATATTTGTAGGTGGAAGTATTTGTAGGCCTAAACAAGGACATATTTTTGTTCAAATTTTAAATACACGCGACGAGCAGGTTAATCTCAGTTATTTTAAGCCAAATATTCATAAGTTGTCGGAATATCAAATATGCTCTTATAGTAAACAAAATAATATAGACGAAAAAAGAGTGAAAGAATTACTTTCGCAACTAAATTTAAATCATTTAAACCTAGAAGAAAGTAAATCAATTCAAGATATTTGTACAACATTTTCTGACGTTTTCTTTATTCCCGGTGATAAAATAGGAACTTGTAATCTATATGAGCAAAATATTCAATTAAAACCAAATACGAAACCAATTTATACAAAACAATATAGATTGCCTTATTCACAACGAGATGAAATTGAAAATCAAGTTAAAAATATGTTAAAGAATAACATTATAGAGCCGGCAAGCTCTGAATGGAGTAGCCCAATTCTTTTGGTTCATAAACCATCATCTAATAACACAAACAAAAAGTAGCGGCTTGTGATTGATTTTCGTAACTTAAATAAGTGCATCTTAGACGACAAATTTCCCCTACCAAATATTACGGATATACTTGATTCCCTTTCCGGTTCCATATATTTTACACAATTAGATTTGACGCAGGGATACTTTCAGGCAAAATTAAATTCAAATAGTAGAAAATATACTGCCTTCACGACACCGTCAGGTCAGTATCAAATGACTCGTATGCCGATGGGGCTAAAGACGAGTCCGAGTGCATTTTCTCGTATGATGGCTGTTGCCATGGCGGGTCTCAATTACGATAAATGTTTTATTTATTTGGACAATTTAGTATGTTTCAGTCGTAGCTTAGATATTCATAACAAAAATTTAATTGATATTTTGACTAGATTACGCAAAGTAAATCTTAAATTAAATCCCGAAAAGTGTGATTTTTTACGTAAAGTAATTTTATACCTTGGTCACGTTGCATCAGCGAATGGTATCTGTCCCGATCCAGAAAAAAATAGGGTTCTAAAAGAATACCCCACTCAAAAAAATGCTGACGAAGTTAAGCGTTTTGTTGCGTTTGCTAACTACTACCGTAAATTTATTTCTAACTTTGCTAAAATCTGTTTACCTTTGAATAACTTATGTCGGAAAAATATACATTTTATATGGGATAGTTCTTGTCAAATTGCTTTCGATTCGTTAAAACATTCGCTTACACATCCACCGGTGTTACAATACCCAAATTTTAGTGCTAAAAATAAGTTTATTTTACAAACCGATTCATCGGGTTATGCTATTGGGGGTGTGCTATGTAATAGTGACCGTAGACCAGTAGCGTACGCTAGCCGAAGCCTTAACAAGGCAGAACGTAACTATCCTACTATAGAGAAGGAATTACTGGCTATCGTTTGGTCAACTAAATATTTTAGACCTTATCTTTATGGCAGGCGTTTTATTATAGACACGGATCATCGTCCCTTAATATATTTATATAATATGTCAGATCCTTCTAGTAGATTAATGAAGTTTAGGTTATTATTACATGAATATGATTTTGAAGTTGTTTATGTGAAAGGTAAAGATAATGTGGCTGCAGACGCGTTATCGAGGATACAGGTGACGAGTGAGGGATTGAAGGAGATGAATGAACATGTGATGGCGGTGTTGACTAGAGCGCAGAGTAAGAGATTGAAGGACAGTGCGGTCGTTAGCCCTTCGATAATTAATGTTCCTACCGACGATTGGACTGATCACCCGAGAGTCGTAGAAATAATTAAGTTACCGAGGGTCTATACAGAGTTAATTTTTGTGAATGAAGTAGAGTGGAAAAAGTTTAAAAATAGTGATATAACTTCTGATTGTAGAGATTTTGCATACTCGTCAGTAAATCGTATATCATTTGTGAAACTATTTACCCAGTCACAGCGAACACGAGCTGTCTCTGTGAGGGAAATGGAATCATTTTGTTTACGTCTAAATATAGACACTGTGTATGTTATTAAAAATGAGAGAAATGAATTAATAATAAAGGAGCTAGCTCAGTATATAAATAAAAAGCGTAAGTGGTCCGGACCCCGCTTATGTGTCATTAAAGGCATTAAAAAAATAACTGACGAGGATACAAAAAGAATTATTCTAAATGACTTTCATATTCTTCCCACGAGTGGGCATGCTGGAATTAGGCGCATGATGAATAATATTCGTAGAAAGTATTTTTGGAGTGGACTTGAAAAAGATGTGACTGAGTTTGTAAAAAAGTGTGACAATTAATGTCAAAGGTACAAATATTTGAAAACGATAAAAGAACCGATGGTTATCACGGATTGTGGATCATCAGCGTTTGATAAGGTGTATTTAGACTTAGTTGGCCCATTAATTAAGGACATAAATTAATTAAGATATAAATATATTTTAACTCTTCAGTGTAGCTTAACGAAATACGTGGAAGCGTATCCGCTAGAATCAAAAGAAGCCGTTAGTGTGGCCACGGCCTTAGTGAATAATTTTATATTGAGATATGGAATTCCGTCTGAGATTGTGACCGATAGAGGGACAGAATTTGTCAATTCAATTTTGAGCAGAAGTTTGTCAAATTCTAAAAATTAATCATATACAGTCAACGGCGTATCATCATCAAACATTAGGTTCTATAGAAAATTCACATAAACATTTATTATTTTATCTAAGAACGCAAATAAATAACAATCAAACTCAGGAATGGAGTATATGGCTTCCGTACTGGTGTTTCTCGTATAACACAACAGTACATTCGGAGACACAATACACTCCATTTGAACTTGTATTCGGAAAATCATGTAGTATACCGAGTAATCTCACTAACAATATTGAGCCAGTTTATAATTTCGATAGTTATCCAATAGAATTAAAATATCGCATACAAAAGTCACAATTGGAAGCAAGAAATAATTTGTATAATAGTAAAGTTATAAGAAAAGACAGATATGATGGCTATGTGAATCCTATTGTCTATAAACCAGGAGATTTAATTCTAATAAAAAATGAAAACTGTAACAAATTAGATTCTTTGTATTTAGGACCCTTTACAGTTGTAAAAGATGTTTCCCCTAACGTTGTTATTTTAGTGGACGGTAAAGAAAAAACCATACATAAAAATAGGAGTAGATTATATCATATGTAATAAATAAGTTTAAAATAATAGCACTTTTCTTTGTGTCAGTACTGGTAGTAATAAGAACTAAGTAAGTAATATGAGAAAACTATGAATGTTTTGTAATCTTAATTAGAAAATGTAAGCAAGTTATTACTATTACTTTATTTTGTATAAAATTTAATTTGAATTTAAATAAGTTTTTTTTTTCTCTCTTTCTGTGTTATAATTAAAAATATATTTTTATAATAATTTTATATTAAGCATATTCAAAAATATAGTTAGTAAATAAAAATAAACATTGTGTTGATTTTTATTTTTTATTTTGGTAGGGCATGTGGCGTAATATGTAAGACTGTTATAATAATGCAAATGCATGTATTAGGTTTAATGAGGCAGTAATAAACGTAACTTTAATCGGGAATGTAGTCTTTTAATGTCCCATCCTCACAGTCTATCATTTTATTTTTTATTTTAATAATTTATGTACCACACAGTAAAACGTAGAAAACTTAAAATCCGAAGCCTAATGTATGGCTTCGATACAATAATAATCACATCGCGGTGAATTTTGTCGTTTGACGTTTGTTTAACGTTTATGACAATACCATTTTGCTGTTTGATAGGATCCAGACTGTATTGTAGCTGTATTGTAGCTGTATTGTAGCTGTATACAATAATAATTGTTGGATTAAAATAGCAGAATCGACCATCATAATAAAGTTGTACACGTTGCACAGATTGTACAACGATGCCAGCGGCGAAGGCTGGTTCTCCTTTCTAGGGAAGCCCTAGTATATTGGATAAATATACAAGTAACATACCTAATAAACATAGATAAATCATTGGTTTCGCTGGACGCTCGACAAGATAGAGCGCTACCTAACAAAAACAGTTTCGTCATTATTGTAATGTGTAATTGACTTAATGTGGCAATTGACTTACATTTAACAAATTCTAGTGTGTATGAAAAATTGTGATGCCAGGCTACTCGACTTTTTCCCGTTTTAATGGGAAAAATATCTTATGCTTTAAGTTATATTAGTTAAGTTATTGGTTATATATGTACTAAATAAAATACTTCAAAACTAGCTTGTGTCCGTATGTACAATACAGTATCCCACATGAACTCTGTACTTTTAACTGTTACATTTATTGTAGGATAACGATTAATTAAAAGTAAATTAATTTATTATTCTTTTAGAGGACCAATGATGGTTTGTATAGACAAACTATTTATTAGCATAGGTTAATAAATAGTTAATCATATTGTATGACAACTTTTAATAAAGTTGATTTGATGTGAAGCTGTGATAGTGCTCACGCATCCTTTTCTTAAATAGCCCAAGACACTCAAGACAAGGAACATAGTATTCCATCTGAGATAAAAAGAAGACGCGCGAATCTCAGATGATATAGGTACATATCCCAGAAGGAATATGTGCATCACTTTGTGGACATAAGGGTGGAGTTGCTGTATTAAAAAAATCAGGTTGACGTTTCCCTTCCCTACGCTTAAAATCTACAAACTATATGGATTGATCCTTAGTCTTTGAAGTTAAGTTTAATTTATTTTATATTTCACGCCCTCTAATACGCAAGGCGTGTAAAAGTTCATAGTAAAGTAAAATCTTATCATGAAGCGTATGCATAGCGTTTTAATAATGCAAAATCTCTCTTTTGTTACCAACCATGTATTTTACAAACCGAGAATAACAAATTATAATTTGGAAATCAAAGACAATTTTAAAAACACAAATATTTAATTAACAAACGTGTGTTAGTCGTGAATGTAAATGATATTAAAGATAGTGGAGATCCTAACAAGAATACCGAAGTCAAAGATGTCAAAGAACATAAATTAAATGAAATAGAAGATAATGGAGATCCTAACAAAATGAAGCCAAAGATTTCAAAAAACATAAATTACATAAATATAAAGATAGTGGACATCCAAACAAGTATAACGAAGTCAACGAACATAAATTAACTAATATTAAAGATAGTGGACATCCTAACAAGAATAACGAAGTCAAAAGACATAAATTAAATCATATTAAAGATATTGGATATCCAAACAAGAATGCAGAAGTCAAAGAACATAAATTAAATAATATTAAAAATAGTGAACATCCTAACAAGAATAATGAAGTCAATGAATATAAATTAAATAATATTAAAGATATTGGACATCCAAACAAGACTAACGAAGTCAAAGAACATTGTCTATGCTTCCGTCTTGTCTATGACAGACGGAAGTGGGACAGGGCGAGCACGCGCCCGCGCCGTCTGCCGGCAAAGCGGACGGCCATTATTATTATAAAATCACCAACTACGTTGACAAGGTTAGCAATCTTTTATTTAAGTAAATACGGCAAGTAATTAAACTAAATATCGATAATTGTGCACTTCGGCGTGGACAAAGTGGCGACCGTGACAGGACCCCGAATATTACGTGAATTGGCGTGCGTTGAAAATAAGTGTCGTAAGTACATAGGCGCGGGCCGGTCTTAAAACAAAGGTATGCATATTTTGCCTTTTCCCAAGTAATTGCCGTACCTATTTCCCATTCCAATCCTATCTGTATTGTTCATTCCGTGGTGCATAACATATAATTTGTGAATTTCAAATACAAAGTCGACGCCTTGTTGTAATGTCAGCGCCATATTTTTCCCAAAGGTATCTAATTTAGTCGCACCTAACATATTATTTTAACATACACATTGGAATTGTAACATTATTCTGTATTGTGTGTTGTTATATCATAAAATTTCCCTTTTTCCAAAGTTATCTTTAACATAATTCGTACTCTTAAAAAGAAATTTCAACTTTACGAGGCGGACATCGCCATATTGAAATTATAGGTTATCATTAATATGTGAAATTGTTTACGTATAATTTAGTCGCATTATACCCCAATTCTTTAAGCTATTGCTTTATTGTTATTTCATAGCCTTTGTGCCGAATATTTCAGCGCCCGGTGGGGTCGCCGATCACAAATCGTTTCGCCGGCCGGCGTGCTTGGCGTTGGGGCGGCGCGGGCGCCCTCGGCCTCCGCTAGCAATAATCGCGACGGGCGAGTGTGCTTCGCGCCGGCACGCAGTGGTGTGAGTCGATTGCGGCTGGATCGAAAACGGTCAGACCTTTCCTTTTATAAAAAGTTTTTCGTGAATTTGCAATGTCTGAAAGTGAATCAAAAACAAGATCTAAAAGTCCTATGATGGCTTTAAACGTACAACATTCGGACTCTAGTGGTGACCAAGTAAAAATCTTAACTAAGAAACGTGGAATTGTTCGAGCTAGGTTAACTAATTTTATAAATTACGTATAAGTTTTTAACACCTCAACTACTTATTCAAATTTACAAATAAGGGAATTGAGTTTAAGATTGGCTCAAGTTCAGGAATTATTTTCAAACTTCGATATAATACAAACCGAAATAGAGGAGCTTTCAGATAATTTTGAGGAACAAACAATTCAGCGTGAAATTACCGAGAAGGAATTTGTTACTCAAATAGCTTATGCACAGTTAATAATTGACACATTTTCAGCAAACGATAAAAATTCTGAACATGGATCTGAGAAGTCGCATCAGTCTAATTGTTGTCATGTGAGTGGTGGAAGTATGCCAGTACGGCTACCGACTATTAATCTACCTACCTTTGATGGTAATTATACAAAGTGGTTAGAGTTCCGTGACTCGTTCAAGTCATTAATACATGAGAATGATGCGATTTCACCGATTAACAAATTTCATTATTTAAGGCATTCGTTACAAGGAAGCGTCTCTGTAACTATTAAATCTATAGATTTTTCCGCTAATAATTATGAACTTGCGTGGATTAATTTATGTGAAAGATACAACAATAAAAACATTTTAGTAAATAATCATTTGAAGGCGATTGTAAATTTAAGCCCAATTCAGAAGGAATCATTCAGTGCCCTTAGGTATTTAGGTGATCAAGTTTTTAAAAATTTAAGTGCGCTTAATAGTCTTGATATTTCCACGACGGGGTGGGACCTTTTAGTTTTATTCTTAGTCTCAGCCAAATTAGATCCCGTAAGCAGTGTCAAGTGGGAAGACTATAAAGGACATATTTCACAAATGGCCACACTTAAAGATTTTAAAACATTTATTCAAAATAGAGCGAATGCATTAGAAAGTAGAAGTACAACCAATAATTATTATGACAATAAAATTAATAACATTAAATCTAATAATAACAAAAAAGGCAATGGCAATTTTAATAAAAACATAAAATCATTTCTCGTTTCAAAGGTTTCCAAAAAGGGTTCTTGTCTTGTTTGTAATAAATTAAACCATTTTGTCTATCAATGTCACAAGTTCAAAACAATGAGTGTAGACGAAAGAATTTCTGTAGTTTCAAAACTTCATTTATGTATCAACTGCTTACGTTTTGGTCACACGGTAGCAGAATGCCCCTTGAAAGGTCGATGCCGCATCTGTCAAGAAAAACATAATACATATTTACATAAAAACAAAAATACAGTTAACAATAGGGTTGTTGAGAACACCACATTAACTTGTATTAATACAGTAAGTCTACCAGCGACATCACCAGGCCAAGTCATACTGTGTACAGCTCGAGTCAAAATTATTAACAAAGAAACCAATCGCACTTATCTTGCTCGCGCGCTGTTAGACACGGGAAGCCAGGTGTCTTTTATCACTGGTGACCTAAAACGTAAATTAGGAGTAGTTTAAAAAAAAATTGGTAGTTTCAATATTTCTGGTATAAGTAACATTACATGTCCAGTGTCTGAAAGATGTAGTATTTTAGTAAAGTCATGTGTAAGACCTTTCAGTGTAAACATTAATTGTTTAGTTATACCTAAGATAACGGGTACTATTCCAAAAACCAAAGTCGACATTCAAAATTTAAATCTACCCGGTAATCTAGAACTTGCTGACCCTTCATTTCATGAACCCTCCGAAATAGATATTTTGTTAGGTGCAGACATATTCTTTGACATTCTTTGTCCCAATAAAATTAAATTAGGTCCAAATAAACCTATTCTTCAAGAAACTAAATTAGGATGGATAGTAGCTGGCCCTACTGTTCAAGATAATAATAATTCTGTCCCATCCATCCTTTTAACAGCTGGCTCTGCTAACCAGCCAAAGGCAAACGGTGATGTTTGTTCTCAGCTCTTGCTTCAAGATGCGGATGCCCATTCTTTGATGTCACTTCAAGACGTCAACCTACCCCATGAAGTATCACTTCAAGATACTTCTGGCTCCACTTCTTTGATGTCACTTCAAGACGTCAACCTACCCCATGAAGTATCACTTCAAGATACTTCTGGCTCCAATTATTTGATGTCACTTCAAGACGTCAACCTACCCCATGAAGTATCACTTCAAGATACTTCTGGCTCCAATTATTTGATGTCACTTCAAGACGTCAACCTACCCCATGAAGTATCACTTCAAGATACTTCTGGCTCCAATTATTTGATGTCACTTCAAGACGTCAACCTACCCCATGAAGTATCACTTCAAGATACTTCTGGCTCCAATTATTTGATGTCACTTCAAGACGTCAACCTACCCCATGAAGTATCACTTCAAGATACTTCTGGCTCCAATTATTTGATGTCACTTCAAGACGTCAACCTACCCCATGAAGTATCACTTCAAGATACTTCTGGCTCCAATTCTTTGATGTCACTTCAAGACCTCAACCTACCCCATGAAGTATCACTTCAAGATACTTCTGGCTCTAATTCTTTGATGTCACTTCAAGACGTCAACCTACCCCATGAATTATCACTTCAAGATACTTCTAGGTCCCATTATTCCCTTGAGGTATCACTTCGGGATGCTTCTAGGTCCCCCAATTTTACACTTTGTCCTGAAGTATCACTTCAAGATACTTCTAGGTCCCATCATTCCCTTGAGGTATCACTTCGGGATGCTCATAGGTCCCCCAATTTTACACTTTGTCCTGAAGTGTCATGTAAAGATAAGTCTAGATTCCCCCATTTCAAACCAATACAAGATAATTCCGTGTCTAACCCTTCAACATCACTAGGACAAGCTTTGCGTGATATCAGTCCTGACTCTGAGGTGTCACTTCAAGATACTTCCGGGTCTTCTTCCATATCACGTAAAGATATAGATGCTTGTTCTCGGGTATCACTTCAAGATGCCTCGGAGTCATTATTGGTGTCACTTAGAGATGTCAAACCTTATTCCGAAGTATCACTTTTAGATACTTCTTCCATATCACGTAAAGATATAGATGCTTGTTCTCGGGTATCACTTCAAGATGCCTCGGAGTCATTATTGGTGTCACTTAGAGATGTCAAACCTTATTCCGAAGTATCACTTTTAGATACTTCTGGGTACACTCCTTTAAATTTCTACTCCGAAGTATCGCATCAAGATAATAATTCCGGGACTTCTTCCATATCACTCAAAGATATGGTTGCTTGTTCCCAGGATCATCTACAAGATACTCCTGAGCCTTTTTCTAATTCCTGTAAAACTTTTAAAAAAAGTTCTTCCTTATCTTCTTTCATATCACTTCAGGACATACATGAGTCTATTAAGAAATTCTGGAAAATTGAGGAATTGCCCTTAGATAACAATACTCATTCTTCAGAAGAACAATTTTGTGAATCTCATTTCATAACGCATACCAAGCGTTTACCTAACGGTCGATTTTCTGTCATGATGCCGCTGACGGAAGATCCAGAGCAGGCTCTTGGTAATTCATTTTCTATTGCAATAAAACGTTTCTTCAACCTTGAAAGAAAATTAAAAAAAAACATCCCTGTCTTACTTGACGCTAAGCATCATTTAACTAAAATTATTTTCCAACACGAACATTTACGTTTGTATCATGCGGGTCCGCAATTGCTACTTTCATCTATTCGTGAACAATATTGGCCCATCGGGGGCAGAGTTTTGGCTCGTTCCATTTATAGAAAATGTGTGGTCTGTTGTCGTTTGCGTGGCCAGACCTTACAACCTAAAATGGGAGATTTACCTGTAGTAAGAACTTGTCCAGATTTTCCTTTTAATCAATGTGGTGTCGATTTTGCCGGGCCCTTTATGATTTCTTCTAAAAAGGGACGTGGGAACCGTATAACGAAGGCATATTTATGCGTGTTTGTATGCCTTGTAACCAAGGCTATTCAGTTAGAAGTCGTTAGCGACCTTAGTACTGATGCCTTCCTTTCATGCCTACGCAGGTTCGTATCGAGACGCGGAAAACCGGCAGTAATATACTGCGACAATGGGAAAAACTTCGTAGGCGCTAATAATGAGTTAGGTAAAGTTATGCGATCCAGTCGACATTCGATTCACACTTATGCAACCAACGAAGGCATAAAGTTTATGATTTCACCCCCTTATGCCCCTCACTTTGGTGGGATTTGGGAATCAGGCGTTCGTTGCGCCAAATATCATTTAAAACGTATAGCAGGAAATGCTTCTTTAACTTTTGAGGAGTTAACCACTTTGTTTGCACAGATAGAGGCAATCCTCAACTCCCGACCTATATCTGCTTTATCGTCAGATCCTACTGACCTTAATCCTTTAACTCCTGGGCATTTTTTAATTGGCCGCCCGTTGATGTCTGTACCGACACCGCCTACTGCACCCTCGAGACCCAATCGATATCAGCTAATCGAGAGAATCCGTCAACATTTTTGGGACCGATGGAGACGTGATTTCCTTTCGGAGTTGCAAACCCGAACCAAATGGGCAAAGGATCGACCGTCTATACGAGTAGGAGATCTCGTGCTGCTAAAGGAAGAAAATCTGCCTCCCTTACACTGGAGGATGGGTCGCGTCACCAAACTTTATGAAGGCACAGACAGTATTTGCAGAGTCGCTGACGTTCATACCACAAAGGGCACCGTCAAGAGGGCAGTTCAAAAAATGTGCGTCATTCCCGTGTCAGCAGAAGAAGTGTTGGAGCCCAGTCTCCAACGGCCCCCCAGGATGTCTATGCTTCCGTCTTGTCTATGACAGACGGAAGTGGGACAGGGCGAGCACGCGCCCGCGCCGTCTGCCGGCAAAGCGGACGGCCATTATTATTATAAAATCACCAACTACGTTGACAAGGTTAGCAATCTTTTATTTAAGTAAATACGGCAAGTAATTAAACTAAATATCGATAATTGTGCACTTCGGCGTAGACAAACATGAATTGAATAATATTGAAGATAATAGAGATCCTTACATAAATAATGGAGTCAAAGATGTCAAAACATAGGTAAATTAAATAATATTAAAGATAGTGGAGATCCGACCAACAATAAAGAAGTCAAAAAACATAAATAAATAAATATCTATGGACGCTTCACACCACGTCAATCTGGTCCCGTGCTAAGTATCCGAAGAACTTGTATTACAGGTACCAGAAAACGGGAAGTATATTTAATACTTTTATACTATACATATATTTAGGATTTTATAATAAATTATACACATATTTAATACACATCCATGACCCAGGAACAATAAAAACGTTTTGTTCATGTGGCGGGATTTGAACCCGCGACCCCCGGCTTGAGCACTAACGCGAAGAAACTACTTAACCACAGAGGTCGTCAAAATAAAATGATATTAAAGATATTGAACATCCAAACAAGAATAACGAAGTCAAAGAACATAAATTAAATAATAAGAAAGATAGTGGACATCCTAATAAGCAGCACGAAGTCAAAAAACATAAATAAAATGATATTCAAAATAGTGGACATCATTACAATAATAACGAAGTCAAAAAACATAAATCAAATTATATTATAGATAGTGGAGAACCTAAAAAATGTTAACCAAGTTAAACATATTGAAGAATATAAATTTAATGATATTGTAAATAGCGTATATCCTAAAAAGAATAGCGAGGTCAAATATGTAAAAAAAAAAATGCAATCATTTACATCTGTGTTAAAACGAAATTCTAGAGCAGATCAAAAAGTTGTAGAAAGAGATGAGAAAAACTATGTTGATAAGATATTGGACAATAATAAAAAAAATATTGGATGATCATGATAAATATAGTGGATCCTCGTGGTTTTGGCTTTACAATATTATTTTTAGGGCTAATATTAAGTAATAAGATATTTGTCATATTGTGCTATAAATGTTGCAAATTAAAAACTACCGAAGTAGCTTCTACACGTCATTATTTGAATAATTTATGTAGGTATATCAAAATAAATAATATTTATACAGTATGTTTCGTTTCGAGGTTACGAGATTTTAACAGCATTTCTTAAACTTTATCGACAAAAATTTTTTGGGGGTCGCAACCCTTACCCTCCCGGGCTACATGCAATTAAAATATTTTATATTATTTTGGTTATCTTACGTTGAATAAAACTAAATTAATAATTTTATGTATGACCACACATCAAAATGATCTCATTTTATTCCTACATAATACTTTTTCATTATTAAATAATTTATTTCAATACTTGCTTAGAAAAAAGTCTAAAAAATACATTTGAATCTCAAAAAGAATTTAATCTCAGCAAAAATAAATCAATCTAAAAAAAATTAAGGAAATTTTTCTTATTTTGTAAATAGTTTTTTACCCCAAAATTTTATTATGCCTACAATTTATTTTATTATGACGTAAAATACATAACCAAATGTTTATTCCTTCCCGATCCCGGTCCTTTGCTGTATTTGGCCACTCTTTGTGGGACGCGTCCAGTTCGTCGAGCCACCTATTTTTGGGTCTGCCTCTGTTTCGCCGACCAGTCGGCAGCCACTCCGAATTTTAAATTTAATTATTCGTACAAGACTTCAAGAATTCTAATTAGTATATTAACGGATATTTCATCAGCTATAAACGCTGTTTTAGGGCAAGTAGAATTCATTGGTAATGCGAAATTGTTAGAAAGATGAAGTTCCTGCAGTGTGTTTTAATAAGGCTAAATATTTTCTTTTTTTGTAACTGGCCGTGTGGCGACTTTAAGAAAAATATACTGAAAAAGTTTTTAAATGGAGATAGTTTGGAAAACAATAAATATAATACAATTGACAAAAGAGTTCTAAAAGAAATGTTAAATAATTACCAAAATAGTTTTAAGATTATTGGAGGTTTCGATAATAAAAATAAACTTAAGAATGACGCAGATGGTGTAGTATCATTTATAAATGCGTAAAAAAGAAACATTAAAATGGGAAAAGAAGACTAATACTTTGAAACAATAGATAATAAAAAAGATGATGAATAGATGATATTGGATGATGACGTAGTATTGGGCTATAATAACGAAATTGGACGTTCTATAGGAAGTTTTCTCAAAAATATTATATCAGATTTCTCAAATTTAAAAGTAAGGTTATTAATTTAAACATTATAAGTGATCATAATCATAACGAAATTGTGTCGACACGAAGCTCCTTCTCGATACAATAGAGAACTATAGTATTTTTAAGCCCATTTAAAGGAAATTTTACCACTTTTGCATTTAAATGGCACAAACCCTGTTTTATTATTCTTTCTTTTAGATTTATTCGGTGGAGGTGGTGGTGGTTCGCTTATTACTAGCAATGTAAACACCGGAAAAATTGCGAATAACAATGTGCAAGGTTATGTGAATGGAGAAATAAATTTTCATATGAGAAGCACTAAAGATGCCACCTTGAAGGGAGTTGAAATTTTGTCTCATTCTTTACACAAAAACCGTCGTCACCGCTGTGTCACGAAATAGCTTGCTATGTGGGTCTGGATTGTTTGTGATGGAAAGTAAGATTACAGGAAATAATCTGAATACAATGTTTAGATTAGTTAGTGTATTATTAAGACAATGATTCAAAATAGAACTTTAATCACTACACAAGAAGATACACGTTTCTTTGCAAGAGCCAATTCCAGTTGCAGCTCGCGATTCGAACTCTTGCAATGAAACGTGTACCTTCTTGTGTAGTGAATAAAGTTCAATTTTGAATTGTAATCTTAAAATTCCGCACCGCGTCGCGTTCTGTGTGTACTGATGCTAATTAGTGCATGTTTTCATTTAAATGTTCGAAAGATTGGTTGTAAGAAGTGAAGAAATAAAAACTATTCTGTCTTTTCTTTCGCATGCTTCAATTAGGTAGTTCTTTTCGAAACCTATTTTGAACATTAATATCTTTTAAATTTGCATTTACCGACATACGAAAAAATTCAGTCAGCAAAAAGATGTTAAAATACCTATGCTATTGTGATTACGGTAGCATCAGCTCAAAGTCTAAAGGCTAAGAAGAAAGTATTCTTTAAAATATGATTTAACCAATTCTCTAGTCTAATAATGTGTGTGTAAAAATCAATTATTCGTACAAGACTTTAAGAATTTTAATTAGTTAAAGTAAATTTACGGATATTTCACGCCATATAACGCTGTAGACATATAAGGCAAGTCATTAGCAATAAGAAATTGTTGGAAACATGGTGAACTTACTAAAGTGCATTTTAACAATGCTGAATATCCTTTTTATTACTGGAGACGAAGGCTTGAAACAGAATATACTAAAAAAATGAGAAATGAAGATAAAAATTTAGAAAATATAAAAATCGACACAAGAGATGTAAAAGCAACTTATAATGACAACATAAATACTTTTGTAAATAATCAAGAATCCAATAGTAAAGATGAACTCAAAAACGAGATAAATGATAAAGGGCCATTAATAAATACGTGGAAAAGGAATATTATATTCGAGAAAGCAGACCAAAATGTTGATTCAAAAGATGATGCAAATATAATATTCGATGATGATGTAGTATTGATCTACGAAAAAGAAAAAAGACGTCCTTTAAGAAGGTGTCTTGGTCTTAAAAATTTTGTTATTGGAATTCTAGGTAATGTTAAATATTAATTAAATACCGTTTCATTTCAGGCTGCATAGGTTGAAAAAGCCATAGCGCAGCACCCTGAGAGCGACATCTTCATAGAAAAGCGAATCAATATTTGTATTTCATGTAGGTAAATTCATAAAAATAATGAGTAACAGGTTTTACTGCTGTAACGTATGAGCTGCACTTTTTTAAGTCATCTTTTTTTAGGTGTCTTCGGTATGGGAGATGGTGGTGGTTCTAGTAACAATGTAAACTATAATAAGAAATCAAACATAAATACACTTATACCAGGAATTGTGTATGGTGATGTAAAAATAATATCTTAGAGAAGTATTGAAGACGAAACCATGATGGGACTCAAAGTTTTGCATGATCTTTTGGAACATCCCACTTTCACACAAGAGCCAAGCCTACCGTCAAGTGGTTGTGCTTAAGCTTAAGTTTTTCCGTGTTCCTGGGTCATGGATGTGTATCATATAATAAAAATCTTAATTAAATGTATAATTTATCAGTATTAAATATATTTGCCATTGTCTTGTGATTTTTATTTGCAAAGTATCACAAATAAAGGTTTTTTTTTTAATTCTACCTATACCGTTAGATATACATATTTAAATTCGTTTTATGGATTAAAATCATAAACAGTGTCTGTAGATACAAAATAAATTTTGGCGAGTCAATAGAGAAAGAAGGAAAGTGGCTAAAGAGATTTTTATTGTTGTACTTAAATGCGCTTGAGTATTCACTGTAAGATGTAACTTTACAGCAGTTAAATGAAAACTATTTTTTCAAGTCTCTTCTAAAATATTTATTTCAATGGTTCTTTATTTCTAAATATTTTAGGAAGTTGTGCACAAAGTTCATATTAATATTTTTGTTTAGGATTTTTTGTGTTGTCTACGTACTTTATGATAAGAGAGCAAATAAATTTGTATGGAAATCGATGGAACTGATGAAAAGAAATGACCTTTATTAAAAAAAAAATGTACTGTATTGATTGTTAAATTCCGTTAAAAATTATTCTTTTTGTGTAATGCAGCCAGTGTAACCAAAAATAAAATTGATTTGATTTATATTTTCACGTCGTTTCTGAAGGGCCACCATTCCCACCACAGTCTGTGGCGGTGTATTGTGAGTATGGCGCGTGTTGTGCGTGTGGGCCGCCAACAGACCCACCGCAGCCTTTGCGGAGTGTTGTACGTGGGGCGCGTGTTGTGCGTGTGGGCCGCTACCAGACCCACCGCAGCCCGTTGCGGAGTGTTGTGCGTGGGGCGCGGGTTGCACGCGTAGTGCGCGCGCGGGTTTTGTTGTGCGTTTGGCGCTTTTTGCGCGTTTTGCACGTGTGGTGATGTGTGGCAGGCCTCAAGTATTGTTTTTGGACGGGTCTCTCTTCGAAGCCATGCGCCTGCGCTGCGAGCCGGAAATAAAACAATATTATAGTAAATAGTAAATACATACTAATGCCTGCTACACACCACAACTATAAAACTGCATAGTCGGTTACAGTAGACGTATACAGTACTACATCTTCAAACTAGACCGCCCGAATCGGCGCACGCACACATACTAAATATGTAGACTGTGACCGAACTGTGCAAATTTATCGTTGTAGTCTGTAGCGGACATAAGTTTCACAAAAACAATTATAGAGCACTAGCTGTTGCCCGCAGCTCAGCCCGCGTAAATATAGTATCCCCCGGGAACACTGTACTTCTTCGAAATAAAAAGTAGCTTATGTTTTAATCCAGATCCTAAACTACTACCATACCAAATTACATCGGAATCCGTTCAGTAGCTTTTGCGTGAAAGAGCAACAAACATCCATAAATCCTCACAAACTTACACATTTGTTATAGTAGTAGAATTATTAGGTAAGAAATTATCACAAAGTATATTTGTTTTCTAATTATCATCAATGAGATCATTGTAAGGGAAGAGATGATGTCAATATTAATATTTTTTTTTTCAATATAGAAAATTTATTATTAGGTTGTAAAATTATGAATACAACTGACGAGGGTAGTCGGGCCAGTTCCATGACGTTCCAGTGTTCAGTATAGTTTTATATTCGGGATCATAATATCCTTTATTATTATTGGTATTAATTTTTATATTTCCAGTTACTTCTCTTTTTTCATTTACAATTTTATATTGACCTTAAAGAAATATTAATAATCTAATATTTGTCTTAGTAGAGTAATAACTATGAGGTTTAAAAAAATCGAGTATGACACTTATTTTTCCTGTACTCCTCTGTACTCTTTGCATAACATAAGCAGTAGATCACATGCCTGAAGTATCCATAATTGATTTTACCAAACCTTGTATAAATAGCATAGATACCCAGCTATTAACAGGAGATTACTTAGCTTTACTTGTGGCATTACAACGAGAAAAAATTAGTAGTACTCTTCTATTGACCTCAGCTTTAGAGTCTTGGCGGACTACAACGTGGCACCAGATGTTGTACCCTTCTATTGACCTCAACTTTAGAGTCTTGGTGGGCTACAACGTGGCACCAGATGTACCCTTCTATTAACCTCAACTTTAGAGTCTTGGCGGACTACAACGTGGCACCAGATGTTGTACCCTTCTATTGACCTCAACTTTAGAGTCTTGGCGGGCTACAACGAGGCACCAGTGTTGTACCCTTCTATTGACCTCAACTTTAGAGTCTTGGCGGGCTACAACGTGGCACCAGATGTACCCTTCTATTAACCTCAACTTTAGAGTCTTGGCGGGCTACAACGTGGCACCAGATGTTGTACCCTTCTATTGACCTCCACTTTAGAGTCTTAGTGGGCTACAACGTGGCACCAGATGTTGTACCCTTCTATTGACCTCCACTTTAGAGTCTTGGCGGGCTGCAACGTGGCTCCAGATGTTGTACCCTTCTGTTGTCCTCAACTTTAGACTCATGGGGAGCTAAAACGCGGCACCAGATGTTGTACCCTTCTTTTGACCTCAACTGTAGACTTAGGGCGGGCAACAATTCGGCATCAGATGTTGTTATCAAATAGAAAGTCTTCGAAGCTTCCAATTTTTTTAGGCACCAATTTGAAGTTACAGGTCCAAACAACGTAGAATGTACGTACTATCGACAAAGTTCCTGCTCGACCAGTTTCAATACATTTGCATTGCACTGAAATGCCTCAAAATATTTAAACACAAATGAAGTGACCGCAACGACTGCAGACGTTAAACTACTTATAAACACGTGAGTCTGAGTGCGTGTGCCCGATTCAACGGTGCTGTTAAGCGATTTTCATCTCATGCCTGGTCGAGCGGCAACTTGTTCGATACCTAGTACATCCTTTAAAAGGTTTTATTTGCCATCATTTATAATATTTTCACTCATCAAACCTACGAAAATAAATACTTTGCAAGATTTTCGATTTTTAAGATTTGAATAAAATTTGCCGATTTCTCTTTTGTCAATTTTTTTACAACACTTGTGCTTTAATCTCACATGTTTTTATACTTTTAGCGGGTATGAGCCTGACCTCAGATTAATAAATTATTATCCACTCCAGTGGAAGTGTTGAGTAAGGTTTATCCAAAATTCACAATTCAAGATGATTGGGGTTCTAAAGATGTTATTATTTTGTTGTAAAAGAGAGATACTGAACTTACCATATTGCCCTATTATGGGTTTTCTAGCTCCATTATATTTTGGTAACTTTTAAATAAAATTGATAATTATTATAATATGGTCAATAATGATGAAAAATTTTTATTATATTTATAAAAATCATTACATATTATTCGCTTAATATGGATTTTCCGAAATTCACTGAAGAAATTGTAAAAGAGAGAATATATCTAAACTTATCATTGCCCTATGGGTTTTCTTTCGCCATTGTATTTTGATTATAATATTTATTATAATATGGTCGTTAATGATAACCGTTTGCATAATCAAAATTATGATAATAACCAAAAATAAAAAAACATTTTCAGGGTCATTGACGGTAAAATTTGATAAAAGAAAGAAGAATTTAAAATGGCTTTGTTCAAACGCGACACCAGTGAAACTCTTAATGTATTTTTTAAACCACTAATGACACATATAACTAACTAAACTATAAAATCTATCGAGCCGTTCAGGCCGCGGAGCGTGCCAAACAATTATACAAACAATATACATACATACTTACTCTCGAAAAACATAACCCTCCTTCTGGCGCAGTCGGGTAAAAAGAGGTGATGATTAGGAAAGCACTTACTCTAGTCCAAAGTTTCAAAAATAAAAAAAGGGCTATGACGTACATTTGACAGAAAAAATCTTCATACAAGAAAAAGTTACCCCCATCTTGATTTCAGAAGATTTTGTCAACTAAATTCGGACTGGAAAATTGGCGAAAGCAAATGTCAAAATGTCATGATGACAAATGTCGAACCTAAATGGCCCCAAGCAACTCCAAAAGTAGGGCAATTTAGGTGTAGTCACTTTTAGTCACGACATGTCTCGTCTATAATACACACGTCTATGCTCAAGTCGTTTAATTTAATAAAGGTCGATTGATCAGGACGTACGTGTGATAAACGATAATTTATCACACGTACATAGTCGTCCCTTGTCTCAGTCCTTGTCTTCATTTAAACGAGTTATAATTAGCATTTCCTATCGAGATAAAAAGCATGACACTCGCATTCACTTATCATTAGTAATCAGAAAAGTTTGATTGGCGTTACGTCACAGAATAACGAGACTATAGAAAGCAAACTCATGACATACATGTCGGCGCAGGTGTTTATGCACCTCCTGTTGTTTGTCATGCCCACATGCAATGTTACTCATCGAACTACTCTGACAACCCAGGAATCATGAAGGTGGTGGGGATTTGCTTCACCCTATGAAGTGGGGTCTGCAGCGTGCTCGGGAGGAATATCATTATTACGGGAACGTTGGTCCAAGCAACATCTCGTGATTAAAATTGTCATTAAAATAACTCGTCAGAATCATTGTATTTCTGTTATTATTTAAAGTTTAGTAAAGTGTCATGTTTAAAGTGTAAAAGTGATTCAAATTGTTGCAATAGTGGATTGTGATAACTCAGTTATCCTGTAAATATATATTATTATGGATAACCGGAGTTTTAATCAAATTAAACAAATTATATGTCAAAAGGTAAGTCTGGTGTTGCGGAAGGTAAGATGTATAAACGCGGTCAAATCTGTGTCCCTCCGAAACATACAAGATGAATGTTTCAATAATTGTGGTAGGTAATTAAAATACGATCGTATCAGGAACAGCCAAAATGCTGAAAGGAATTACGAGCCCGATTTAGAGAAAATTTAAACTCATATTATATACCTATACTTAATCAATTACGGACATTTTTGGCATAACATGATTCACTGATTGCTGATTTCAAGACGTTTAGGCTGAAAATAAATTTAAAAAATCGAAAAAAATATTGTACTAGGTAAAATTTCGCGCTTTAAAGAGTGTAATACTCTTTACAGCGCCAATAAGGTCATTGACCTCACACAGATTACTGCATTGATGTTAGTTATCCTCTTTAAATCACCGGCTTCTGTGAGGTTAATGATCTCAGCGCTTTAGAGAGAACAATATAATTTTATTTAGTAGAATCATATTTTATTTTTGAAGTTTTGAATATTTTTTCTGACTGTTCGCATTGAGAGACCTTACCTAAACAAACATGACCATAACCATCACATTTGGTGATGAAAATGCTTTTGGATCAGTTATTTATGCAAGTAAATTTGTAAAAAAAACACAAAATATCAGCCGAACCTGAGGGCAAGGCCGAACGCACGAAAAGTGATTTCTGATTTGCGGGGTTTGAAGCTCGTCATCTGCACTCTTTTTATTCTGTGGTAATTGTGCACGCACCGCACCGCGGAACAAAGTTATTGTGTGACCACACCGCGGCAGACATGAGAGCGAACGTGTTACTGGTGATATTGGTAGCGGGCTGCGGTAAGTACAAAGATCATTTTTACAAATTGTTAATGTAAGCTTTCTGTATTCTCCGTGGAAAATAAAAAATACTTAAGAACTAATTGTTTTAATACATCAATTACCTTGTTTTTAAGTTAACGATTTTGAATATACCCTTTTACCTTTATGTATACCACATTCTTGCAATAAACTATTGATTACTACTACTGATGCTTATATATTGTCCGGACTCCGTAAGGCCGGGAAACTTCAGATCACTGAAAATAGAACTCTGCGCTAATACAATAGAGCTGAAAACTAAACACACGAGTGTCAAGTAAAATGTCAATATCAAATCGATTTTCGACTCTATTGTATTAGCGCAGAGTTTCCCCGGCCAACACATTAACTATGTCGAATTTAATATTTTTGTTCACGTTTAGATTAAATTTGATCTGTAGGCCTAGCAGTAACATTTGACAGCGGCGTAAACGTAACGTTATCGAACGACAGACTGTCGAAATCATGATAGCGCCCATACAAATTTCATTCGACAACGTTACGCTTACGCCACTATCAAATGTTCCTGATAGGCCCTCTGAACATAGTAGGGTAAAACTAGGATAGTTGCCTCAGGGGATATCTGCCCCGATTTTGAAAACTTGCTTGTTTTGCGAATAAATTGTATACTGTTTCAAATATATTTTATCGAAAGACTTATCAGCTACAAATTAAGTTGACTGTGATGTAAGTCTCTGTGTAATTGCATGAGAACGCAGAATGCAATCGAAGTTTTAGTGAATAGTTGTCCCGTTTCGGGGAATGGAAATCCTATATAGGATTTATATTATATGGATTCATTAACTATCCCACACGTGGGATGGATCATTGATGTCACAAAATAAAGAGGTGCGCTAACATCGCTAATACTCTAAAAATATTGAATGAAAACTTTTCCGATTTTAATAAATTGGACAATGAAAACTCCAAGTACCGGTTGGTTATAAAAAAGCATTACTACCAGATGTTGCCCGCGACTTCGTGCGCGCAAAATTTTAATCTCGCGGAAACCGTACATTTCTCCCTTCTTCTTCCCCGTAGTCTACTCTATATCTGTGCCAAATTTGATCAAAATAGGTCCAGTAGCTTAGGAGCCTATTCAATGCAAACAAACGAATAAACAAACATACAAACAAACTTTTCCTCTTTATAATATTGGTATAAGAGATATGCAGTGATTTCAAAAAGTGGACCAACTATCCTGGGTTAACCCTATCAATACATTTTGTGACAGGCACGGGGCAGATCTCTATCTCCCGGCCGAAGTACTTCCGGCCCATGGTAATGGACATGAAGCTGCGGGGCGGCGTCAACACCAGCAACTGCACCACCTGGATGCTCAACTGCTGGGAGCTCGTCAAGTATATTCTATCGACATATAGTATAAGGCCTAATAGACACGTTATTCAGACAGTCGTAGTCAGCGTAGTGTAAAATTCAGACTGCAAGATCGGATTCGGCCGCACTTAGTGTAGGCGCACACTAGGCGACACGCGACAGCGACAGCTCGGCGACTAGACACGACAACAGGCTACGGCCGACAATTTTCATATATTTTGTTCGAAGCTCCGCACACTTGGCGTCAGAGTCGCGGAGTCGCGACGACAAGCTAGGAAAGTCGCGCGCGCTCGCTACTAGTCGCGGCGTCTGGTAGCGCTGTGCACGCGCACATACGACGACAGTCGCGCGATAGACTGCCCACGTTCTTGGCGAGAGGTTAGTACTCTGCGCCTTCGCATTCGCAAGATAAGCACCAAGGCAAGTGCAACTAGAAGCTCCATATTCACTCACAAGATGAACAACATGGCCGTCTCTCTCGAATACTCTACTACTAATGATGGCTTCCGGCACGGCGTCTGTCTCAACGACTAGTCGCCGACGCAAGCGACAGCTCGGCGTCTAGTCGCGGCGACAAGACGCTACATGCAAACAACAACGCCGCGTCTGACGCGGCGACTATACGTGGCGACAAGGCGCCCTGTTTGCGATGGCTCTTAATGTCGAGTCTGAGCAACGAATAAGTCTGATATGAGTTAGACTGTTCAGTTCATATATTTATACAAATATAATATTATACAAGTATAGATGATGGCAATAGGATATACGACAGAATTTTTTTTTGTATTAATGAATAGTACTCTTAAATATGAGTAACTTCTCAAAAGAAACAGTATATCAAAAGTCGATATTTTGAAAGGTACAGCGATTTGCTTACAAAATTTCGCAAGTCTCGTGAAAACGCTCCATACTAAAGTCGTACCTAGCTGTGACGTCACGCCTAGCTAAAATATACGTAAGTATACGGCCGCAGGAACATATTTGTAAATATCTCCTATATTTTTGCGCTTAAGTTCATACTTACCTTATTGAATGTTTTTGTATATGATGTAAGTAAACTAATGATGTAGGTTTTGTTTACTAATTTAGCAAAAAAAAAAAGTTTTTGTACTTTTTAAATGTAAGTATCTAATTACTAAACTACATATCATTCATCATATCAGCATATCATCGTGTCTGCCTCTTCCATCTTATTGAATACATTTCAAAGATAGCGAAATTATTAAAGCTGGCAGAACTCAGAATTTTGGAAATTAAAAAAATGCATATATTATAATTTCATCGTTCTTATAATAATTACTTTTGTTTTATATAGTATTTATAAGAAAAAAGAGGCAGATATCTACAACACTGATTTTAAATGTAACAAATGTTGGTACGGTATGTATTAGGTTTTTATATTCTCGAAATGAGGAGGTTAGAGGGGGGTTTATCAATTTTAGTATCAATAATTCGTACCAAATTTCCTACAAATTTTGCAAACCGTTTGCCAAATTTTCGTTACAAGAGTTAGGAAGTTTTCGCTCCACGTACTAATATATAATAAGAATTTTGTGAAAACTAATTCTTGGGGGTATTTATACTTAATAGGACTCCAATCTGTTCTCTAAGTTATTATTAGGATAAATACCAGGTTTCATTGTAATCGGACTACAAGTATCTAAGCTGTACCTACTAAACATACTAAAATACTTCTTTCTGCCTTTGAAATACGGAACCCTTCGTGAGCGAGTCGTACTCGCACTTGGCCGGTTTTATTCTAACACTGATTGTGATTTGTGGCAGGCCTCAGGTTGTGTGCATGGACAGTTACTACTACGAGTCAATCTGCGGAGCCATGCGCCTGCGCTGCGAACCCGAAATTAAACAATATTATAGTAAGTACATACAATGGGTTGAGTATTCTAAGTCGTTTAAAAAAACGAGTATGCGTTAGGTCACACGTCAGAAGTCAAACTCCTTTTTACATGCACTGGCTACGAGAGGAAGGGAGAAGGAAAATGTGCGCGCGCTCTGCTCTCTCTTGCTCCTACAGTGTGATACAGACAATAGGCCTGTACTGTGTCTTAGAACGAAACGTAACTGGCTATGAGGGAAAGAGAGAAAGAAAATGTGCGCTCGCACTGCTCTCTCTTGTCCCTACAGTAATGAACGAAACGTAACTGTCTCTCTTTTCATATTCACTAACCTATACATTCATCTCAACTTCCGTTCGCCTCGCCCGATCACACTTTTCGTAACACTCTCGTCACGCATTCACCAGCTTACTGTTTAATTTTTTTGAAGTAAAACTCCAAGTCAAGCGTGCGTAAACGCTTGACTTGGAGTTTTACTTCAAAAAAATTATAGACCATACAATTATATAAGACTAGATGTTGCGCGAGACGCCGTGCGCACAAAAAATAAGTTTCGCGGGAACCGTACAATTTTGTCGCGATAAAAAGTAGCCTATACCCTACCCCGTAGTCTAATCTATATCTGTGCCAATTTTCATCCAAATCACTCCAGTAGTTTCGGAGTATATTCATTGCAAACAAACAAACGAATATTTCCTCTTTATAATATAAATATTGATATACCTTACATTATTTTGTTAGTGTATTTTAGGGCAATAATAAAGCTGACCTAACTTAGGTTTTCTTTTTCAGACAAAAATACCTTTGCAATACGTGACTCGGTATGCACATAGTACATGGACGATTTGTGGATTTTTTACATCCTAAGTTTTATTAAAATATATGAACAATATGACGTATGGCGTTTGATTTTAACTGTTTTTACTCATAATAATAATATTATTATATTATAAATGTTAAGCAAAAAATTTAAGTACAGTTTTACGAGAATGAGCTAGGTGACTCTTTTTTTTTTTGTTGCATCAATGAATAGTTCTCTTAAATATGAGTAACTTCTCAGAAGAGCCAGTATATCAAAAGTCAATATTTTCAAAGGTACAGATTTTTTTTGTATTAATGAATAGTACTCTTAAATATGAGTAACTTCTCAAGAGAAACAGTATATCAAAAGTCGATATTTTGAAAGGTACAGCGATTTGCTTACAAAATTTCGCAAGTCTCGTGAAAACGCTCCATACTAAAGTCGTACCTAGCTGTGACGTCACGCCTAGCTAAAATATACGTAAGGATACGGCCGCAGGAACATATTTGTAAATATCTCCTATATTTTTGCGTTTAAGTTCATACTTACCTTATTGAATGTTTTTGTATATGATGTAAGTAAACTAATGATGTAGGTTTTGTTTACTAATTTAGCAAAAAAAAAAAGTTTTTGTACTTTTTAAATGTAAGTATCTAATTACTAAACTACATATCATTCATCATATCAGCATATCATCGTATCTGCCTCTTCCATCTTATTGAATACATTTCAAAGATAGCGAAATTATTAAAGCTGGCAGAACTCAGAATTTTGGAAATTAAAAAAAATGCATATATTATAATTTCATCGTTCTTATAATAATTACTTTTGTTTTATATAGTATTTATAAGAAAAAAGAGGCAGATATCTACAACACTGATTTTAAATGTAACAAATGTTGGTACGGTATGTATTAGGTTTTTATATTCTCGAAATGAGGAGGTTAGAGGGGGGTTTATCAATTTTAGTATCAATAATTCGTACCAAATTTCCTACAAATTTTGCAAACCGTTTGCCAAATTTTCGTTACAAGAGTTAGGAAGTTTTCGCTCCACGTACTAATATATAATAAGAATCTTGTGAAAGCTAATTCTTGGGGGTATTTTTACTTAATAGGACTCCAATCTGTTCTCTAATTTATTATTAGAATAAATACCTGGTTTCATTGTAATCGGACTACAAGTATGTAAGCTGTACCTACTAAACATACTAAAATACTTCTTTCTGCCTTTGAAATACGGAACCCTTCGTGAGCGAGTCGTACTCGCACTTGGCCGGTTTTATTCTAACACTGATTGTGATTTGTGGCAGGCCTCAGGTGGTGTGCATGGACAGTTACTACTACGAGTCAATCTGCGGAGCCATGCGCGCCTGCGCTGCGAACCCGAAATTAAACAATATTATAGTAAGTACATACAATGGGTTGAGTATTCTAAGTCGTTTAAAAAAACGAGTATGCGTTAGGTCACATGTCAGAAGTCAAACTCCTTTTTACATGCACTGGCTACGAGAGGAAGGGAGAAGGAAAATGTGCGCGCGCTCTGCTCTCTCTTGCTCCTACAGTGTGATACAGACAATAGGCCTGTACTGTGTCTTAGAACGAAACGTAACTGGCTATGAGGGAAAAAAAAAGAAAATGTCCGCTCGCACTGCTCTCTCTTGTCCCTACAGTAATGTACGAAACGTAACTGTCTCTCTTTTCATCTTCACTAACTTATACCTTCATCTCAACTTCCGTTCGCCTCGCCCGATCACACTTTTCGTAACACTCTCGTCACGCATTCACCAGCTTACTGTCCAAGTCAAGCGTGCGTAAAGGAATTTTACTTCAAAAAAATTATAGAGCATACAATTATATAAGACTAGATGTTGCCCGAGACGCCGTGCGCGAAAAAAATAAGTTTCGCGGGAACCGTATAATTTTGTCGCGAAAAGTAGCCTATCCTACCGCGTAGCCTAATCTATATCTGTGCCAATTTTCATCCAAATCACCAGTAGTTTCGGAGTATATTCATTGCAAACAAACAAACGAATATTTCCTCTTTATAATATAAATATTGATATACCTTACATTATTTTGTTAGTGTATTTTAGGGCAATAATAAAGCTGACCAAACTTAGGTTTTCTTTTTCAGACAAAAATACCTTTGCAATACGTGACTCGGTATGCACATAGTACATGGACGATTTGTGGATTTTTTACATCCTAAGTTTTATTAAAATATATGAACAATATGTATGGCGTTTGATTTTAACTGTTTTTACTCATAATAATAATATTATTATATTATAAATGTGAAGCAAAAAATTTAAGTACAGTTTTACGAGAATGAGCTAGCTGACTCTTTTTTTTTGTTGCATCAATGAATAGTTCTCTTAAATATGAGTAACTTCTCAGAAGAGCCAGTATATCAAAAGTCAATATTTTCAAAGGTACAGATTACATTTAAAGGTACAGGTTAGATTTGTTTGCAAAATTTTGTAAGTCTCATGAAAACGCTCCATACTAAAGTACTCCATAGTCGTCACGCCTAGATAAAAGTGTATGAAGTATACGGCCGCAAGAACATATTTGTAAATATCTCCGTAATCAATATTATTACCAATTTCATATTTTCTTAAAAGTTGGTTCATCGAAAACCATCGACGCCCACTTCCTTTATCGTAGTTCAATCCTTGATCATTCAGTATCATAGTATTATCATTAATTTCTTTTATCTTATCTATCTCCTGAGCATTTTGGTTTTCTTTCTTGTCTATATTAATGTTATTTTCCAATGCATGTATGAGTAATATTATATTATTTTTTATTTTATCTTCAAATTATTTTTTCTTATTAAGGTATGCAGCATTTTTAGCATTATCTAATACAAGTTGCATCTTTTTTTCTGCAACTCTCTTGTCATTTATATCTTCCATGTTTTCTAAATTATCTTCTTGTTCAACCAACTCTATAAGTGCACTCCGTTTTAAGCTAGCATCGCCGTTCAAAATCATATCAACATTAACCATTATCAAAATGCAATCAATGATCTTTTTTTTTTTCAATTCAATTCATTTATTTTGCATATGCATGTTATATATTATAGATTTAACAATGAGTTAAGTTGCAGCACATATAGGCCACTTGTGGCACGCGAAAGTTACATAACAACATAGTTTTTACACTTTTACATTGACTGTGATTTTAATTTGCTTTTAATTAACTCTACATTCCATGAAATAGAATCTGATATCAATAATTGATCTTTGCTAATTTGCAAAAAAAATTATTAAAACCTTATTGTTCAAGTCTTAGGCGAATAATTAAATTTCACGTTTTTTCCTTTTTATGTTTTCATTCAAAAATGTTGTATTTGTAGTGTTGCGACCAATTTGTCAGTGGATACATCGACTTATAGAATGCCAAATTTTTGAGTAATCGTTGAACAAAAAAATCAAATGTTGATCTATAAGCACTTTTTTTTAAAGTCGGTTTATTATAAGTGATAAATAAAAAAATTCGCCGAAATTATTAATAAAATAAAAAAGCATTATTTCAGTTGTAATAAAATAGTATTCAGCCAAATGTACATATTTCCGTTATAATCCAAATTATCAATACCAACTTGCCTGAAAAAAAAGAAGAATGTAAAAAAATTTGAATTTTTGATGTGATTTGAATGGATTGGAGTAAAGAAACGGAGTTCTAAAAATAAAAATAAAGAAACACTCACCGGCTTCCTTGATTTCAGGGATTATTTTTGCGCTTTTTCTTCATACTATTGTATTTTCCTCTTGTCATTTTGAATTTTATATTCATTTATTTTTATACCATTGGCTTTACCATAACCTAAAAATTGGATTTACTAACATTCACTAAAGAAACGGCGTTCCAAAGATAAAATAATAAAAATTAACTTAACTTACCGGATTGTCCTATATTTTCATGTTTATTCTTGCGATTTTTCTTTATGTATCGAGTTTTATTGGATCCTGTAGATTGATTGTCACTTATAATTTTATGTTTAATTACTTCGTTTCTATTAGCTGCACCATTCCAATATCCTAAAAGAAAGAAGAATGTTAAAAAAGTTTTGTTCTGTCCACTCGCGACTAGAGTAAAACCTTCTTTTAATATTCTTAATTTTCTTATGATACAAATATCATTGTCTTTCGTCGAGATGTCGCCCACAGCAAGCTACATCGCTCCACATAAATTACAGTAATTATATCGCGTATTGATCCGCTAAATGAGCTTTAAACAAATCAAGGATTCAAGAACTAAGAAAATAAAAGTCATATTTTTTTTGTTTTAAATCAGCATTTATTAAGAAATACTAAAATATAATGGAGGAAAAAAATACTACCAGACATCAAAATCTTAATTTGTACTAATAATTAGATTGCTATAGAGAAGTCTCCACGGAGTAGACTACAAATCAACAGAAACTATGAAAGGTGTAAATTGTATTTATGAAATTAAAAAATAAAAACATTTCTTTGTATCATAACAATGTAGTTGTATTATTTTCTTTCACATAAAAAATGGCATAAAAAACAAATCTCCTTTGTAAAAAAATGTTGTGTCCACAGAAGAGATTTCTCTTCGGTTGACATTATCAAGTACACTGATACTGATTGACAAAGCGTTTATATTACTTTACCAAAATTCACCAAAGAGGATGAAACGGTTCCAAAGATTGTATTATTTAATTGTGAGTGAAAGGAATTTTACTGAACTTACTGGATTGCCCCTGATTTTTAGGTCTACGCTTGCGCTTCTTCTTAATACTTCCAGTTGCATTACCCCCTACAGATCGATTGTCTTTTAGAATTTTTAATTCATTGTCTAGGTTACTACTAGTTGCAGGACTTTTCCAATAGCCTAAAAGAAAGAAGAATGTTAAATATTTTCGTGCAGTGATGAAGCAGGGTTCCACTGAACTTACCGGATTGCCCCTGATTTTTGGGTCTATGCTTGCGCTTTTTGATCCTACTTGTTTTTCCTCCTCTACAGATCGATTTTCTTTTTGAATTTTATATTCATTTACTTTGCTACTGGTTGTGCCACTACAACAATCTCAAAGAAACAATAGAAATTAAAAGTTATTGTACAGTTCACTCGCAACAGAAGCGACGTTACTAATATACCTATAATTAAATTCTTTGACAAAAGTAAAAATAATTCTATTATTTTTTTATTTTTACGCAAAAGTATCCTCTCGGGCTAGTGTTTATGTCATAGGTCATCAGCCCCCCCCCCCCCCCCCTTTTAAATCTGACGTATAACCTAAGTTGCCGGTCAGCGCTAAAATGCAGATTTCGTCGAAAATTCATATGACTGCACTAGCTTATATTAGTATATTCGGAATCTACGTAAAATTTGCTTTAATAAGTATTTAATATAATCTAAAAAAATGAACAAGTGGAATTATTCTAATAAGAATATCTCACAAGTTTGTAAAATAACACCTTTATTGTCGAAAAAAGCATTTAAAGAACAATTTGAGACGCTAGACACATTATAAATAGACTAATTATATTAAAAACAAGTTATTTTATTAATTTAAATTAGACACAATATCCTCTGCTTAAGAAGATTTCAAAAAAATATAGTTTAAAGCGAATGCGTTATTTAAAAATTATCATTGTAAGAGACGCGAGTTCAAAAGCCTCTTTGGACCTGGTTACCCACATAAAATATTTTTGTGAACTCCTATTAAACCTTACCTAATATAGAGTTTCTTTTAAAAAAAAATCATATATATTAAGTGTCCTAATTAAAAAGATTAAAAATCTTAAAATCCAAAAAACGGTAAAAATACCACTCTTACATAACAGGCTGATAAAAGTTTAACAGTTTGATGTTTTTACATCTTTTCATTCATTATTTTTTCATTAATTCATCATTTTATTTTGTGTAGTTTATGAGCTGTTTTCTCGAAAACTACACAAAATAAATGAATACACATTTCTTTATTTTTAATAAGCTTTTCTAGTTATTAAAAATTGTTTGAAAAATTGTTAAAATTTCGTAGTTAAGTAAAAACTTACAAACAAAAAATCTTTGGAGTCGACTTTCGTCAATTTTTTTTAAATGTTTTTGTAAGACATAAAATTAACTTAATTGACTATTTTACATAAAAATATTAGTCGTCTTTCGTCAATTTTTTTAAATGTTTTTGTTAGGCATAAAAATTAACTTAATTGATTATTTTACATACAAATATTAGTACGTTAGATTATAGATTTTAAATAAAAAGCATATATTTTATTTATTTATAGTTATATCTATCGTACAGTTTTTATGTTTTTGTATGTTTTTTAATACGAAAATAAAAAAGTGGGTTGTATGTAGAAAATAAAACCTACTTTTAGGCGACTCCACAGTTCTATCTTCATTAGTAATTAAAATTTTCGCCGCCATTTTGTTTTGAAAATGGCTGGCGTCCCGGCACCGTACAACGGTTACTAGCAAACATCGTATTATTATTTTCGCCGCCATTTTGTTTTGAAAATGGCTGGCGTCCCGGCACCGTACAACGGTTACTAGCAAACATCGTATTATTATTTTCGCCGCCATTTTGTTTTGAAAATGGCTGGCGTCCCGGCACCGTACAACGGTTACTAGCAAACATCGTATTATTATTTTCGCCGCCATTTTGTTTTGAAAATGGCTGGCGTCCCGACGCCGTACAACGGTTACTAGCAAACATCGTATTATTATTTTCGCCGCCATTTTGCTTTGAAAATGCCGGGCGTTCCGACGCCGTACAACGGTTACTAGCAAACATCGTATTATTATTTTCGCCGAAATTTTGTTTTGGAAATGGCTGGCGTCCCGACGCCGTACAACGATTACTAGCAAACATCGTATTATTATTTTCGCCGCCATTTTGCTTTGAAAATGCCGGGCGTCCCGACGCCGTACAACGGTTACTAGCAAACATCGTATTATTATTTTCGCCGCCATTTTGCTTTGAAAATGGCTGGCGTCCCGACGCCGTACAACGGTTACTAGCAAACATCGTATTATTATTTTCGCCGCCATTTTGCTTTGAAAATGCCGGGCGTCCCGTCGCCGTACAACGGTTACTAGCAAACATCGTATTATTATTTTCTCCGCCATTTTGCTTTGAAAATGGCTGGCGTCCCGGCACCGTACAACGGTTACTAGCAAACATCGTATTATTATTTTCGCCGCCATTTTGCTTTGAAAATGCCGGGCGTCCCGACGCCGTACAACGGTTACTAGCAAACATCGTATTATTATTTTCGCCGCCATTTTGCTTTGAAAATGGCTGGTGTCCCGGCACCGTACAACGGTTACTAGCAAACATCGTATTATTATTTTTTATTTTCTGATTTATTTAAAACACTAACTAGTTCTTTTATTATAGTAAACAATAGTTAATAATATTTTCTATTATTAGAAGTTAAATATTACCAGAAATATTTATAGCTTATTATTTGAGTTGGTATATGGACGGAACTAAATTATAAAATACATGTTCGTAATAGCAAAACTATGACGAAAATTGATATTACCTTTATTTTAGAGAAAATTAGCTACTTACCAAAAACATTCTTAACAAAATTGCTTTTCACAACACACTGTAATCTAGTCGCGAAGTATACTAAACAATGAAAGCAATTTGACAGCACTTATGTTGTTTTCAATTGG
The DNA here is from genome assembly GCA_037179445.1 of Phengaris alcon alcon. Lineage (NCBI taxonomy): Eukaryota > Metazoa > Arthropoda > Insecta > Lepidoptera > Lycaenidae > Phengaris > Phengaris alcon. The sequence continues at coordinate 96,989 of JAYRCH010000158.1, read as the reverse complement.
CTATAGCTTTTGGTATTTGTTAGGATTATAAATGTATGTATATTACATTTGTCATCCTTTTCATTAGCTTCAATATTAAATACATTAAAGAGAGACCAACATATATTTTTTGCACGTAATGTAATTGTTTTTTGGTACTATTGCTCAACTGCTGAATCAACCGTACGGTAAAGCATATAACCGTACAACGCTTCTGAGCAAACTGAGCTTCGACCTCACCATAGTGGTTTTCAGTGGTTATATACTTAGTCTGGCCATAAATACTGTTACAATTAAAAATAAACAAAATATTGCATTTGAATTTGGAATCTGTCAATTTTATATGATTGTTTATTGAAATTTCTCATTTTGGCGCCAATACATTGTACAATATTTTGCGATATTAAAATGAATTGGGGTGATAAAGAGAACCGAATCGCTGTGATTGCATTACACAAAGTAGGCATGGAGCCAAATGCAATTTTTAAAACTCTCCATACGCTTGGTATTAGTAAAATGTCTGTGTACCAGGCTATTAATAGATACAATGAGACCTCCTCTGTTTGTGACAGAAAAAGATCTGGCCGTCCACGTAGTGTTCGTGCGAAAAATGTGGTCAAAGCAGTAAGGGAAAGAATTCGAAAAAATCCTGTCCGAAAGAAAAAGATTTTATCTCGGGAGATGAAGATAGATAGATATTTTAAAAGATGACTTAGGACTTGCAGCCTATAAGAGACGTACTGGTAATTTCTTAACTGACAATTTAAAAAAGAATAGGGTGGTAAAATCGAAACAACTACTGAAGCGGTACGCAAAGGGAGGTCACGGAAAAAATTTATTTACGGATGCGATTTTTTTACAATTGAGCAACATTTTAACAAAAAAATGACCGTATGTATGCTCAAAGCTCTAAGGAAGCTTCCTAATTAGTCGACAGAGTGCTACGTGGGCACTATCCGACTTCAGTGATGGTTTGGTGGGGTATTAGCTACGAAGGAGTGACGAAACCATACTTTTGTGAAAAAGGTATCAAAACATCGGCACAAGTGTATCAAGATACCATTCTTGAGAAGGTAGTGAAGCCCCTTAACAACACCATGTTCAATAACCAAGAATAGTCCTTCCAGCAAGACTTTGCGCCGGGTCATAAAGCTCAGTCTACGCAGTCTTGATTGGAAACGAACGTTTCGGACTTCATCAGAGCTGAAGACTGTCCGTCGTCTAGTCCCGATCTTAATCCGCTGGATTTTGATTGATGGTCAGTTTTAATAATTAAATTGTAAAAATAATTAAATTAATTAATAATTGCTCTAAACGCCATGATAGGATTTGGAGTCCCTAAAATAATCCGTACGATTGGCAGTGAAGAATTTTCCCATGGAAAGAGTGCGTGATTCTATTGATAACTGGCCTCCACGTTTAAAGGACTGTATTGCGGCCAATGGAGACCACTTCGAATAAGCTTTTTATATATTAAATTGTTTTATATTTATGTATTAAACTAACACACTGCAAAAGTAATAAATGTTATTTGTAATAGACAATTTTTCTTTCTTTGTTTCAGTATTTATGGCAAGACTAGGTATATGGCGCCGATCTTAAAAAACTTCGATAGCGTGATTGTGGCGCTAATTGGTCCGCCATATCACGTCTTACGCTTGTATCGCCAGGTGCCATTGGAGAGTCCCAGTGAGTCGGAACTGTGCTGCTGAACTGGGCCGATGCTAGGTGCTGACCAGGAGAGGTGCTTCGTGCTCTGCTTGCTGACCGATCGTTATAGCTACGTGTGCTGACCAGGAGAGGTGCTACGTGCTCTGCTTGCTGACCGATCGTTATAGCTACGTGTGCTGAGTGCTCTGCTTGCTGACCGATCGTTATAGCTACGTGTGCTGACCAGAAGAGGTGCTTCGTGCTCTGCTTACTAACCGATCGTTATAGCTACGTGTGCTGACCAGGAGAGGTGCTTCATGCTCTGCTTGCTGACCGATCGTTATAGCTACGTGTGCTGACCAGGAGAGGTGCTACGTGCTCTGCTTGCTGACCGATCGTTATAGCTACGTGTGCTGACCAGGAGAGGTGCTACGTGCTCTGCTTGCTGACCGATCGTTATAGCTACGTGTGCTGACCAGGAGAGGTGCTACGTGCTCTGCTTGCTGACCGATCGTTATAGCTACGTGTGCTGACCAGAAGAGGTACTTCGTGCTCTGCTTACTAACCGATCGTTATAGCTACGTGTGCTAACCAGGAGAGGTGCCCTTGCTCTGCTTGGTGACTGGTCCATGTAATGTCCGTTGAAGCCGATGAGGGTTCGACTAGGCCGTGGTGCGTTGAGACTGGTGGTCGAGGTACCCAATGAGGCCGAAGCTGGCTAGCGTGGTGTGAAATGGTGGTCAGTCAGGATAGTCAGGCCGAAGCCCACAGTAGTGGTTTTCAGATGTTGTTTATATAGCGCCGATCTTATAAAACTTCGATAGCCCGATTCAGGATTGTGGCGCATTAGCGTCAATGTTTATTAGAATTAGTCCGCCACAAATTGTAATCAAACATCTAAAAATAAACTTAATCTCTTTAGCATTATTCTCAATTCCACTTTTCTTTTTTTGACGTCTTATAAATCGATGAAAGCCGGCTGCACGCATGACAAATTGTCACGTTCCGCCTGACTCACGTTCCGTCTGAGCCGAGCGTGCAAGCGAGAGCGCGGAACAAGTGATAGAGAGGCCCGAGAGGCCTCGGCCTAAGCGTTCGTCTTGTGATGGCGTTATCACGTAAAATTATCGTCCGTAAACCGACGTGACAGGCAACCATTTTTTGTTTGTTACTCGTATGGTACTCACGGAAAATCAGCGTTGAAATTTCGCAACAATATGCTGAGTGACCACCAATTTGGTAAAATAGAAACTAGTTTTGTTGTAATGTTGTAATATTTTTGTATGTTGTGTTTACTTTTTACAAAAAAAAAATCTAGTCTATTCTAGAATGAGTAAGAACTGAGATCATTGTAAGAGAAGAGATGTCAATATTTAGTTTCTGCAATGACAATAATTTGTTATTTACTTGCAATAGAATGATAATAAAACTTACGAGGGGTCCAGTTCCATTTTCCAATGCTCGGTCTAGTATAATATTTCGGTGCGTAATGGCTCCACTTTTTACCATTCACATTGGTATTAATATTAATATTTCCAGTTACTTCGCCATTTTCATTTACAATGTTGTATTGACCTTCAACAAAGAATAATATAGCATTCGTGCCTCAGATTAATAACTATAAATAGCATAGATACCCGGCAGGAGAAGATAACATAATATGTCGTTCCTAATTACTCTCCTTACGACATGCTAATGGGGACTAAAGTGATGTCTTATAATTATCACATTAGCCTTGATCGAAGGGTAATAATGATTTTGGCAGTCCATGTATGTATGTACCACCGTAGCACCTAACCTACTGGTCAAATTTTAAGAAATTAGAAGTCACTAAATTCGTTATAATAGCCCAAGTTACATAGGCGTATAATTAACGTAGTCAGGTTTAAGTTTACAAAAAAAAATACCTAAAACTGTTTGTACGGTCTCAAGTAAAAAAAAAATGTAATGACTTTTTATTATACACCTTAAAATAGGCTACCATTCTTTCAATTAATTTATCTAAGGATATAAAATAACTATACAAATAAATAAAATTGAAGTGTCTGTTTGTAATTTTAATTCAACGGCTTTTCACTTAGAGCATATGAAAGTATATACAGTACAGTTTACAATAAAAAAAATCAATGTTTTAAATTTTTGTTTTTCCGTCTGTCTGTCTGTCTGTTTGTTTCGACTAATCTTTGAAAGGGCAGAACCGATTTTCACGAGAGTTTCACAGGCTATCTAGTATCTGTATATATTATCTTCAGATAGCTGAAGTTATAAGGTATAACATAGGCTAGGCTTTATTTAAGGGATCCGTTTAAAAATTAGGGTTCCGTTTCCGTTAGTTCCACGCATACGAAGCTCCGGCACCAGCTAGTATATTATACAATAATATCTTCGATGACTTTGTTGACATTGTGTGTTTCTTAATAAAAATAAACGAAAAAAGTTACTGGGATTACAAAATTTACTAAAGAAGATTGAACGGAATACCAAAGATTAAATAATCATAAAAAAAAATATGCAACTAAACTTACCGGGTGTCTGCCAAAATTTGGTATCAAGTTTCCCTTTTTCTTTTCCTGTTAAACTTACAACTTTATATCGATTACGTGATCCACCCATCAAAATACCTAAAAGAAAGAAGAATGTAAGTCAGTGATTTCAATATCGAAACGCGTTGTTTACATAGCTTTGGCCCGCGGCCCCGCCCGCGTAAATACAGTATCCCACGTGAACACGTTTCTTTTTCCTGATAAAAAGTAGCCTATGCGTTAAACCAGAGCTTCAACTACTACCATACTAAACTTCATCGCAATCCGTTCAATAGTTTTTGCGTGAAAGAGTAACAAACATCCATCGATCCATCGATCCCCTTCCGTCTGTCTATCCATCTTTACAAACTTTCACATTTATAATAGTAGTACTAGCTGAGAACTCAACTCGCACGTGGAAGGAGGTGTGCTTCCTGTCGCCTGGCGCAGATATGCGGCTTGCTCAATGGCACAGGGGCGACATTCTCCACAAACGACAGCTCGAGCACCGGCGAATGTCAGCCAGGTGAACGTAAGCTCAGGCTTAAACTTAAACGTCGCGTCAGACAATCTATCATAAATATTATGAAATTATATCGTCAATTATGTCAAAGCACGAAACGAAACGGGGTAGCCTCTGCCCGTGAACGAAAGTCCTGGCTGGAAAAAGCTCACGCACCGTTTGCCGCGCGCACCTCCTGCATACGTCTAGTCACGCACACATAGCTGTCAGACGTGTAAGTCAATTGAGTGATGGTCCTTTACGTTAGAAATATATGTTTTGTCCTGGCGAAGATGTGCGGCTGCACATTGTCGTGCACGCTGATGAGTTGGAGGATTTTATCAACTACTAGCATGAAATTGGTTTTTAAACGATATCTTTATATTAATTTAAAAATTTCATTTCCTATTATAGGGGTCGAATATTAAAAAACGCTGAAATACGTACTCAATTCATACGAAATATCATGTGAATATTATGTCCAAGGAATAAAAAGTTTCACTCAAACTTTTATCCCCCATTTTACCCCCCTTTGGGGGTTGAATTTTGAAAAATAATACCTTGATATAGGTATTAGTTTTGTCATACGGGAAAGACGTGTGCAAAATTTCAAATGTCTTTAAAGGTTTGGTCTGTAGGTACGTTGATATATAAGCCAATCATCTTTGTCTTTTAGGTATATATAAAGATAGATAATAGATGGATTATCAAGTGATTATGACCTATCAAAAGTAACAATTTCATTATAGGTACTCGTATTTATGATAAATCTGTCTAAAGCGACGTTTAACATTATTTCGGTGTCAACCTTAGGCTGACATTCATCGGTGCTCGATGTATGTCATTTGTAGAGAGTGTCGCCGATAAGACTATGCCACGTAGAATAATATTATGACGTGTGTGTTTGTCCAAAGAAGATGAAACGATATTTCGAAGATATTATTTTGTTTTCAAATAGTTACTTATAACTTTACCGGATTGCTCCGACAAGAATTTATTATTTTATTGTAATAGAATGATAATAAAACTTACGATCATACAATTTAATTAATATTATATCTAGCAATATCCCCCGCAAAAATACCCACAACCTGCGAGCAGGCATGTTGAGTGCACGGATAAGCATGCTTAAAGCATGCGTACACTCAGATACAACAAACGATCTTACAAACACCATCACCACACAAGCAACAATAAAACACCATCACCATCACCACACAAGCAATAATAAGTTTCGCTTCGAACCCGGAGCATCCTCAGGAAGTGGACCTGCTAACAAAGTTTTTTAAAGTTCCGTTCTATAAACTATTTAAAACTTACGAGGTGTCCAGTTCCATTTTACAGTGTTCGGTCTAGTATTATATTCGGGTTCATAATTGTTCCATATACGACCATTCACATCAATATCTATATTTCCTGTTACAACTCCATTTCCATTTACAATTTCATATTGATCTACAATAATTTACATTGTTGGTTGGTGAGACCAATTGAAAAGTCTAAGGGTCAACTTCACTAACGTATTGGAACGACATTTAACGCTATGCTTCGGTTTAAGATCAGCCTATCCCATTTTAACATTAAAATACAGAGAGAGAGAGAGAAAACCCAAGCTTAGCAATAAGCGCGCTTAAAGAAATTAGGTGAAAACGGGGCTTAAGCCCACTTTTACAGATCTGGGTTAAAGTTAAACCTGGGTTAAATAACATGTTATCTACATCGTTCTTCGTATTTATGAAAGGGAAGACATGACATGAAATATGCTAGCTGTATTGCACCTATAATTAAGGCTGCATTTAGGTATAAATAACATGAACGTGCAATTTTAGCTTTTAACAATGTTTGTTACTTGTTGGTTTATCTATTAAATGAATAAATAAAATAACATTTTTGAAGTTCTGAACAATTGTGAAGTAATATTTTTTTTAGAATATTACATAATAATGAATGGATTAAAATAACTAATAACTATTTTATATTAGAAATAAATGAATAAAAGATTTTTTATAGATTGTATTTTTATAGGATAAAAAATATAAATTTTAAGCCCACCGGAGTGCTCCCAAGCTTCAGGATCAGAATTGCTCTCCTTTTGATCATTCACATTGTTAATTACATCTTCATTTTCATTCCCTGTTACATTTACAATTTTGAATACATTTACTTTGTTACTACTAGCTGCACCATTCAAAATACGTAAAAGATATAGGAGTATAAAATGTCTTTGTATAGTCCACACGGCAGTAAAACGAAGATTAAAATCTTATAGAATCTTTGGAACACCCTTTCATCTTCTTTAGTGAATTCATCTTTGCGAAAATTTATAATATTTATCGGACAAACGCACACGTCTTAATACATTCATTCTGGGTGGCATAGCGCAATAGGTTTAGTGAATTGAGCTATGTGCAGTCCACACGCGATAGATATAAAACCTTAGTTTTTACTTCTATTGCATTTGAACACCTCTACGTACACGCAAAAAATAGTAATTACGACGTGTGACTTAGTCCACCAAAATATTTGACATTTTTAAAAATTTAATAAAAAGATGAAAAGGTATCTCAAGGTTTGTATTTTTTATCGTAAAAATAATAATATTATCTATGGCCGGTCACACCACGTCAATCTAGTCCCATTGTAGAACTTGTGTCACTGGTACTAGACGATTGAGATTTTTTATTATATTATACACATACATAATACACTCCATGACCCAGGCACATAGAATTTTTTTTGTTCCATTGGCAGGATTCGAACCCGCCGACCGTATTTTTTAATGTCAAAATACAGGTTAAAATAAAAACTTACCGGATTGCTCCCAAATTTCAGGATCATAATTGTTAATTATATTATCTCCATTTTCATTTCCTGTTACATATTTTATTTTGAATAGATTTACTTTATTCCTACTAGCTGCACAGGAAGAATATAAATTTGAAAATAGTGTAGTCTACACGTGGTGGAAGTAAAGGTTTTAAATCTGTCGTGTGTGGACTGCTAAACCTACAGAACCAATGACGTGGACGTATGAGCATACAAACACCCATGTTTGTATTTTTAAAATTCAATGAAGATTATGAAACGGTATCCCAAATATTATATTTTTTATTGTAAAAAAATGTAACTAAACGTACCCAATTGCTCCGTAAGTTCAGGATCAGAATCGACCTCGTTCTTATCATTTACATTGTCAATTATATCTCCATTTTCTTTCCCTGTAGTATTTGCAATTTTGAATCCATTTTCATTGTTGCTACTAGCTGCACCATTCAAAATACCTAAAAGAAAGAAGAATATAAAATGTTCCTATAGCATATGGACGACACACAGCACAACCCACTGAATCGAATGCGCTATGCCTCGTAGAGTGCAATTATTGTGGCGTGTGTGTTTATCCACCAAATATTGTTTATTTCAAAATTCACTAAAGAAGATGAAAAGGTCCTCCAAAGATCGTATTTTATAGAAAAAATTAAACTAAGCTTACCTGATTGTTCCCAATGTTGAGGATCAGAATTGCTCTCCTTTTTATCATTAACATTTTTGTTTCCTTTTGCATTAACAATTTTGAATGTTTTTACTTCGTTACTACTTGCTACAACATTAAAATATCTTAAAGAATGAATAATATAAATAATTTTCTTTGTGTAGTCCACACGCAATAGAAGTAAAAACTAAGGTTTCTTTCTATCGCGTGTGGACTGCACCTATGTGCAGTTGAGTTGAGCTATCTCAACCCACTGAACTGATTGCGCTATGCCACACAGACCGCATGTATTATGACGTGTGTGTTTTGTACGTTAAATATTATATATTTTTTAAAGTTGAATTCACTAAAGAAGATGAGAGGGTGTTCCAAAAATTCTTTTGCTTTATTTTTTTGTAAAAGAAAAATAGCTTAACTTACCGGTCTGTCCCAAATTCTGAAGTATATTGTTATGCTTTTTCTTCATACCTCCAGAGAAATTTACTGATACATCTTGATTTTCATATTGAATTTTAAATTTATTTTTTTTGTAACCATTAGCTGGATTATTAAAAGTATCTATAAGAAAGAATGTCGTAATCATTATGACCAGAAAAAAAACGACTACCATAGTATAAACAATAAGTCCTAAAATTATTACTTTAATCGTAAGAAAAATATCGTAACAATCGGTCGTACCTTGTTATTATTTTTATTTCATTATGATCATGATAACATAGTTATTATCAATAATAATAATAATGATAATAATAATAATAATAATAATAATAATAATAATAATAATAATAATAATAATAATAATAATAATAATAATAATAATAATAATAATAATAATAATAATAATAATAATAATAATAATAATAATAATAATAATAATAATAATAATAATAATATAACCTTTTAAACCTGTAATAAAATTAAGAACAGGTGACATATTATGTCTTCTAAAAGGACGTGCACTATTTGCTATATCATTGTCCAATATCATCATTCTGTCTAATTTTTTCTTAGATTTTGTTTCAACGTTTTGGTCTGATTTCTGGAATTTAGTGTTTCTTATCAACCCGTTCATTAATGTAACTATATCAACTGCGCTACCTATGACATCATGTTTCTTATTGAAAACTGCACAACTTTTTAAACCATTTTTGTCACGATCGATTAATTCTTCTACAGCTCGTATGTCGATAGTATCTTTCAGGTTATGCAACTTTGTATCTTCATTTTCCAATGCTTTCAGTGTAATATGTGTAAATTCTTCATGACCAGTAACAAAAACCAGATTCAGCATTATTAAAACGTAGTGTTGTAAGTTCATCATGTTTTCGAAGAATTTTCATTGCAAATGACTTCTATTTGCCTCATGGCGTAAAACACTCTCAAATTTACCTTCACTAATTAGAATTCTTGAAGTCTTGTACGAATAATCAATTTTTCACACATACAATTAGAAGAAGCATTTCTTATAAATTATTTTTTTATTTGCCTGCACAGATGCAATTACCCACGCTACAACCAAAAATTTAATAAGAACTACATAATATGTACCTTCTGCTTAAATCAACTAATAAATAAAATGTAGCAAAATGTATTTTTGTTAAACAGGCTTTTATAGGAAAGGGGAAAATATACTATACTAGAAATAAGCACAAGCTAGATATACCGGTGATAACACCTAATAAAGTAATAAAAAAGTCAACTTTCTCTGTATCGGTCTGCACAGTGACGCCAGAAGGTCGATTATGCTAATTGACTCTAACAAAAATACAGTTACAATCCTATCCCGATATGTTAAAACTGAAAAATTGTATACTCACAAACGTCAAACCCGGTTTGATTGGTCCAAACTCCAAAAAGCAGCTTTTTATAATATCAAAACGATACATTCACAGTTCAATAAAAGTAAAATTAAAGTGTAAGTTAATTACGAGAATTGGGTTTCTGGGCTCAATCATGACCATTTACCAACCTCGAGCAACAATTATAACAGCAAAAAATATAGCGACGACGCAAAATGTGGATACAGGATACTTTTGCCACGCAAACAATATAAATATTTAGATTATAAAATAATTAAAGACGTGAAACCATAAAATATGTAAAAAGTTCATATTGTGTGTGAAAATGTCGTTAATAGCTTTAAGAGTTTTAATTAGCAAAACTTAATTAACGGAATAAAATTCGTTATATAATCCGTTAAATAGCCTTATATAATGCTGTTGTAAGGCAAGAAGAAGCCGTTAGTTGAAAGTTTGTTAGAAGCATGAAGTTACTGCATTGCGTTTTAATAATTCTAAATCCCCTTTTTGTTTTTGGTAACGTAGACTTGAAGCAGAGATTACTGAAAAATTTGGAAAATGAAGATATGGAAAACATTAAAGATATTATCGATAACAGATTAATGGCAGAAACTTTCAATATTTACAAAAATGGTTTAAAAAGTAGTGGAGGTTCCAATAAGAAGAACGAAATCAAATTGGTTGTAGATGGTATTGTGTCACTAATAAATGCGTTGAAAAGGAACGTTAAAGTGGAGAAATCAGACAAAAACGTCGAAACAAAAGATAAGAAGAAAGATGTTGGAAAGATGGTATTGGACGATGATCTAGTATTGATCTATGATGTAAAAAGTGGACGTCTTTTAGGAAGAAGTAGAGTTTCAGGAATTGAAAATTTTCTTACTGATTTACAAGGTAAGGTAATTAATTATCTAAAATCATATATCCATCGTGTAATTTGTAGGTTGTATCAATTTGTATACTAAGGCTACGTTCCCACAAGCATTTTTATGTGGTCGCCACAAATGAAATAACATTACTGTGAATAGAACTGTGCGCTATTTCAATAGAGCTCTGGATCGTGCACAGCTGTCAAATCTGACATTTAACACTTGACACTTCGATTATCAGCTTTATTGTAATAGTGCAGTTCTATTTACAGTGCAGTTTTTTTTTGTCGCGACCACAAAAGAACGCTCGTGGGAACGTGGGCTTAAGGCTAGAGCCTGTATACAGATCTATGTTATTAAGAGCCCTACTTATGGTCCAGCGTGCTAATTCAGCAGCCTGGCAATAATGTCAAATTGAAGCGAACTAGTAGGCAAAACTAAAAATGATTGTCAAATTAAAAATGATTGACAGCCAATTGACACTATTGACAGGCTGCTGGATTTTCAGGATGGACCGTGAGTACAGCCTTATAGTGTGACTAGTGACGTACTTACAATGAGGATCAGTCATGTTTTTTGTCGATTATGCAGACATATTGCGCCAAAAAAACCAGTAAATACTGTGAAAAAATTATTTAAATCGGACCAAAAATGACGAAGATCCAGTATATTGTTTGTGATTGATTGTTATGCATTAGTACTGTGTGAATATGGTGGCAAGGGGGATCTCCGACCGAGCTAGGTGCTATGCTCGGTCAGGCCGAAGCCCACTTGTATGAATTTCAGATGTCGTATATATAGTGCCGATCATAGAAAACTTCGATAGCGCGATTCAGGATTGTGGCGCTAATTGTTCCGCCACAGTACCAAAAACGTGCCCGAGAATGAAGCTAGTCGCTGTGACGTCATCTGTCGTCGTCACCTCTCCTCTAAACACAACTAAAATATTTAGCGTAAACAAAAACAATGCACACGAGTTGTCAAGAATCGGAGAATGAATACTTATGCAATACCTATGAAGTATGAGTACAATCAAACCGTTGTCGCACGGATCCCGACTAATTACGTCATCGTAACCAATTAAGCGGAAGCGCGCGTTTCAAAGTAGCCGTTCAGAAGGACTTACATAAATCCACCATTTCTTGATGGGTTTTAATAACATAAAAAATAAAATGCTCAGTAAGTTAATGCACATACGATGTACTTAGTAAAAATCAGATTTGCAACTAAGTGATTGATCTTCATTACCACAAGATGTTTAACTGACACACAACAATATTTCGCGATTATGTGATGCGCCCTCACATGCAGTTTTATGTACAAGCCCTTGATTCGACGTAAATTTACTAAGGGGCTGTAGTTCCCACCATTTTTAATGCTTTCAATTATTGAACCCATAAACTATAAATTATTTTTTACAATATTTTGGACTTTTAAGGTTTTTTATTTGCCAATTATTTTTGAGTTGTCCACCTTTTTCAACGCTTATATAGGGTTTAGAGCCTTCGTTTTTTTCTAGTTTTTATGTACATCATGAGCTGTTTGATAATTCTTGCTGACATAAAAAAATATACTGGGTGATCGCTTTATCAACTGAATCCGTAAGCGCCATACACACCGTCCAGCCTGCAAATCCAGCACCGGTACTAACGGATGTCATTAGTGTCAATTATTTATAATTTTTGCCCACAAGTCCGCTCCAAGGACGCGATATTGGATTTGCATGCTGGACAGTGAGTATTTGCGTTAAAGCTGAAGTATTTGTGAGTAGGAAAATCTTTAAAGGAACCATGAATTAATATAATAATTAATTACATGTCTAGCCACGGCCCGCTCGCGCTGGTTGCGGGATGTACGCTCAGCATCGATAATTTATAGTATTAAAACGACTTCCAAAGTAAAAGTGCACAAAAAGGTATGAAATAAAACTTATTTTCTAAATAATACCCCTTTTAAATTCGGCTAAAGTTTTAACTATTTCTCTGATCAATCTTCATGAAGTCGGTAACATCCAAGTTCAACGTGAGCTCTATAAAATAATGTTTTATCAGAATATTTTTGGGCTGGTACCAAGTTCAAATTAATGAATATTGTGTAGAAAAATAGTTAAAATTTAACCGAATTTAAAAGGATAATTAGTCAGAAAATAAGATATATTTACTTTGGAAGTAGGTTTAATTAGGTAGGTTACAAGCAAATTAAAAGTTTAAATTGAAGGTTTTACTTATATCACATGTGAATAATGGTGAAAACAGCCTTTTCGTTTTTAACAGCCTCCGTGGTCTAGTGGTTTAGAGCTTGGCTCTCGACTCGGAGGTCGTGGGTTCAACTCCCGCATTGGAACAACAAAAAATCTTGTTTCCAAGTTTGGTTAGGACAATGCAGGCTGATCACCTGATTGTCTGACAAGAAAGATGATCCATGCGTCGGATGGGCATGTAAAAAGTCGGACCTGCGCCTGATATCTCACCAGTCGTGTCGGTTATTCGTCCCACTGGGTTACGAGAGTAAAGGAAGAGAGAGTGCTCTTGTGTACTGCGCACACACTTGGGCACTATAAAATAACTCCTGCGTAGCTGGCGTGGTTTCAATTAAGCCGGCCACCGTCACTGAAATCAGTGTGGGGAGCTATACTATAATGGTGAAACATGGTCACAGTGAGGCTTTACACTCTTCTTTTTTTCAGGTAAGTTCGAGGGTACTATCAACATTACCAATAATTTAAATACAAGTTTCACCCTGCCATACGGCGCGCCGTACGGGCAATATGGATACCCGAACGGTCAATACGGAGCGCCGCACGGATCTTCCGGAGCCCCGTACGGTCAATACGGAGCACCGTACGGTCAATACGGAGCACCGCACGGTCAATACGGAGCGCCGCACGGATCTTCCGGAGCCCCGTACGGTCAATACGGAGCACCGTACGGTCAATACGGAGCGCCGCACGGTCAATACGGAGCGCCGCACGGGCAATACGAAGCGCCGCGCGGGCAATACGAAGCGCCGCGCGGGCAATACGGAGCGCCGCACAGCGCGGGCGATTCGGAAAATTATCGGCCGCATAAGAAATATAGCCGCGACTCTTATAAGTGTAACAATTGTCATGAAAGATACAAAATATGAGAATATAAAAACCACCACTTTCCATAAATAGCTTCTTCAACAAAAAACCTAACCAAACTACCATCATAATTACCATCGCACATTGTGAGCATAATTCTGGTGTTTTGCATTTTCAAACGACGTGCAGTAATTTTAATGTATTGTAAAAAAATGTTCAATGGCAAGATAAGAAACCTGTCAATGTAATGTTTTTCAAAGTTTGAATGCATCCTAAATTTTAACAAACGTTGTTTTATTACAGTTTTATCATACAGTGTACTTTTTAAACAACTTTCAAGCAAAAGACGGTGGTTTATACAAAAATGCGGCTGTGGATATTTTATTATTCAACGATTATTCCGTCGTTTGTGGTTCAATTTTCAAAATTAATTTATAGTTGTGAATGGCTGAGTCAGACATCGGTACTATGGTGGTATAGGATAGGCATGATCATAGGAATGGAATCTTGTGGAGTGTAGGAAATTATCTAAAATGTTAAAAAAAGTAATTTAGGCATATTATGCCACCTGTAAGTATAATTTTGCAAGGCTGGAACGAAAAGCACGGAACGGAACTCCTCGGTTTTTAAGCATAACATAACATTGTTTGAGAATTTCGGAATTCTTAAGAAAACTTCAAACATAGCCACTTAGCTACTTACTATCATCATCATATGATTAAAAGAATAAGAAAATTGAGTACCTAGATAATTATTTTAATTAAAGTTTAATCGAAAATGGTTATTTCATTCCATGATAAGATTTTTTTTCAGTTTTTGTGCGTTTATGGCGTTATTAAAATAATTAATTCAGTAATCAGCACTCCTCAAAAGCTAACAATTTTACGAAAAATACTTGTCCGCCATCTTATATCTGTGAATGTGTGAATGCAGTTTAGAATATTTTAACTGCAGTCAGTATCAGAATGTTGTGTTTGTCACAATCAGGAAAAGGTTTTATGTAAGAGAAAAAAAAATGTCATTAGCGTTTTTTTATTGCCAGGCAAAACTACAGTTTTTTGGCCATAATGCATTCAGCTCCTTACGAATGAGATATTGACAAGTTTGGTCAACTGTAGAAAATAATAAAGGACACTGGCGAATCCTGCCCGATTTTCCATCAAGAGCGGCCAAGTTTAGAACATAATAATTTGGTTTTATAGTACATAAAAAGTTATAAATATCCCAATATCGGAAAATTCGTGTGCAAATTACGTACTTATCTGTGATAATCGTTGTCATCACATCTGTATAGTCTATGGTCATCATGCAGTAAATTGTATATTTAAGGCGTAAAAGCTATCTAGTGGCCCAATAGATAGATTTATTTTTTATTGGAGTATAAATTTATTTTCTATTTATATAGTTCAACAGTTTAGTACTAGTTTTATAAAAAAAAATGTTACTTGGGGTGTGAAGTAGGTCCCTCTATACTACTTATATTTATACCAAGAAAAATAATTATTATGTTCTTGTTGTAAAATAATTATTATGTTTTTTGTTGTAAATGATAGATGTCATTTATCTGTGAGCATATTGCGATTTCAAACAAACTAGTTATTTATTTTATTATGTAATTGACATCACAACTAATATATGTCGCTTTCCCGCAAACCGCCACTAGGGAAATTTATTGAAAAATAGTTTAGGTTATATTTAATCAATTAACTTATATCCCCCGAGTTTGATGTATAATATTATTACTTTTTTTGTTCCTATGTTCATATAGTACATCTTAAACTAAATACTTTTTGTGGCCACGTATTTTGATTACTAGGCAAAAAATTTATGGCCACTTGCCGGTCTCCCTTCGTTACTCTATGTTATGTGCCTCATTATGAATTTATTTACCTCCACATTGATGCATGCAGCTCAATCAAACCGTCGCAAAAACATTGTGACACAGTATCAACACCTCTTTATGAACATGGACATACACATCAACACTCACTTTGGACACTTTTATAGACGGACAGACAGACAGAAGTCCCGAAGGAACTACGGAACTTTAAAAATGCAAATAGTTTGTGTGAATAAAAATTTAATTATTCGTACATGACTTCAAGATGTATGAAGTAAAAGTAAATTAACCGAATTATCCGTTAATGTATTGCGTTTTGATAATGCTAAATATCCTTTTTGTTTTTGGCTACGTAGACTCAAAACAGAGTCTACTGTACAATTTTGGAAAATGAAGATAATTTGAAAAACATACAAGATGAAGAAGAAGAGTAGTAGCAGAAACTGTCCATATTTACAAAAAATCTGGAGGTTCCATTAAGAAGAACGAAAAGGTCGTAGATGGTATTGAACCACTAATAAATGCGTTGAAAATAAATAATAAATAAATAAATAAATAAAGCGTTTATTTTCATGATATTTTACAAACATTAAGAATTTTTTCTGTCCCCCAAACTAGTCTCAGCCTATCCTATGGAGAAAGTTAGGGGATTAAAGTTATAACAAACTGAAACAATATTTCTCATTACTATAAAAACTAACTAACTAAAAGGAACTCTAAAGCGAAGAAAAATGACAAAAGATAAAAAAAAAGATATTGGTAAGATGAGATCCAACAATGATGTATTGTTGATCTATGATATAGAAAGTGGGTGAATCTTTTGGGATGAAGTAGAATTTCAGGAGTTGAAAATTTTGTTCCTGATTTAAGAGGTAAGGTTATTGATTATTTCAAATCCGTCAAGCCATTTAAGTTTTTGGCAGGAACAATACTACTGCAGGTTTTGGGCTTGTATACAAAACAATGATACGAATGTGTAACGTAACTTTAATTATTATCACACTAGCTTTTTTCCACGGCTCCACCCGCGTAAATATAGTATCGGGATAAAAAGTAGCCTATGTTTTAATCCAGAGCCTAAATTACTACCATACTAAATTACATCGAAATCCGTTCCGTAGTTTTTGCGCGAAAAAGTAACAAACATCCATCCCTCCATTAATGATCCCAATAATAATTATTGATGTTAGTCCATGTGTTGAACTTGAAAGGAATACTATAATGGCTTGGATAAAAGCAGTTAAAGAGGCCTAACTTGTAAAATGCATTTACTTGGAAAATTCCGTACAAAAATAATGAAATAATAAGTTGACTACAGTACTCTATTCTATGGGTGGCTTGACACGCACTTGGTCGGTTTTTCTTTCAGGTTAATTCAATGGTATAGTAATCAACTTTAACAGTAATGTAAATATTATGTCGAACGGGCCATATTCAGCCCCGTACGGGCAATTCGGAGCGCTGCATGGGCAATACGGAGCACCGCGCGGGCAATATGGAGCGCCACACGGGCAAGATGGAGCGCCGCAGTCATATGCAAAGCCCGTATAGATATGCCCGTAAGATAGCTGTGAAAATGTCAAATCCACTATCACCACTAACAGCTCCTTTAACAGCAAATTCTATAGTTTTAGTATATAATCTTATATTTTAAGAAAATGTTTGTTTTATTTACCACTTCTGTCTACTTTTTAATCGTCTTGCAAACAAAAGACGGTAATGTAGCCAACATTCAGTGACTTTTTGCATGTAATGTAAAAAAATTTGACATAGACAAGAAAAAAAAAAGTTTTTGGTAAAGAAATTATAGGCAATTGTGTAAGTCGAATTCATTAATTTATTTCGTTTTATTAGTAAGATATGCAAACAAAACAACATTAGATTAAAAATTCTCACATAACTAACATTTGTATTTGAACCATCAACCTAATTATATATTACAAGCTGTTGCTCGCGGCTTCACCTGCGTAAATACAGTATCCCACGGGAACTCTGTACTTTTTCAGCATAAAAAGTATCCTGTTTTAATCCAGAGCTTAAACTACTACCATACCAAGTTTCATTGAAATCCGAAAATATCAAAAATGTATGGGATTTGACATAAGTCATAATAGGAACTGCATACCTTTATACCTTTAGTTTTTTCTGTTTCTTTTTAGCTTGGTAAAAATTTCTTGCGCATTATCACACTAATAACTTTAAATCATTATTTATTAATTAATACATTTAAAAAGTTTTCAGAAAAAAATAAATGAAAATACCAGTTGGCCCCTACGACGTAGCGAGTGATTGATTGTACAACAGCGCGCGGCATCCCATGACTCACGTCGCTCGCGCAGATAGTATGTGTGACCTCAATTTATGATATTTTAAAGATTTTCCAACTTTCAAATACTCGAGATTTCACTCAAATGCTTTTTTATATGAAGGTAGATCCTATTTTCAATATAATATAACATGCCCTGTTTCTGCAAAAGTCAAAAATTCTCTTATTTGTAGAAAAAGAAAAAATATATTTCTAACCAAGTGACTTCAACTACTGGTCACAAATTTTTTGCAAAAAACAACAAAATATTAGATGACATTGGCCATGCACATGAAGTAGCCAAAACTCTTCGTACACCTTAGGTTGCCCTCTGTGACTTTGCTTCTTTCCAAAACTTATGAACATTATGAATGAATAACGCCGTTATGCCATGATTTTCATGAAATGTTTAGAGGAATAGAACATAACATAAGGCATAATTAATTATATCCAAGGGATTCTGATTCATAAGAAGACAAAACTATTATAAAAAAAAAATATACTCTGCTGGTCCAATTTATTTTAAACGTAAACAAATAGAACACATAATGCATCCAATAATACTGTTCTTGCTATTTTACTATTTTATTTACAACGTCATCTACTCTTCTACTGTCTTCTAAACTATCTTTTAAATAAAAACAATCATGAAAGCTGCCACCTGAGACAGGTTGGATATCACAAATCATCTGTGGAGGTTGCGTTATGAAGGAGCAACTTAGCACACAATGTACCTTGCGAAAATGAACAAAAACTGATCCCATATCAGTAGTTATTGGTCCCGCACTAGCAGTTGTTGGTCGCGTAGTAGTTGTTGGTGGTCCCGTAGTAGTTGTTGTTGGTCGCGTATTAGTTGTTGTTGGTAGCATAGTAGTTGTTGGCAGCGTAGAAGTGGTTGTTATTCGCGCACCAGTACTGAAATAATCAATAACCTTACCCTTTAAATTTTTAATAAAGTTCTTGACTTTTGAATACATTCTTTCTACAGGACGTTCACTTTCTCTATCAGAGATTAACACTACATCATCATCGTCTAATATCATGTTTCCATCGTATTCTGTCTTATCAGTTGTTTCAACCTTTTGGTACGTTTTCTTGACTTTAATGTTTCCTTTCAATGCATTTATTAATGATACTATATCATCTGCATCGTCTTCGACTTTTTGTTTCATGGTTGGATCTCCACAATTTTTAAAACCATATTTGGCTTCACATAAAATTTCTTCTATAGTACGTTTGACAATAATATAATTCATGTTTTCCGAATTATCTTCATTACATAACTTTTTAAGTGTACTTTGTGTACATTTTTTATGGCCAGTAACAAAAAGCAGATTTATCATAATTAAAAAGCGCTGTAGTAACATTTTACCAAAAGTTTATCATTGCTCAATAACTTCTATTTGCCTTTTAACAGCGTAAACAAATAAGGCGTAAACTAGACAATAATTTACTTTTAATAATTAAAATTTTTGAAGTCTTGTACGTATAATTAAATTTTCACACACAATTAGAAAAGAGAATTGTAAAGTGAATTTACTTCCTTACTTTTTATTCTTTGCCGAGATATTAGCAATAACGTAAAGGGGTAAAAAGGGTAAAGAAAGAAGAGATCTTTCTTTATCCTTAGTTTTACAAAATTATTCTGCTAGATTGACGATAAACAGGGTTTTTTTGGAAATCTGGTAAGGAATGAGGTAGTGGCAAGTTTGGTAAACTGTAGCAAATAATAAATTTGGTTACTCTATGGTTACTCTAATGGCCCTAAATGAATTTATTTACCTGCGTAATTGATGCATGCAGCTCAATCAAAACTTCGCAAAAATATTGTGACACTGTGTCAACACACACTGTAAGAACTGGATACTTTTACAGATGTAGAGACGGACAGACAGACAGTCCTTAAGTACTACGGAACATTAAAAATGTAAATAGTTCGAGTAAATAAAAAAATAATTATTCGTACATGTTTTCAAGATGTTTAATAAGCAAAAGTAAATTAACCGAATATTATTCTTTATCCGTTAAAAAGCCTTATAATATAATACTATTTCAAGGCTAGCAGAAGTCATTACTTAAGAAATGTCAGAAACATGAAGATGTTACTGCATTGCGTTTTCATAATGCTAAATATCCTTTTTATTGTTGGCCATGTAGACTTAAAACAGAGTTTACTTAAAAATTTGGGAAATGAAGATAGTTTGAAAAACAGAAAAGATGTTAACGAGAGAAGATTTGTAGCAGAAATTTTCAAAATTTATAAAAATCGTTTAAAAAATGGTGGAGGTTCCAATAAAAATAACGAAGTCAAAAAGGTAGTAGATGGTATTGTATCTCTATTTAATGCGTTGAAAAGAAACGTTAAAGTGAATATAGCAGACAAAGGCGTTGAAATAATAGATATGAAAAAAGACGTTGAAAAGATGATATCTAACAATGATGTAGTATTGATATATGATGTAGAAAGTGGGCGTCTTTTAGGAAGAAGTAGAATTTCAGGAGTTGAAAATTTTCTTACTGATTTAAGTGGTAAGGTTATTGATGATCTAAAATCCGTCAAGTCATTTAAGTTTTTGGCAGTAGCAATTTTTATGCATAATACTGGCTAGGGCTTGCAAAAAAATGGTACGAATGTGTCACGTAATTTCAATTATTATCACATAGATTATCTATATCACCCATGTCCGTCCGTCAGTCTTCGGCTTATTTTTCAAACGTTTAGTGAGAGAAAAATGAAATTTTGCATTAAGCTGTGTATTTACCACGTCGACAAAGTGCTAAAATAAAATAACGATAAATATATTTTTTGGGGTACACGCAATGTGGAAATGATTTTTTCTCGCGTCTACCCCATAGTGTGGGGTATTATTAGATTAAGATATCCGATTCCGAGATATTCAACCTTAAAGCCCATTTTTTTGTTAAAACAGCGCGTCTCCCTCCCTAAAAGCTGACTGGCTCGAAAAATATGAAATATTAATAATGGTAGTCCGTATGATGGAACTTTAAAGGAAAACAATATGGGTCATTTGATCTTCTAAGCTTTAAAAATTGATTAGTGAGGAATAGTTTAAATCTAATCTGAGTAAATTATCAAAAAATATTGGTAAAGTTCAAAAATATTGAATTTTATCTGTGCGCTAATTAAAGGCCCTCCCTCTAAAAGCTAAACGGCTGGCTTGAAAAATCTAAAAAATTTCCTGATTTAAATAATTTATTTGTTAGTTCAGGAGTTATAGAGGCCTAACTTATAAAATGCGCTTATTTGAAAAACTTCGTACAAAATTAACGAAATAATACTACGCAACCCTATTCTATGCGAGGCTGACCACGCATTTGGCCGGTTTTTCTTTCAGGTTATTTCAATGGTCGTATCGACATTAACTATAATATAAACACTATGCCGAACGGGCCATATAAAGCCCCGTACGGGCAATACGGAGCACCGTACGAGCAATACGGAGCGCCGTACGGGCAATACGGTGCACCATACGGGCAACACGGAGCGCCGCATGGGCAATACGAAGCGCCGCCTGGTGCGGGTGGTTCGAAAAGTTCTCGGCCGCATGAGAAAGATAGCTGTAACAAATTTCAATTCCACTATCACCACCAATAGCTTCTTTAACAGAAAATTCTACATACTTTAATATAAAAATCTTAATTTTTAATAAATATTTTGTTATATTTACTTCAGTCTACTTTTTAACCGACTTCCAAATAAAATACGGCGGTTACATTCAGTAACTTTTTGTCGTAAATAAAAAAATATGACATTTAAAGGAAAAGTCTTTAATTATATGAAAGTATATGCGAATTCCGCCCAAGGGACAAAAGTTTTTCTATGTTCTTGGGTCTTGGATGTGTATTAAATATATGTATAGTATAATAAAATCCTTAAATATGTGTAGAGTATAAAAGTATTAAATATATTTTGTCTCTTACCTGGGATACAAGCTCTACGGATACTTAGTGCAGGACCAGATTTACGTGGTTTGAAAGCGTCCATAATTATTATTTTTATTCAAATTCTCAAAATAGTTCCCCTTTTAAATTATTTTCACCTTTTAATTGCTATTTTTGATTAAGAAATTGTACACGTGTGAGTCGGTTTTTATTAATTAAATTCATATTATAAGAAAGGTAAATAAAACAAGAAACGATTAAATTTCTGACATAATTTATATTTGTACTCGTTATTAATTAATTATATATTATGTTCATGCCTGTCATTCCCTCAGTTTCGGTTTCGGTTTTTCCTAAACATATTGAGGCTAAATTTAAACTATAGTTAATGTACCTACTCGATATTCGTTTTTTTTTGAAGGCGATTATGACGCCAACAAAAAAATTTAAATCCTTGAATTACACCTCAAATATTACATTACAGTCTACATTTTTACTGAGTGTCTTTTATTTCCGTTTTATAAAAAACATGGTATAATAAGTACTACATGAAATAGAGTCGGAAATACTCTGATTTGTTGAAAAACAAGAATTTTCTTTCTAACCAAATTATTGCAACATCACAATTTTTTAGCCAAAAACAACAAAATATTAGGTGACATTGGCCATACACATGAAGTAACCAACGTGACGTACACCTCATGTTGCCCTCTGTGAGTTTGCTTGTTTCCAAAACGTATGAACATCATGAATGAATAACGACATTATGCCATGATTTTCATAAAATGCTTAGAGTAATAGAACTAATCGGCATAATTATTTAAAACAATTAAAAAATATATCATTCTTACAATACTCTGCTGATCCAATTTTTCCATCCAATTCTATCCAATTCTAAACATAAATAAACAGAAGTAGAACACGTCATTTACTATTCTTATTATTACACTCCCGTCACATTTATTTACAACGTCATCTTCTACTCTTCTAAACTATCTTTTAAATAGAAACAATCATGAAAGCTGCCACCTGAGGCAGGTTGTAGATCACAAATCATCTGTGGAGGCTGCGTTTTGAAGGAGCAACTTACCACACAATGTATTTTGCGTAAATGAACAAGTACTGGTCCCATATCAGAAGCGATTGGTCCCGCACTAGCAGTTGTTGGTCGCGTAGTAGTTGTTGTTGGACGCGTAGTAGTTCTTGTTGGTCTCGTAGTAGTTCTTGTTGGTCGCGTAGTAGTTGTTGTTGGTTGCGAAGTAGATGTTGTTTGTCGCTCAGCAGTATTTATATAATCGCTTTTCCATGCATGGTTATACGTTGGGTAAGGGTAATTTACATTATTGTTAATATTTATATTACCTTTGAAGTGGCCTAAAAGAAATAAGAATGTAAGAGACTGTGTGGAGGTTACACCTAGTCGAAGTAAAACTTCAACAAATTTTTTAATTTTACTATAATACAGCTTTTTTCCGCGGCTCCACCCGTGCAAATATATTATCATACGGGAACACTATAATTTATCGAGATAGAACGTAGTCTATGTATTAATCCAGAGTTTAAACTACTATCATACCAACTTTTACGTAATACGTGTAGTACGAGATAGAACGTAGTCTATGTGTTAATCCAGAGTTTAAACTACTATCATACCAAGTTTTACGTAATACGTGTAGTAGTTTTTGTACGACAAAGTAACAAAAATCCATCCATTAATCAAATTGTGGACAACATTGGTACTAAAACAAAATATTTACAGGTGCGTTCAGTTTACATGTAAGATTTTTTATTTATTTCAGTTCATAGTTATGACAGAATAGCGTGTGTCGGGACAGCTAATCAATAATAATCAATAGAAATAGTCAGTAGCATTACCCTTTATATGATTAAGAAAACTCCATATATTTGAATACGAGTACATTCTTTCAACAGGACGTCCAATTTCTGTATCGAAGATCATGTTTCCATCGTATTTATTCTTGTCTACTGTTTCGACCTTTTGGTGTACTTCCTGGACTTTAACGTTTCTTTTAATTGCATTTATTAATGATTCTTTACCATCTGCGTCATCTTCGTCTTCGTATTTAATGGTTGAACCTCTGCAGTTTTTAAAACCATTTTTGGCTTGACATAAAGTTTCTTCCACAGCTCGTTTGGCTATTATATTTCTAATGTTTTCTAAATTACCTTCGTTACTTAAAGTTTTCAGTATACTTCGAGTAAACTCTTCATGGCCAGTAACAAAAAGCAGATTTAGCATTATTAAAATGCGCTGTAATAACATCACCAATAATTTGTCAATGCTCAATCACTTCTCTTTGTCTCATAACAGCGTTACAAGGCTTAAGCTACGCAATAAATTTACTTTAAGTAATTAAAATTTTTGATGTCTTGTACGAATAATTAAATTCACAAATAATTAATTTCACACACACAATTAGAAATTAGAATTGGAAAGGGAAATTGATTTCTTACAATTATTATTTTTTTTACCTAGATATTCACAAAGCAAGAATTAAAAGAATATTTACCCTCAGTTTTAAGCTAGATTTTCGAATATTAGTGGTAAGGAATAAAAAAGTGGCAAGTTTAATCAACTGAAAACAAAACAATAATATCAACACACATGTATAACAATGCATAATGTTAACACACATCTGTTCAATTAAGGAATCTGGATACTTTTGCTACTAAAAACAACATAGGGGCAATATGTAGTTAATAAAATACTTTTAACGAACTACAGAAAAAAAAACTATGTCTAAGGAGAGTTATGTACCTACGCGCGATAGGTTTTCTTTAGATTTTTTCAAAAGTTATTGCCGGATTTCACTTAAAATAACTTTCCTTATCACTTTTTAGCATAACCTGTCAGCATGGAAACTTACAAGTTCATATCTCTTACAGCATAGAAATGCCAGGGCAACTTATAAACCACTTTGAAGGCTGATTACTTTTTATTCCTAATATAACAATGTATATTTGACGATATATTTCATCGCACCTACACATGTAGGTATTGCATACGTTGGTATACCTACCATTATTATATACCTTCATTATTATACCACCCCTAAAAATAATATTATAATTTTATGAATTCATGATACCAAAACCGATATCTATATACAATCTATAACAATACCAACATTCATTCATTTATATTTATAATTACAGAAGCTAGAAGGGCGAATAGACAGACAGAAAGACGAGCACTATAGAACTACGTAAGTAAGTATTATGGAAACCTAAAAATGCAATAGTTCGTGACCATATAAATTTAATTATTCGTACATGACTTCTTCTTCTTCTTCAGTGGAGCTTCCGCCATATGACTTCAAGATGTTTAATAAGCAAAAGTATCTAAAAAATCGAACGGATATCGAATAATATTCGATATCCGTTAAAAAGGTTTATTGTAACTCTGTTATAAGGCAATTAGACGTCATTTGTTGAGAAGTATCAGAAACATGAAGAAGTTACTGCATTGCGTTTTGATAATGCTAAATATCCTTTTATTGTTGACCACGTATATGACTACTTCCTATAGGAAGAAGTCATATAGGAAATTTTCAAAATAGGAAAATTAGGACGTCCACTATCTTTACCATCAACCAATACATCATACATCATCGTGCAATATATTAACATCACCTTTTTTCTGAAATTTTGTTTCATGTTTTTGGTCGATTTTATTGACTTTATTGTTAATGACGTCCTTTTTAATGTTCATTTATCTTTTTGGAATCTCCGCTATTTTTTAATTATTTTTATCACGATAAAACGTATCTTCTACAGCTTTTTTGTCGTAATCGTTCATGTCTTTTAAATTATCTTCATTTTTAAATTTTTTCAGTTTACTTTGTGTGAAGTGTTCATCGCCAGTAACAAGCTGCGGTGCCCGCACAAGCTGCCCCCCCTCCCCCACCATTTATAAGCTATGATACTTGGAAACTTGTAATTTTCGTACTGATAGATCATGCTAAATACATGAAATCGGACAGTAACTTTAAAGTAATTTGAAAAAAACTTATTACCTGTCTATACTTACTTTCGAATGGGTCTACGCTAATGGCTTGAGGCCGTCTTAACTTAGTCCGGCTGATGACTGCCGGTTGGCTAGTCGTTTTGGTGGGGATATTTCGGATCATATAGTACCAGCCTTAAGTAAGCCTTACACAATGCGATCTACCGGATAAGTTACCTGTACCCCAACCGAACGTCGGTAGCGAATATGGCGACGTTCGACGACGCGACGGGTCCGGTCAGTCGGTATGGTCTTCAGTTCTTTTTGCGATGGCATCGATCGAACACGATGACCCGGTCGCACTTTTAGGCCGTTTTTAGGCCAACGTCTTACGCGAACGACGCAGGCGACCGGAGCACATGCACACCACATTATGGGCCAGTCGCCTGTGGAGGCATCTTCCCACACGCGTTGCGGTGTACCTATACATACACAGATTGACATCTCCGGTGGACTGCATCTTGTGTTGTCAGCATAACGACATAGCTATAGTAACAAAATTACTAAATATTTTTGTTACTATAGCGAGAATATAGGCTTAGTGAGAAGCGAGTAGTAAAAATTGAATTCACTCCCCCTTTTCCCACTTCCCGCAAAAATCTTACTAATAATAATATGCTCAAGGGTAAATATAGCTTGTTTATATATATACTTTCTAATTTTACATATTAAAATTCAATTATTGGTACAACACATCAAGAGTTTTTAATTAGTAACAGTAAATTAATGGATATTTCACGGCTTATAACCCTGTTATAAGGTAAATAAAAGTTATTGCGTAGTGAAAAATTGTTGGGAACATGATGAAGGTACTGCAGTGTGTTTCATTTATATCTTATTGACCCACACCGTCCATCATACGGTAATACAACAACACAAACAATATGATACCTAAATTAAAACTTCTCAATAAGACAATTGTTTCCTATCAATATAGCCAGAAAATATTTTAAGAAGCTCAGCGACTGACGGAGCGGACACTAAAGGTGAATCAATATTTAATCTCCTGAGTGATTTTTTAAAAAAAAATCGATTCCATTTACAAACGTTATTTCGGTGGCAACAGATGGAGCTCCTGCCATGGTGGCCTGCGATATCGTGGGTTTATAGGCCATCTTAAAAGAATTATACCAGAGGTAACTGCAATTCACTGTGTTATCCACCGACAACATCTAGTAGCGAAAAATTTGAGTGATAGATTGCACCAATCGCTTCAATTTGTGATTAATGCAGTTAACAAATTAGAAGAAATGCATTGAATACGCACTTATTTGCACAATTATGCGATGAAAATGATGAAAACTTCCAACGATTGCTGTTACATACCGAAGTACGCTAGTTGTCGAAAGGTGCATGTTTATCAAGATTTTATTCACTTTTTGACTCAGTTTTAGAATTTCTGGAAAGTAAAGATCCTGATTTAAAAAAAACCGAATCAATTTTAAAGCAGACATCGCGTATTTGACAGATTTGTTCAAAAAATTTAATGACCTCAACTTACAATTTACAAGGGGACAGTCTTAATTTAATAAAAACAAAGAATGTATGTAATTTCAGCTTTTATTGGTAAATTGAAATTTATGAAGGAAAATATTGGTCGGCGCGAATTTTCACAGTTTTCAAACTTGTCGCAGGTAGAATGCCTTGATGAAGATATTCAAACATACGTTCAACATTTGATTGCCCTGCATGATGATTTTAAAATCAGATTTGAAGACATTCTGTCGATGGAAATCCCACCATGGATAATAAATCCATTTGATAAAACGGAAGTGGAGAATGTAATATTACAAGAGGAGCTACTCGAGCTTAGCACTAATGAGGAGCTGAAAGTGACATTTAAAAGAGGGTATCAAAAATTGTGGCAGCAGACCTGTAAAATATCCTGGACTGTGGGGAATCGCGCAAAAACTTCTGATAGCGTTTCCCTTGTCATATCTCATCGAAAAAAGTTTGAGTGCCGTTACAAACTTATTAACAAAAAAAAGGAACATATTGAATATCATAGAACGCGGAGATTTGCGGTTATTCCTTACAAAACTCAAGCCAAATATTGATAATTTGCTGTCAATCCATCAAGTACATTCATCTCATTAAAATTATATATTTTTTTGTAATTACCATTGTAGAAGTTACATTACATTATAAATAAGTGTTTAATTTTGATTATATTACGACTGATAAAACAAAAATAATTATTAGTGTAATAATTTATATATTTGAATATATATAATATTCAAATATATAAATTATATACCTACAACACAAGGAAATATACTATATTTCTTTTTACCACTCCAAATGGGACGTTTTCTAAATAAAATTTGTGAGAATTGATTGGTCCTTGTGCTGAGTCACTGTAGATTTCAAAAAAAGTTGGATGGAGTCACTTTTTTGATTGGCCAACTTTGCTTTTTTGACATCCACTCACAACACAATGAATTAAAATTTAATTGAAAATTTGTTTAGTCTACCTACTTTATTACCAAATAATTAACCCTATTAAGCAATCAATTCTAACCTTTTTTTTCGAAAACTGTTAATTCGTCGTTGAAACTCAGCTACAACCAAAGTTTCCATAGATAGATAGATCCAATCTTCACTTTTTTTTTAGAGACTGAAATTGTAGAATGTAGATGCAGGGGGTCCACCGAATCCAGCAAAATTTTGAAAGTGGTCTATGAAACAAAAGAGTCTGGACACCACTGACTTAAATACTACAATTACATTTTACAATGCTACTATTTTTACATATAAAAAATAATGTTTTTTTTTGTTATACTCATGCTAGCGTAACCTATACTATTTTAGTTTATTGTGCAAGGGCTCCTTAGGAAAATTATTAAATTAGCACTAAACACATTATTTTCCAAACTACTATAGGTGCAATACATGTATAAAATATTCATCCTTTTAGTATTGTATCTTACAAGATATCGGAGTACTTATTAGATTTTTATAAAAGAGTACAATATTTCTCGTCGAGTCCATTTTTCATGTACAGTTATTGTGTAGCTAATGTTCTTTTTGTAATGTAGTTTTTTTTATTATTTAACTCTCAACTTTATTTAACCTTGTACTTAGTTAAATAATAAAACAACTTGTTTGATTATAAAACGACTAACAAATCAAATATGATTTGAAAAGGAGATCGATAAGTCTCCATACATTTACTGCCTAGTAATTTGATAAATTACGTGGACAAAAAAAAATGTAAGTAGTACTTTATTTTTGTCCTTTATTACTTTACGAAAACCAAAAAAAAAACATTTTTTTTTATTCAGAATAAAAAACATGGTTTTGTTTTCTGAACGTCAAACAAAGAAAAAAAGGGATTACTGGTTCGGAAGCCCAAAAATATATTAATTAATTATCTTGGTATAAAAGATATGAGGGCATTTCTCTACTAAATGGAATATCGTTGTCCTAACCAAATTTTATACAGTAAATGGCAGAGTATTGGATATTCATGCCACGCCACAGATTATTCAGTAATTGAATAATGTAATATTTGATAAAATTAACCTCAAACAGTCCCCTGGTATGTCCGTTTTCCCAAATTACAAGTCTTGTGACCAATATTGTTTTTAGCCGTTGATAACTGAATAAAAAATATTTAAATGCTTAAAAACAGTAAGCATCTTTATAAATCACAATTAAATAATATTTACTATAAAATATAATCAAAAATCTGATGTGAACGCTGTCCTCAAAATTTTGAAACAGTCCCTTGATAAAATTTGAAAACCGCGCATAAGTCGAATTTTTTATTGGCAAAAAGCGTTATATTCCTGAAACGAAATGCAATCAATGTGAAGTTTGTTCGGGTGTATAGTTAAGCAGGCTGTGGTCATTATTTTAGTATCACTACTGAGTCTGCTAGTGAACCACGTGTCTCGGTTGTAAGCTAAAACAGTCCCCTAATAAGTCCCATTTTTTTACTATTTTAATAGTTATAGCGAAAAAAGAACGAAGGCAGTCAAAAATAAAATGACACACATTAGTAAAAAGATCAACAGAACCATCTCAGAAAATACGAAAGTTATAAAATATATACAAAAAACAGGAGCTGTAAAAAAGCCCATAAAGAGCTAAGCATGGCATCAAAATGGACGCCAAATATAACAGAACAAGCAGGTAAAAAAAAAGACAATCGAAGAAGCTACAGATTTCTATAGGTACCTCTACTGTACAGAATCTAAACCAACATTTGAAAATTCAAATTCAAATTCTTTATTCACATACACACACACATAAAAATATACAAAGACATTATTAATATATAATTAAATAATATATATCAAGTCAATCTAATCCCGTGCTAAGTAGAACTTGTGTTACGGGTATCAGACAACGGATATATATTTCATACAATACACGCATAATTTTATACTAATAACTATATACAAAATAATAATATTATACATAATTATATTAATACATACCTTGCCTATTTATTCCCGTGCCAAGTTTAACTTGAGTTACGAGTACCAGATATATCGGGTACCTATACATTTTATTTTATAACCACTACTATACATATACTATTCTAAAACTATAACCTACACTCACACTCACTAACACAGATGTTTATCACGTATAGCCGACGACGTGATGCGCGCTTCATTAGGGGGAGGCCCCTTAACCTTCAGTAGACCACGTCCGTCGGCCAGAATTGCTCCACCTCAAAGGTCGGATGATCACCTCAAAGAAGGTACTCTCACCACAAAGGAACTAAAGTTAACCTTGTGGAGAGACTCCAAGCGCTCGACCCTTAAGGTGAAAAACGTCTTCTTCTGGATGTAATCTACGACGTCCTCGACCTTCGTGGACCAGTGCAGGCGGGATACGTACAGCGGCGTTGCGGGTACGTCACACCGCAGACGCTCCTCGGGTCCGCTGGGTGCGGTACCGCGGTGGTTGCGGACGACGGGCTTTCTTTTCTTTCTTCTCTCCACCAGTGTGAAGCCCTCCTCCTCCTTGCCGAGTCAAAGAGGTTCAGCCTTGCGGCCCTCGTCTTCAACCGCTGGGGCGGCGTGGGGCAAGTAGCGACGCTTGCATATTTTTTCGGCTGAGTCAGTGAACACAGTTTTGACTCGACCGCAAGCGGCGAGCTGACGGCGGCGATTCCTGACCTGATTACATTTTAGAGAATACCTAAAGCATCTACGATTCGCTGATGATATTGCTATATTTGCTTAGGATAGCACGACACAACTTGAAGACATGATCGAAGAGCTAGAGGGGGAGAGCAGAAGTGTAGGCTTGGCGTTAAATGCTGCAAAAATAAAAAAATATATATTTTTTGAGCCGAATATAACAATAATGTGGTAAGTGTTATACACCACTTTAGAATCTTTATTAAATGGGCTAACTTTTAAAGTTACTTGCCAAACCGGCGTTTTTTTTATAATACAGTCGTATAAAGTAGCGCGAATAATAATTTTTAAATACATGGTTCGGCAAAAAATGACATTCACTTTCAAGCTGGAGTAGTTAAGTTATTAATTTAAGAATACAGGATACAGAAGCCCTATTCAGGGTAACATAAGAAAAAAATTTTTAGATAAAAGTTAACATTTGTAGGAACAGGAGTGAAAAGACTGTCACGTCACATGTTGTACATTTTGTCGAATAAAAAAAATTAAAATAATTTGAAAAATACACGACTTAATTTTTATTTTTTATTTTTCTGATAACTATTACGAATTTGCCTATCACCCGGTAATCAGCTCGACGTCGACATTTGGGACACCGTGAATATTGTATAGTAACTATGAAAGTATTAAATATACTTCCGGTTGTCTGGTCCCCGTAACACAAGTTCTCCGGATACTTAGATTGACGTGGTGTGTCCATAGATATTGTATTCTATTATTATAATATTTGGTACGTGTGCGTGCGCCAATTCGGGCGGTCTAGTGTGAAGATGTAATACTGACTACTATAAACGTCTACTGTGACCGAACTGTACGAATGGTATATATGATCACAGAAGATATCAAGGCTGGGATTATATGATCCGGAATCCGGAAGGCCGTAGAAAATTCTGAGCATTGAAAATAGAACTCAGCGCTAATACAACATAGTTGAAAATCGAACACATGAGTGTCGAGTCAAATGGCAATGTCATATAACATGGCAGCTTGACACTAGAGACTTACATTTTTAACCCTATCGTATATGCACAGAGTTCTATTTTCAGTGCTCTGAATTTTCACCGATCGCGGCGTTCCGGATTCCGGAACGCCCAGCCTAATAGACAAACTATAGTCGGACTTTTAATTCGATGCAGTAAATTGACATAATGTTCCAAAAATAATTATAATGATACAACATTTAACTTAGCACTGTTGGCCTAATACATTCGAAAAATTAAAAAACAAACTATTTTTACTAAATAAGTGTAAACCTGTTAAATTATAATTCTTGTAATTTCTTGTTTAAATAAAAGAGGAACACAAAATTAGTGGGCTTGATTCATTAATTGACAAAGTAACAGACATATATTTTCTTTTAAATGTCACCGATAGTGAGAGTAACACTGAAGTTGATTATATAAACATTTTTACAAATTATATTATTATTGGCTTTATTTCTAACCTATTAATAATCAGGTTATACTTAATTATTCATGGGAAAATAAAAAATATAATGCTATAATTAAACGTAATTTTTTTTCTTCGAATGAAATCAAAGATTGAAACTAATTGAATTATTAATTGAAATTCATCTAATTTAGCCACGATTTCACTACGTTAACATATAGCAATAACCTGCAACACTGGAACTGTCAGTTTACTGCATCGAATTAAAATTCCGACTTAACAATCTACTTATCAATTTAAGTTTAACGTGGGATTCGAACCCGCTCCGCCGAAGCATCGTCTTGCCGGTATAACCACTGAGCCGCAGAGGTCGTCGTTTCCATGAATACTGTATAGCTAACAGTGTAACCCCAATAACATAACAAATCGGAAGGAACTAGTAAATATTTGTTATATCAAGTAATTTTTTAAACTGAAGTTTGCTATGTCGAGTTTAGGTTGGTCTATAATTTGTTACAGACCAACCTAAACCTATATATAAAGAGAGGAAGACTTATCTTTAAATTTTAAAATTGTAGCCAATGTAGATACTTGCGGGAATCCCGAACTTATAAGATTATCCGCAATATAATAATTAATGATGTTTCGATTTTCTGCGACTGATAAGTAACACCTTTTACGTTTCTGAGTAACATCTTTTACAATAGTGACGAGCAGCAGGCCTAGCACGCGCTCCCTAGAAACACCGAAGAATCGACAAAATGAGAGATTGAAAAACATTAATACCATTCGGAGAAAAATAGGTCTTATTGTAAGGCAGCAACGTCGATGCATCGTCGTTATGAGAAACAACATGTCTTTTCTTCCCGAGGATGAGCTCAAAAAACGGCCTCTTTTGACAGCTTAAGTAGAAACGTTTTCTTAATTCAATGTCAGATATTCTTGCAATAATGTCAACTACTCCACATCATGGCGGTCCTAGACAAATAACTCTTTACGTTCAGTCATTTACTCGAATAATTGATCGATTTTGATAGAAGATTTCCCGGCAGCCATTTTAAAAAATATGGCTGTTTAGAAATGTTGACTTCTATTGACGACCTTGTTACCATGGATTAAGAACTATTTTGGAACGAACTACTTGGATAAATCGGATCGGATCGCCATGCTAAGCCCGTAGCTGTGTTAACATGACTTTCCATCAAACAACAATGATTGTTTTACGAAAAAAAGCGAGTCGAAACCTGTCGCGACATGAATCACACCTTAGTGGGGTTAAGGGTCATACATTGGTGGGAACGTTATATAAAGGTTTTGAGTTAACAACATTCGTTAATTAGAGGTATTTATTTACACTCTTTTTTTATAGTTGAAAATTATAAATAAAGAAGTTGTTAGCAAAAAATGATCGCAATGTAAAGGTACATTTTACATTCACTCTTATGGACCGAGGAAGTCGATAAATTTGTTGCATAATTTCAACAGTAGTTATAAGAAATATAATTGTCAATGTCATATTGACAGATGTCACAGGTAAAGCCTATTTAGTTAGGTTTATTTCAGGTAGCCAAAAGGCTCCGAGGAAGTCGATAAATTTGTTGCATAATGTCAACAGTAGTTATAAGAAATATAATTATCAATGTCATATTGACAGATGTCACAGGTAAAGCCTATTTAGTTAGGTTTATTTCAGGTAGCCAAAAGGCTCCGAGGAAGTCGATAAATTTGTTGCATAATGTCAACAGTAGTTATAAGAAATATAATTATCAATGTCATATTGACAGATGTCACAGGTAAAGCCTATTTAGTTAGGTTTATTTCAGGTAGCCAAAAGGCTCCGAGGAAGTCGATAAATTTGTTGCATAATGTCAACAGTAGTTATAAGAAATATAATTGTCAATGTCATATTGACAGATGTCACAGGTAAAGCCTATTTAGTTAGGTTTAATTCAAGTAGCCAAAAGGCTATACTTGGTTGTAGATTGTAGACGTATTTGTGTCAGGCATCTCTCATATGTAATACGTATCTGTGTTAAGCACCAGTAAAGGAGAATATAAGAATTGTTGCTGTATTATTATCATCAGCACTCAAGCGTAAGAAGGATAACCAATAGGTCGTAGCCCTCTACAATATTGAGGTGCGTTATATTAAGGTCGCACTGTATTATTATAAACATTACCTTGTATATTATTTTATGTGGCATTACATCATCCATATTTGGATGAGCAGCATCAATTGTAATATTATCATAAACCATAGTCATATTAGGATAATATTTTTTAGCGACACCGTATGGGTAACCTTAGTTTGTGATTTTCAACACCACCACAGAAAAAATCTAAAAGAAAAAAGATATTATGATTTCTAATATACTATCTGTCCCGACAAACGTTGTTCTTTCTTATCTATGAACTGGAAAAAAATAATAACTACACCTACTCCTTTAACCTACGCCTATACCTTCTCCAATATTTATCACGTTTAAACTTTTCCTGACATTCCACAATTATTTTAAGACCAAAATAAGCCAAATACGTTCTCGAGTTTTAGCGAGACATTGGAATTGCAATCCATTTTTAAATATATAAGATTTTTGTATCTCAGGGATATATATTTTCCATACATGGGGATGAAAAATGTTTTTTCATTCTACCCATCGTGTGAGGTATCCGAAGAATAGTTCTTTTTAACCGACGAAAAAATCGGAGGAGGTTCTCAAGTTAACGCGTATATTTTTTTATGTATGACTACGCATATTTTTTACAGTTTTCTTTTTTTTTTGTAATAGGTTAACTTTCAAGTTGGTCCCATTGTCACCAAATGGTAGACCTGTTAATGGATTCCATCGGGAATCGAGGGAACTCCTCGAAATTTATACAGGGTCTATCGTAAATAATGGATAACCCGTAAACTGGAGTTGGTCCGGATGTGAAACTGTAAGAAAATCGTATTTTCTTGCCAGGGTTTCTAACTATATGAAAATGGCGCAGCATTTTATACTTTTTTATAAATTTCGATACTTTTTTCGTTCATTCCGTTGCCATTTCATCAAATTTAGGTATTTCTGTGTGATTTTTTTAGTATTATACTCCTGAAGACGTGTTTTATTTAATTTTAATACAATTTTAGGTGTTTTTAACGTAAACAATTTTCAAAATCATCTTTTTATGCTTTTTTTAAACTATTTTTTTCTTAATGTCAACTTTGATCATTTAATGTGAAAAAAAAAGTATGGCGCTATAGCTGCCCATTATCTTAATAAATTAACTAGTATGTGTAGTTTCTACAAAGGTATTACAATGTGTATCTTAATAAATTGTCTAGTATGTGTAGTTTCTAAAAATGTATTACAATGTGTACTTTACTAGCAATATTAAGTTACAGGAGCGAGATCAATATCAAGGTCAGAATTCAAAATTTTTAAGTATTGTTATAAAAGGTTATAAAACTTCGTTATAATGATCTTATTCTACCAAAATTCTTTACACAAACGTTATTGGGCCACTAATAAGGATTTTTAGAAGAAAAACAGGTTGTTTTTAGTAAAAAAAAATATTTATTTTATCAATAACTTAAACTAAATGCTCGAAATGCCCTCCGCCGGCAGTAATACAAGCTCTACATCGCCTAATAAAAGATCTTTTAATCCGACGCGCCTAGCCGGCTTCTGCGATTTTACTTGCTGCTACTTGAATGCGCGTACGCAACTCTTCCACAGAACTTATTGCTTCCTTGTACACTACTTCCTTAATGCAGCCCCAGTAAAAAAAGTCCAACAGGTTAAGGTCCGGCGAACGTGGAGGCCATAAAATTGGACCCAATCGCCCTATCCATCTATCTGGATATGTATTATTTAAATGTTCCCTTACACGAACAGCGTAATGTGCTGGACACCCATCATTTTGAAGCCACATCTCGTTTCTTATCTCCTGTGGAACGTCTTGCAGTAATCCAGGTAAAGTATTTATTAGAAAATCCAAATACATATCCGCATTTAATATTGCCGGCAACTCAAATGGACCAATGATTTGTCCGTTAATAATGCCAGTCCATAAATTTATTTTAAACTGATACTGCGATCTGTCTTCACGTATCAATCTTGGGTTTTCAAGTTGCCAGCTGTGTAAATTATGGAGGTTCAAAAAACCATCTTTTCGACACGTTGACTCGTCACTCCATAAAATTTTATTAAAATAACTTGGGTCTTCTCTCATCTTTCGCAGCATTGTGCGACAAAATGTTACTCTCGCAGCAGCGTCCCTTGACATTAGTGTTTGAACCCTTTAATAATGAAAGGGATATAATTCATGCCTTTTTAAAATTCTGTGCACGGATTTTTGAGGTATCGTAAGCCGTGAAATAACACTTATGGACGTACCAGGGTCTTCAGCGACTATTTCCAGTACTTCGACTGCATTGTGTCGTTGAGGTCGTCCTTCACTGGCCCCGCCTATGCCGGTCCCAGGAAATCGTCCTTCCATAAATGCATTGTGCACTCTAATGAAGACACGGTAATCAGGATGTCGAGCATTGGATATTTTTCACGGTAAACTTTTGCTGCTCTGGTAGCGTTGCCATTACATAAACCATAAATGTAATGCATGTTTGTGTATTCAGCCGACGTGTATTGCTGAGGCATGATGCAAAAACTTCCAAACAACAAATCCAATCGATAGCACAAATTAATGTCCGTAAATGAGAGCTAAGTCGTTAGTATCACCAGGTTCACAAGTCCAAATCACAAGGCAAATCAAAGTCCGATATTAGAAAGCAGTAACAAATTGACGAAAGTAACGAAAGCAAGAGCACATGCGATAGTCAAAATCACACTGAGATGTGTACACTCTACAATCAGGAGCGCGCCCTAAAGGCAAAAACATGCTAACC
Source organism: Phengaris alcon alcon (assembly GCA_037179445.1). Taxonomy (NCBI): domain Eukaryota; kingdom Metazoa; phylum Arthropoda; class Insecta; order Lepidoptera; family Lycaenidae; genus Phengaris; species Phengaris alcon. The sequence goes on along the minus strand of JAYRCH010000158.1, from coordinate 59,603 downwards.
TTTTCACATACCGTGAGTTTGACAGGGACAGTGTACATCTGCCTAGTAACAATGACCATCAATCGGCCTTTTTACGCATAGAGGCCCATTGTATTGCTGTCTTTGTTAGTTTTTTACCTGATGATCCTTTTTTCGAATAAACTAGTCGCAACATGTTTATCGCATGAAACATTTAGAGCACAACATTTTTAAATTTGAACACTTTTATTACATTATTACCATGGAGTTATGATATTTTTTTAATAAAAACAACCTGTTATTCTTCTGAAAATCCTTATTAGTGGCCCAATAACGTTTGTGTAAAGAATTTTGGTAGAATAAGATCATTATGACGAAGTTTTATAACCTTTTATAACAATACTTAAAAAATTTAATTGTGACCTTGATATTGATCTCGCTCCTGTAACTTAATATTGCTAGTAAAGTACACATTGTAATACAGTTTTAGAAACTACACATACTAGACAATTTATTAAGATAATGGGCAGCTATAGCGCCATACTTTTTTTTTCACAGTAAATGATCAAAGTTGACATTAAGAAAAAAATAGCTTAAAGAAAAGCATAAAAAGATGATTTTGAAAATTGTTTACGTTCAAAACACCTAAAATTGTAAAATTAAAATTAAATAATACACGTCTTCAGGAGTATAATACTAAAAAATCACACAGAAATACCTAAATTTGATGAAATGGCAACGGAATGAACGAAAAAGTAGCGAAATTTATTAAAAAGTACAAAATGCTACGCCATGTTCATATGGTTAGAAACCCTGGCAAGAAAATACGATTTTCTTACAGTTTCACATCCGGACCAACTCCAGTTTACGGGTTATCCATTATTTACGACAGACCCTGTATATGGACACCTACGGTGATTTACCATGCCTTATTCCTTTAATTTTTATTTCTAGTTTTAGATGTTAGGCGTCGTCCACATATTATAACGTCACCCATAATTTCGACTTACTGAACCCTTCCCCCACCTATGTCACGCCTTTTTAGAATCCCTATAACATGTATCTACTATCACGTTTGGTATAACGCCTGCCCCCCTCATCTTTGAGCTGTGACGTAATATGTGGATGATCCCTTATGTAATATTAAGTAGTAGTGTATTTGGAATAAGGTACGATTTGATTGGCATCGTCATCTTCTTGTACAAAAATCCCTTGTAGTAAACCTAGGTCACAAAAAAAAATCAGGGACTGAAAAGAAAATAAAATTATGCAGTGTTGTCTGCACCGACTGTAGCTCAATTTACTTTCATAACTTTGAATTAGACGAAATAGCATATTTTTTCAAAATTTTGTTCGAAGGACTACTGTGAAAGCAATCTCTCTCTATCTAATCGTATTTCGTGTACCAATCATCATAAAGAGGGATCGAGCTGATATCACGACACTTTATACGTAGAACCGCTTTGAACCAGATCGATCGAGTTATATAACCAACTTAAACCGGATTCGTAGTGTTTGAAACCGGATTTCTGCATGAGAAAATGTCGCTTACTCAATTTTAAGGACACAATTTTTCATAAAACGGCTACATATCTTTAAATGCGAAATGTTTGCCTTTTTTTGGAACGACGATGAAACTATGAGAAATAGTTATCTACCAATAACTATTTCTTACAAACGTCACATTTGGTTTCGCTGTCACAGACGAAGATTCCTCTATCTAAGTTAGTTTATTGAAACGCAAAAAACCGGCAAATGATACCAAAGGCGGAACGGATTACAGTCACCCATTGATAGTTGATAGTGTGATACCCGTAACACCGGAGGAGTTCGTATGTACGAGTAAGTATCCCACTTAAAGATTTTAAAACTAAATAAAATAGGTACTGACGTACATTTGACAGAAAAAATTTCATACAAGAAAAAGTTACGCCATATTGTGTTCAGAATATTTTGTCTATTAAAAGGGCCGATTAAACGTAGTTGTACTGCGGAAAGCAAAATATGTCAAAATGTCAAGGTGTCAAAATATGTTAAACCTAAATGGCCCCAAACCCCAAAATTAGGCCAATTTAGGCGTAGACACTTTTTGTCTCGACATGCTCGTCTATAATTTATATGTCGAAGATCGCACTATTTTAAAGTACTGGCTCTCAAGTAAAGGCAAGTAACAACATTACTTCACCTTTATTCTTAATAACAATAAAACTAAGCACTTCACACTATTTTAATCACTTTTCACTGTCTAATAAAATAATAACGACTGCACTTATTTTCACTAGCAATCAACTTTTTAACAAGAACTCCCGATAGCTCCCGAGCCGAACCTCTCGCCACGACGCGACGTCTGTAGTTTAGTCTTCTGTGATCGTTCCTTGAAGGGAAAACGTAATCACCACCCCCACCAAACCGAACACGCAATCTGGTCAGACCGGACTCTATCAACACCGATCAAGATGGCGCTAGTGTTCCCGCCAATTATACTTCCGTACTATTGACTTGTCAGTTCAGCAGTTAAAATATTTACCGCTCCGACATATACGTCTAAGGCACCATTGAGAGTAAAGGAAAAGGGAGTGCTCTGGTGTATATAATTGTGGAGAAACTTGGGCACTATAAAAATAACTCCTGCGTGGAGCTGGTCTGATGCATTTCAAAGTTACAAAAAAAGTTGGAATATTTTTTACATTATTAGTGTAAACTTAAACGCAAATATGCTCTTGCTACCTACATAATATTATTTCATACAACTGTCGGAATGCATGCAATGAATTCACGAGACTTGCGATATTCTGTGTTGCAAATACCTGTACCTCGTCTCGCGGCATCGGCCGTTGGATGCAGTTGTGGCGCAAGCACTCTATTCATTGATATCGCGGTTTTTGTAACTACTCTCAAAATATATATATTTTTAAATAATGGAAGAAAATGAGACTGTTGGGGCTAATTTACCGTGTAGTAGTGAAATTAATGATGTAATTGCGAATGTACAGTGCGTACGTGAGTTAAGTGAAGTACTAGAAATGGGAAAGATACTTGAGAAGAAGTTGAGAAAAGGAAGGAAAGAGAAGAAGATAGCAGCGAAGATGAATTTACTGAAGTTGTTAGGAGAAAACCAAAGAGGTTGATAAGAAGTAACTCGAATAATATTAGAAATACGGAGGTAGAACTTCATTTGTCTCAATCTGGTTCAACCGAAAGTATATATGAGGTGTGTGTAACATCCTTAAAACCTCTGCCAAAACAGATGGCATTAGCAAGACTACTTAATGAAGAATACATTAAAAATATAACTAGAATTAAATACAAGAGCATATACAAAATTTTGGTGCGTTTTGCATCCAGTGAAGATGCGGAAAAATTATTAAAATCTACAAAATTTGCAGAGTTAGAATTTAAATGTCAAATGACGTATGACACTAGTAGATCTTATGGTGTAATTAAAGGAATAGATTTGGAACTAAATTATGAGGAAATAATGAATATTTTACAAAGTGATGTAAAAATTTTATCAGTAAAATGTCGTAGACGAATTAACTCAGAAGGAAAATGTGAAGACAGTGAAACCGTTCGTCTGTGTTTTGAGAGTTCATCATTACCTCGTTTTGTTCGAGCTTATGATTACCGTATCAGTGTTGAGTCTTATGTATTCCCAGTAACACAGTATACAGGATTCTGGAAATTCGGCCACACCATTAAATTTTGTCCTACAAAAAAAATTCTGTGCCCAAAATGTGGAGGCGATCATAATAACTGTGACATCAAGAATTATAAATGCCTCAACTGTAAAGGTCTTCATTTTACATCGGACAAAAAATGTGCCATGTTTGTAAAAGAAAAAAATATTCGTGACATAATGAGTACGAAAAATATCACGTATCGCAAAGCGCTATTGTCTTATATAGCCGATCAACGTAAAGGAATGGCAATGGATGAGGAAAATCACGTTTTTGACAATTCAGAGTTTATTACCCTGAGAGAGACTACACAAGAACCTAACAATAGAGAGTCCTATAGCAGTGTTACGTCACGTCGTATTATAAATGAAAAAGAAGACCAAGTTTCTTTATCAGATATAGATATGGAAATGCAAATGAAAAGTGGAAACGTACATAAAACAAAATAGAAAAGTCGAATTTTAAATGGGAAGAATAGAAACAAGAAAAATGTTAATGCGGACGGAGATGATCCTCAAGAATTAATTAATCAACAAATGGAACGGCCTTTAGAGAGCTCGGAGAAAAGCCGTAAAAAAAAGTGAGAGAATTGACTGGTTAAAGGTATTGATGAAGATGAAACGTATATTTGATTCTGACTGCAGCGGTGTAGAAAATTTTTATGATATGGCTATGATATTATTAGAGGAAGCGAAAAAGTTCATAATGACTTATTTATTGAAGAAAAGCTTTATTGATAATTTTTTAAAGGTATTTAATGGATAGAACATCTCATCATTTTACGTTGAATATTCTACAATGGAATTGCCAAAGTCTTTTGCCTAAAATCTTAAGTTTTGGAGAGATTTTAAATCAAATGAAAATCCACATAGCTATTCTGAGTGAGACCTGGCTAGAGCCTAGGAAAACATCTAAAATAAATGGATATAATATATTTAGGAAGGACCGAAATGATTCATACGGTGGTGTGGCTATAGTATTGCACAATTCGATTCGGACCCATGTAAGTCAATTTAAAATAGTTAACAATAATGGCATAGAATTATTACATATTAGAATAAAGAATTGCTCTAATCTAGAAAATATTGTGTCTTTATATTGTGCATCATCGATTCGTACTGACATTTTTCATTGGGATGAATTATTTTCAAAATTTCCTAATAAAACATTAATAGCCGGGGATTTTAACGGCCATCATGGTACTTGGTCTACTAAGTCAGACGTAAAAGGTGTTCAATTATGGGATTCAGCTTTAGATAATGGATTTATCCCCTTGAATAACTTTACGGCTACTCGTGTGAAATTGGTAAATGGTGTTTTACAACAGTCTTCAACCTGATGTAACATTCGTGTCGTCCGATATAGCCGTGTCTTTTGACTGGCAGGTACTTGATGAAAACTTAGGTAGTGACCACTTGATTATTAAATTAGCAATGAATTATTAGGAACCAATAAACATAATTAGTAAACGGAATATAAAACTTGCCAATTGGGGTGTTTATAAAGATAAACTAACGCAATATTTTACAAATAATATGAGTAAGACTTTTAATATTAGTTTACAAGAACAATATGATTATTTTATATTACAGATTAATAAAGCTGCCGATGAGAGCATTCCATCGATTAAATTGTGTTCTAATCCGGCTAGAAATTTTAAACCAAAGCCATTCTGGAATCAGTCTCTTTCACTGGCAGTTGCACAACTTACATTTGACAAATTTTTATATTTGACAAATTTTAGAAAAAACCCAACACCCATCAATTTTGATAGATTCATAGCTGTGTAAAAAAGAGTGAAAGAGTGAAGAGTGAAGGGTCAAAGAATGTAAAAAAAAATAATGGAGGCCAAATCTAAATCTTACCGTGAATTTTTTGACTCTATTGATGAAACAACTTCAGCTTCCACCATGTGGAATAAGATGCGTTGGGTTAAGGGTTATAAAAGAAAGAATATAATTGTTCCCATAGAAAAACAGGAAGAACTATTGATAAGCCCCCTGAATACCCCTGATTCAGTCCTTAACATGGAACCTATAATTTCTTCCACGAATTCTATGATCGAGTGTGATTTTACACTTGCTGAGTTAAATAACTCCATAAAGAAAAAAGACACAGCTCCAGGGAGCGACGGAGTGTTTTACACTATGATAATATATAATGCTCCTGATTTAGTAAATAATTTTTTACTCAATATTTATAATCTTATCCTTCGAACTAGCTAACTAGCTACCTAACCAATGGCGTAACATCCAAGTTATTGCCATCCCAAAGATAACTACTAACCAAAACGCAACTGCAAAACTACGACCAATTTCACTCATATCGTGTATTTGTAAAATCTTTCACCATATGATATGTAAGCGAGTAGAGTGGTACATAGAAAAAAATAAAATTTTATCACCATATACAGTTGGATTTCGTAAGTGTCTATCAAGTATACATAGTTTAGTTAGAATTATTAGCCAAATATAGATAGGATTTTCGAAAAATATACCAACGTTGGCTTGTTTTGTTGATATTGAAAACGCGTATAATAATGTTTTAATTCATAAAATCGTCCAGAGTTTAGATGAACTCAAAATTGGTAATAAAATGTGCAGATACTTTTGGTCTTTTTTAAGCAATAGAAATTTATTTACTAAGGATGATGGTGGAAATTTCATTGTACGAGTAAGTAGGGGAACACATAGAGGATTGGCACAGGGAGATCCGATTTCACCACTGCTTTTTAATATCGTAACTCATAGAGTATTGCAAATTATTCGGAATGTTATGGTGTCTCAGTACGCTGATGACTTCGTGTTATTTTACAGTCATAAAGATATTAATATATGCGAAAATAAGATCCAGGAATCTCTTGACGCTCTTGTTCTGATCTTTGACGAACTTGGGTTAAGTATATCACACTTAAAGACTAAATTTTGTCTTTTTAGTAGAGGACATAGGAGGATTCTACCGCGTCATCTTATATCCCATTCAGAAAACATCAAATACCTAGGAATGTCACTCGATCAAAGCCTTAGTCGGCGTAAACATATTAATGAAGTTTCAGAAAAATATTCTAAATACCTTATTCTTCTAAAAATTTTGTCAGGCTCTAGTTGGGGTGTTCGCCCGAAACACTTAAGAAGATTATACATAGCAATTATAAGAAGCAGAATGGATTATGGACATTCTCTTTTTGATCATTGTGCAACACTTATCAAAGCTGGATAAGCTGCAGAATCAATCCTTAAGAGTAATTGGCGGATTTATCAAAACCTCTCCAACTCATAAAATGCAGTGTGAATTAAGTTTACCACCATTCATATAAGATGGGAATATTTAGCGTATAAATATTGTTTAAAGACACTGTCATGGCAAAATAATGTAACTATTAGTATTGTTAGTGAACTGCATAGGTTAAGCTTATCTCGATATTGGCAAGATAAAAATTAAACCCCTTTTAACAAAAATTTACAATGAAACGAAAAATGTCAATGGTCATATGTCATATCCTTTACAAAGGGTCCTCTGGGTGTTTTAAAATAACGTCTAAGATATCTATTATGTCCACGGAGCTCATTGTAATTTCGGAAGCATTGTCATATATTGGTAATGACTTATTGAGAAATAATAGCAACATATCAAAGAGAATTGTGATTATCTCGGATAGCAAAAGAGCCCTTCAACATTTGGCTCGGTGCGCTTCTGGACTAAGAGGTGTTCCGGTAGCCTACGAAATTATTAAGAAGATAGTTAATCTTCAACAGAGCAATTGCATTCCGAGATTGCAGTGGGTTCCTGGACATATTGCTATAAAAGGTAACGAGGAGGCCGACCGACTAGCAAAATTAAGTATTATAAATGGTAGCTGGATTAATTATAAACCGGATTATAATGAGATTTTGATTTTGTTTAAAAAGAGTAACTACGAACATTGGCGAGAATATTTTAATGAACAATCGAAATTTAAAGGTATTTGGTACAAAACAATGCAATCGGAACCTTCTCGTATACCATGGTTTGTAACGCCGGAGTTGGATCGGAATATAGTTAAATTAGCGTTTAGACTCCGATCAGGACACATCCCATCAAGAAAGTTTGCTTTTTTGATGAAAAGGGCTAACTCACCTAATTGTGAGACGTGTGATCGGATCGAAGATGTACAGCATATTTTGATGGAATGTGTCAAGTATCGGAGTAAAAGATAACTACTGTTCCAAAAATTTATTGTAATTTGTATGAAGTAGGGCTTATACAGGTAATACTTTCCGACCCAGCTTCGGAACAAGCTATTATGCTCTATAGAATTTTTGCCAGTATCGAAGATAGTATAGTGTAAAAAGTATTATGTATAGGGTACAATGGGATTGACATATTATCTTAAGATACAAATCCCTAAATAAAAATAGATTAAAAAAATAAAACCTGTACCTTTGAAAATAATGATTTTTTTATATTATATATTGTTTCTTGTGAGAAGTTACTCGTATTTGAGAGTCCTATTCATTTATGCAATAAAAGAATTCGGCCAATTATAGGCCAGTGGACCAAATTATTTTAACTTTTTCGTTAACGTTGCTCGATATACGACTTTAGCTGTTTACTTTCAACAGTTCCAACTGCGCTAAGCGTTTACGCGAAATAAAGCTGTATTATATATATGTAAGATTGATTTTCGATAACGTCAAATATTTTGATTTCTAACTTCGTCATCGTAATTAGCGATGGAATCTTGGCTAAAGTGCCTGATTTTAAAATCGTTGTATATACCCATATACGCCCGACGCGCCGTACCCAAATGGGGACACTGCTTCAATGGTCCATAACTTTGTAATATTTAACTCTGTAGAGTAAAAGTAAAAGGAGATCGGCAAGTCGCCATACATTTACTGCCTGGTAATTAAAATACTTGGCCACAAAAATATTTATTGAGAGTTGTACTTTATGAACATAGAAAAAAAATAAAGGCAATAATATTATACATAAAACTTGGGGGATTAAAGGTAGTTGATTAAATATAACCTAACCTATTGTTAAATAAATAGTGGCGGTTTGGGGAAAAGCGACATCAATTATTTGTGATCAATTACGCAATGAAATTAATAACTAGTTTGTTTAGGAACGCAATTTCGCTTTCACGTTACAATAACCAAAATCATAATGGGTAATTATTATTTTTAACTAATTATAAATATAAATAGTATTAGAGCTTAGAGTAGAGTTTAGAGAGAGAGATTAGAGTAGAGGGGTCCATTTCACATCCCAAGTAACATTTTTTATTTCATTAAACTAGTACTAAGCTGTTGAACTATAGAAAAAGTAAATAACTTTATACTCCAATAAGAAAAATGGATGGAGCTTTTAAGCCTCAAATTGACAATTAACAGCATGATAAGCATAGACTATACAGATATGATGACAACGATTACCACAGATAAGTATGTACTTTGCACATGAATTCTCTGATATTCAGAGATTCATAACTTTTTATTTCCAAGACCTAAAAATGTAGTAAGTATATTGTTTTATTTTAATTTTGTTTTTTTTAATAATTTTATTTAATAAAATATTATAAAGTCCTGAAAAAACAGTACTTTACTCGTAACTTTTACGTAAACTTGGCCACTCTTGATAGAAAATCGGGCAGGATTCGCCAGTGTCCTTTGTAGTAATTACATAGTAATTACATTTAATGTTGAAATATTTTCAGACGTTGAAGGTGAATGGTAAAGATTTTTCTGCAGAAAAGTAAATAAATTTGTCGTAAAATTATGTCTTGGATATTATTTTTATTTTTTGAATTATTATGTCATGAATTAGTGTGAACAATAAAATAAATGAATAAAAACTATGAAAAAACGTTATTTTTCCGTATCATTTGCTGTCATTGTATTGGTGTCCCCTCATGAGGCCAATTAGCATATCAAGGGTCTGATAATTATATATTTTATTTATAAGATCTCACAAGTCATCTTCTTAATTTTCATTTTTACTCTGCATTTTTCCACACAATAATTGATTTCATCACGAAAATCCAATTTTATTTGTTCCTCTCCTGTTCCTTTTGTGTTTTGGTGATGGATTGTGTATATATTTTTGATATAAGTTAGATTACCATAGAAGGAACCTACAAGAAAGAAGATTGTAACCTTATAGGAGATAAACTTTATGACGTGAAAACGTCTTATAAAACGATGAACGCAGGCTGTACGAAAAATTGTCACGTTCCGCCTGATCGCAGAGCGAGCGAGAGCGCAGAACAAGCGATAGAGAGGCACGATCGGCCTAAGCATCACAGACATGAATTCTATAGCTTCGTGGAAAACTTTTGTATATTGTATAAGTACTAAAACTGTAGCTATTGTATTTTATCAAATCCGAAACACAACTAAAGAAAGGACTTCAATAATTACCTTATTTTGTTCTATAAAATGGACCAGAAAGCGAGCAATCGCATTAATGTTTTAGCACTTACAAGATTCTTTTTTATTATTTGCCAGTTATTATTAATATTTTAACATTGAATTTACAGTATTATTAATCATACAACAAAATCAAAGAGGATTTCCATGCAAATGTTACAATTTTGAGAATTTTCGGGAGGTTTTAATATAAGTTTAGAAAAAAATATGAGGTATACAGAGATATGAGGTATACACGTGGCAGAAGTGAAAAAATATAAAAATGTTACATCTAACGCCATCTGTAGAGAGTGTATTGAGTGTAGTATGTATTGAGATGTACTTTTGAAAGTTGTTAAGTAATAAATATGAGTATGAGTAGCTTCCAATAGATAGCCGTTATATTAATGACATTATATCCAAAATTATTTGTCAATAACTCTGATTCTCTCTCAATACATTAATAATATCATAAGGTGTATAAATATCAATATTTACACTCGGTTTCTGAAAGGCTAATCAAATAGTTGATGAACTAACACGTTGTTGAGTTAACAGGCTTGTTAAATCAATTTCCGTTTCTGAAATGCCGATTAGTTAAAAATTTACTAATCATTGTTCATCTTGACATTACACATTTACGTCTTAAATAGCTTACCAGAAACAGAAAACAGCGTTTGACCATGTGGTTTGACCATGCGTTTGACATTCGTTTTGTTAACTAACACGTTGTTTAAATCAAACGACTGATCAAGCTTTTTGCAACTCAATTTACACTTGACAAGAAATTGACCGATGATTAGTTAATTTTTGCGTTAATTAGCCTTTTAGAAGCCGGAGGTTAAGTCTCTGTATGCAATCAGTACTCGGTACGTGTCGTTTGGACTGTCATAAGTTGTTGTGGACAGCTAGTGGAAGGAAGTGGAAGAGAGCCTAGAGGTACTCGCATCATGGCCGCGACCATAGATAGATAAATAATTGGTTTTCCAAATTTTTTGGTTGGCGTTGCAGACCAATCATTTATTTATGGACGCGACATAATCAATAACAATCAAAAGAAATAGTCTTACCCCTTAAATCAGTAAGAAAATTTTCGACATTTGAATGCATTCTTCCTATAGGTCGACCACTATCTTTATCATAGATTAACACTGTATCATTATCAACTAACATATTTCCGTCATAATTTTTCTTTTCTTTTATTTTTACATTTTGGTCCAGTTTCTTGTCTTTACTGTTTCTTTTCAACGCTTTTAATAATGGTGCTATGTCATTTGTGTAATTTTTTACTTCGTTTGTCATGTTGGAAATTCCGTTATTTTTTAAACCATTTTTGTGACGATTTAACGCTTCTTTCACAACTGTTTTATCGATTATATCTTCAACGTTTTCGAAATAATCATAGTTCTTCAACTTTTTCAGCGAACTCTGCGTTAAGTCTTCATGCCCAGTTACGAAAAGTAAATTTAGCATCATTATAACGCAATGCAGTAACTTCACCATGTTTCCAAAAACTTCTCATTCATAATGATTACTATTTGCCTCATAACAGCGTTATATGGCGTGAAATATTCGCTCGTTTACTTTTACTGATTAAATCTCTTAAAGTCATGTACGAATAATTAAAATTTTACACTGTGCCTGTGTGTAAATTCAACTGTTAATTACTACAACCATTTGCATATTTTATGGTTTGGTTAACAATATTATAAACTAGTATATTGCCCGCCAGTATTTTCGTACCCTGTCTCTTCCTTGTGGCGTATGTTGACATTACAAAAATAGTATATACATTCTACATTGGTTAAATGTGAAAAAAGACATTAGGCGTTTATGATACGCTGTTTAAAACGTGTCGACCACAAACCAAAATACTATTAGATTGTACGATTTTCATTCACATTTTGTTTCCTGTAGTTATTTTATTTCAGATCCATGGAGAAGTGGAGATAATTAATATAAATGTTGTTAATAATATTTTATATGTATATTCGTTGTAATGAGTAGAAATATACGAGAATTTACCCCACCTCGTATGAAATAATTATAAGACAGATAAAAACAAAAAGAAAGGAATTATGAGAACATGTACTTAGTGGATATCAATGTTTTTCTAGATTTACGTAGTACTAACTATTTAGTAATCTGTGTTCTAGGTTTAACGCTAGATTGTAAATATATTATCATAATATTACTAAAAAAATGTATCGAAATGTTTTTGTAGCGGATGAAAACATTCGATTCATTTTTCTAGACGACAATACAAATAAAAATATGAGCTATCGTTCATATTTTTCCGACCACTGTAAGGAATTAACACCGACTTATACTTTTCGACTAGACTATAATGTTCCTCGACCAAAAGGCGTCTTGGATACCCAATTATAGACATTTGTATACAATTATAGACTTGGATACATAATTATGTCAGTACAAAATTATTTAAAAATATATTTAGATGTTAGAAAGAATATTTGTTTTTTGTTATATATTTTATTTTGTTTCATCAAAGTTGTTTAAAATAGAAGTGTAATTATTCTATTTAGAATATTCCGACCGCCAACAAACTGCTCCTCAGTTTGGTGATTTATGTAATGACAGTAAAAGATGTTATTTTTAGTGATAATAAATAAAAAAACAAAAAAAAAACGCAAAAACCCGGGACCTGCACCGTCGTGTCTTCTACAGTCTACTTCATAACAGTCATAGATTTAAGATGAAGTTTCTCCGGACGCCTGAGGCCGCCATTTTATTAGCGACATTAAGGCTAAGTCACTAACTTAGCCAATAACTTAGATTTATAACTCGCCATGGCCAGAATTGACCGGATAATCTGCCTAAATACTTTTTGATGATCTCGTGTATAGAGAAACTAGTGTTCCACATGAGTGATTTCGTCTCCACTAGCCGCTAGGTTCTTAGTTTCCTATGACTTTGTCCACGAGGAAGAAAAATAGGTACTGAGCCTTTAGCCAAGTTGCCATCACTCATTACGACGGCGAAGTTCGCAATCAAAAATAAATGGGATTTGACATCTTATCCCTAACTTATCCCTAAGTGACATGTCGCTTGCGATGCCTTATGTCACATCCCATACATTTTGTTTTGGAACTTCGCCGACGGAATTATCGAATGCATCTTGACTTGTGCAGAGCCTAACAACACTGTTAAAATTTCAATTCTTTCAAAACTATAGAAGTTAGAAATTTTAAATAAATAGTTTTTTTAGAAAAAATTGTCAGCTTTCTAGTAGTTTCTCTCCTTAGGTTCTTTAATCTAATTTTGATTAAAGAACCTAAGGAGATAAATCATAGCACTCTCCTTTGAAAACTATTTTTAATGTAAATTCCTAAGATTACAACGTCTTTTAGAAAGGTTGATTTTCCAGACTTAGAAATGTTCTTATGTTATTTTAATTTAGAAAATGTGTTCTTATTGTTGTACAACTTTTTCCCGCTGTTTCACTCTTCTTCATTAGAAAGTTCTTATCACTAAAGTTCTTATTAAAGAACTTTAGTGATTTAGGTGATGATAATGATGTATTGTTGTTCTTTCCAATTATCGTAATTAACTTACACTTTCATTTTGCTTTTATTGAATTGTAAATGAATCGTCTTGATATCATACGCATATTTTTGGAGTTAGGACCAATATAAATGGGTTTGACGTTTACAAAAATTAATGGCCGATCGGGTTAACAACATTTAATCGACGAGTTTGTAATTTCGTGTCGAAACGACGAAAACTCCCGCGCGAAGTTTGAATAACCGAGAATTGGCGAGGTGGAAAAATCTCTTTCCATTTGCTAATTGGTTTTAAATTGCTCGCCGGCTTTTGTCGCGTGGGACTTTGTGCTTGGTCCTTCAAGCCGAATTTCCATTATGTGGATATATTATCATGCGGTGATATATTATTGTGATTTACGTATACATCATATTTTGGTTTTATGTAGTTACGAGATTTGATTCCTTACAATTATTTTATGTAGATGTACGAACTAGATGGCTATATCGGTCTCGGAGTAGGGATTACAGAAATCCGTTCGCAACAGCAAAAGGGTTTTATGCAATGATTTCGAAACTAAGGATGGCAGGGGCGTGCGCTCCATATAGGCAGAAATGCAGTGCTTTACTTGTCATTCACAGATATTTTAATAAAACGTTCGTACGTTTTAGATGACTTTAATTAACAGTAAATAAATTAATTAAAAAAATATAATAACTTAAAAACGCCTAATATTTTATAAATAGCAACTCATCTCTGATCTCATGCCGTTGCGTTCTGCAAGACATATCATCGCATGTATGTGTAATTTTCATACTTCGCAAACGCACACACCCATGAATATCGACATGATTATATAGCGGTAACTCCCGCGGCAGGCGATGGCTCTCGGCTATCCGATCGCTTCCGAAAACCGCCGAACTGGCTTGTCGGAAATTATTCGTTGCCTATAATCCGAGTAAAAATAATAGACGGAAATCTAATAAATCACGTATGCACATTATGCATTTTTGTTTAGTAAGGTTTTATTTGTTTAAATAGAAGAAACGTTTTGTGTTTCGTGGGGGCCATATTGCATATTTCATGTGATAAGCATTGTTTACAATTTAATCGCTCCAGTTTATTTATAGCTTTCTTAAAAGATTTTTCATTTTAACATTTGAAAGTGTGTACATTTAACAGTTTATTACTGAGTTTCTATAATAATTGTAGTGATTTGCTTTTACTAGTGCGTTTGTTGATTTTTTTTAAATGTTATTAATTGATTGTGAGGTTTGTGTTGAAAATGTGTGTTTATTAAAAATTAAAAATAACAAGTTCTCACAATTGTCATTCAGTGAAAAGATTCAAATTCTGTCTAAAGGTAGGTGTGTACCCGAGTTACAACAATTAAACCAACAAAAAAATAATGTAACTCGAAAATTTCATCTTGAAAGTTATGAAACGTATAACTGGCTGTGTGGTTGTATACACACGATTAAATTATATTGTTTTCCTTGCATATTATTTAGTAATTTACATCGGGATATAGTAATCTCAAGTAACCGGAACCTTGAATATGTGAAAATTTAAGCTGACTGACTGGTGAGTAGTTATAATATTTTAAAATATGCTTATTATTTTACTTATTAAAATGTCTTCCGCCGCGATGATCGATCGCTGTTTTGTCTGCGTTGCCATAGAAGATGTACATGAATAGTAGTACATCTAAGACTTACTCTGTTGGCATGGTTTCGACTTAGAGATCCGTCGCTTGGCTG
This sequence comes from Phengaris alcon alcon, assembly GCA_037179445.1. Taxonomy (NCBI): domain Eukaryota; kingdom Metazoa; phylum Arthropoda; class Insecta; order Lepidoptera; family Lycaenidae; genus Phengaris; species Phengaris alcon. Next base: position 44,315 of record JAYRCH010000158.1, on the reverse strand, counting down.
TAGCTATGCTAAAAATCTATAAACGAAAAAGTTTTTGTGACCGAGTACTTCGCCGCATACCCAGTGTCATAATCCTGTGCACGCCACTGAAGGATGGGCTATGTTGTAGACATAAAAAGCCCTGAAACTGCATTTAGTGATATATATTTTGTTATAGTTTACTTGTTTCATTTGGATAGTATTCCCAAACATTTAATTAAATGTAAATCATGCTAGTAGTCTCGGCGCAGACGAACAAAGAAGATAAAAGCACTTTTAAGTTGCCACCGGTTTCAATAACCTATCTACCAATAACTATCTATTTGTTAAAAAGGTCAATTGATCTACACCTGAAATAAAAGGCTTTAAATGTTTTGTCCTTACAAGTAATTGAGTGAATAAAAAATAAGCGAGTCAAAACTTTGTAGGCAAAAAAATTTTGTAAAGTTTTTGTCGTTACAGGAAAACGCAATTGTGTATTTATTTCACTCATGAGAGTGTAATGATAATATTATATACGGAATGTTTCATTATCTGCTCATAAAATATCTTCACCTTGAGACGAAACACATTGTAAAGAGTGTAGCTTAATGTGATTGTTCAATAAATGTTTTTATAATTTTTGTTGTTTTTTATTTCAATTTTCGTTTCTCCCTTGCGGGACGGGACTACTGCAGTTGCGGGTCTGTGGCCTAACTTCAGGTAAAATGTGAAATTAATTTATTGAAACTTAGGAATTTTCGGACGATTCCCCATGTATTATTTAAACTTATTATAATATTTACTACTCAATAATAATAATTAATAACAATTTCCTCTTTAATATCTTTGAAGGCAGATTTCAGTTTTTAGGGTGCCGTAATACTACTAGGAACCCATATAGATTCGCTCTGTCCATCGTAGTAACTTCTGTTATTTTCTTATACAGAGCGAATTTTGCATGTGGGCATGGTACCGAAAACAGAAACTATAAGGAACATTAACTACAATTAGTAATAAAACTATAGCCCACCTCCGTAAATTATATAGCCTATGTTATAAGGGCCATTATTACGAATCCATTTACACCTCATTCAATAAAATCAGATCAGTAGTTTAGGCACTACGGTGGAACAAACACAAATACATACATAGGCTTCGCCATAGTGCAAAAAAACGCTGAAAGGAGTTGCGCTAGTAGCTGAAAATCCATTTATCGAGTGTCGAGTCATAATATTAGACATTGACATTCGACTCGACACACGTGTGTTACATTTCCAACTCTATTTTAATAGTGTAGAGTTTCTATTTTCAATGTTCTGAATTTTTTCCGGGCTTTCGGATCCCGGACAATATACCCCCAACCTAACGAGTTGATGAAATATTAAATGATTGGTCAAACAAGATAATAATATGGAAAACGTTGATGATTAAAATGACAAACGAGTTGTTTAAGAAATCTTCATCAATAAACTAGCAATAACCTATTTGATACTTAATGGAATCAAGAATCAATAAATAGCATACAATTTAACTATTTAATCTAGCAATATCCCGCGAAACAATACCCACAACCTGCAAACAAATATGTGTGTGCCCGCATAAGCATACGTAAAGCTCCCACACAGAAACAAGATCGTGCAAACACCATCACCATACAAGCAACAATATCAGCAAGATCGTGCAATGTCCCACTCCACCTTGCGGGTTGCAAAACTCCATCAACACCAGTGGTGGTGTTGATGATGTTTCGCGGGGTATTACTAGTTATAATATTAATTAAATTATAGGTACCCTAGGTATTTGGTATTTTGTTAATTAGGTATTTTTAGAACCTTGAGCTACCTTTGTAAAGGACACTGGCGAACCCTGGCCGAATTTCCATCAAAAGCGGCCAAGATTCGAACATATTATGTGGTTTTATAGTACTGTAAAAGTTATTATATGAAAAAATATATTCTATTTTTAGGACTTGGGAGTGAAAAATTCCTCTCTGCGAATCTCCGAATCTCAGAATAATCCGAATCTTCGAATATCAGAGAATTCATGTGCAAAATACGTTCTTATTTATCTGTGGTAAACGTTGTCATTCTAACTGTATAGTCTATGGTTATCATGCTGTAATTTGCTTTGACAATGCTTGTCAATTTAAATAGTTCGACAGTTCAGTACTACTTTTGTGAAAAACGTTTACTTGGGATGTGAAATGGATACCTCTTTATAGAGGTATCTTTTTTACATTATTGGCTACATGGTTTATATTTATACGAAAAAAAAAATTATTATGTTTTTGTAAGTGACAGCGACATCTATCGTTTATTTGTAAGCACAATATTGTGTTTCCAAACAAACCCGTTTTTAATTTCATTACGTAATTGACATCACAACTAATAGATGTCGCTTTTCCGCGAACCAATTAAGGAAATTTAATTAACTGGGGCAATTTATTGAACAATAGGTTAGGTTATATTTATTCAATTATCTCTTATCTACCTAGTTCTCAAAAAAATTAACTAGCTAGATGTTAAAAAAATACTTTTTATAAGGATTTTTGACTGATGATATTTTATAATAATTTAGCTGCTAAAAATACATTGATGTTATATTAGACGTTCACGCCTGTAAAAATAACAAAAAGCTTCAAGCAAGATGGACCTTTGGTCCCCCAAAGGTCCATCTTGCTTGGACCAGTCCTATAAGATATGATAATTATTTTATATAATTATTACGTTTTAAATTATAGTTTTGCAATATTTTTTATTTAAAACTAGTGTATTCCAATAACTAATAATTTGCTCGGTTGTTATATCTTTCTAATATTCAAAGTATACGTTTAGCGCAATATACTTTGCCGATTCGTTGTGTGCGAGTGTGACTCGTGGACGTAGGGTCCCCCGTACTATTATACAAATATTTTACACATTGTTTATTCCACGGAATATAAAACACAGGATGAAAGACCGTGTGGGTTCCTCCTGTAGCTAGCCCGAACAACATCCTGATAAAACAATTTATAAAATAGAACTCACTTCACTTCACACTCACTGAATTTTTACTTTAAAAGTCGGTTAATTTTTTGTTTAAAAATAGCAATTTTTCCCTTTTTAGTGATATTTGTTAAATTATTATTAATACATTTTAAAACGTTTAAAATAAACGATCGAATGTATAATTGAATACGCGCCAAGCTTACAATGTGTATTGTATATAAGATGACGATGATGATTACTGTAAAATACATAATGGCATGTGCTTGCAGTTCTCTAAACAGTTTCGAAATTTCCAAACGCGTATTTTTAAAGACTAAGGAGTCATCTTCAGTGCTTTTGGATCCAGGGTATACCTTGGCGCAAAATCTTACTTTTTGGTAGCATATGCTTGGTTTACTTCAGAAAAAGGCAAAATCACTATATGTGTCCATATATATTTCGAGTAGTTCCCTCGATTCCTCATGGATAGCGTCATCAGGTCACCACTTTTGTGAAAACGAGACCAACGTCGGATTATAACCTTTTAAATTAAAAAAATAATTTTGAAAATCAGTCAACAGACGGCGGAGTAATCGTTGCACATACAAAAAAAATATATATACAAATAAATATATGTATATGTATACAGCCGAACGTGTAACCGCCTCCTTTTTTTGGAAGTCGGTGAAAAAGGCAAAGGATTGACTGATGTATCAACGCACAAGCCAAACCCTCAAGGCTAGAAATTTGAAATTTTTCACGCGTATTTTTCATATGACGTAGTGCGTAGGCATCTACTAAGGAAGGATTTTTCAAAATTCAACCCCCTCATGGGGGTAAAATAGGGGATGAAAGCTTAAAACCTAATTTCACACGGGCGAAACCGCGGGCGATTAATGCTAGTTATATTATATTTTATTAATTTATTTACCTTTTAACATTCTCCTTTCTTTTAGAAACCTTCAAACAACCTATTAGATTTCGTAATAGAGACGGTGACCACACGTCCTGCAGAAGCTAACGGACCAATTTATTATATTGGCGATCAATCGTCGAAGACTAAGCAAAATGAAGATAAAGCTGATATATCTGACTATAACTGTAACTGTAACTGTTTCAATGCAAATGTACCAGGTCATGTAACTGGACTTTTATTATGATAAAAAAAGGAAGAAAAACCGAGGAAAGTAAATAATTATAAGATATATATCTTAAGGAGTGTTTCAATCTGGTTCTCGATTCGTGTAAGGGTACATACAAACTGACAAGATAGGAATAAGGTCACAAAACAAAATACTTTTTACCTGACTACGGTGAGGCCACAAGGAATGGTAATGAGTTTGGCAGTCTATGTATGTATGTATGTATGTATGTTTGTTTGTTCCACCCTAGTCCATAAACTACTGAACTGATTTTAATGATTGAGGTGTCAATAGTTTCCGTAACAATTTCCCAGGCAACATAGACATAATTTCCGTAGTCGGGTTATAGTTTATAACTTTTGATTATTTACTCATTATTTTAATGTTACCAATTCGTTGTTTCTATTCCTCCCCTATCGATGGTCCCTATTTTCCCCTGAGGAGGGTGGGGGATGTTGTGTTAGCGCGTTCACTCTCCCAAGCTTAATGGGCTAAATATCTTAAGCCGGGATAACTTGGCGTTGGTAAGGTTCACAAAAAAAAAGTCGGTTTACGGACGATAATTTTACGTGTTAACGTCATCACAAGCCTGTCTATCCGTCTGCCCGTCTGAGCGTCCGCCTACCAGTTACCGGGCTGCATCTCCTTAACCGTAATAGCTAGACAGTTCAAATTTTCACAGATGATGTGTTTCTGTGGCCGCGCGCGGAACAAGCGATAGAGTGGCACGATCGGCTGGGCCTACGGCCGGTTTTAATAGCCTATCTACCAATGACTATTTGTTAAAAACTTTGTAAAAAAATTTGGTATCGCATAAAACCGGCAAATGATACCTAAGGTGACGTTTTTAACAAATAATTATTGGTAGATAGGTTATTGAAACCGGCCGTAGGCCCAGCCGATCGTGCCACTCTATCGCTTGTTCCGCGCGCGGCCACAGAAACACATCATCTGTGAAAATTTGAACTGTCTAGCTATTACGGTTAAGGAGATGCAGCCCGGTAGCTGGTAGGCGGACGCTCAGACGGGCAGACGGATAGACAGACCTTGGGTAAGGAACCCAACAAAATAAGCTTACAACTGTTTTGTACAAAATATAATAATATTATGTTGTTTTACCAGACTGCCTAGAAGGGTATATTGTTTATAATTATCGTCACAAGCCTGAATCGCGCTATCGAAGTTTCTAAGATCGGCATACCACCTCGCTCGGTCGGAGATCTCCCTTAGGGGCTTCCACTATTCCACAATCAAATATTCTATTGGATGGCAAATTACACTTTGTAACCGACTTCCAAAAAAGGCGGTTATAAATTCGTGGATATTTTTTTATACGCTTTTTAAATCCAAATATTTGCTCTAGTGATACCGCGTTTTTTTTTAGCTTCAAAGGAAAATAATCAATAAAACATCGACTTTTCTGTCATCTCTACCTGAGCCATGGCAAAGTATTAGTGAAGAAGATTGGCCCTAAGTCGCGCCATTTCCTGTCAATCCGGCACAATCGATACATCGCATTCAAAGTTATATCTAATTTGCTTTAGTATTTTTATCGGAAACGAGAAAATGTGTATGCGATTTTTTATAAAAGCTGACTTTTAAAAACGCTTCAAGCTGTAGTCACTTATGTTGATTTCAAAGTATTAAAATCGTTCACTTATCTTGCCAAAAAGATATCAGTAAAAAATATACTTACATAATGAAATTATCAGAATTTATTACCATATAAAATTTCAGTACAATTATACGAGAATTGTGTAACCGGAGGAGTATGAAAATTGTCCGGTAAATTAAATTTTATGTGAAGACAGGTGTGCAAACAGCTAATCTGTTTTTAAAATGATTCTTAGATATATAAAAAAATATACAAAAATAACAACAACACACACCACCGTGCGTTTGACAGATACAATCTTGTTATTGACGTTTGTCAATCTGTCACAATATTTATATTTTTTTCCTAAATATATAAAATAGTTATAAATAGTTTTACTAGTAGGGGGCCTTTTGCCTCTTAGATAAGAGGCAAAAGGCCCCCTACTAGTAAAACTATTTATACAGCGTATAAGCTATACAATGTACTTGTCTGATACGTCGGAAAAGTCGAATGACAGACAAGGAAGTTAATAGTAAGGGGGTTAAAAATTATATGAATTAGACTGGGCTAATTTCGACAACAGGGCGACATCCAGTTTCATTAAATACGTCTCCGCCAATAACAGACACAACAGATTCTAAAACAATTTTTAGATAAATCAATCAGACTGGTATACAATGGGGGAACTTTTATTTCAGTTCATACAAAGAGCCGTACAAACCGTTGTTTAGAGCAGGGCGTCTATGGTTTAAGTTTATTGGAGACCTTAACCTTTAGAGATAACCTTTAGCCGATCTGCCATCGCTAACTACGACGACGAAGTTCGAAAACAAAAGTTTATGTGATACAATACCGCCGTGTTTGGCGACGATTATATTTGAAATTGTTTACAAATATTGCGGCCTTATATGAACAAATCTTCTTACAAGTAAAAGTTATGCCATCTTGATTTCACCATACCTCAAATGTCAGCCATCTTGATTTCAGTATAACTCAAATGACAGCCATCTTGATTTCACCATACCTCAAATGCCAAAATGGCCCTAAAAAGAGGGGCCACTTTTGGGGTAGTTTGGGGCAATTTAAGTGGGGACTGTGGATAGTTTTTGCCTCGTCTATAATATAATATATTATATGTCTATGAATTCAATAGACAAAATTAATATTTTGTTTCGTATCTAAGAGGAAAAAGAACCCACATAAAGTTCAAAATTGACCACTAGGCGACCACCCGTCTGTTAATTGCACATAAATTATTATTTATAAACCAATTTATTGTAATATCTTAATAACGATGAAAGTATGTGAGGATGGATAGATGGAGGGATCGATGGAAAGTTGTTTGTTACACGCAAAGACTACTGAACGGATTTCGATGAAATTTGGTATGGTAGTAGTTTAAGCTCTGGATAACCACATAAGCTAGTTTTTATCTCAAAAAAGTAGTGTTGTCGTGAGATACTCTTAAATTTCACGGGCGGGGCCGGTGGCAATAACTAGTTTTACATATTTTTCATTATAAATTATACATTATATTCATGTAGTTCTTATAAAATACAACATTATGGTCACCCCACTCACGTTCCTTTGTAGACAGTTTTATCTTTAATCTCAAAGTAAATTCAGAGTCGGCGAATTCCCGTGTAGTTTGGGAAATTTTCACAAATTATAGGGTCCGTTTGTCATATGTACACACATTGTACAGGTCCGGGCAAAAGTGGCGCATTACCTTAAAGTCGAGTATTGCATAGCAAACGAATATTCACATAATGTAAAGAATATACAAAAGCTAGTCCTCCTTAATTATAAGTGTGCAAGTTTGTGAGGATGAATGGATGTTTGTGATTATTTCACGCAAAAAAATATCTAGATTTATCCATACCATCCATCTATCATGGATTTATTATAATAAGTAGGATAAATTAATTGTCTCGATATCATAAGCTGATTGACGGAGTTTGGACCAATCATAACGGGTTTGACGTTGGTTTGACGCTTATGAGAATGCCATTTTACAGTTTTAACTGAGGTTTTAAAATATCGGTACTGGATCGTAACTGTATTATTGCCGGATTCAATTAGTAAAATCGAACTTCCGATAGCAATCTTAAAAATAGTGGCGTCACGCTTTAGTGTGAGATGAGGGATGACACATAAGCTGACTTTGATAGATACACAAACAGATGAAAGTATTTTGAATCTCCCTCTGTTTTTCAATCAGCTAGATCGTGTTTCCTCATGGTTTCCACCGGTTCGGCTAACGCGGAGCACATAATTGTGACATTAAGTTCTCTTTCACCGGCGCGAGTCAATTAAACCGACTACATCCAGTTCCAGGGGATTTTGGGGGAGCAGGTCATGAGCGGGAGCGGAGTTTCTAAAAGGCTATAGAATTATAGATGCTGAAAATAATAACTTCACCGAGAGCACAGAGTAGAAAATGTATTATTAGTTGATAAGTCAATTTTTTCTTAAATAAGGCAACACCTCCCCACGCAGGGTATATAAACCTGTCGGTTTTGAGTTATGGGTGTTAGCTCTACCAATACCGCGAACCTCATCGAGATTAGGACTTACGCGCGCGAGTCATCCCTACCGTACGCGGAAGGGGAGCCCTCTCCCCTCGGCCCTCTCAATACCGAAATCACTAAAATCTCGAGCTCCTCTATCGCGATAACTAGCACGCCGTTAGTTTTTGCTATCGCGCGCGAGCAACCTCACTCCTCAGTGAGTGAGGAAGGGGTCGGACGCCTTAGCAGGAGAGACCCGTGTCTCTCTCGTCATAATAATCCCCCGTTTACTAACCTAACAACCCGTAGCTGTCCCCAATATCCGGTCTGAACATCACCCGGGTGATGTTAGGGAGTCATACCCTCCCTTCGTCTCTCACCTAATCAACTATCCACCACCAGGCTAGTTATAGTCCGACGTAGCTACAGCGGTCTTAACCCGACCGTTAGCCATATTAGCCGACCATTTCGAAAAAAAAAAGTTATGGGCCTATTTCGCTCGTGAACTTGGGACCGAAAGGGGTGTAACCCTACTTGGTGAGATCTTTCCATGTTAACTTTAGTACCTACCTAATTATTTTTGATTTATTTTCTTATTTTTATGATTGTTTATACTAAATCAGCTCTTTGAAGTTTGTATTAAGTTTACAAATTATTGTGTAAATCATAATTTTTAATTGTAAATAGGTAAGTCGTTATTATTCCAATATAAATTATTATAAGTTTTAAATAAAAGCCGTTTACTTACTTTTGTATTTTTTTAAATTTAAATCCACTTCTGGTTCATAAAAGTATTATATACTTACATACACAGAAACATATTTCTTAGTGGATCGTTCTATCGATTTTCTATTGCAAATTTTGACCTCCCCTCCAACGGCCCACAATTTTTTCCCACAATCGTGGATACGCCGTATGCTTGTAGTCAGCATGTCAAGAGTACCGCGGCTATCAAAGCGCAAAAGGTTTTCTTTAAAATGCTTTAAAATTTATCGTTTGATTTCGCTCAAACTATTTTTATTTTTTTAAGTTTTTAGCATGACCCATCAAGCATTCATTCCCATCCCAGCAAGCATTCAGCAAGTTTTTATCTCTTACAGTTTACAAATTACCATTTTATATGCCACTTTGGAGGCCGATTACTCGAAAATAGTTGGTTTTGTAAAAAAATCGTGCGTGAAAACTTGCCTCCTTCCACGACGGGAAGAATGAAAAAATCAAAAATACGGCTTCCTTATAATGGTTCCGATTTTGGAAGTCATTATGTTCCCGAATATAATGTTTTCTTCTTGAATGTATCGACCACGAAATAATTTCAATGGTAGGTATATAGTTATTCAATAATTTCGATAACAAAATCTCGATTACTGGACTTTATTGTTATTTTCTTTTCAGCTTTTGCACAGTCAGGTTTCTTTTTTAATTTTTATATTGATTTACTTAAGAATGTATCGATCACGAAACCATTGCAATAGTAGGTATAGTTATTCAATAACATTCGATAACAAAATCTCGGTTACTGGACTCTCTTGTTTTTTCTTTTCAGTTTTAACGCCGAGAGCTTTTTTTATCACTTACACCACACACTACGCCAAGTGATTGGATATGAAAATTTAATGCCCCGTTGTGGTACACCCAATCACTTAGCAATTGTTTGTCGTGCGACCTGACCTGAAGATGTGTCTATTTATTCACCGCATCATCATCATCACCACAATCATCACCGACCCCGTCGTAGTACAAACACTTAGCAATTGTTTGTCGTGCGACCTGACCTGAAGATGTGTCTATTTGTTCACCACATCATCATCACCACAATCATCACCGACCCCGTCGTAGTACAATCACTTAGCAATTGTTTGTCGTGCGACCTGACCTGAAGATGTGTCTATTTGTTCACCACATCATCATCACCACAATCATCACCGACCCCGTCGTAGTACAATCACTTAGCAATTGTTTGTCGTGCGACCTGACCTGAAGATGTGTCTATTTGTTCACCGAACTCTAGCCTCACAGCTAGAGATAACGCTTGTGTTTCGAGTGAATGGGGTTACCAAGAGGGGATTGAGGGTTTTAAGGACCAGAATCGCAAGTGAGTAGCACCAGAGGAGATACGTATGTATGTATATCTGTGCCAAATTTCATAAAAATCTGTTCAGTAGTTTCGGAGCCTCTTCAATGCAAACAAAAAAACCTTTCCTCTTTATTATATTAGTATCGGTAACAAGCGTCACTATAATAATAAAAGAACCCTCTTTTTAATGTAATACATCTATATTATATCACACCACGTCAATCTGGGCCCATGGTAAGTTCTCGAAGAACTTGTGTTACGGGTACCAAACAAAGATATCATAGATACCCGGCTATTAAAAGAAGAAGGCATAATATCATTAGATTTTTCTTTTTTCTCCTGCTAATGGGGAAGAAAGCGATGTATAATAGCAAGTCATATGCTAAATTATTCTAGATGTTCATTGTTTTTCGTTGAAGCTTTCCGTACACAAATTACATTTGGATTGCTATCAATTTAATATGACACTTAATAACATTGCTATACAGTCGTTATTCGTACGTCGTATGAAAATTACAACCAAAGTACAAAAACCCGTTGACTTTGATACATTTCATTCGACTTTCAAGGTTACTGATAAACATTTACTTCTATAGTCTTTTCGTATTTCGCATTAAAAAGGCAGTAATTATATTATGTCAAATGAATCCGGCGGTCCCGGGAATATTCAAAGCACTGAAAATAGAAATGTGTGCTAATACAATAGAGTTGAAAATCGAAGTGTCGGGTTTCGAGTTGTCATATGTATGACATTGACATTTGACTCGACACTTGTGTGTTCGATTCTCAGCTCTATTTTCAAATCTGAGTTCTATTTTTAGTGCTCTAATTTTTCCCGGTTTAACGGATTCCGGGCAAATAGTCCCCAGCCTTACGCGGGTTCTCGCCGGGTAAGTTCCCGAACCGGTGGTAGGCATTACTCAGGGACAATTCCGTAAGTGTTATTATTAACTTATATGGAAATAAAACTTCATGAATATTGTTTTTTTTTTTAATTTGTTAATTTTGAATGTTTTTAACATTGCACTTTCTTGGTGACGCGAATAGGATATAGCGGCACTTGTTGCAGTCTCGTGATCGGAAGACCTGTCTTTTTAGCACATCTTTTATAGACGTATATGTTATAGACGAGGCATGTTCAGGTGAAAACTGTTCCCACTTAAATATCCACTTTTGGAGATTTAGGGGCCATTTGGTATATGGTGAAATCAAGATAGCGTAAATTTTTCTTGTATGAAGATTTGTTTTGTCAAATGTACCTACGCCTATCTTTACTTTTGAAATCTTTGACATCTTTAGAATTGTGAACATATTTCATCTTGAGCTTCATCTTTCAACGACCTCGACTTATTGATAATCAGCTATCCCGACTCACGTTGTTCTGTCTTAACTAAATAGCTAATAATTTAATAAATAACTAGACAGGTAAGTTTACCTTTTAGTTATACGCAAGCAATCTAGTACCTACGATATTGAGGCATGTTTATTTCCCTGTCTTCGTCATTTATATAAAAGGCAAAGTTGATTGACTGACAACGCCTTAAGGCTAGAAATTTGAAATTTTGCACACGTATTTCTCTAAGGAAGGATTTCTACTAAGGAGGGATTTTTCAAAGTTCAACCCCCAAGGGGGTAAAAAAGTGATTAAAGTTTGTATGAAACTTTTTCTTCCTTGGACATATTTGCATGATAGTTCGTATTAATTGAGTACGTAATAATTATGAATTACGTATTAGGTCCTTACATATAAAATTGGCGTTTAGTTAAGGAATCAATGAACTACGTATGAGATGGCAAAAGTGCATAGATAGCAATATAAATAAATAAATAAATATATTATGTTTAAAAAAATCGACTTTATGTTCCTCCTTTACAAAACGCCAATTTCATATGTACTTAATGACCTAATATATTTCCGTTTTAGTAGGTATTAATAATAGTACCTGTAACACAAGTTCTTCGGGGACCACGGGACCATACTAGCGTGGTATGGAAGGTTCGATAGTTTTTTTTTTCAACTGATGATGAAATATTTATTTTATTTCACTGATTCGCTTATAAATTCTTACTCACAAATCTTACTACATTAAGTAATTCTACTCTAATAAATCTACCTATATTAAATACATAGCTTATAAAGTACTTACAAATCTTAATTATAAAATTTTCCTTATCGCATTCAGCTTATTCGTGAAAAGGCGCGAAAAATGAAATTCAAATTAAGTATGGCGGGTAAGCGAGTTAAAAATTTCACAATTTCATAATAATTGGGCTTTATTTTTTTTTATTCTAATTATGCAGTTGGCAGCACTGCTTGGCGGGAAATTCTACGTGAAATATGCCGCGGTGAAATCACGTTCTAATTTCAAAGGATCTCTAGTATGGCCACGTTCATGAAATTCAAATTTCGTACATTCGCTTTTTAAATCGCGTATTACATACCAGTGTCGGACTTATCTCATGCGTCTTGCCATTTTCCAATTGGATCGACTCTTGTATTTTACAATTAGCCTTAAAAGTTTGCATCGTCATTCGTCACTCAATTCGCATTAAGATAGCAGTGAGTCGTCAGTGCAAATTTCAAAATTGACCAATGTCGCATTGACGGAATGGCCCACTCTAATGGGTGATTGTGAACACGGCTTAGGCGTCATTAGTCAATTTTGACATTTGCACTGATGACCCACTGCATTCTTAACGCGAATATAATGTCGTTCTATACACTAAATATTTTTAAAATGAAGCATTTTTTTTTGTTGTTTCATCTTTCTAATACAACCCATTTAGAAGGTAAGCCGAGGACGGGCATAACGAAACTATGGTTCTGAGACATGAACTACGAAATCCTAATAAAAACACAGCAGGCTACTTCGTTTAATCACAATTTTCGTTTAATTACTTCGGAACAACAAAAAAAAAAGAGATAATTTGAAGGTGCGAAAATTTGAACCAAAATGTTTAGGTATCGTTAATTAGAATCGCCAAAAATATATTTTTATTCATTCAAAAATGTATTACTTTCATTATTGTATAATTAATATCCCTGCACAGATTTATCCAATATTCAGGTTTTATTTATGACTAGATGTTGCTCGCGACATCGTGCGAGCATAAGGAAATATCGGGGAACCGTACATTATGTCGCGATAAAAAGGTAACCTATGTCCTTCTCCGCACTCTATTTTATTACTGTGCCAAGTTGCATCAAAATCAAAATCAAAAAAAAAAGAGGCTTCGGGTCATGCAAACAAACATACAAATATTTCCTCTTTGTAATATTAGTAATTAGTATTATATAGATATACATACTTACTAGATGTGTTACTTCGATCTCGCCAACGGAATTACACTTTAAAACCTTCAATGAAAAAGCGTATGTACTAGGTACTCGTATCTAATAATATTTAATCTAATAATCTAATATCTCGTATCTAATCCTTATTTAATTAAAAAAACACATTTTTTCATGTTTAAATATCGCCTATGTGTTAATCCAGGCTACAAATATGTGTGCCAAATCTAACAACAATCCTGTTGGCAACACCAAGAAGTAGCTATTGCGTATGACTTCCGGTGGTGAATTGGCGCGCATTTGCTGCCGCCTGAGGGCGCCACTGCACTGTATAAAACGGACGTGCTTGGTGGCAAGGGGGCTGGTTTTTGGGTTGACTCTCGACAAGAGAGCATCGTTCGCGATTAATAGCTAATTAATATAATAGTAGCTAAATCTATAGGTGATAATTGCTAAATAAGTATTTTAAATAAGTTCCTTTAGAGTTATAATAAATTTGTTGTATTCCATAATTTGATTAAATATTTGTATAGTGTGTCTTTGGGTTTATTAAGTATCCGTCGTTTACAATCCGTTTAGCCGTTGTAGCATACAATAAACACTCGGTACACACATGCAAACTTTCTTATTTTTAATATTTTTCACAGACTGGTGTGATATTGTTACAGCACTATTTTTAGAACTTTTATTAATTTTTAACGCGGCGTCAGGAGTGATACTGAGGGTTTGTTGCACAATTTACTGATAAGTATCAGATAGGTAGCTTATTTGCATATATTGTTGCTGTCGCTCGATATAAAGTTAGCAGCGACAAAACATCCGAGTAAGCGATCCGGCGAAATTGTAAAACAAGCTCTAAGACTAATGTTAAATGTGTGATATTTTCTGAGGGCACCGACATGTTGCCCAAAACTCGAAGCTAAATCCGCCCCTGCTGGCTCGCAGCCACAATGTCAAACTAATCGTGTACCTGAATTCGACGTTTGAATTTTGTTTTTATTGCTTTTTCAAAATCGAACATGCCTTTTAACGTTTTTACCTTTTCATACTTCGATATTAGCGTTAGGTAAAACAAGGCTTTGAGCCTAAGGTTTTTGATACGAACGCTAATGTGTAAATTTTAAATTCATATAAATGCGTATTAAGTCATAGACGTATATATTATAGACGAGGCATGTTCAGGTACAAAGTGTCTCCTGTTAAATGACCGCACTTTTGAGATTTTTGGGGCCATTTTGACAATTGAAGTATGGTGAAAACAAGATGGCCGACATTTGAAGTATGGTGAAAATCAAGATGGCGTGACTTTTTATTGTACGAAGATACTGTAAAATGTATGTCATAGCCTATCTTAAGTTTTGAAATCTTTGTATTATGTATGTAAACTGAAGGAGTTTTGCCGGGGAGTTCAATGGGTGACGTTGTGGAATTTGTAACATTTCATAAATTTGTGATAACTCGGTTCTTAATGTGTAATATTGGTAGAATATTAACCATTCAATATTCGTTAACGTGCACAAGTGTGGGCAAGTGGTACAACTTCTAAAAACTTGCTATTTTGTGTTTCCCGCCAAAACTCCCTAGAAACTTTCAGTAAAGCTTCTACCACTTTACTGAATCGACTGACATGACTCATTGACTGCACTGACTATTGATTTGGACTTTGACCAGACTTTAGACTTGACGATTTAGGAATACGGTGTTGCAAATTGAAACCAAAGTTCTATTTCCCGCCTTTTTAACTTGACACTGGCAAATGGTTATAAGCCGATGCCATATATTAAGAAAAAATATATATATTATGTAAACTGACGGTAGATATTATGTTTACGTTACTTTGTTATTATACCCCGACGCTAAAAGGAGTTTTAAAAGTATGACGTGTCTGTTAAAATATTTGTGTCTGTCTGGGGCATCGCTCCAGCTCCTTTTTTAGCGTTCCTTACCCAAATGGTAAAACGCGATCCTGTTACTAAGATTCAGCTGTTCGTCCGTCTGTCTGTTCGTCTGTATCTGTGCCGGGCTGTATCTCATGAACCATGATAGTTAGTTGAAATTTTCACTGATGATGTAATTCCGTTGATAAACAATAACAACCAATACTAAAAAACAGAATAAAATATTTTATATTGTAAGGGGGCTCCCATTACGATATATTTATTAGGCAAATGAGCAGCTGCATCACCTGATGGAAAGCGATTACCGTCGTCCAAGTCGCAAGATCGCTGCCGGCCTTTTAAACGAATTAACAGAAATTGATGCCGACTTAAATTAGTTACATTTAGTATTTCGGATGTTGTATAAATGCCGCCGATCTTAGAAAACTTCGATAGCGTGATTCAGGATTGTGGCGCTAATTGGTCCGCCACAGCACACACATGAAAGTCTGTTTATATATATATCACCGTAAAATTGTAAAATCCGTTAGATTGTAATATTACTTATATTGTAAACCGTTAGATTGTAATTTATCTAGTTCTAGCGAGATTGTAGAAATATATCGAAAGATTATTTGCGATTTATTGTAACGTAAAAAAAAATATGCGTAAAATTGAATGTTCGGGTTCGCAATCTTCCGGCATTTTACAATCTCGTAATTTACAATATAACTTATTTTACAATCTAACGGTTTTTGCGGTGATACAAAACGCACAGACCGTTCGAAGTTAGTTTACCTTGGAGCTTCTATGACAGTGATCCTTATGCCGTTGGCACAAACGTCCTGTTAGAGGTAAAATACCTCGGAACCAATGATTTCAAAACCAAGGATGGCCCATAGGCCACCGTTGGCCGTAACTTTTTCTTAGAAAACTTCTTTTTCTTTTTTTCTTTTTTCTTCAGAAAAATACTTCATACAAGAAAAAGTTACGCCATCTTGATTTCAGAAAAAATTGCCAATTAAATGTGGACTGATACAGCGGAAGCTAATGACGAAATGTCAAGATGACAAATGGTAAACCTCAACTGCCCCAAACAACCCTAAAAGTGGAGTAGTTTAAGAGTAGACACTTGTTGCCTCGACATGACTCATCTATAATATAATAGGTCAGTGCTCTTAGCAGACTGTACGCGTGTTCAGTTCAGGTTTCAGCTTTCTTAGTTCATACGGTTCTTTTCAAACGTCAGAAGTTTTCCTAGAATTACTAATATTATAATGCCCTATAGAGCAATATATTGAAAAATATTTCATAAAGTTTGATGTAAGAACCTAAAGTATTTGTAAAATCCAGATTTGATTTCTAGAAATCCGTTTAGAATTTCATACTTATGAATGAGAAGTGAAAAATTTGTATTACCCTTACATTTGAAATGTAGAACGTTTGGTTAAAGAATCGCTTTGAATACATTACAAGCTTTCCCTTCGTTTCGTCAAAAATGCTTCGTTTTTAAATAATATTTTATTTATCAAGCGCGTTGATGCTCCAGCCGGAGATCGCGGGGTCGAATCCCGCCGAAGGAACAAAAAATGTTTTTTATTCTCTGTGTTCCTGGCTCATGGATGTGTATAAAATATGTGTATAACATAATAAAAATCTTTAATATATACATATATTATATACTATAAAAAGTATTAAATATATTTCCATTGTCTGGTACCCGTAACACATGTTCTTCGAGAACTTACCATGGGACCAGATTGACGTGGTCTGAAACCGTCCATAGATGTATTGTTATTTGCCTAATTACTACAGAAACGAGCTATACGTTATATTTAAAAGATGTCATGTTTTGAACCTCTGAGAGAAAAGTTTAAAGAAATAGGTATTCTGACCGTCGCTTCTCAATACATTTTGGACAATGTGTTGTATGTCAGACAGAATCTAATAAAATTCAAAAAGAAAAGCGACAATCATTGTAGGAATATTAGACATAAGAACAAGTTAGAAATGCCGGTGATCAGACTTAGCAAAGTAAGTAAATCTTTTAAAGGTCATTGGCATACCGCCTATACAATAGAATCCCAGAAAACAAAAGGCTATATATAGTGTAGACGTAATCTGTGTTAAGCATCTCTCTCATATGTACCAATAAAGGAGAATATCACAATTGCTGCTGTATTATTATTATCACCACTCGAGCGTAAGAAGGATCTGTAAGAACCGAGATGTCTCAGCCCACAACAAGCTTCTACCACTTTACTGAAACGATTGACTTGACTCATTGACTGCACTGACTATTTATTTGGACTTTGACTAGGCTTAGGACTTGACGATTTAGAAATACGGTGTTGAAAACTTTAACGAGAATTCTATTACCCGCCTTTTTAACTTGTCACTGGCAAATGGTTTTAGCCAAACGACATATAAATAAATAAAAACTGTTCATATAACGTATAATTGTTGCAACTGACATGGCCGACTTTTCCCAATTCTACTCATGTATAGTTCGCAACAAACCTGACAGTAATTAACCTTGCATATTTAATGGTACAAAGGTATTCTTTTTTGTTATTAGTAACATTATTATACCGAATTTTGATTTTTGCGGTGTCTGTGGTACGACATCAACAGAGTATTAATCGTAATAATTTACATTGCTTTTTTTTCCATAAACTCGACATCTGACTTGAAGCTGGTCCTCCTTGTATCTTCTCATAGAAGCATATTTTCCCTCGAATATTGTTTTCACTATAAAATGACGTAACAACTGGGCAAGCCCAGCTTTCGCTTGCAAAATCGCGTATCCCATGCCTATACATATCCTGTTACCGAAAGGCATATTTGCCTTTTCGTTAATACCAGCCTTGTTTTCACGAGAAAACCGTTCTGGGTTAAATACTTCTGGATCTGGATAATATTCTTCGTCGTGATGTATCGAAAATATTGGTATAAATACAGTCGTTCCCTTATCAATTTTAATATTACCAACAGGCAAGATAGAATCGGGTCACACACTCTCTCATAAGATACCTAATGGGTGGATAGAATCTACTTGATTCACTAAATACCATATCAAGGTACTCCATATTTGAAATGGCATCGTAGCTCATCCTACCTTTATTCTTTTCAAAAGCATCATCAATTTCGTCTTGCAACTGCTTAAGCACGTCTGGATTTTGGCCTAAATGAACCAAAGTATTGAAAATAGCAGTAGCAGTCGGTTCCACTCCAGCAGCAAAGAAGAAGAAAGCTTGAGCAGCCAGTAACTCATCAGTTGGCTCAATTTCTAAATCAACTTCTTTTAACACCCCACTTTCTTTAATCGATAAACACAAATCAGCAAAGTCATGGCTTTTAATGTTTTCATTTTGCCTCGACCTCAATAGTTTCTTGATGGCCCCCACGAAAAATTCTTCGAAATCACTGAAATTTTTTATTTTGAATATTCTCATTAGTATTGGCATGGTTAAACTCACAATGTATTTAAAATGGAACATAAACGATGGCTGAGATACTTTCTGTGCCATTTTTAAAAATGGCGAGTCAAAAATTGATTCAGTGGTCGTTCCAAATACGACATCAGACAATGCAGCAGTACAAAATGTTGACAACGTATTAAATGTGCTACGCTTTCGATTATTTTCAATATACGGTACAATGTCTCGCCAAATCTTATCGATGATATCAAACATTGATTTTAGTTTACTTGGAGTAACTAGGGGGTTCATTTTCTGCCTTATTATCTTGGAAGATAATAAGGCAGAAAATGAACCCCCTAGTTTCAACGGGAAGAAATGGATTTCTTCCCGTTCATTATAAATAAATTGTCGGCAAGCATATCTTCCTCGATCACTTCAATTCCTTTATGGTTGAAAGCGTTGAAGTCCGTAACCATTACATGCTGAATGTTGCTAACGTCTCTAAGGAATATTGTCGATCTTAGCACTGATCCTAGGCCAACTGCAGGCTCGTTGGGGTATTGCTTATAAATCTCATGAAAATGTTCGAAGTACCGCTCGATTTTCCGTCACGCAATCCCAAACCACGCCCAACACTTTGTTTCTTTTGTAAAATACAACGCCTCTCTTCTTCCAATACAGTTCGTTGTACACACCTTTTAAGTACACAATCACAGTAAAAAGCAGTATGACGATAACTTGAGTAATCAATGCTACACTTCTTTGGAATGACCCACGCAGCCAGCCCGCGAGCAAAATTAAGAATATGCTGGTAATAAGCCCTTCGAACGCATTCCGTTTAACCAAGGTCACTAGTCAGTAACCTAGATATGTCAGTATTGCGTCAGTATACATTTTTTGTACACTCAACGCTATAATCCTACTTAACTATATTACAGTTCTCCCCCGGGATTCTCTATTTACGCTGGCAGAGCCGCGGGCAAAAATTTCGTCTCCCTAGTCCTTAGAAATGGTTGTTTACCGCTCATGGATGTTGACAACCCGCAATAACAGAGAAGACGCAAATGCGTTGCTGGTCTTTTAAATCTCCAGCTCCGTAACTTAATCGGCAAGACGCAACGCAAGCATTATTTCATTTCATTTTTAGAATTCCGTAGTTTACGTCTCGGAACCCTTATGCTTTCTTCATGTCCGTCCGTCTCCGGCTTACCGTCCAAACGGTTAGTGCTAGATAGATGAAACTTTGCATGGATATGTGTATTTACCACGCCGACAAAGTTGCTAAAATAAAATCACGAAAAAAATTTTTTTTTTGGGTACCTCCCCTACACGTAAAGTGGGGATGATTTTTTTCACGCGTCTACCCCATAGTGTGTGGTATCATTAGATAGGTATTTTAAAAACATTGAAAGATTGCTAAGTTTTTATATTTATATATTATATGCGAGATATTCAACCGTCCCCCCCTCTAAAAGCTCTAAAAATCTGAAAAAATCATGTAATGACCTTTAAAGGAAAACCATAACGGCTTATATAGCTTTGTTAGTTTAGGAGTTATAGATGCTTAACTTGTAAAATGCGCTTACATGGACAACTTCGTACAAAAATAACTAAATATTGACTAAGCATTTAAAATGTTGGTATAGTGGTACGGAACCCTACGTGCGCGAGTCCGACTCGCACTTGGTGGGTTTTTTTTTATTTCAAATTTAAATCCCACCAAAATTGATTGTTATTAAATTGTTAACACTATTGTACACTTAATATCTTACGTACGTTCACAATATCTATAGACGCTTCAACACCACGTCAATCTGGTCCTGTACTCAGTATCTGAAGAACTTGTATCACAGGTATCAGACCACGGAAATATGTTTAATGCTGTTATACTCAAACGCCCGAAATTAATAACGTATCTCAATCAAATCTTAGATTTTCAAACAAAAATTGACGTAAGTTGACTTTAAGTACTAGGATCGATTAAATGTATTGAAATCTTGATCTCAGATAGCTAAAATGAGATTAAGATTGATTATTAATGTCGGGCGTAATTAGGTACACATATTATTTAGGACTTTTAATAAACTATACATATATTAGTTAATAAACCAAGACAATCCAAGACCCAGGAACATAGAAAAACTTTTTCTCCCTTCGGCGGGATTCGAACCGACCACCGGCTTATGCGTCGATGCGCTAACCACTGAGCCACAGAGGGTATCAATGCAAGTATGCAAATCAATTAAATCATATTGCCAGGTCAGAATCAGCCAATGTAACTGTAAACTAAGTGGCAGGGCATATAAAAAACCAATTTGCAATGTGTCCGCTCCATTGCCTTTAGGGCTCCATTGGCCGTATGGCTCCATTGCACTTTAGCGATCCCTATATTGTCACTAACAAGTAACACCGCCCCATGGGCTTACCGTAGTTAGAATTAAGATTATGGGGCAATTGAAAAGTTTTTCTTTTGTTTACATAGCTGAGGAAATGAATAAAAGAAAATCCAAAATGTCTATTTTACTATGATAAAAATAGCCTTTCTCCTTCTCCGTGATATCTCTGGCAAATCGGCCCATCAGTTCCGGAGCCTATTCAATGCAAACAAACTAACAAATATACAGACAAATCTTTTTGTAATGTTATAATTTTGTATGTGCCTAATAGAAGAATTATCTTTTATTCCCATTATACTAAACCTCTTGTAAGCCTTTTGTCACAAACCCATATTAAGTTTTTTTTTTATTAGGCTTATGCTGCACCACAAAATGGCGTACCATAGGTGTTCGCATATCCACGACCAAATATCAAAACAAGATGGCGATTTAATTACGGTGGCGGGAAAACGGGCTGCCGGCGACAATATCCGGGGCCGGAAGTCCAATCAACAGTCTGTGGACCGCTTCCGGTCCGCTGGAACTGACAGGGCAGTTACCCCGCGTTTACCCTACGTCTAATTAGTTTCGCCTTCGAAATTCCGAACGCAAAAATTTGACATGAGTTCTGCCGGGGAGTTCAATGGGTGACGTTGTGGAATTTGTAATATTTCATAAATTTGTGTTAGCTCGGTTCTTAATGTGTAATATTGGTAGAATATTAACCATTAAATATTCGTTAACGTGCACAAGTGTGGGCAAGTGGTACAACTTCTAAAAACGTGCTATTTTGTGTTTCCCGCCAAAACTCCCTAGAAACTTTCAGTAAAACTTCTACCACTTTACTGAATCGACTGACATGACTCATTGACTGCACTGACTATCTATTTGGACTTTGACTAGACTTTAGACTTGACGATATAAGAATACATACTTTTTTCCTTGACACTGGCAAATGGTTTTAAGATAAGCCGACACCATATATATATATATATAAAAAAATGACATTTAGGTTGTGACAGATTGTTTTTTTTATTGCAATAAATGGTAGCAGAACATAAAAACTTGTTATTTAGAAAATTTTAAATTTTACGGAATGACGTGAAAGACTAAAATGTAATTTACTAATAAATAAAATTCGCAATAAAAAACGTATTAAAGGGTTGAAATAAAAATATAACCCCCAGACATAGACTAATCATTGGTCTCGCTAGGCGCTCTTACCAGACCACGCTGACCTGCTTGTTAAATACTGCACTAAATACTCAGCCGAGGTCATCTTACCCGAGCCAGTCATATTGATTTATGTCAGGTGTACATCGCGAATATTTTATTATTACCCGACTGGTTGCCGGACTGCGTTATGTTTTTCGCGCGTATCTTGTGTGTAAATAAAAAAAATAAAAAATTTCATTAGTTTTTGTTTTTGTTTATATTTAAGTAAGAATAAGTATTAGGATTAGAGTTAATATAAATTTTATTTATACTATCAGGCTTAGGTGAGTCTAAAGTTTCTAATAAGTCCGCTTTATTGGATATGAAATTCATAAAACTATTAAATGTTGGCGACTTGTTTGCAATATTGCGTTGGAACTCCCATTCCCTTGGAGTAGTTGAGTCCAGCTTGGATGAAAGCAAAAATATAATAATAGTGTCCCAGTGTTATACAGGTTGACCTAAGCTGGCTAATACCCTAAGATTTTTGTTGGCACTATCCACTAAATTACGCAAAGATCCACTAGACTCTTCTTGTGTAGTTGGCAACGTAATGAGAGAATTGAAATGGTGGTTTTCTAGAAGATGCTTATTGTCGTAACGCTCACACAGTTTGCCATGCAGCGTCATAATTACTGGCGCAAAAGTCAAGACCATCTATAGTCTGAGCCGCACTACCCTTTAATGAGAGGCTGGAACTTATTTATTGGATCAATACTATTATCGTTATTTATTAAAGAATTAAGTGTCCCTATAACCGAGCCATTGTTGATAGTCGCCGCTAAAATATGGTGGATCTATTTTAGGTTATTCAACGACCTTACGTTTGTGTTTGTACAAAGATGCATCCGAGCATGTTCCCGTTGCCGAGCCTGCCGAAGGAAGCTCACCCCTGGCTGTCAACAGCAAGGCTTTACCAGCAGACATCAGCGAATAATACTGGGCCTCCATGGACTCCAGATCGTGACGCAGCTCCTCGGGCATGTCGGCTTTATCCACGAATTCGCTCTGAAACATTTCGAATTCCTCATAAGATTTTTGTAATTTTTCCAAACGCATTTGAAACTCGATTTGGATTTGGGGTTCACAAAATGGTTCACTAGTTTTAAAAAAGATAGAAAGCTCGAAAAAATTGTAAGTTTAGCTTTAAGCGTTGATTTTTTCTTATTAAAGTGTTTTATCAGCCATTTTGTTTTATTTAATTTAGAATTTATATTATATGTGTAGGAAAGATAGTCGTTGCGTAATGCGTACAAGCGTGCTGATAATGATTAAAATGTAACGCAAAAATGTACCTAATGTTGTGCGCAAAGGAGAAACCGAAATAAATTAGGTTAAATAGGCAGGCCTGCTACCAAATATAATGTTTATTTACAAAATTATTTCACTTGGGCTTAACACAGCTCAATCTTGGTTCGGTATTTTTAGTGCGTTGCTTAGGTAAGTTTTTTTGCAGTCGAGTTTTTATTTTTATTTTATTTATAATCGGAAAAAAAGCCAAGTTGCACAGTGCAACTATGTAAAGATAATTGAACCAGAAATAGAAAGGACACTGAGATGACATATCATCAGTAAGTATCGTATAACTTCGAAATTTCAACATAAAATTACATGAACTCAAAACGCCATTCAGTGTTGCCGCGTATGCAAGAATCAAGTTCCCCGTGGTTGTCATTTTTATACAAAATAACTATTCCCCAGGAATATAGGTCGAACAATATTTTAAAAAGTATGAAAACGTTACAGTTAGACATAATAGGTCTTTACCTATGAAATTGCCGTCCTGCAGTACTGGCCATTTCAAATCAAAATAATTTTTGTTTGGCTAAGAACTTTGGCTAATTTCAAATTATTTTTATTTTGAAAACATGGAATTCTTATTCCAAAAGTAGTCATTTTTTTATTGATTAGTGTTACATTTTCATCGCATTTCAATCTTTTTCGTCATCATGGATACTAAGTACCTTATACCTTACCTAGAATATGAGTACCATCGTGGCAGCAACGCGGCACAAGCGGCACGCAACATCAACGACGTTTACGGAGCTAACACTACAAACCAACCCACCACCTGTTATTGGTTTGCTCGCTTCCGTTCTGGAAATTTCAACCTGAAAAATGAACCTGGCGGTCGTCCGAAGACTTTGGTCGACAATGACGAATTAAGGGCGATTGTGGAAGCTGATTATACACAATCTACGGCCGAATTAGCAGCAGCTTTCGACGTTAGCGTCAAAACAATATTGGTCCATTTGCGTCAAATTGGCAAGGTAAAAAAGCTTGACAAATGGGTGCCCCACGAACTCAATAATCGCCAGCGCGAAGTACGCGTCGAGACGTGCCTTGCACTGCTCAACAGACACACAAATGAAGGAATTTTGAACCGCATTGTTACCTGCGATGAAAAATGGATTCTGTTTGATAGCCGCAAGTGCTCAGCAAGTTGGTTGGATCCTGGTTCAGCACCTAAACAATGCCCTAAACGAAAACTTACCCCTAGAAAAGTGATTTGGTGGTCTAGCACCGGTGTGATTCATCACAGCTTCTTACCAAACGGGGTGAGCATTACTGCAGATGTGTACTATGAAGAACTGAACACAATGATGGAGAAACTGGCACATCTCCAACCAGCATTGGTCAATCGATCGTCTTCGCTGCTCCTGCACGAGAACGCGCGACACGCTCATACTGCACAGCAGACGGTCTCCAAGTTGCAAGAACTGGGGTTCGAAGCTCTCCGTCATCCGCCCTACTCACCAGACCTTGCGCCTACAGTCTACTACTTTTTCCAGAATTTAGATAACTTCTTGGCGGGAAAAAAATTCAATACCCGAGATGCAGTACCAAATGCCTTTGAAGAATTTGTTGCCTCCCGTCCAGCTGATTTCTTTAAGAAGGGCATCAATAAACTGCCACTGCGTTGGCAAAGATGCATTGATTGCATGGGTGATTACTTCGATTATTACAAATAAAAAATACATGAAAAAAATTCGTTTAAATTTTTTCATACAAAACGGCAATTTCATAGGTAAAGACCTAATATTATGTAAAATACAGTCATTTTTATTATTTTTCTTAAGCCCATAAGATATATTGATATATTAAGTTTTAATTAATTGTTAATCCTACTATTCTACTATACTATAAATATAAATTTGAAAGTTAAATGTACCGTGTTCCGGTGTTTAAAAATAAATAAAAACCTAGTTTTTATTTATTTTCTTAGCTGCATTTATAACCAATAACTATGTAATAACCAACAACTAATAGACTATAAGCATAATATGTCTTTCCCATTAAATTGGGCAAAAGTTGAGTAGCTAGCTACATCACAATTTTTCACGCTCACTAGAATTTGTCACATGTAAGTCAATTGCCAATTTACACACTACAATAATTAATGAGTTGCCACATTGTCGAAGCTGTAATTGTTGTTAGGTAGTGGTCTATCTTGTCGAGCACCAAGCGAGACAAATGATTTATCTAAGCCCCAGAGTAGGTACAGTGTTATATGATAAAACTGTAGACCAAAAGCTAGAAATAAAACCTCTCTATAAAAATCCGTCTGAAACTAAAATTGAATCTTTAAAACTTGAATCTATTAAAGTCTACTTAGGCACACGCAATCGCACCGGGAATCGCGGGTTCGAATCCCGCCGAAGGAACAAAGAGTTTTTCCGTGTTCCTGTGATCATGGGTGTGTATTAAATATGTGTATAATATAATGAAATTCTTAAATATGTGTTTAAAATAAAAATAGGTTGTGAAAACCTGGTCTAGAACTTGAAAAAGATGGTTGGACCTGAGCGGGAAGCTAGTTATGGATAATTATCAGGTCCTGTCGCACTCAGACATAAAAGCGTCCTCGCCGATTGCAGCTCTAATGATATTTCCTACGAGATAAGCCGGGGACAGCGTCATGTGACGGTGACCAAAAATTTAATTTAATTTTAATTTAAACAATTACGTTTCCTATCTTTATAACTACCTTTGATGGTATAACGTACCTCTGATGGTAAGAAATCATTACAATTTCTTACCATAAGGTACTAGGGCGATCGGTTTGTTCGATACTAGATTAATAAGTAAAAAAATATTACAATTTCATACCATCCGTTTTAAGTAAAAAAATCTTACAATTTCATACCATCAGACGATCCGTTTGCTCGTTTCCATATCTATTCCATAATTAAGGCTATTACCACCGCTCATGGACATCCGCAACACCCAATCCTCATGGGCCACCTGTACCTTCCTCACCCAGCAAAACAACGCAAGTGCTATTTCCCATCGGTTTTCTGTGATGCCGTCTTATTTTTCCGGTCTATTCGTGCCGAAGCATCAACTCGATCGTAAAATAAATTACCACGTCTTCTTAAATTATTTTAAGTTAAATTAATAATTATGTATGAAAACGAGTTATCAGTAAACTCGTTTTCATATATTTTGTTCATGTGAATTCACAAATAAAAAAAAATATTCTGAATTTTTATTTTCTATATTTTCCATTTATATGTAGCCAATAACCTAGCCTGACAACAAATTTAAAATTTTTAAGTCAGCTAGAAATTTTTATGAAATTTAAAACATAAGCTTGCGTTGCTTACAACTCTTCCGCGAAAAATTCAGGCTGCTGGCTTTATTGAAAACGAAAATATGAGAGTGACTTCTCCGTGGTCCAGTGGTTTAGAGCATGGCTCTTGACTCTGGAGGTCATGGGTTCGATACCCACGTTGGAACAACAAAAAATGTTGTTTCATTTTCATCAGATTGGTTAGGACAATCACCTGATTGTTTGACAGGAAAGGTGATCCATGCGTCGGATGGGCACGTAAAAATTCCTGCGTCTGATCTCCCGCCAGTTATGTCGGTCATCCGTCCCACTGGGTTACGAGAGTAAAGGATGAGAGAGTGCTCCTGTGTATTTTGCACAATCTTGGGCACTATAAAATAACTCCTCCGTAGCCTGGTTTCATTCAAAAATGAGTTTTGACGACCTCTGTGGCTCAGTGGTTCAGCGCGTTGGTGGTCAAGCCGGGGGTCGCGGGATTGAATCCCGCCGAAGGAACAAAAATTTTTTCTGTGTTCCTGGGTCATGGATGTGTATTAAATATGAGTATAACATAGTAAAAATCTTAAATATATGTATAGTATAAAAGTATTAAATATCCTTCCCGTTTTCTGGTACCTGTAACACAAGTTCTTCGGATACTTAGCACGGGGCCAGATTGACGTGGTGTGAAGCGTCCATAGATATCATTATTATTATTAATGTAGTTTGAGTGCAGTTTTCGTATAAAACTAAAAATACTTAGCTAAAAATGTATGTTGTAAATCTTGGCCCCCTTTCGCATGAAGCCGCCCCTGTAACAGGCACTGAGGAGTAAATGAATAGACCTCCACTCCCGGACAATTGTACTTTATTTATTTCCTTGATATTTTTATCCGCATTAGACGTTTGTGGGTAGTTTCGAGATTTGTCTAGATTTTTCTATATTCATTTAATTCGCTGCAAATATTTGTAACATCTTGCCATACCTTAGTTTTATAGGCTCAATCTGACAACTTCTAAAATGACCTTTTGCCATACTGACAGCCCAATACTGAAACGATGGTTAAATTAAGTGACGCTTAAGTGACATGCTGTCCTTGTCATTTCGGCTGGCGGAGACAGCGACAGCCTGTGAATAGGAGGGCTCTTAATTTTGATAGCGTTTTAGTATTCGGCCCCAAGGCCCTATACCTTATACCAAACATCATAATATTTATATGATCTACTGCCTATGTAAATACGTTTCAGCAGAAAAAAAAAACAAATTAAATTATATTGCGCTCTCTAATCGTAATTTAACTCGTATAATCTCTCGATTATTAATAAAATTGTAACTCTCGTAATTAAACTCACCGAAACACCTAATTTGAACGCGAAAGCAAAGACTTTGCCTAAATAACGTGAATACAATCAGCTTTGTAAGGTCCATGACCTACACATCCTGATTTATTTTCGAAAACTTATTTATTTTTCTGCCTAAACTTCTATACGTATGCAGTAGATCAAATGCCCAAAATATCCGTTATAGTTAATTT
Source organism: Phengaris alcon alcon (assembly GCA_037179445.1). Lineage (NCBI taxonomy): Eukaryota > Metazoa > Arthropoda > Insecta > Lepidoptera > Lycaenidae > Phengaris > Phengaris alcon. The sequence continues at coordinate 15,794 of JAYRCH010000158.1, read as the reverse complement.
TAGGTCACGTTTTATTGTTATGTATAGTTATAAACATTGTGAAATAGATTCAAATCACGTCTAACTACGTTTTCACATAATCACGTATCATTAAAACTATCGAATCAATGATTTCCGAACGTACACACAATCTAACGTCAGCCATGACAGCTGTCAGATGACGTCACAACATGGCGGACTAGTTATGCTACAAAACATGGAGAATAGAGGTAAGGAATACCATCTCTCTAAGGCAGAGAAGCTAAAATGTGTCCGACAAAAGTAATTAAATAATAGTTCCAAAACTGGCCATAATGGCGCTAGAGTGGCAAGGGTGTGTGCTATGAAGTTATAATTTTTGATGACTATGACTAGTTTTTAGTAGTTAATTCAGTAAATCATGAATATTCTAATTACTCGTAAAGTCGAAAATATTTTTATATATAAAACCGAAGAAGATCCCAAGATTTAATTATCCGTTTAAATTTTGCCGCTTTACACCCATGCCTCTGTAGCGCTTATTTAACGCTATTTTACGGACACTTTTCATGTATGGAGATGGTACTCCTTACCTCTATTCTCCAAGCTACAAAATTATACTAAGGGTTGATTTTTCATACAAAATCTGTCAAATTCGCATATTTATTCCTCAGGTAAAAGTTATCTGACGATTGAAAAATCAGCCCTAAGTTGTATAGTAACAGTCTATTTGCGTTAAGAAGTCAGTGAAGCGTGCATGTACATCAAAATAGCTTACTTTATTTGGAAAATTTTGACGTTTGTACGCCTGATTCACTAACCTGTTAACACGTATAGAATATAGTACGAATATCGCGCGGTATTTTTTCCTTCGTCTGTCATTAGAAAAAGGATAATTCCCGAGGGACATTATGAAGAAGCAAATTTTGTGCCAAATAAAGGTGTTTACTCATAGACGTACATATATGTTAAAGACGAGGTATTTTGTAGGTGAAAACTGTCCCCACTTAAATGGCCCCACTTTTGGAGTGAAACACTTTTTTTGACTTTCCGCACATTTCAAAACAAACTCATACACTTGCAAACTCGAACCAAAATTCCCAGTAAAACCGTGTAAACTCGTGCACTGCAGTAAATCATTTCGAGCATTCTGTTGATTTATACACCAAGTGCTGTTTTTAGAGCACCTAGTGTATGTTCTACGTATAATTTGAGTGTTTAATATATCATTTTGATGGCGTACGTAGGGTTTTTGAGGACTACACCGAGGACCGAGCTGACGGATTACCTGATGGTAAGCGATTGCCGTCGCAGAGTTAGAAGAACGTTTCACACAACAAACACAACAGGTATCATCATATATCAAACGACAGCCAGACAGACAGCGAAATCTCAGTAATAGGGTCCCGTTTACGTAAAAGGGTACCCTTTGGGTACGGAACCCTAAAACGGTAAATACAATAATAACCCAACAACGCATATTATAAAGCCCGCGCTTTCCGGGCCATTATTACGAATATATTAACACCTCATTAATTAAAATTGGATCAGTGTGCGAGTTGTTGTCGTGAAGAAGTTGATTGGAATTTGTATGGCATCGAAACAACGCCCCTAGTGGCAAACAATGGTAACCAATAGGGAACATGCATTCGTTTTAAATATTTTCCGAAAGTCAACATAAATCTGGTCCGAAATATTGAAATCAATTGCTAAATTACAAAGTTACAGTAATAAAAAACGACGTTTTTTTTTTGCTATGATTTAAAAAACGATAATTACTGTTTTAAGTCCAAAAAGGTAGTCAAATCAACATCAGATGCAAATTACTCCCACCTCGGGGAATTCTTTTTCTTGATGTAACATCTTAACATACAAACTGTTTAATTAAACCAAATCCAATTTACCTTAACGAGCCGTCTCATTAGGGGGCGCTTTGGGCCCCAACAGGGGTTATGGGTTAGGGGTCCTGTTTTCCCTTGTTGAGGAATTAATCCCGATAATATCTTTTGGAGTGTCATCTCCGTTTTTTATCTCTCATTTTTATCCGGTTATCCAAGAGACATGTAGAGTACATACTTTTATTTAACAATACTGGTTTAAATGAATATTATATAATGCTAGATGTTGCCCGCGACTCCGTGCGCGCAAAAGGTATATTTTGTCGCAATAAAAAGTAGCCTATGTCCGTCCCCATGGTCTCTATGGTCCTCATAGTCCCATACTAAATAAAATTACATTGCGCTCTCTAAGCCGCTGAGGTCATTAACTTCACAGAGACTAAATAACATCAATTCAATCAGCTGTGTGAGGTCAATGACCTCTGTAGCGCCGGAAAGAACGTAATGTAATTTTATTTGGTATATGTTTTTTGAAATTTTTGAATTATTTTTCTGCCTAAACGTCTTTACATAAGCAGTAGATCATATGCCAAAAACATACGTAGTTGATTTTACAAAACCACATATATTCCAGCTTCTTACTGCATAGTGATAAATTACTAGAGATAAAATTAGATTAGAACTGTAGGTAGATTCTGCTAATCCTGCAGGTACAGTTACAATTCAGTCTCGATATGTTAAATCTGCAAAATCGTAATAAACCTCAAACCAACGTCAAGCCCGGTTTGATTGGTCCAAACTCCAAACTCTAAAAATCCTTATATGATATCAGGACGATTCATTTGTAATTCAATAAAAGTATAGGTTAATTACAGAAATTGGGGTTCAGAGTATGGCATGGTGAATAACAGTGGCGTGCACAGGATTATGACACTGGGTATGCGGCGAAGTACTCGGTCACAAAAACTTTTTCGTTTATTGATTTTTAGCATAGCTACAGCCAAGCGACGGACCTCTAAGTCGAAACCATGCCAACAGAGCAAGTCTTAGATGTACTACTATTCATGTACATCTTCTACGGAAACGCAGACAAAACAGCGATCGATCGAATCGAAAATAATAATAATAATATTTTAAAATATTATAACTACTCACCAGTCAGTCAGCTTCAATTTTCACATATTCAAGGTTCCGGTTACTTGAGATTACTATATCCCGATGTAAATTACTAAATAATATGCAAGGAAAACAATATAATTTAATCGTGTGTACACAGCCAGTTATACGTTTCATAACTTTTAACATGAAATTTTCGAGTTAAGTACATTATTTTTTTGCTGGTTTAATTGTTGTAACTCGGGTACACACCTACCTTTAGACAGAATTTGAATCTATTCACTGAATGACAATTGTGAGAACTTGTTATTTTTAATTTTTAATAAACACACATTTTCAACACAAACCTCACAATCAAATAACATTTAAAAAAAATCAACAAACGCACTAGTAAAAGCAAATCACTACCATTATTATAGAAACTCAGTAATAAACTGTTAAATGTACACACTTTCAAATGTTAAAATGAAAAATCTTTTAAGAAAACTATAAATAAACTGGAGCGATTAAATTGTAAACAATGCTTATCACATGAAATATGCAATATGGTCCCCGCGAAACACAAAACGTTTCTTCTATTTAAACAAATAAAACCTTACTAAACAAAAATGCATAATGTGCATACGTGATTTATTAGATTTCCGTCTATTATTTTTACTCGGATTATAGGCAACGAATAATTTCCGACAAGCCAGTTCGGCGGTTTTCGGAAGCGATCGGATAGCCGAGAGCCATCGCCTGCCGCGGGAGTTACGCTATATAATCATGTCAATATTCATGGGTGTGTGCGTTTGCGAAGTATGAAAATTACACATACATGCGATGATATGTCCTGCAGAACGCAACGGCATGAGATCAGAGATGAGTTGCTATTTATAAAATATTAGGCGTTTTTAAGTTATTATATTATTTTAATTTATTTATTTACTATTAATTACAGTCATCTAAAACGTACGAACGTTTTATTAAAATATCTGTGAATGACAAGTAAAGCACTGCATTTCTGCCTATATGGAGCGCACGCCCCTGGTGAATAACCGCCTCCTTTTTTTTTGGAAGTCGGTTAGAAATAATCCGACCCAATGTTTCACCTGTATAAGGCTGGTACTATATGATCCAGAATCCGGAAGGCCGTAGAGAATTCTGAGCATTGAAAATAGAACTCAATAGAGTTGAAAATCGAACACGAGTATCGCGTCAAATGTCAATGTCATATATCGTATGTGCTCGACACTCGAAACTTCCATTTTCCTCACAATTCCATCCATCCTCACAAACTTTCACATATAGCGCCTTGTAGCACCCTCTATAAATATTAGCATCTAGGTAATCGGAGTTCTAGTAAATAAAAAATAAAAAAATAATTATAAAATAATTATCTGACCGGGAAACGAACCCACCACATTGCAAAGTTCCGAACAACGACATAATAGAGTCGAAATTATCGATATATATACTGTTCCCCGACGAAAGAAAAAAACATATTATATAGCTTAAAAATGCGCAGTTTCCACGAGATAAGACCTAGCTAGATCGATTTTTCTCCCCCAAAACTCCCTGCATAGTAAATTTCCTGGTAATACTAGCAGCCGTTGCCGAGATCCTACTAATATTATAAATGTGAAAGTTTGTGAAGATGGATAGATGGATGGATGTATGGATGTATGGATGTTTGTTACTCTTTCACTCAAAACTACTGAACGAATTTCGATGAAATTTGGTATGGTGGTAGTTTAGGCTCTGGATTAAAACATGGGCTACTTTTTATCCCGCAAAAGTACAGTATTCCTGTCGGATACTGTAATTACGGGTGGATCCGCGGACAACAGCTTGTCCAATTATATATATACAAGATTAGCTCGTTTAAAGTATAAGATACACCAAATAATCTGCCGGGGAGTTATTACTGGCCAATGACGTATCGTCAGCGCTGTTTACCTGATGAACTTATTAAGGAAGCCAATCGGAACAGGGGACCGGAGTCGCGCTTGTAAAAACTTTTTTTGTCAGCGTCAGTTCGCACTAAGACGCGACGCGGCACGAACTTTTTATTACGACAGCAATTCAAAATTAAACTTAATTTACTACTCAAAAATACTCACGTTTCATTGCAAGATTTCGAATATCAAGCTGCTGATCTGACGAAACGTGTATCTTTTTGAATGACCCTGAGTCCCGACTCATTTTTAATGGAAATGATTTTACCTTATTTCTATGGAATAAGTCCGTTAAATGGATAAATATATACATTTGTAAGATACAAGAGAAGTTACAAGTTGTAACTCCTCTGGCGTTGTGCACTTGCGTGTCTGGGCCTCTAGTCAAGATGCAATCAATAATTTCAACGGCGTTGTTTGAAAACAAAATATATGTGATTTTACATAAGGCATCGCAAGCGACATGTCACTTTACGATGGCTTATGTCTAATCCCATACATTTTTGATTTCGAAGTTCGTCGTCGAAATTATCGAATGCATCTTGACTAAAGGCCCTAGTCCTTACAGGATAAGATTTAGGTGCACAGCGAAGTAGTTCTTAAGCGAATTAGGCACAACACGATATAGCCAAAGAGCGTGTGGCTATTTGAAAATCACGTTTAGGTAAAACGCGAATTAGTCGTTATGTGAATTAGGTATACCAATTAACGTGGTAAATTTTAAAGGACATAGCCTACAAGGCTACCTTTTAATAGCTACAAAATACACGGCTCCCATACGATATAAGTGTTTATGTGCGAATGAAGTTGAATTTATTATCAAGAACTTAAATCATAAATGACTTTAATTAAAATATGTTATATAAAGAAATAAATAAAATATTTTTAAAAATTTGACTCTATGTCCCTCGTAAGGCGTATGCGTACGCATGGGAAAATTCAGCTTTAGGCTGTAGTATCCTTTGAACTCGTGACCTGTGAGGTCTGTGGTAATTCGATCTGCGGGGCTTTTCACAATTCCCGTTCGACTCGGGTTTGAAAACTTGACGCGCGCACATTGGCCAACGCTGAGCGCGGCAAGCGTTTATTGGCTATCGATTCGAAGTTATCGAATCCGACTTATCCGAGTCGAATTACGTACTTTCAATTTACTGAGCTGGGGTTAAGGTTTTATGTTATGCTAGCTTACTGGTTTGGAAAATTCTAGACTTCGGAGGACAGAGTGATTGTGTTGCAGTGGCGAAGGGTCTAAAGAACTCCATGCTTATCGGCTTCCCTCTCAGATTACCTCATGAAGACCTCCAGCCCATACTGGTATATGCAAAACAATAATATCTTATACAAGTCATGTCGGACAAACGAAAGCGCGATGTAGACCTACTCAAGCGACATCTATGCGCTGCACATTGCAACGTTGACACGAATATTGGAATCACAGATCTCTTTAAAACCCGACATATTCGGAGTTACGGTGGCAGATCATATGAACCTTATCTCAACCTTATCTTAACCTTAGAAATAAAGTTGAAATTCAAACTTGTTTGCCAAGTAAAGAACAATATTATTCATATGATTTGTCCGATGACAGTTCGAACATTAACCCGCTATTTTGTAGCGGTTGTATTCACCAATGAGGAGCCGTTACTAGATAATATCATGTGCATCATGAGACGAATGAATTTTGTATAATTAGCTCGGCGGTACCTCAGCCGCGCGTCCTTGGATGTAAAATCATGTATTACGTTAATAATTATTATTGTTCAACTATGATTTTTGGAATTATATTCAGCAGTGAGAAGTTATAAATATAATTCGTCTTAAATTTTAAACTACCTAATACGTGTTTATGAACTTATATGAGAATATTGAATGTGAGACTACTTAGTACTTGTGTTGTGTTTATTGTTGGTGATAAATAGTTTGAATAAATTGACTTTTATGATAAGCGGAAAGTTGGATACGTACATACTATCAATTGTAATTTGTAGTTATATTAATAGACGATCATAATATTATATATTATTATTTAATAGGCGGTAGTACCGTGGAAGTATTTTAATATTATGATTATCTTACAATAGTTAATTAATATACAGAAAAACGTTTTATTATTAATTACCTATTTTGTATTTTGAAATATACCTAATTGTAAGTATAAGAATACCGTATATATAACTATAGGAATAGGAACCGTACGTATAACTATAAGAATAGTTACCTAAGTATTTACAATTTCTCTCGGCCACGACACAACTCTACACGCTTGTAACGACCTTGACCTTCATACATAATATGGTGCTAAATTTCCTTTCAAAAAACTTTTACAACTTACGTCTAACGACTAGGGCTTCCCTTGAAGTAAAACTACCCTTCGCCACTGTTATGTTGTACATACATTTTGGAATTAATTTAAGTTTTTGGAAATATTGTGATTGTAGCGATAATAATTACGCAAAATTCATGAAAAAAACCGATTACGTAAAAATTAAAAGAAAAAAGTATAAATGCATAAAAAAAAAAAAGAAATACCACTTATTCATATTTTATATAACTCACGTTTAAGTTGTCTGGAACCGACTTCAAAACTATGAAGATTGAGTAGAGAAATATGTAGTTAAAATTTTAGCCGAATTTAAAAGAGGAGTTAATTTTAATTTAGTGATAATATATTTCTAAGTTATGTAATTAATTCGTTACATTTAAGGGAATTAGGTTTAAGTTAATTGTTACCATTGTTAAATTATGGCTGACATAATCATATGATGAAGAGCCTTTAAATAAAGAATAAAAAAATAAAGAGGAGTTATTTAGAAAATAAGTTTCATTTTAAGAAAGTTATAAATACAAATAAACCTCCGCTATTCTCACTCTCTCGGCAAAACCAACTCAAGCGCTCTTTTATGCCAGTTTTCTGAGAGGCCGTAGTATTTCCCCAAATAAGCATAACCAATCTGTGAACCTACTATTGTAATAGTCGACGGAAAAAATGTAGCAGTCAGCATTAAATAAATATAATATAGTGATGATGATGATCACGAATATAATTCTAGCAATAGTAAAATTTCAAAGACATTGATATCGGTGCACAAAACATTGATGAGTAGTGAGAGTGAGAGAACCTATGTCATCATAATAATATGTTGGTGTTTCTTGTGAAGATGGTGGTGACGATGATGATGATTACTGTATGTTGTAAGATTGCATAAGCTTACTGTTTTTTAAACAACGCCGGAATCCCCAAACATGTATCTGTAAGGACTCAGGAGTTCTGTTCACTGCTTTTGGTATACCCTTGGTACAAAAGCTTACTTTTTGGTAGCATAAGCTTGCGAGTATTTTACGCCGGTTCTTTTTGACGGGTTGAACCGGTGGTAGCTTTTTCTGTTGACTTTTCGAAAAAAGCTTGTTAAGTTTCATTTGGAAATAAAAGAAAATCGTTTCAAAACTTCAGAAAAAGTAGAAATCACTGTATGTGTCCAAATAAATTTCGAAGAGTTCCCTCGATTTATCATGGATCCCCTCATCAAGTCTCCACTTTGGTGACTAAGGGACAAATTTTGAATAAAAGCCTTTAACGACAACAAAACAATTTTGAAAATTGGTTCACAATCGGCAAAGTAATGACTAATGTTCAAAGATATCCGAGTCGATGTAAAATACTATGAGAAGTACCTATTATATCATCATAATGTGATGATGTATGGTGTGATAATGCTGTTGATGATGATGATTAATGTAATTGACATAGTGGCATATGCTTGCAGTTCTTAATACAACGCCGAAATCTCCAAACATGTCAGTCAGGAGTTCTGTTCAGTACTTTTAGATCCGGGGTATACCTTGGTTCAAAATCTTACTTTTTGGTAGCATATGCTTAGACTACTTCAGAGAAAGTCGAAATCACCATATGTATCCATATCAATTTTTTGGAGTTTCCTCGATTCCTCATGGATCCCATCCTCAGGTCACCGGTTGTGTGAAAACGGGACCACCTTGGGATTACACCCTTTACATCAAAAAAATAATTTTGAAAATCGGTCCACAGACAGTGGGATTATCGTTGAACATACAAAAATATATATATACCAATATTACATATATATGTAATAGTCGAATGCATAACCGTTTCATTTTTTGGGAAGTCGGTTGTCGGTTAAACAAGAAAGTCCAGTAAATGAGATTTTGTTATTGAATATTATTTAATAACTATACCATTGAAATAGTTTCGTGATAATATATTCAAGAACAATATTCTATTTATTTCATACATTCAATAATATTCGATAACAAAAGTCTCCATTATTGGACTTTCAAGTTTTTTTTTCTTTTCATTTTTTACGAAGTAGGGTTTCTTTATTTATTGGTTTTTTTTTATTAATGATTTTGAGAAACGATATTTGAAAACTAAAATGATTTTTTAATACCTATTCAACCTCACCCCACTTGACATAACCGATTTTCGTCTTTTTTCTTTCTTACATTATGGCGTCCAAATCATGCCAGTTACACAGGAATAATTTTATAGTGCTCAAGTGTGTGCGCAGTACACAAGAGCACTCTCTCCTCCTTTACTCTCGTAACCCAGTGGGACGACCTGATGACCGACACGACTGGCGGGAGATCAGGCGCTGGTCCGACTTTTCTCTCATGATCAGATCATCTCTATTGTCAGACAATCAGGTCAATATCAGCCTGCATTGTCCTAACCAAACTTGGAAACAACATTTTTTTTTGTTGTTCCAATGCGGAAATCGAACCTACGACCTCCGAGTCGAGAGTTTTTATTATATTATATACATATTTAATACACATCCATGACCAAGGAACATTGAAAACTTTTTTTTCCTCTTGGCGGGATTCAAGCCCGCGATCTCCGACTATCGCCGACGCGCTAACCACTGAGCCACAGAGGCCGTCAAACGCCTTTACCCTCCTTGGCGTCGCGCAGTCGGGTAATGATGCAAGTTTGTCATCTATGAATTCGGTATGCTATTTCTCAACAGCACCACACCGTCACCATTAGCGCGGGTAAACGCTTCAGGTGGTGTCACACACCCATATCGAGCTTACGCCAGGGCTGCCACTCATACATTTTCATTTGCTAGCGACATTTTTAGGGTTCCGTAATACTCAAGGAACTTTTATAGTTTCGCTCTGTCCGTCCGTCTGTCTGTCTGTCTGTCCGCGCCTCTAGTTTCTGTAATTATGAATATAAATGGATGAAATTCGGTATAGTTAAAGACTGTGTATAGATCTCGGTTTTGGCATCATAAAATAAGAATAATTTTACATTTTAGGGGTGGCTCTCTATACATGTGAAGTGGGGATGAAAAATTATGTTTTCTAACCTATTGTGTGGGGTATCGTTGAAAAGGTATTTTAAAATAAATGCAAGGTTTCTTTACAAATTTTTTTACAAAGTCATAAATTTTCGAGTAATCAGCCTCCAAAGTGGTTTATTAAATTCCGTTTATTTCGGGCCTCACAGGCCCATATTATAAATACCTTATAGACTAACATACATATTACTATATACTAATAAACTAACACTAAACACGTATTGTCTGCGACGTGGGGCGCGAAGTGTTCGGGAGTCGTCTTCTAAATCTTCTGTAGACGACTCCAATCGGCCAGAACTCCTCCTTCTCGAAGGTCGATAAATGATGGATTGGAACTCTTACCACAAAGGAACTAAAATTCACTTTAATTTTAATATTAATTTTAATTTATTCAATATGACGAGATTCCAAACGCTTCGACCCTCAAGGCGAAGTTGGTTCTGCTCCTGATGTAGTCCACGACCTGCTCGGCCGTCGTAGACCAATGCAGCCTGGACACGTACAGCGGTGTCGCGGGAGTCTCACACCGCAACAGCTGCTCGGGTCCTCCAGGTGCGGTGCCGCGATGATTGCGAACGACGGGTTTCTTCTTCTTCCACTCGACTTTGATGAATCCGTCATCATCGCACGTTCGGTCCTTTGTTTTTCGAACGCAGGGGAGGTGGTGGGGGAACGCAAGCGGCGACACTTGCGTAACTCAGCACCGGCTCCTTCGCGGGCGGGGAGCGGGCGGCAGGGGCGGCAGCGACGATGTTCGTTGACCCGTCGGATAATGCTGACGGGCTAAACGTGACCGCCTGCGCGCCTCGACGACGAGTGACGTTTGCTGCATCAGGTGACCTACATATTGAATTAACACTTTTTAATTGTGATAATTCACTACGTAGATCACTTACGGTAAACTCTGATGCCTGCAATCTACCTCGAACTCCGGCCAGTTCTTCCTTCAGGAACTTGATGTCCTTCAGTAGGCCGACGACGTCAACGTGGTCCAGTGTCACAGGCGGCAGCTTATGCAGTTCTTTCGCTGCAAAAGCTGGCACTTTATCAGGATCCGTCTGCTTCAGCAGGGAGATGATGTCCTGCACGCTTCTTTCCGTTCCATCATTTCGTCGCGATTGCATATTCGCGCTCTGGCCAAGCATCTCGTACAGCAAATGCTTGCCTTTGCTAATTTCCTCGCTGGTAAAGGAAGACTTGCACATCTGCATTATGCTGACTGTTCGCGCCAACCCTAGCGCGACGTTTAGAATAAACACAAAGGACATCACTACGTGATGTATGGCCGACCGGACTCAGGGGCGCTGTCAGAGAGTGACGAACACTTGCAATTAGATCACCTTCCGCGCCGGATGCATTTTCAGCTCATCCCGAAACCTAGTGAACGCGAACGCGTGTGCGCATATTTATTTGTGCTCGTTAATATAATACCAAATTCGCCGGCGAACCGCGATAAATCTATCGATAATCCGCTCAACAGCTGTGTAGTGTAGTGAGAAGAAACCTCCGCCCAGATACAGAACCACCAGCTCAACAATAAGGTCAGTCCCAGATTTCTCCAGCCCTCACATTAACCTATATACCTACTTCCCTCAGCTCAAAGTCGTATGTGTAAGTTCCTAGCTTACACATTTCTTGGCCCATCGAGCCTTCGTGAAGCCCTTCTCCCTATTACCGGCGTTGGGCCTGATTAGAACCAGCACCTACAGTTCCACTCCGCCCAATTCTGCACATAAAATCAGCTCGATTATTTATATTTTGTCCAATTAATTCTGGCCAGGCCGCCCCGCCATTTTAAAACCAAGTTACAGTCCACTACCATTATCAATTCGGCACATTTAACATTAAACCCCTATTCTGTACTTTGATATTAACCTATATGTTAATTATTTAAATTATTTTGTGCATATTTCGGCCCATAAATTCATAGGAAAAACCCAAAAAAAAAAAATAAAAAAAAATAGTGGGTAGGTTGTCGGCTTATTGTCGAACAAAGAACTCGAACATTCCAGAACTTCCCTAACGTACCTAATACATAATTTGTGCCAATAATATCTCATATAATTTTCTCAGCTCTTAATTACTTACAAAATATTTTAATGTTTGACTCGCATATAAGATAAGTAATAACTGGTGCGTATTGTGAATTGCGTTCGGCTCATAACGGAATTGTGAATAGTCGTTGCATTACTAAGTATTTTATCTATATATAACGTTTATATCTTCATATTCTCAATTTTTAAAACACAATATTAATTAACTTAGCATTATTTTAATAGTTATGAGTCGCCGATGTTTGTATGGGCACATCTCAAGTGCCCATACAAACATCGTCGGCTCGCTTCGGTACTTGATTTTTTGTGCATTCTGTAGGTAATAGGTACCTACACGGCGCCCGTGCGTAAACAACAGCAGTTACATTCATTCTCAATTAGGTATTCTTCATAGAATAAATAGTGACCTTCACATTGAATTCATATCTTATCTACGTTCTGTGTTTATACAAATATATTATATTATAGGTGTTACGTTACAGCTGTTTTGAATAAGTCGGCACAATATTGAGATTGAACCTGCTCATACCTACTTACATTGTTTTCATTACGTTATTTTGTTTCTAACGCGCCCGCTAAGATTTGTTTATATTCAAACTTCAGGACATTAATATAATATTACAGACGACTTCTAACGCATTAATCTCCGCTCATCAAACATACACTAATACTATATTAGCATCAGGCGATCGGTCAGCTCATTTGTTAATTAACTCGTACACATTTTATGATAAAATTGTATACATTGTCGGCACATTATTAAAATCTATTTTCTGCGTTTTAATTAACTGCGCGCGTATTTTCCGCTCATTACTTTTAAAACGTACGTTAGGGAAGTTCTGGAATGTTCGAGTTCTTTGTTCGACAATAAGCCGACAACCTACCCACTATTTTTTTTTATTTATTTTTTTTGGGTTTTTCCTATGAATTTATGGGCCGAAATATGCACAAAATAATTTAAATAATTAACATATAGGTTAATATCAAAGTACAGAATAGGGGTTTAATGTTAAATGTGCCGAATTGATAATGGTAGTGGACTGTAACTTGGTTTTAAAATGGCGGGGGGCCTGGCCAGAATTAATTGGACAAAATATAAATAATCGAGCTGATTTTATGTGCAGAATTGGGCGGAGTGGAACTGTAGGTGCTGGTTCTAATCAGGCCCAACGCCGGTAATAGGGAGAAGGGCTTCACGAAGGCTCGATGGGCCAAGAAATGTGTAAGCTAGGAACTTACACATACGACTTTGAGCTGAGGGAAGTAGGTATATAGGTTAATGTGAGGGCTGGAGAAATCTGGGACTGACCTTATTGTTGAGCTGGTGGTTCTGTATCTGGGCGGAGGTTTCTTCTCACTACACTACACAGCTGTTGAGCGGATTATCGATAGATTTATCGCGGTTCGCCGGCGAATTTGGTATTATATTAACGAGCACAAATAAATATGCGCACACGCGTTCGCGTTCACTAGGTTTCGGGATGAGCTGAAAATGCATCCGGCGCGGAAGGTGATCTAATTGCAAGTGTTCGTCACTCTCTGACAGCGCCCCTGAGTCCGGTCGGCCATACATCACGTAGTGATGTCCTTTGTGTTTATTCTAAACGTCGCGCTAGGGTTGGCGCGAACAGTCAGCATAATGCAGATGTGCAAGTCTTCCTTTACCAGCGAGGAAATTAGCAAAGGCAAGCATTTGCTGTACGAGATGCTTGGCCAGAGCGCGAATATGCAATCGCGACGAAATGATGGAACGGAAAGAAGCGTGCAGGACATCATCTCCCTGCTGAAGCAGACGGATCCTGATAAAGTGCCAGCTTTTGCAGCGAAAGAACTGCATAAGCTGCCGCCTGTGACACTGGACCACGTTGACGTCGTCGGCCTACTGAAGGACATCAAGTTCCTGAAGGAAGAACTGGCCGGAGTTCGAGGTAGATTGCAGGCATCAGAGTTTACCGTAAGTGATCTACGTAGTGAATTATCACAATTAAAAAGTGTTAATTCAATATGTAGGTCACCTGATGCAGCAAACGTCACTCGTCGTCGAGGCGCGCAGGCGGTCACGTTTAGCCCGTCAGCATTATCCGACGGGTCAACGAACATCGTCGCTGCCGCCCCTGCCGCCCGCTCCCCGCCCGCGAAGGAGCCGGTGCTGAGTTACGCAAGTGTCGCCGCTTGCGTTCCCCCACCACCTCCCCTGCGTTCGAAAAACAAAGGACCGAACGTGCGATGATGACGGATTCATCAAAGTCGAGTGGAAGAAGAAGAAACCCGTCGTTCGCAATCATCGCGGCACCGCACCTGGAGGACCCGAGCAGCTGTTGCGGTGTGAGACTCCCGCGACACCGCTGTACGTGTCCAGGCTGCATTGGTCTACGACGGCCGAGCAGGTCGTGGACTACATCAGGAGCAGAACCAACTTCGCCTTGAGGGTCGAAGCGTTTGGAATCTCGTCATATTGAATAAATTAAAATTAATATTAAAATTAAAGTGAATTTTAGTTCCTTTGTGGTAAGAGTTCCAATCCATCATTTATCGACCTTCGAGAAGGAGGAGTTCTGGCCGATTGGAGTCGTCTACAGAAGATTTAGAAGACGACTCCCGAACACTTCGCGCCCCACGTCGCAGACAATACGTGTTTAGTGTTAGTTTATTAGTATATAGTAATATGTATGTTAGTCTATAAGGTATTTATAATATGGGCCTGTGAGGCCCGAAATAAACGGAATTTAATAAACCACTTTGGAGGCTGATTACTCGAAAATTTATGACTTTGTAAAAAAATTTGTAAAGAAACCTTGCATTTATTTTAAAATACCTTTTCAACGATACCCCACACAATAGGTTAGAAAACATAATTTTTCATCCCCACTTCACATGTATAGAGAGCCACCCCTAAAATGTAAAATTATTCTTATTTTATGATGCCAAAACCGAGATCTATACACAGTCTTTAACTATACCGAATTTCATCCATTTATATTCATAATTACAGAAACTAGAGGCGCGGACAGACAGACAGACAGACGGACGGACAGAGCGAAACTATAAAAGTTCCTTGAGTATTACGGAACCCTAAAAATGTCGCTAGCAAATGAAAATGTATGAGTGGCAGCCCTGGCGTAAGCTCGATATGGGTGTGTGACACCACCTGAAGCGTTTACCCGCGCTAATGGTGACGGTGTGGTGCTGTTGAGAAATAGCATACCGAATTCATAGATGACAAACTTGCATCATTACCCGACTGCGCGACGCCAAGGAGGGTAAAGGCGTTTGACGGCCTCTGTGGCTCAGTGGTTAGCGCGTCGGCGATAGTCGGAGATCGCGGGCTTGAATCCCGCCAAGAGGAAAAAAAAGTTTTCAATGTTCCTTGGTCATGGATGTGTATTAAATATGTATATAATATAATAAAAACTCTCGACTCGGAGGTCGTAGGTTCGATTTCCGCATTGGAACAACAAAAAAAAATGTTGTTTCCAAGTTTGGTTAGGACAATGCAGGCTGATATTGACCTGATTGTCTGACAATAGAGATGATCTGATCATGAGAGAAAAG